>OX439485.1:82371268-83033448 GCA_949320155.1 Melangyna quadrimaculata | reverse complement strand
TTGTTTTATGTTGTGTGCACTTTTTAATATGAAATATTAATTTGGAAGGTTTTTGCGACCTATAGTGCAGATGTGTTTCGCTCTGTCACAATTCTTACTGAAGAGCTCAATTGTTGTTGTCAGAGCGAAACACATCTGCACTATAGGTCGCAAAAACCTTCCAAATTAATATTTCATATAAATTATGTATCGAAAAATCAGGAAAAATCTCTTCATTACAAATATATATGTCCCAGACGGTTAAAGTGCCGCCACACCCTACCAGACGCCCTCCAAGGCCCATAGGGGCGAATATAATTTATATGGTTATACTTTCAAAATAGAAAGTTTGTTTTCGCCCCTATGGGCCTTGGAGGGCGTCTGTCTGGGTCGGGCAACACTCAAATCGTCTGGGACCCCGAAATTCTTAATCAGTGCGTAATTCTCTTTAATTTACATTTTTAGATTTATACAAGTTTTCTTTTCGGGACTTGGTTATGAGACCAGACTGCATAAATTTCGGTCACCTGGGGTTTAGGCAAGCGAGTAAAACTAGTAGCGTTTATGTGTGTTAGTGTATCAGAACACGAGAGAGCCAACTAGTAGCCCAAAAAGTATAATATTTTTGCCTGCGAGTAGCCTGCCAGTTATCCTACTAGTGTAGTGTATTTTTCATTTATTTGTTTTGTTTCCATAGTTTCCATAATTTGTATATTTTTCTGTATGAAATATTTAAAAAAAATCATACTAGTTGACAAAACGCGCAGAGAGCTACTAGTCACACATACATCCATAAAACTAACACTATGATACAAATTCTACTAGTTCTACTCGCTTGTCTAAGCCCCGGGTTACTATTTTTTGGAAGGCAGCAAAAATGTACAAAAATTGGAGCTGGACTTATGTAGGGAAAGATGTAAAGATTTTCTAATAGTCCTTTGCGAATAGCTGCAGCTTCGAATACCTGCAAATATTGAAATTTTTGAAAAAAAAAAATGAGTGTTTTCTCTCGGCTATCAGCTACTTAGCAAGTAAAGGCAGACATATCTTCAATTGCAATGAAATTCCGAAATATTTGTGAAAATGTCGACGGGGTTGTAAGCGAGTGGAGTTTTCTTCACCGCGTTGAGTGGCGTGAACTTAACACTCAAGAAGGTTTCTGGCCTGAAGTGTCAGGTGTTAAGAACTCTGCAGGGGAAGCCACTTACAAAAATGTATGCGACCTCGTTTTGGCACTATTGAGTCTCCCCTTCTCCAACGCTTTAGTTAAAAGAGCATTTTCAATAGTCAATATAGTGAAGAATAAGCACAGGTATCGACTTAGAATAGAAACAGCAGATGCAGTTTTAAGAGTTCGCTATAGCTAAGGCACTAAAGGCTGTATGAATTTCGAACCTTCAAAAGCAATGCTATCTAAATTTAATTCGGAAAATCTATATACAGGGCAGCAAAGATGATGCAATGAGATTGACGAAACTTTGGAAACATTGCAAAAAGTTTTATTTTTATGAATATGTTCCTAGCCTAAAGCCTTTTATTTTATTTTACTTTACTTTATTTTATTTTATTTTATTTTATTTTATTTTATTTTATTTTATTTTATTTTATTTTATATTCAGCCCTATTGTGAGTTTCACCGGAAAACATTTCGCCTGAAAATGTTTTGTTTAGCCGGATTTTTAGAAGCTATTGTCAGTTTCACTCTCCATTTTACTAAGTGTGTCCTCGTTCGCCACCAAAAATTAAATGGAAATCTTTTCGCCCGAAACTCACAATAAGGGAACAATGAAATGTAATTTTTCCGGGCGGATTTTCTTTCACGCGGAACTCACAATAGGGCTGATTATTTTATTTTATTTTTTGTATTTTGTTTTTATTAATAAAAAAGCAGATCACTTATCTTTAAATAAAACATTTTTAAGTGTTGGTTTTCTTTATACCCTTGTTCTTAAGTATTCGTTCACTTTTCTTACTCAACATTAAATCATTTCTTTTTTTAATTAGTTATGTAATAGTTGGAAGACAAATTATGGTTGGTTTTTTTCCTCCCAGTACAAATTTAGTGGGATTTTTTTTTAATTTAGTGGGTTTCTTAAAATTTTATCTGGCATCACTGTCAAGACGTCCGTCAGTCTGTTTGTCTGTGTGTCTGTGCGTCCTGATGTACATCGAGCTAGAGCCTAATGGGGCCCATACACCACACAGACACGTCGCTGCAGACCAAAACATTTTGTTGTTGTGCACACATCTGCGCAGACCGCCTGCGTCGTGTGTATCCAGGTCGACTGTTTGCAGCGACCGTCTGCATGAACTCATTTTTTTAATTCACGCAGACATGTCGTTGATCTGCACGACATCTGTGCCGTGTATACAGAATTATGCACAGACGAGCGAGAAAATTTGTGGAGTAAACATGAATAACAATAGCGAAAGAAATGTTTTTAAACAATTCCTTGCTCCAATTTTTTTTTTCTTTGATTATTATTTTTTTGTATTGTCAAAGCAATAATAAGAGCAGAACAAGCAGAACAAGCAGAACAAGCAGTCCAGCATCTCCCATTTTCCGACCCGACCGACGACGAAATGATACAAACTAATGTCTGTGCAGATTGTCTGCACCATGTGTGGCGAAGGCATGTTTTTCATAGACTACAATTTGCAGTGACGTGTCTGTGTCGTGTACGGGCCCCATAAACGAACTAACGGATGTAACGGTGTGAAGCGTTTTTATGTTATTCTTAAGAGCATGGATTTAAATTTTTGTTTAAGCTCATCTTGGAAGAGTAGCTGCCATGCAACGATTTTGGTTTTATCAAGTTCCCTCTTAAACGGCTCTAACGATTTTGATTAAACTTTGTACGTGTCATTTCTAGATTAGTTCTAACAATACCACGTTTGTAACAACAAATTCGAATAATGGAAATGGAGTTATTAAGATATTTGTAAAAATGACTTTTATATACTTTTTTGTATATTCCCTCATATCTCGTCATTGGATTGGCGGATTTTATTATTATTTAGCAATTCGGCACTTCTAAGTTAGTTCATAAATATTGCATTTAAAATTTGTATTTGTGTACATTTAATCAACTAAATGTAATATGGGAGGATATATATTTTTGGGTTAGCGAGTTTTTTTGTTAGGGTTATGTTTGGAAAAATGTTTTTTATTAAAGAACTAAGTTTTAAGAGTGGTACAAGAAATGCCGAACTCTTGAAAAACTTGATTTTTTTATTTAAAATAAAATAAAATGATCAAAGAACTTGTTGGCTGCACAATTATCTACAAAATGACATATTTACTACCTCATTACGTCAATTCGTTCTTCAGTTATGATATGACTATCCAAAGTTCAATTTTATAAAAGCAGGAAAATAGGTGCATCTTTATCAGAGACTTCTGATTTCTCAAAAATAATTGTAAAACTTGCGGGTTTTTATTTGATTAGGTCATTCCTTGGATCGATTGGGTACATAATGGAAGGTAGTGGTATACAAAAGATTATTTAAATACTGTATGCACCGAATTCTATAGAGAAATGTTAAACGGATATGACGCAAAATTGAACTTTGGAAAATTGAACTGTTATCATGTTGTTCTTAGATCATTTTGTGAAAAAATAAACTTCTCGGGAGTTATTATACAAAATAAGAAAAATCAAATTTTACACGATGCACAGTGGGACGACCTATATAACAAACAAACAAAAAGTACAACTATTTTAGCGGTGCTTTTTGTTAATTGGTTAGTCATCATATAGAAGTTTTAAATGCAGCAACATTTTTTCAATTGATCAACTTTTGCAAAAGTTATAGAGGTGCAAACATTCACTAGTTGAAGGTTTTTTACAGTGAGCTATCATGTGCTTTTTTATTAACATTTTCAATTGGTGTAGAAATATTTTGTGCGTACGATATATGAATAGGTATTATTATAAAGAATAATAATAAGCAAGGTATAAGAAATAATAAAGCCTTCAAAAAAGTTTGATTTTGTTCGTGTTTTTTTTTTTTAATGATGACTTTCAATGTGTTGTCAGTGTTATCAAAAAAAAAACATTATTTCATATTTTAATTCACATAGGTCAAAAAGGGGTCTCAAGTTTTTTGTTTGTTTTATCATAAGCAATGTGTCCTTAATATAAATCACAAAAAAAATTTGCGCAAATAAGCGCCTTTTCAAAAAAAATATTTATCCTTTAACAACATGGATTGAAAAAGAAAAATCTCCAAAATTATCCAACGTTGTTTCAAAAAATCCAACAGCTGCTTGACTTAGAAGAGCCAAATGAAACAGTTGAACTTAAATTACAAGAAATTTCCAAGTGTTATTGTATAAAAGTAAAACAAAAATAAGAGCAATACCAAAGAAAAAGGGATAGGTTCATGAAGGTTAACAAACGATAATTGACCCTCAATTTGTCTTTGTCCGAACTGTTATTAATCATGTAAGTGATAACACAGTTAAAATTTCAAAAATTACACTCGAAACTATTAGCTTTTGACAGCTAGATTAGATCACACCCGAAAAAGCTCAAGAAAAAATTGAATGACTGATTTAATAAATCATCATGGGGTCTTCATGTTTCGTACATTCGTTTAAAAAGACCGTGTATAATAATAAGACCTCAGGTCTTTTAAATGCAATGCACGGCACTATACAGAAGGAATAGAAGGAAAGGAAAGACTTTTGTTGGCACAGTGGATTGAGAATTAGATGTTAATTATCTCATGTAGGTACATAAAACTAAGACTCTTGAATAGACAAATATTTGTTTAAAAAAAGCTTATGGAGCTTCTATTAACCGTGGAACTTGACCTAAGCAATTTTGTTGTTCCTCAGATTGACTAACTGTAGTTTTATTTGAAAATTTCTTTATGTATTTCTTTTTTGTTTAAAGCAAACTTTCATTTATACTCTTGTAACACCTTGAATTAGTATTTTTATGTGAATAATAAAAAGAAATTAAAAAAAATTAAAAATAAAGTTCGCTGCTCAGCTCTTTTTTTTAACAAAGCCAAAAATGCTTGCATATTTATCTATTTTCAAGAGTAAATGATAGATATAACCGTAGAAATATGGTTAAACGCAATTAATGACGGTTTTGTTGGTTTTAACACCAGATATTAGAAATGCCGTTTTTCTCATACATTCGTTCCACTGTGCGATACCCGCGGGTTGGGGTCAAAATACTGTATGGGTCATAATACTGTATTTAAAATACTGTATCTCAAAATACAGTGTTTCAAAATACTGTATGTACAAAATACTGTGTGACCAAAATACTGTAAGTCAAAATTCTGTATTTCAAAATTCTGGTTGGTCAAAATTCTGCATTTCAAAATTCTGTATCTCAAAATTCTGTGTTTGAAAATGCTGTAAATAGGCTGAAAAACAAAAATCGTTTTGATAATGTAAAAAAGTGCGCACTTTTTGACATTATCAAAACGATTTTTATTTTTCAGCCTATTTACAGCATTTTCAAATACAGAATTTTGAAAACAGAATACTTTTTTAAAGAATACATTATAATAACTTTTCATTAGCATAATATTACTTCTCTTGAACAAAAACATGTACCTATGATAATTCATAAGTCTTTGAATTTATTAAATCAAAAACAAAATAAATGGTATCTTGTTCTTATGTTCTCTTTTTCATTTTCTTATTCTTAATTCATTGTATTTCTCCCACATTTGTACATGAATTTTTTTGATCATAATTAAAAATTGCATAAATAGTTGCACCAAACTAACTGATCTCTCAAAAAATACATGGGATTTCCCATATAAAGCTTCATTCAAAATAAGACAATGACCTTTACAAGGACCACCCTAGTGTATACCTAAATTTTTTTTAAAAAGAACCCATAGTTTTCGAGTAATTTGGAAAAAACTAACTTGTACCCCCTTTACCATCTCCCCCCTCCCCCTTCTCAAACTGTTTGCTTAAATCCAAATTTAGGGTACTTTTTAGAAAATGTTTTAGTCGTTAAAATGAAGCTCTCCACTATAATTCAGCTTTGTCGGAATTTTTTTGAAGGACATTTTTTGTGCGCTTTTTTTAAATGAAAAAAAGCGCAATAATTTCGGTTTTTTTTCTGATTTTTGTTTTGGGTGCGTTCGGCGCTCGTGGTCGAATTATTCACTAGGCCAACATCATAAGCAACTCACTCAACTTAGTAATCAGCAAATCAGAACTACCAGGCTACATGTAGGAAGCAGTAAGGTGTCTTTATTTTCAGGCGAATATCAGGCTTCTTTATAATAATTCAGTACATGACATGAATAAATATCAATACGTTTGTTTTCAATCCAGCCACGTTGAGATTTATATTAATTGCTGCTTATCCCATTGACTGATAAAATTATATCCTTATTCGGTCTTATCCCTATATAAACCATATTTCAAAAGATTTGCCGCTTCAAGATATTCAACTATGTATTTATGATGTTCTATACGAGTTGTACCAGCCATCACACTCATAGTATTTCCCTTGTGATACCAATAGTTATTATTACGCTCATGATTAAATAATAGATTGGCGAGAATTCATTTGTGATTTAGCGCATATGATGCAATTATTGTGTTCCAATTATAACACGAACATAATTACATTGTTTACTAGCATCTCATTTTAATAGGCCATTAATGCATAAATAGATGTGTGATGGTAAACATTTTTTTGCAGTTTTGTGAATTTTATGGTTAAAATTATTTTACATGACGTTGTTGAGAATAATAATAATAAAGTAACAACTCAAAAAAACACGATTTTTAGGGGAAGTAAAACAAAAAAAAATATCCATTTTGTGTTTTGGGTTATGTTTTACAGGGTGATTCACATACGGTGTAAAAAAAAGATAGAACGAGTAAGTTGGACCGAGATTCGAGACTAGGAAAACATTTTATGGGAGTGGGTCTTTTAATCCACTTCATTTAGATGGGAGGGGCAATTTTCTACAAAATTGAATTAAAAGAGAACGGTAACACGAACAATGCCATTTATCCTTTTTTGTGTTGCCAGAAATCCTTTCTTTTATTTTATTTTTAAGTAAAGTTTTTTTGTGAACAGTTTTTAAAATATTAAATTTCAAACACAAAATTTTGAAAGCAAAATTTCAAACTTGTGTTTTTCAAAACTGTATTTTCTTTTTTGGCCCATTTTGCACCGATTTTCCCTTACGTAGGTAAAACCCTGATAGAAACCTGATGAACTTGGAGAACATAAATCTAATAATTAGGTAATAAACTTGAAAGCGTTGCGTGCCGCCTACGTCACAGCATATTCACGAATAGAAATTTGACAGTTAAAGTACGTACCTACATAGCCAACTTGCTAGCTAGTTCTAGCCGTATGACCTCGAGATTACACGTAACCCATAAATGTATACTTGCCCCATATACCAAAGAAAAAAAATATTAAAACGTTTTATAGTACCTACCTATAGTTACGTATTAAAAAGCACGGGTAACACCTATAGTTAGTCAACCACAGATAATTGATTTATGGCTTAAAACTGTTTACCTTCTAAATCACTTATGTATACACATCCAGCCACCTACCTAACTACCTACACTGCACCTGGATAAAATCAAAACACATTAGGTTAATACTTTCACCCTTAAGGTTAAGATTCATTTGACTCATGCATTTTTCAATACACATACGTATATGTATGCCCATGCCCAACACCACCACCACATGGCTAGCTAAAGGCATTTCCTTTTTACGACTGCTTTTAAACCTTTTTAGTTTGATGCATTTTTAATGCAAGTGATTTGGGAGAGAAAGCTTTAAAAAAAAAAACTAAAAACTCTGTGTTTTATTTTTGGCAAGGAAAATATTCAACATTATTAAGGATTTTTTGCTTTACCATTTATTACAAAAGTTTTCAAACATAATTTGATAATTTGCCAAACTGATTATATTTAAAAAAAAATAAACCAACAAACTAAAAATAATTGAAGAACGTGCAAATAGGTTGGTCGATGTTTTGTGCATTAAAAATCATTTGTTATTATGACTATTAACTTTCTGTGACATCATTGTTACTTGCGATATATACTTACTATAGGGCAAGTTTAGGATTCGTGCAAGAAAAAAATTCGAGATAGTAATTTTCCCTAACATTACGATGATAATGAACGCGAAAAAAGGGGTTCTCGCAATTCTGTCTTTCTGTCTGTCTGTCTGTCCGTCTGTCTGTATGTACCTCGACCTGCAGCCTGAACGGCTGAAGCGATTTTCTTCAAACTTTGGACTTAAGGTTCTTTAGGATTCCCTAGAGGGGAAATTGAAATTTGTTTTTAGCTCAAAAAATAACGGTACCTGCCATACAACCAATATACAAAAATTGATTTATTTTAAAAACGGCTCTTACGATTTTGAAAAAAAAAATTACAAGCTACTATAATAACTGCAATTAATATTTTGGTAGAAAAAAAATGTTTGTAACGGTTATTAACGGTACCTGTCATAGAACCGATTTTTTGGTTTTCAAATTTCTCGTTAACGGCTACACCAATTTTAACCAATATTTTTGAGTAAGAGGTCCTTTAAAATTTAAACAATTTTGCATATAAAATTTTTCGAAAAAATAATTTTTGGATTTTTAAAAAAATATTGATTTTTTTTTTTTGAAAATTCAATATCTTGAAAACGCGTTAATGATTTTTTTTTTTTAATTCAGTGAAAAATTGTATTTTATTAAATACTAAAAGTTGGCATACCAAATTTAATTTTTTTTAATTTTAAAGAATTTTTATATATAAAAAATTATTTAAAAAAAAACCGCTCTAACGATTTTTGAAATTTTTTTTCATAAATTCATTTTAATCGAAGAAATCTGATGGAATACTTTTTTTTGAGCTCTTTCTGTTTTAGCTATTAAAAAAAAAATTATAGTAATAATTTATAATTTAAAACATTTTTAATGAAATCAAAATGTTATAAGACCACTACATAATGCACATTGTCAATTTTAAGCTACGTTCAAGTTGTTAGCTACGAGAGCAAGTTTGTGCGATCCAGTCGTGCCCATTTTTTTCCATATATGCATACAGTAGGGGATGTAATTCTTATTTTTTTTACGAATATGTCCATTACTACTAAACCCTTTATAGACTTTTACCACCTCATTTACCGTTTTTTTTCAAAAAAAAAGATACTATTTGAAAGGTTATTAAATCCTCATAAAATGTTTCAGAAATTGGTTAGCCATAGGTTTTTTTAATGAATTTTTAAAGATTGTTTCAAGGTTACAGTATAAGAGTCTTCATAGAAAAAACCTATGGCTGACCAATTACTGAAACTAGCTGACCTTTTATCACGAGTTCAATTGGTATACTTTATTTGCGAATATCCCATAAATGAGGTGCTAAAAGTCTTATACGTAGGGCTGGCCACAGGACGAGACTCTTCGAGACTTTTGTAAGTCTCGTCTCGGTCTCGTTAAAATCGAAAATTTTCAGTCTCGTCTCGGTCTCGTGTCGGTCTCGTTTCGGTCTCGTCTCCGAGAAGTACGATTTCCGGACAAACTGCTAATTATTAGAACGAAATATTTTCCATTATAGTTTGATTATTTGCGGAAGAAAATAATATTTAACTGAAATTTCATTTTTTAATATATTAGAATCTCTGTAAATTTCGGTCCAAATATACAGTCTCGTCTCGGTTGCTTAAAATGCAGTCTCGTCTCGTCTTGGTCTCGTCATGCGAGACCGAGATCGAGATTTTTCTCGTCTCGTGGCCAGCCCTACTTATACGGACTAAAAAAAAAAAAACAAAAAAAAATATAAAATATCCTATGGCTGACCAATTACTGAAACTAGCTGACCTTTTATCACGAGTCGTTGGCCTTTCAAAGAGTATACTTCTTTTGCGAATATCCCACAAATGAGCTGCTTGAAAAAATAAATTTTAATAATTCAATTAAACAAAAAAAAACAATGTCTGACCAATTACTGAAATTAGTTGACCTTTTATGAGGTCTAGGTAACCTTTCAGATGGTGTATATTTCTTTCGAATATTCCATAAATGAGGTGCTACAAATAGTTTTGACCTTGAAGCTGACCTTTTTTGACCAATTACTGACCTTTTAGATGGCATACTCATTTTTTTTTTAATTTTATAAATGAAGTGCTAAAAGGTTATACTGTGACCTTGAAACAAACTTTAAAAATTAATTAAAAAAACCTATTGCTGACCAATTACTGAAACTAGCTGACCTTTTATCACAAGTCGGTGGCCTTTCGAATGGTACACTTTTTTTGCGAATATCCCATAAAGGAGGTGCCAAAAATAGTTAGTGACCTTGCTTGAAAAACTTTAACCATTGATTACAAATTTCCTATGGCTGACCAATTTCTGAAACTAGTTGGCATTTTTAGACCAATTACTGGCCTTTTAGATGGCATAATTTTTGTGCGAATATCCCATATATTTGGTGCTAAAGGTTAGGAGCCAAATATGGGATAATGTAGCGAAGCGTTACACTTTCTTTTACCTTCCGAGCCACCGAACCGATTTTATTCAGTCGAATAATAAAATACCGAACCGATTTATTTAAATAAATTATAATTTACCGCACCGAACCCGGGATTATTTATTTTAATCATATACCGTACCGAACCCTGGGTTATTTCTATCTTATCTAGCGCACTGTACCTCTACCGTTTTACCGAACCATGGATTAATACTTACACCGCACCGCACCACCGAACCCTAACTTAATTATGTTGTGTAGTGAGCCAGCACACCGAACCCTTGGATGATGCGAGTACACACAACCACACAGAGTAGGTACTTAGACAACCAGATGGTGGATGACTGCGCATCACATATTTGTTGTTGACATTTCCAGTTTCGTTCATCGTTGTTACAGTTCACATTTACTTCTGGTTGAAATATTAATGTAGGGAGGTGTCATTCAGTGTGAAGTCGATCTTTGCCTTTGCCGTTGTTTAGTATCAGTTTAGCGTACTTAAAGGAAAAGTTCCGAAATAGATCCGATTGTATAATTGGAGATAAGAAACCACACTGTTGTGTACGAATAGTACCAAGTAGTAGTTTCGACTTTTTGTGGGGTTAACTGAAAAGTAAAACTCTTTATCTCCTGATACCTTTTCCTTCCCGCCCCCTTTTATTTCTGCAATCCACTTCTTCTAAGTGTATTGTAGACCAGACTAAGGTCTGACTTGTTTATTCTTCTGACATTTGGTCAGTTGCGGGGAACCGAATCCCATTTGTTTATTTCTGTGGCTACTCTTCCTCTAAGGGTGCTATAGACGAGCTTGTTATTGCGAACAGAAACCGATTTTTCTTCTTGTTTGCTGCTGGGAGCGAGAAGGTAATATTTGCCTGTTTTTTTCTGCAATCCACTTCTTCTAAGTAGATTGTTGACGAGACTTAGATCTGACTTGTTTATTCTTCTGACATTTGGTCAGTTGCGGGGAACCGAATCCCACTTGTTTATTTCTGTGGCTACTCTTCCTCTAAGGGTACCATTGACGAACCTGTTACCGTGAACAGAACCCGATTTTTCTTCTAGTTTGCTACCAGGAGCGAGAAGGTAATATTTGCTCGTTTATTTCTACAATCCACTTCTTCTGAGTGTATTGTGGACGAGACTTAGGTCTAACCTGATTTTTCTTCTGACATTTGGTCATTTGCTTCGAACCGAATCCCACTTGTTTATTTCTGTGGCAACTCTTCCTCTAAGGTACCATAGACGAACCTGTTACCGTGAACAGAAACCGATTTTTCTTCTAGTTTGCAGCTAGAAGCGAGACGGTAATATTTGCCTGTTTATTTCTGCATTTCATTTCTTAAGTGTTGTGTAGACGAGACAAAGATCTAAACCGATTTTTCTCTGGCCTTTTGCTGGAAGCGGGGAACTATTCCCAAACCGTATATGAAATACTATGTTATATTATTATTAGAATACCCGAAGTAAATTATATGAAATACGCTGTTATGAAATGTTATTATAATTAAAAGATAAAAATTGTACACCTTGTAAAAAACTAAAGAATATAAAAATAAATAAAGTATTTGTGATTTGGAGTTTGGAAACTTCTAACCCAAGTTTTATTTGCTTTCTTTGGGTAAAACCCTGGACACCGACGAGCTTACCTCAGCATTTACAAAAAAAGCATCACAATATTCACAAACAAAAGTATGCCATTTAAAGGTAACTAATTGGTAAAAAGAAAAAGGTCAACTAGTTTCAGAAATTGGTCAGACATAGAAATTTTTTTATCATTTGACATACGTTTTTTTTTTTAAGTCCAACAAAGCTGCTGGAGGGGCAGATGACTTCGTTAGGAGTATGCAACATCAGCTCATCTGTAAAATATGGTCGGAGGACAGCATGCCCAATGAATGATTGTTTGCCCGATCTTCAAAAAAGGAGATCCTCTAAACTGCGCCAATTACAGAGGAAAAAGAAATTCCCTACGCCTACAAGATCTTCTCTGCCATATTATGTGAACAACCTTAAAGGTCCATATCAGTGTGGCTTCAGACCAGGAATGTCCACCATCGACCAAATTTTCACACTACATCAGATCTTATGGAAAAACCTAGGAACTTCAAATCGACACTCACCACCTCTTCGTCGATTTGAAGGCAGCGTATGATCACAGTACACATATCTAAGGTATTATCAGGCGCAGCTTTCCAAATTTCAAGATGGCTGCCCTTTGTGTAAGTACACAGTAAAGAAAAACCAATTTGTTTGTGATTGTTTGAAATTCAATTTTTTTACTATTGATTTTGACAACATGCGTAGAACTGAACAAAAACGAACATGCTAATGATATTACCTGTAATATATGTATCTTGACGTATGATAGCATTTATAGAGACGAGGTATATATAGAGCAATGTCTAGTTTTGGCATCCCTGGCAAATTTGTCCGTTTGTGCAGGATGACGTATGACGATGGAGAACGCACGCTGTTCCATCAAGGTTGGCAAATACCTCACTTTTCATGTCAAAAAAGTATTAAGGCAGGGCGACGCGCTGTCATGCGACTTCTGTAACATCATACTTGAAATAATAGTGCAAAATATTCACGCCAACACTAGATTCCGTCGAATTACTTGCGTACGCCGACGATATTGACATAATTGAAAGAACAAAGCGTGATGACACTGGAGAATTTGTAAGCATTGAGAAAGAAGCGGCGAAGGTGTGTTTAGCGGTGAATGAGGGCAAAACCCAAAATATGCTGTCATCAGTAAAGGACGCTCAACACCGATGTCTTGGACAAAACGTCACCATAGACAGATATAACTTTGATGTAACTAAGGAATTTGACTACCTGGACATGAGATCAAACGAAGGATGGTTTATTTTTTTGCAACTAGTTCATTAATGTGATGCTTAAAATCGTGCGTGACCTTGAAAAACGTCACAGTCGACGTCGCCAATAACACTTGGGCGATGCAAGGAATTTGTCCTCCATTCTGATCTGGCTGTTAGCTATTATGGCATTGTTCATCCAAAATTCGAGTCTTGAGTCTATTGGTTATAATGCAAAGAAGAGCATTGAGTATGATAGGCGATAGAAATATAACGAAAGCATTTGCATATCTTGCACACCACCGAAATGTTTCATTTCTTTCATTATTTTACCATTATTTTTGTTAAAAAGTTGCATTCCTCTTCCTCTCCAATTCCAATTCAACCGTAATACTCGTACTTCTTGGAATGCACGTCAGTCAAGTATGGAGATACTTTTTCAGCCGCACTACACGAATGTTTCGCGGCACTATTTTTCTTTGCCATTTTTAATTTCAGAGGTTCAAACCCAATGTGCATCGATACTTCCCCTTAAATCATTTCCTATTTTTCTAACTCTCGCACTGTATTAATTCATTTTAAAGGTAGTATAGACCGCCGATCCGCCTCGCATTGGCTACACACGCGTTTGTGATTGTTCTCTACGGATGTCAAAATCCCCTCGTTAAAGTCCATCTCTGTTTATATTGTTCTTGTTGTCTAAATAGTTTAGTTTAAATTACAATAAAAATGTTGACGAATCTCTACTTCGCTGGATTAGAAACTACCTTTCGGACCGTTCAGTAGTAGTAGCCCGTAGCGTAATGGTTAGTGCGTTCGACTGTCACGCTGGAGGTCTGGGTTCGCTTCCCAGCCTCGTCCACCTAAAAACAAAAAAAAATTTTTTCAGAGCTACTGGCTCTTGCGAGGAATTGACAAATCCTCCAAGAGTATCACTTTTCACGAATAATTTACTTCTCGTCCAGTCGTTCGGATTTGGCATAAAATTGTAGGTCCCTTCCATTCCTGTCGACAAGCGCACACAGGAATGGTTGCGAGTTGTTAGTCACTGCCCTTGTTCTTCATGAGCCGTTGTGCCACCCAATTTATTTTTTTTTTCGGACCGTTCAATACAAATTGTATTGAAAGGTTTAAAGTCTGAAATCCATAAAATAAATGCTGGTGTGCCCCAGGGCTTCGCTTTGTCTCCGACTCTATTCCTCTCTTCCTTATATTCATAAACGATCTTTTGTTTGAAACTTCAAATCAATTAAACTGTTTTGCTGACGACAGTACCGACAGTACGAATGTGGAACTTGAACGTCAGCGTATGTTAAGCTCATTAAATTCTGATCTCAACAGCATTGTCCAATGGGGAATCAAAAATCGCATAGAATTTAATGCTTCGAAAACTCAATGCTGTCTCCTGTCGTTAAAGCGAAACCCACCCCAATGCCGCTTTTCATGGACGGCACTTGCTTAGAGGAAACAGAAAAAGCTCTCAGTTTTCGGTATGTGTGTCACAGACCACCTTATGTGGAATGACCACATATTTGACGTCGCCAAAAACGCTGCTAAGTGCTTAGGTTTTCTCCGAAGATGCAAGACATTCTTTACCCCCTCTGATCTGGCTGTAATCTACAAAGCCTTTATTCGTCCAAAGCTTGAGTATAATTCACATAATGGGCAGGTGCTCCTATTACTCAGCTAAGCTTGTTGGATAGAATTCAAAAAAAGGGTCCTAAAAATCATAGGTGATAGAACAATAACGGCAACAATAGCATCCCTCGAACACCGACGAAATGTCACCTGTCTCTCACTGTTCTATCGCTAAATGAACAGTGTTCAAGTGAAATAGTTGACGTACCGTCAAGTATAGAGATTCGTTCTTTAGTCGCACCACAAGAATGTGGAATGCTTTACCTGACCCTATCCCCCCCTCATTTTGATATTCATAACTTCATAACCAATGTGCATCGGTATCTCCTTTTAAATCCTTCCTTCTTTTCCTAACGCTCGCACTGTGCATGTCATATTAAGGGTAGTAAAAACCCCTTTAGTGCGCGGCGTTAAAAAAAAAAAATTAGCGAACGCTTAAAAAAAATCACGTCTAATAAATCTTTGATACATGCGAATGCAGCACCTCCGAGAATTGCCTCAGCAAATTTCTTGAGTTAACTGGGAGTTAACTCGGTATCTAAATTGACTGAAAAACATCTTTCAATTGCAAGTATTAACTCAGTGCCAACTTCAAAACCAGGATGATCTCGCATGAAATATAATTTAACTAGAAGAGAAGTAAAATATACACGGTTTTCTTTCTATACAACAAATTTAATAAAAACAAAACATTTCTATTCATACTTTAAGATCAGTAAAAATAAAAACTACACTTTCAAGGAAAAAAGAAACAAAGCTATATAGCTCTAATTTATAGTGACAAATGGGTCACCGCGTCTCATACAGTATATTTTCTTCACACACAAATCTTTTCAGTAATAACAATACCAAAAAAATTAGCTTACATATTAAAACAAAAACTAGCCCTGCCAGAATATTTGTAAAAAATTCTATTTTTAAAATATGTGTTCAAAGAACGACGAACTGCAAACACATATCCACGTACATCTCAATAGATAAATATTCTCAAAGCCTTCAAAGACATAAATATTACACAACCAAATTATTTACTCTTACGTAGAACATATGTAAGTACATACATACATATGTAATATAATTTGCACTGTATGGCTAAACTGTGTATACATTTACCAGTTGGAACATCTCCAGTAAAAACAAATTATACGCCAGCGATTTTCTTGTTTATAATTCATTTGGAGCGTAAAATACAGCCTATTTCGATTTCGTTCGGTTATTCAATGCTGCATGTCTAATAAGATTAAGTCAAATTTTCAAAAAAAAAAAAAACAAAAAGACGACATCAAATGCAAACTTAAAAGAAATTTATATTTTTTGTAAAATAACAGAAATCAATCTGTTAAATAACACTTAAGGGTCATTAAACATATAAAATGATAATTTATTTGTGATGAAACAAATCAATATTTATCATGATTCATGGAGTTTTGTGTTTGATTATTTAAAATCTGCAGTGAAACAAACTTTTGTACTATAAAAACAAGTATTTCTCTTCCAAAATTGTATCTGATTGTCAATTGAAATAAAATTTTTGAGAGTTATGTAAGGATTTTAACAGCCAATCTCTTCACAGAGTACTAAAAAGTTAGTACTCAAATCGATATCAACTCATTTCTTCACACAAGTAATAAGCCCTAGTCCTGTCAATTTGGAACCGAGTGTTTGATCATTTAAGATCTGCATTGAAATAAGCTTTTGTACCACCGTAATGTTTCATGTCTTTCTCTATTTTACCGCTATTTTTATAGTAGTGTTCTTGTGAAATAGTCAATTGCATTCCTCCCCTTAAACAATTCAACCGTAATACTCGCGCTTCGAGGAATTCCTATCAGTTTACCCTTGAGTCCAACTTCGAACGTACTTTTAAATACAGAGATTCTTTCTTCAGTCGCCCCACACGAACGTTGAATGCTTTACCCGGCCCAATTTTCCACTCTCATTTCGATGTGCAAACATTCTAAACCAATGTGCATCGATATCTCCTTCTAAATCCTCTCCTACTTACCTAATCGCTCGTGCTGTGTTAAAAACATTTTAAGGGTATTCATAACCCCTTTTGTGCGCGCGGAATATAAACAAAAAAAAATAATAGTTTATGGTTCCACAGAGACGCCAACAAAAAACTATTTTCGACAGCGTCTGTCGGAGGTCTGACGTGTAAATGTATTTATTTTTATTCAGACAGTCAATGGCATTGGTATGCGAAAAGCAAAATTGTACATATTGGGATATGACGCATTTGATTTTTGAGCAGATTTTGTAAGCTGCGTTTGACAACAAAAAAAGAGACGCTTTGTTCACCAAATTAACACTATTGGGAATATCCATAAAAATGCTTGCAATCCTAAAGGCTCTCTATCACAACAACATAGCAACAGTATGGAATGGATCATATATCAGTGACTTCTTTCCTATCAATCGAGGTGTTAAACAGGAAGTTGCTTCAAAATAAGTTATCAACTACTGCGCTCAAGTTTGGGGATATTCCGACTATAACGAAGTAGAAAAATTGCAACAGTTTTTCCTTAAAAGATGTTTCTCCTTACCTAGTAACACACCAAACTACGTACTCAATCTAGAAACAGGACTTCCAAAAGCCTTCCTTTCAACACTTGAACTCCATTTCAAATACATCCAAAGAGTAAGCACCCTTCCCTTAAACAGATTGCCGAGACAACTTTCAGATGTCATTGTGAGAAAGCAAATTTACTGGGCTAATGAATGGTCAGAACTCTTCAATGAAGTCAACATCGAGTTTAACTGGTCTACAAAGTCTCAGTGGAAAGCATTACATACAGAAACTTGCACAAAACTCATGGAAAAACACTGGGTAGAACACACAAACAGAGCTCTTCAATCATGCTTCCACGATGAGTATTGTAACCTGAACTATGCCGAGGTGCCAAACTACTTCGAAGACAGTAACTCACACTAGATGATAAGTATGGTGTTAAAGGCCAGGTGCGGATTTTATACAAGAGCATTTAGAAGAGATTCGGTTGGCATTTGTACGATGTGTAACCTTGATGCTACGGAAAATACATACCACTTTGTAGAAGTGTGCCCTTGTTTTCGGACATACAGAAGACAGTTCCTTGGAAGTGAAAGCCTTAACCGTGAACAGTTCCTCGAAATTCTCAACGGACAAAGTTATACGCAACTTTACAATTTCTTAAAAAACGCTCTAAGATATCGAAATCTAATCATAAATGAATATTCTTAAAAAACAAATCCATAGCTAAGCTTAAATAAATTTATTATAGTCAACACTTTAACCTGACAGGCAACTTAAAAAGTTATTGTCATTTAATTTAATTTTATTATAATTAAATCCAACCATTTGTAAAAAAAACTTTGTGGAAAATAATTTTTTTTTTATCTATCTTATCTATCTATTAAATTAAAATCAAAATAATATTTCAAATGCCAAAACAGTGTCAAATTCACAATTAGACCAGCTACTTCTTTCTGAACTTAGATCTGGTACTAATGATGTGAAGAAATGCTGAGGAATTAACTTTTCGTTAGGACTTAGTATCAGAGCTAGTACCTGGTCTAGCTAGAATGGGTAATAGAATTTAGCAGAAATCGAAATAATTTCATGTCTCATTTTCTGAAAACATGTGTACTCTACCAAAGGTCATCTTATCACCGGTACGTCTACAATCGTCCTAAAGCCAAGATTATACAGTCTTACAAAAATATTCCAATATTACCTACAAAACAACAAAGTTTAGTATCAAAATAAAAAATAAGATAAAGAGCTATAGCAACGAAGCTATCTATAGACTAGATATTCATCCAGGAATATATAATTACATCCTCAATTGCGACCCTATCTTTTTATTATTTTCTTTTATCTTCAGTTCAACTTTGGCTTTAGCTTTCCACAGTCACTACTTAAGTTCCACTTTCTCCGACTGTGAAACAACTGGGGGTACCCCTTTATGAATTTACAGAGAGATATACGAAACATCGTTTAAACCAGAATTCATCTTGTAGTATTAAATATTATAACTCATTGGTCAAACCTAAACTTACAGTCTTTATTTGAGTTTATAACCTGGAAAACAGCTAGCGAAAACCCAGCCTTAGAAAGCAAAGTTGGTAAATCGCAGTTGGTACATTCAACATTAAAAAGAGTGTTCCGGGGAAATTGCGATTTTAAAAGCAAAATCGGGGAGCTTGTATTCGTTATACCAAATTGATAAGAGCGCCTTTCGGTAGCAACAAAACTAATTGCGAGGGCCAAAACCAAGCAGTCACAAGCAAATTTGCAGATAGTCATAGCTTAAAAGGCTTAAACCAATAAATATATAACACATTGATTAAAGATGATTACCTGCACCCAAACTGCAAATTAATGTTGATTAGCAACTCACTTAAGAGCATTCATAAAGAAAAATATTACTTAGAACCAGACCTGTATAATTTAAGGTTAAGTACAAGTACAAGTTCTATTCCTTGGTATTTAAAATTTTTAAGTACAAGATAAGAGCGTAAATGATAAGAGCGCCTTTCGGTAGCAACAAAACTAATTGCCAGGGCCAAAACCAAGCAGTCACAAACAAATTTGCAGATAGTCATAGCTTAAAAGGCTTAAATCAATAAATATATAATACATTGATTAAAGATGATTACCTGCACCCAAACTGCAAATTTTTGTTGTTTAGCAACTCAATTAAGAGCATTCATAAACAAAAATATTACTTAGAACAAGACCTGTATAATTTAAGCTTAAGTACAAGTTCTATTCCTTGGTGCTTAAAATTTTTAAGTACAATTACATTTCCGTGGTATTTGCACCTAAAAATTTTAAGTACCAGTACAGAGGAATTGTACTTGTACTTAAATTTCACTAAGGAATTTATAAAATTTGTATTCATTACTTTAGTAATTAAATACTGTACTTAAATACTTTTTCAAATACTTTGAATTCCTTAAGTACATACTTTAAATTCCTTTTGATTCCTTTTAATTCCTCTTGTTTTTCTTATATTATTTCTACAAAAGGAATTTAAAAGGAATTATTAGTACTAAAGGAATTAAAAGTATTAGTACAGTATTTAATTAATAAAGTAATGAATACATATTTTTTAAATTCCTTTGTGGAATTTAAGAACAAGTACAATTCCTCGGTACTTGGACTTAAATTTTTAAGTACAAGTACAGGGGAATTGTACTTGTACTTAAAAAATTTAAGTACCAAGGAATTGTACTTAAGTCACAATATATTTAATCACTTTACAGCTCTGCTTAGAACTATTATCTGACCCAATTCTCGATCAAATTTGTTTTATTTCATGGAAATAATATATGTATGTATTTGGAGGAATTCTGGGCACTTTGATTCATGTCATTGAAAAACGCCTATAATTACTTTCTTGACTTGTGCGCCTCTGCTCACATTTTCTTTGTCAACACGTTCCTACTAGTTGAATTAAAAATACTTTCATTTAAATGAGATACTAAAAAAATTTACATGTTTAGATTTAACACCAGAAGACTCAAAGCAATTTACAATTTCATTTTAATTTTTTCTTGATTAAATAATCAGACAGTGCAAATTGACATTAAAAATTAATTTTTCATGATTCCCCATCGTCATTATTTGGTTCTCATTCACATAAATGCCAACTGAAACCAAAAAACAAAAACAAAAACACTGGCATTAAAATTAAACGAAAAAAAATTTTTGTATTTTTGTTTTTACTTTCTTCATAAAGAAAAAAAATATAACTCCCTTGTGGTTGCCAATGCTCATTGTCAAATATTTGCTTTTTACCAAAGGATTTAGTTTTTTTTTTTTTTTTTTGATTATCCTGTGCGCACTCCTAAGGTTTTTTTTTATTTATTTCATTGCAGAAAAGTCTCGTTTAGCTGAGGGTCCCAAAGGTGAAAGCACTTTATGAAAATAATTTAATCGCACCTGAAAAGGTTTTTGAACGGGGAAGTTTAATTGTTGTGTCAAGGGTTGTAAGTAGTCTGGGGAAATGTTTGCCTTTGTTAACTATAAACTCTCGTATTAATGCGCGGTTTAATTTATAGTGTAGTTACTCTACCCAGAATAATTTCTTTGCATTGCATTTATAAAGGTTAGTATTTTTTTTTTAAGTAAGTATGTATGTATGCACTGTAAATTTAAAGATATAAAGAATTCTTTAAACGAACATAAACTTTAAGAAAGGTGTTTTTATTGATTATTAGGATAAAATAGTATCGTGTTTAAGATTATTTCCTTTTCTAGTTTAATTGATTTTTGTTGCTGGCAAACTTTTCTATAAATATTTGTATGTTTTTAAAGACAAAACTGAAATAAATTAATAAATTATGTACAGTTTCAGCGAGTAAAGCATTCGTTACATTGTATTCTTTTGGATGCCAACATAATTGTACGAATAATTTTAAATGAAATAAAGATGCGTCGTCGTCGTCGTTATAAAGTGTTAGAACTCGTGTGTGTAAATAAATGACTTAAAATGACATAATTAATTAATTAAAGAAACGTTAAAAATGTGTAGAGGAAATTAACATGAGGTAGAAACTAGGCGCAGTATTCGTTTCGTTTTCAGTTGATATCACTTAGTTTAATTAATAGCATTACTTTTTTTTTAAATTAGTTAAAAATCAGGAATGATGGCATACATGGTGGCTGCTTAATAGATTTCCACCTTTCATGGGTTTCATGTGAAACACCCATAATAATACCTGCCACAATGGAATAGGTCACGAAAGCTTAATAAACCTTCTTTCATATAATCTGACATTGTAATATTGAAAAGCGGCTGGCCCCAAGTCACTAACAACTATAAATCCGTTTAAATCTACGCAAGAGTATGGGAGAAAGACTGATGGACTGCCGCCCGGAATAAGCTTTCTGTGGAAAATTAAGGAATTATTAAAACAAAATGTAGGTATTCTTAAAAAGAAAGGCCTTTAATTGCTTGGTGAATCACATATTTTTTCCTCCCCTAAGTCACTTTTTATTTTTCAAGGACCTAAATCGGATATGGAGAAATACAGTTAAATAAAATAAAAGTCAACATTATGTTTGTATACATAAAATAATAAATAATATTCAGGGTTTGATTTTTAATTGGCAAGCGGATCAAATGGAATAAATAGTTTGGCTTTACAGATAATTTTCTAACTCCGATTTATATACAATTGTAGAATGTTTATTAAAGTTCTTTATGAAGTGGGTAACAATTAAAAGAATGTTGGATTATTTATTCAGCTGTATTATTTATTTATTTGATATTCATGAAGAATATATTTTTATATAATATTAATTATATTCACTAAAAGTCAGCAAGAATTTAAGAAAACATTAATCAAGCTAATCCAAAAATGCCCTCGAAAGTAAATTTTGTAATTGCTTATAATAGGCGTTTTTTCTTTTTTAGCTCAGAAATAAGTTCTGAACAGAGTCCGAGCATATCGAGCATGCTCTGAACATCCTCTGAACAAAGCGTGTTCTGGTTCTGAGCGCTCAGAATTACTTTTGGAACACACCTGAACACTAAGCTGTCACTTTTTTTTCAATTTCACCTATCAAATGCTTGTGTTCAGCATTCAACTCGGTCTGCTCAGTTATTTTATTCTGAGCTCATAGAGCGCGCTCTGAACAAGCTCAGAACACGTTCAGAACGAAAAAAGAAACACAAATTTGAAGCTCTGAACGTTCAGAGGTAAAAAAGAAACACAATTTTTTGTTTGGCAGTTCAGGCTCTGCTCTGAACTAAAAAAGAAAAACGCCTAATATCGTCACCTGAGTGTAAGAAAAAGGTAAGTTTCTCTTTTTTTCTAATTTAGCAGGTAGCACTTGAGAACGATTAGCATTTTGAATCATATCTTGTTATCTTTTAGCAAATATCATTAGCTTTGCAGTGTTAAGTGAACTATTCTCAATAAGTATACTATACTCGATAAGTAAGCGGGTGGCATGTCATTGGCACAGTGGATGTAGTGTTTGACTGCTAACCTGGACGTGTGGGTTCAAGCCCCAGCCTAGGTAGCATTTATTTTCTATATTCCACAGTTTTAACTGGATGCCACCCGCGGAGATAATTAACATCTAATTCTCAATCACCTGTGCCAACATATATCTTTCCTTTCCTTCTATTCCTTCTAACTAGTGCCGTGCATTGCATTTAAAAGACCTGAGTACTTTCAGGCATAAAGTAAAAAATATTATTATTAAGTACGTATTTTGCCTGGATATTTTAAAAGTTAAAAATCAGTACCATAGTTCTCTATTCAGAGGCGTTTATTGTTATGCAGTGAAACCAATCAGGCTAAAAAAAATATCAGCATAGAATATTGTGAACAATAAAACAACTGAATGGTTTAAATAATTAGAATTAATTTATATATACGAATCGATCAGTGGCGAAGTTTCAACCACAAAAAAAAAAAAAAAACACCTACAACCTCTAGGTTCTAGAGAAGCAATTGAAATAAAAACACAACCAATTTTTTTTAAATGCCGCTTAATTAAGGGGTTTTTACTACCCTTAATATGAACAAGCACAGTGCGAGCGTTAGGAAAATAAGAAAGGATTCATTCCACATTCTTGTTTTTTGCAAACTTGGTTTAAGTCAGTTTTTTGTATGCATTCGGCCCGAAATTTTTATTCCGGCAATTGAGACATGTTATTATCTACAGTAATAAATAAACACACCAACTGCAAGTTGCAACACTATAAAAATAACAATATATACTTTGTTTTCTCTTAAAAGCTTTTCAATGAAGTCATGTGAGAGGACGAAAGAGATAAAAATATAGCGAAAGTTCGCATTCGCAGCAGATTTTTGACGTGAGAGGATACCAACGATAGGAGAGATAGGATATTTGCCTCTTACTCTGAATGTAATGGATTTCATTAAGGTCCCTTTCTTAAAGTTCTTACAGGGCTGCCGTAGTAAACATGATAAATAGCCTCAAATCTGTGAGAAATATGAGTAGGGTTAACATCTATAAATTTAAATTTCAAATTGTACTTCAAAGAACTTTAAGCCATTTTATGTTAATATCGACAACAACAAAAAACAATATTTCCCAAACGGAACTTAAAAATAGCTATTTATTGCGATGCACTTTTTAAATACACACGCGCAAAACATCTTTTTTTTATTTATCTTAGCATCAAAACAAATTTATTTGGTAAGGAATTAAAAATTATATCAATAACTGAACCGCATTAAATCAAGTCCTTGCAAATAGCTCTCCCTCATATAAGAAAATGGTCAACCATTGTGGTACCGCATTTTATCAGATTTTCCACAGATAAAAGTAAACATGGAAATAGAAAAACGGCAATTGACAACACCTTTCCTACTAAAGTTGAATTATTTGTTTCTCAAAAGCTCTGAAAAAGCTTCAATCCTCAAAGCTCCCTTATACAAACGTCAACGTCAATTGCATTTGTAACTCTCATTCATTGTGCTTACACACAAAGAGGGTTGATTGCATTTGAAGGTACACAAGCAGCAGTCTGTAGCTTGATTAGGGAATACGAAGCGAATCGTTTTCAATTCGATACCTCCTTTTCGACTCGCCTGGTTTTGATCAATTATCGAATTCGAAGCGAGTCGTAAATTATACTTCCAAGATTTCCAGATAATTGACAGCTGCTTTCCAGGAAATATTTTTTTTATTGCAATCATGCCTTTTGAGAATTCAACTTGTTTTGTTGTCTTTGGATTTGGAATAAAATATAAAATATAAAATTGAATTTGGAATAGTGTATTTTAATTCTTTGTACAAAATCATTCGAGTTAAAAGAAAATTATTGCAAAGTTCTTATTTACCGCTTAATCTACTAAGTATTTATTTAGTTGGACAAGTCATTTATTTAAGTTCTTTCAGCAAGCACATACATTCATATTTTTTTTTGTAGGAGGCAGGTGCGAACGCAGGAAACAATTTCGGAGGGGGGGTTGAACAAATTTCGAGGGGGGGGGGGTTTAAACTGAAAACTCAAAATTAAGAGTGAAATTGTATGGCGAGGAAATTAAATTAATACATTTCGGGGGGGGGGGGGTTTGAACCCCCCTGCGTTCGCGCCTGGTAGGAGGCCCGTGACCATTTAAGACTCTAATGATACTTTACCAAAAGTGCGATGTGTGGGATCTCACTCAGGCGCATTGAATGCTCCTTTGGCCAGGGGCGGATTGGACCACCGGGCAACCGGGATTTTACCCGGTGGGCCCCTGGGTGAACAAAAAGTACATTAAAGAATCTGCACTACTTTTTATTCTTAATGGGAAAAGTTTATTATAAAATTAATATTTTGATGGTTCTCACAGAAAATATAGAGCTTTTGTGGCCCCGAAAGGATCTTGAGAGGCCTCTACATCTCTGTTGGAGGCCCCTTTACTTCTCTTCAAAGTCTCTTGAGATCTTTTGGAGCTCTATAAAATTTTTTTTAGAGGACCTAGATCTCAGTTGGCGGCTCCAACACCTTTCTTCAAAGATCCTAGAGCTCTGTTGGAGGCCTCTAAAGTTCTATTGGAGGCCCCACAGCTCTGTTGGATGCACTTGCAGCTTGGTTGGAAGACCAACAATGAATATTGAGTTGTGAGGTCCAAAGAGTGGCCCCAAAAAATCTCTTGGACAATTTAAACAATACCTTAGTTGAGAGAAAGCCCTACTCGCTCCACAAAAGGCTTGGAAATTTCTTGTTTTGTTTTGGCCACAAACATTTAGAAAAATATTACTTCAAATAAGTATGTATCCAGATTTATTGCAGATATCTTCAAAAAGATGGCTAAAAAGGAATTTCTGTGTCTCAAACAAGGAAAATAATGAGAAAGAGAGACCCGAACCTCAAAAACCTGTGGCTCAATATCAGAAGCTTCCGACTTCTCAGAAAAATCTTAACTTAAAAAATGAGATCAACTTCAAATCAAACCATACAAATCTCCCAATTCATTTTTTTTTTCACACCTAATTGCGATTTTTTGTAGAGTTCCTTCAAATTTCATACAGATCAACAAGTTGGAGACGCCAAATTACCATTTCCAAACTAAAAACTCAAGCTGGCAGTATTAGATGGACGCCTGTTTGTTTTGTTTGGTGTTTGAGACAAAACTAGAGGCCAGATAAATTATGGGCAAATGTCTTTTACGAAAATTTCTGTGGAAACGTATTAATAATAAATTAACATATCAATTTTAATATGCAACAAAGTCAGTCGAGCATAATTGGCTAAACTATTAAGAAATAATGGTTGAACAAAAGAGTGAAGAAATAAGGTTCAACAAAATTATCAATTCTACAAATAATAAAAGAAAGAATTATTATGTAAGCCAGAGAATTTTTAAAGGAGAGATTTGAAAGAAATTTGTTTTATATTTACATGTGTACATATGAGACAGTTTATTCATAGATAGATAGATATTGCTTTTTATTATTCTATAAGTGGCTTTAACAAATTTCTTAACAATCGTTAAATAAGCATGGCTTAGCCGTCTGCCTGATTGACAATTTTATAAAAAAAACTTGATTGGTTAAATAATCAAGGTACAGTTTGATTAAAAATTTTGATTCAAAATTCTGCTTCTATAAGCTAATGCAATTTTACAAAACTTGAACATTTTGGTTACATCTATTTCATTTAGTTCCTCCGATAGTATGTCTTCGCCAAACACATGTCTTCTCGTTTCGTTGAGGATCGGGCATCTACCAACAAAATGAAAACTGACTTCACGTTCCGGCATATTACGCATTTCACAAGGCACAGGTAAATTTTCGCGATGTGGAATTAAGTTTAGGTTTAACAGTTCACCCCTTAATCTAAAGATGCAGGACATTTCCTCTGTAGTGCAATCATCTCTAAAATAATTTAAACTATTTAAGTTGTGGTTTAGCTTGCTATATATCATTATATATAATCGTCTGAAACCATTCCGATAAATGTTCACCATCCCATACAGCTGCTTTAGTGTCCAAGTATAGGTTCTGTAGGACCCGTCCGAACCTGTGTGACATTCCCAGTCTTAACATCTTCTACATCGAATGCCTCCTTAAAGTCCACAAAGAGGACATACAATTTTTTGTTTTGGGACAAGAACCAATCAGCTATGCTTCTTAGTACAAAAATGTGATCTATAGTGGAATAACCCGGTCTAAATCCAGCTTGGAACTCATTCATAAGATTGTTAACATATAACCACCTTCGCAGTCGACATTGAAGTATCGATGTACATATTTTATCGGAAAGATAATAGATAGTTTATCTATATATTTTTAATAATTTTATCAATATTTAATTTGTGGCCCTTTTCCTAAAACTTCCGGGAGGGCTTTGGGCCCCAGTCCGCCCCTGTCTTTGGCATTCCCTTTATTTTCTCTTATAAATTCAATGACCGTTGAAAATTGTTGCAAGTTAGTGTGTTGCTGTCTTGGGCTACTACACGTCTTATTAAAAAAATTTATTGTTTATTTCTTTAGCCTGTTTTTATGAAAAAATAGTTAAACTCACATTTTTATTTATTTTAATGAAAACAATAAAATAGCGCTTTCGACCGTGTCGATACACCAATCCGACAAAAAAATATCCATCGGAAATTCTCGGGTTAAAAATTGAATTCAAATGTCATTTCGCATTCGATTTAAAAAAAAAAGGCAAATGTAAAACGAAAGAGACGAAAGCGAAAACAGTAATACCAAACCTAATTTTCGCCACCTAAAATGTTTCGCTTCGTATTCCCCAATCAGGCCACTGCTGTTTGAAGAGCAGTAGGTAGGCAACGGTGGAATTAATACGTGGGTTTGATTTGACTAAATTGCAAAAATAATTTGTAGGTTATTTAGTGGCTCTTCTTTTGTATTTTAGTGGGAATTTCTTTAGTTGAGTGACATGCGATCAGCAACAAGCAACATTGTATTTCAAAAAGCTTTTCTATATGGTATTTACTGACAATATCTGTTGGACAGAGTATAGTGATACAGGCTATCCCGAAAATTTTCTTGGCGTTTTAGACTTTTGGGAAAGCAGTTGAATTAAGTAGCACCCGAAAACCATCGGCTTCCTGTGCTGAGCGAATATGAATATGACAGACAATCAGTGGTCTATTTCACCAAATTACAATTACAATCAAAAATTTGTAATTGTAAACTACAATTACAAATTTGTAAACTGATTATCTGTTTCAAAAACTACAAACATAATTCCAACAAATTTGTAAGAAAAGAGACAAAAAATAGGGGAAATTGTAATTGTAATTTACAATTACAAAAAGAAAACCGTTTCACCGTTTAATTTCCAGACTTGTAGACTACAATTGTTTTCACAAATTTGTAAGTCGGCCGATAGAGAACATCAACAGCTATGAATAACGTGCCAGTCATAGCTATCATTGAAAACCGTAATTGAAAATATTTATTGTCAATTGTGAGATTATGAAGAAAAAATAAATGATTATTTTGATGCCAAAGTAAAGCTAAATGGCTAAATAATTATTTTTAGGTAAAAAAAATTCAATTTAGCAAAACTTTTCTCATAAAATGACTTTTAATTTTTTCAATTATGAACTACCTTTACCAATGATCTTTGAAAAAATTAAAAGTTACTTTATGGGGAAGATTTGGGTCAAAATGAATTTTTTGCAGGAGAACTAATTTTGAAGTCGTTAGCTATATTTCTGCATTAAAATATTCAATAATACAACTTTCGAAGGGTCTCAAAGTCAACAGCTAACTTTGTCTATGATGGTTTTCAATGATAGCTATAAATGGCCCCTAAGCAAAATAAAGTTTTTGTTGCCAGCTTGATACGTGAAAAAAATTTGCTGCATCGGTGTTAATGAAAAGTTTTTTTCAGTCTCATTTGCAATCCGTGGTCCAATTTGTCCTAGTATTTCCTCTGCCTTAACACGTTTCAAGCGAAACTTTTCGTTGAATGTAAAAGTATCAGAAATTTCATAATTTATACGCGGTCGATAAATTTTTCTTCGTCTATTTAGCATGAAATGGTCACTTATATCACTATCGGTGCTACTATGCCTACGACGCAACGACATTCTTAAACTGAAAACGAAATTCCTATTGAAAATAACAAATTGTAATCAAATCTACACATCATCTTTCTATTGTAAGAAATTTTCATAAACTGAACAAAATTGTAAAGTTATTTAATTTGGTGAAACACAAACTTAAAAGAAAAATTATATTTTACAAATTTTTATTTGTAAACTACAAAAAAAAATAGTTTTGGTGAAAAGAAAATAATAAAATTTCTACAAATTTCCCTTTGTAATCTACAACTACAACATTGTAAAACAATTATCTCGTGAAACAGAATAAATCAATTTTCCTACAAGTTTGTTAAAAAGGAACTTGTAATTTACAATTTGTTAGTTGGTGAAATAGACCACAGATGGTCTTCAAGCCCCTTTACAAATCACAAACGTCAGTGAAAACGCTATATTTTTGAGGTTATTAGTTAAAAGAAAAACTATTTGATATGTACCTCAAAGAAAGATCTTAAGCCCCTGACTGTGCATATGTACATATAATACAGTTGTCTAAGCCGTCCTAAGACCGCCGACAGACAGAATTTGTATGGGCTACATGAAATTTGGGCCCAAACATGAAATGAAAAATGGCCTCAAAAATTTATATGGGAAACAAAAAAACAAAACAACGTTTAAAATATGTAATGTTTGGGCATTTTTCATAATTTTGGGGCCTTTTTTCATTTTTATTAATTTTGGGATAAAATTTTAATGTGAAAAATGACACCAATTTTTTTATTTTTAAACAAAAATGCCGCAAAAATCGCACGATTTTCCAGGACGATTATTTTAATCTGGGACAGTAATTAAATAAGATTACTGTTCTATACAAAAACTTTGTTAGCCGACACCGAATGACAACATAGGCGCCTGCCAGGCGACTGAGCATACCCTAAGCGGAGCGAAGGAGTCGCGCGAGCGGGAATGATGCCCCATAAAGAGAGTTAAACATTTTAAAGCCAAAGCCATGCAAAGGTTCTTTAAAGGCGCTCCCAAACCGACACGAAATATTTTTTGTACTATTATTTAATCAGATTTACCAAATTTTAAACGGCTAGTTCTCAGACAGTTATTAAATAATCGTACAAGCGAAAATCGCGCGACTTTTTTGTATGATTCTCATTTTTCTGTTGCTTTTCATAAACATTTTTGGGTAATTTTTTTAATAAATTTGGGGTAATTTTTCAATTTTGAAAATGATGGCATTTTTTATTATGAAAAAACCCCCAACTTTGGGCCAATTTTCATTTTTTGTTTGGGGCTATTTTTCATTGGGGCCAAATTTCATGTAGCCGTAACTTATTGAAAAACTTCCAAACGAACGAACAAAGAGTGGGTAGGGGAACAAGTTGACTCCACTCTCTTAACAAATGCCATCAAGTGGTAACACTGATGGATCGAGAACGACGGAAGGGACTGGTGTAGGCATTTTTGGGCCATGAACCAAAGTATATACCGATGGGACAGTCTTCTAGCGTTTTCAAAGTTTGTAGTATAAGCTATAGAGGCATGTGCTGTGCAGGTCAAAAGATTATCTCAGAAAGCCAAGCACTCAAAGCTCTGAGCTGTCACTCCATAAGTTCTAAACTGGTATTGGAATGTGTAGGCAGGTTAAATGAACTGTCATACTGCATTGGGTACCTGTTGAGGGTGAGGAGGCAGGCTCTTGAGCAAAAATAGGTGCAACAACTTCCTTAACGCGCCCTCCTGAACCATGTTCCGGAATAGGGAAAAATGTCATTAGGAATAAATAACAAAAAAAGAAGAGGCCATAAGATCCAAAAATTTGAAGAAACTCCACAAGCTGAGACAAATCAAACTACTACTGCGGAATTATGATCAACAACGTTTCACAGACTGTAAATAATAAAGGGTCTTCTCACTGGACACTGCAAACTAAAAAGACACCCTTGTATTATTGGCCAAGGAAGAAGTTTCATATGTAGGTCATGTGATTCAAATAAGGAGGAAACGCTCGAACATATTTTACGCAGTTCGGGATGCTGTCATGCACCAAAGAAAAAAGCACCTGGGACGCAACCAGATAGAAGAGAGCGACTTCCCATCTCTAAAGATACTCCAAATATTAAAATTCTTAAGAGGAATCAGGGTGGGAGCACAAGAATTTCTCAAATGTTTATTTATTTTGTTCAAGTCAAGATTTCCCTCCAAAGAAATAAATACACAAATGTATATTGGAAAATATCCAAGTGGATTTTATATGGGAAAATGTACATTACAGCTGATTAGAATCTGCCTGTATTTATTGTAGATAGCATAACTGGATGAGAAGCAATTTTGCTTTTCAGATTTAATTTCGTCTTCTTCTTATGTTTCTTTATTATGTTCCATTTCTTGTATCAATAAATTTATATAACAAAATATGTTTTGCTACTCACCACCTCTTTATTTTCTTCGATTTTTTGGACTTCATAGAACCAAACACATTCAAGAGTGTTATCATTACTTTGGACAGCTTCATCCCACAAACAAGCTTTTATCAATACGATATTTTCTTCATCGACTGTTTTGGAATCACCGTGCTGGGTTTGGGCATCGCGTAGTAAATCACTCGAAGCCATTTTTATTGATTTGAAAAACTTTCTGCTTTTACTAACAACCGGTTGTGCAAATATATTAGATCGCTAAAAGCAAGGATATTAATTGAAATCAAATTATGTATGTACGTGTTCAATTTATTTTAAATTATAAAATTGATTTATCAATTAAATAATTTGTTAAACATCAAAGAAATCAAAACAAACTAGATGGGCATATGCACGTGTATGTGTACATTTATGTAAACAAAAAAGTGGTTAACTAATTGTTTGGTTTTATTCTGTGGGTAAAGTCTTATTTGTAGTCATTAATTGTTTTAATTAACAATTCTTACAATATAATGTATTGCAAACTTTAATAAATGCATTTGTTGTTTTGAAATCAGAAGGCAAAAACACAAGAAATCAGCGCGGCAGTTTTTGTAAAACGTCAAACGAACGTCAAGTTAAATCGAACGGTATGGGTGTGTTCCAAGAGTTCGAGAAATGAACAGAAGAGAATTTATTAGGCGTTTTTCTTTTTTTGTTCAGAGCAGAGCCTGAACTGTCAAACAAAAAATTGTGTTTCTTTTTTACCTCTGAACGTTCAGAGCTTCAAATTTGTGTTTCTTTTTTAGTTCTGAACGTGTTCTGAGCTTGTTCAGAGCGCGCTCTATGAGCTCAGAATAAAATAACTGAGCAGACCGAGTTGAATGCTGAACACAAGCATTTGATAGGTGAAATTGCAAAAAAAGTGACAGTTTAGTGTTCAGGTGTGTTTCAAAAATAATTCTGAGCGCTCAGAACCAGAACATGCTTTGTTCAGAGGATGTTCAGAGCATGCTCGATATGCTCGGACTCTGTTCAGAACTCTTTTCTGAGCTAAAAAAGAAAAACGCCTATTATTACCATGCTTTTATTCAGGGTCAAATATCGAGTCCGATTAGGGTTGAAATCTTGGAATTTCGACACAGTTGACCATGACCATGTCCTTATTCTCCTTAAAGGCCTTCCACACTAGCCTACTGTGTATTAATACATGTCAAAAAAGTGGGAAACAAATCATGTAGAATAGTGTTGAAACAAAAAATATGACAGCCCAGAATACACATTCCGACATGTATGTATGTATGTAAATTTTATTGAGACTTTAAATTGACAATATTATATTTGTATTACATGAATGATAAGTTACTAAAGCCGACTTAGAATTGGTCTGGCCACAAAAAATAAAACTTAAAGAATATCTACTTTTATGGTAGAGTAATGAAAATTATAAAACTTCACAATGTTATATGAGATAGATACATGTTCGCTCAACAGAAAAACATGACTGACAGTAAGTGACTTAAAACTAGGTAACAAAAAAAAAGAAATGACAAAAGAGAGAGAAAGATGCATAACCTAACAACATTCATACCAAATGTATGAGAGTTGAGGCTTTTGCAACAAAACAAAATTTTAAAGTTTTGAAAACTAGTGGAATGAACACGTTATTTACAGTTTGTTTAATTCAAGATAGAATGAAGTTAAGTAGAACATTTATGAGAATAGATGTATATATTAGCGAATTCATGTGAATTAGAATTGAATAAGCAATGTTGAAAATATTTTATTATTTTAACAGATTAATTAATTAATTAATTAATTAAAATATTTTAATTTTAATTTTAAATACCAATTATAATAATAATAACAATAATAAAAATAAAAATAATAATAATAATAATAATAATAATAATAATAATAATAAAAAAAATAATAATAATAACTGGAGAAAAAATTACTTAAGTTACCTACTTAATTAATTAATGGGGGTAGCTCAAAATTTAACAAGAACAGATATTGTTTAATTTTTATTTAAAAGTTAAAGTTAAAGGAGAAAAGCTTGACATTAACGTATTGAGATTAAGGAATTTGAACACAAGTTTATGGTTTTCTCTGTTAGTTTTGGTCTTTATTTTTGTTTATTATTTTTCCTTATTTTGTTTGTCGACTCCTAGTGAAACGAAGGTTTTAGCCCCTATACGTCAGAGCGTTACAAGATTTATAGAAACCTGACAGAAACATAGAATCATCATCCAACTCGAAATGGGGGGTGGACTCTTCATTGAGAATGCCGATAGGAGACATGTAATAATTTTCTACAATAGAATGTCTGCTGTTGTCATTATAAATGCCTTGAATTAAGGGGTTTGGGTGTTGTCTAAGACTGGTAAGTCTACGTTTGGCTAGGTTGGTTAGGTAAGATAATAAAGGTTCAACTCTGGATGTATCATATAGGACCTTATTTCTGAACCATTTGCCAGACGGCCTTCTATATTTTTGAGTGCATTTTCGCAGGATGAGTCTTTCAAATCTTTGAAGTTCCTGAGCTACTGTTGGGGAGATTTGGAACCAAATCGCGAAACCATAGGAAATTAATGGTCGAATTAGAGTTTTGTATAGTAGTAATTTTGTTTTCATTTCAACGTCGCGAGAGTTGAGAAGAGATTTTAGTTTGGCACTCGCAGCTTTACATTTATTTAATGCCAGTCTAGCATGAGGATTCATTTTCCATCTTTCGTGTAGCGATATTCCAAGATATTTAATATTATTTTTCAGAGGAATTTCATTTCCTTCTATACTAAGTTTAAGCTGTTTACTTTCCCTAACTGCCAGATGATGCCCTTTTGTGGAAGCGTTCCTAAAACATATAATTTCACATTTGGAGGTATTTAAGCTAATGCCCCAACTTTTGTAGTACGGGAGTATAGCCTCGATATGTTCCTTGACGCCGTGAAGTGCAGTGTGGGGTCTTTCATGAGAGTCGTATACAATTGTATCATCGGCATACAAAATAGAGTTCGAATTTTCGTTATTGAGAGGGAAATCATGAAGAAAAATGTTAAAGAGGAGAGGGCCGAGGATGGAACCTTGAGGGACCCCCGAAGCAACTGGAATTGGGGAAGAACATCTTGAATCTAAATTAACAATGAGGGAACGATTGGAGAGAAAGCTAAGAATAGCATTGGTAAAAAAGGTAGGAAAGTTTAGGGAAATTATCTTAGCCAACAACCCATCATGCCAGACAAGGTCGAAAGCTTTAGTGAGATCCAGTGCGCAAGCTACAGTGCAACGTTTATTTCTTAGGTTATTTAGAATTTCATTCTGTAAATACATGAGCGAGTGTTCAGTGGAGTGTTTTTTTTTTTTTTGAAGCCAAATTGATTCACTGGAATAATATTATGTTCAGCAATGAAATCTTCAATTTTGAAGTAAAGGACTCTTTCAAGGATTTTACCCAATTTAGATAGCATGGAAATTGGTCTGAAATTCCCAATTTCGATTGAGTTTCTTTCTTCTGAACAGTTATAAGCTTAGCCACTTTCCAGGTAAGAGGAAAGTATCCGTTATTAATGCAGTTGTTTAAAATAGGGGTGAAAAAGTGCGGGAGGGATGGAAGACTTTTTTTAATTATGAAGTTTGATATATTGTCGGGTCCAGAAGATTTTTTATTGTTGAGATTATATATGATAGATTTAATTAGATCTTCAGAGGCAAATTCATCAGATGAAGTTTGTAGTGAACTGTTGTTTGCAGAGAAATGAGTTATGACTGTGTTAGAGTTCCAGGAAGCGAACGAACTAACGCGGTTTGAGACTTCAAGTAAGTGTTCAGGAAAAGGAGGAGTTTTGCGGGAATATCACTGAGAGTAAAACTTTTCAAAAGCTTTCAGTTTATCTGTTGTCGAATGGTAAGTAGTGTTATTATAAACGATGGGCGAAGAAGATTGGTCGATCAAACGCTTCCGTCCGGTTATACGGTCTATTTCTTTGAAAACACAGGGAGATGGTTTTAACTGTTTTAATCTGTTTCTGAATTGATTATTCATATGGATTTTTATTTGATCGTTTATTATCTTGGTTAAACAAGTTATTTGCGAGGACAGAGTTTTGTAGACCATGTTGATTCGGTTACCTTCTTTGTGGAAAATTCTTTTCAATTGAGATTTCCAACTTTTCCGCAGCTTAAGGAGTTTGAGAATTTCTTCGCTTAGGTTTTTATAAGCGCTTTTTATTTTGACTTTTTTGGAGTGCGAGTCAATGCATTCGTGAAAACAGTTGGAAATTTTATGTATCTCATCATTAGTGAGATTTCTGTAAATTGGGATGCTGAGATCATTAAGCTTCTGAGTTAAGTCAGAGTTAAAAGAATCCCAATTCGTATCTCAGAGTGAGGTATTAGTCGGTGGATCACAGTGTAAGGGGGAGAAGTCGGAAAGCTCCAGAGCAAGAAAAACTGAAAAATGATTTGAGAAGGAATGCATTGTTAAGCAACTATAGTTTGGAGCAGAGTTTTGTGGAGCAATAAGGTTTGCGGACACTAAGTAGAAATCAACGGTAGACAGAGAACTCGGTCTTGTTGGGCTATTTGGAGAAATGATGTCTATATCAAGTAGAGCATTATTCTAAAACCAGGAAAAAAGATGATTTCCGTTTTGATTAGCTGTAGTATCACCCCAGAAACTATGTCGGGAGTTTAAGTCTCCACCAATGATGAAATAGTCAAATGAGGAGAGAAGGGAGTACAAATCGTTCAGGGCACCGAAGGGCTCGCACCGGTGTTGCAAGGAATATAAATGGAGACTAAAGCAAGAGTTTTGTGGCACCCCGAGGGTCCGGTTATGGTTATTGTGATAATAGTTGCTGAAATTACGTTATTTTGGAAATCTATGGTTCTGTGCTTAATTGAATTGTCGATTAGGATGGCAGTTCCCCTATCGAAAACATTCCTGACCAAGGTGTAGTTGTCGAAGACTCTGTTGCGGTTTCCTTTAAGAAGGGTTTGCTGAACGAAAACTGCTGTCGGAGAGATATCTCCCAACAGCAGATTTAGTTCGGAACATTTATCGTGAGATATTAATGAGTTTATATTTGCAGATAAGAGCTTTAAAATCATGGTGAAATTGAGGCTATAAAACCCAGATACGCACCGGGTTTCTCTAATTCATTTAGTTGTGAGTAAGTTGGCCAGAATTCGCGAATGCGAATACTTAATCAAAATATTTATTGGGATACCGAATAGTCTAATAGATTCATTAATAAAATCGCTAAATTGAGAAGCTGAGTTCTTCTGGGAAGTATTTGTTTGGGAAACTGACAAAAGGGTGCTTGGAGCTCCTCTTAGCATATCTGCATATGAGTTTGAAGATGGTATGTTTGCATTGGTAGCAGGCAGACGCTGCCTAGGTAATAACTGAACGTTTGTGCCAATAGGTGGACTGGTAACTCTTCTATGGATGTATTGCAATCTCTTGGGACATTTCCCAAAGTTAGCTGGATGCCCAGAGGATCCACAGTTAATGCAAGCTACTTTTGATTTATCATCATCGTCTTTTTTTAAGCTGCATTTATCGGGATCGTGAATATCTAGACACTTAAGACAGCGATCAGCGAAAGCACAATAGACGCTTACATGACCAAAGCGTTGGCATTTAAAGCATTGAACAATACTACTTCGTTTGACGGTTTCCCATCTCTATCATCAACTTTACAGATGTATATATACCAAGGTCAATTTGACTATCCTTTGACCATTTGGTAACAAACGGTTTGACCTCGACCTTCACAGAAGAGTCCACCCTCGTCAGGTCGTCTGAGATTTGTTCAAGGGTGAAACCGTCTGATAACCCCTTCAATAAAATCGAATGATTCCTTTGATTCTTTCAAGCAAAGGAAAAGGCACCAACCATCATATCACCAAGAGCCAACAACAAACAAGAATGTAAGTCGATATCTTTAACATGAATTTTCAATCTACCAAGACCTTTGTTTTCGAATTTAACATTGTCTAAATTATGTTTATAGTTTTTTTTTTTTAAATCTGGCAAAGTTTTTGAGCTAACCCCCTTTGCAAAGATAGGAGGACACCATATTTCCTGGGTCTTCTGCGGTACAGCTGGTTGATAGTTGATTGAAGATGATGACGTCAATTTTGTATTAGATTTTAATACATTTTGTATTAGAGTTTAATACATTTTCGTTATAAATTTTAATACATTTTGTATTAGATTTTAATACATTTTTGTATCAGATTTTAATACAATTTGTATTAGATTTTAATACATTTTGTATTAGATTTTAATACATTTTGTATCAGATTTTAATACATCTTGTATAAGATTTTAATAAAATTTTAATAAAATTTTAATACATTTTGCATTAGATATAAATACATTTCTTATTAGATTTTAATACATTTTTGTATTAGAGTTTAATACATTTTGTATTAGATTTTAATGCATTTTCGTATTAAATTTTAATACATTTTGTATTAGATTTTAATACATTTTTGTATTAGATTTTAATACATTTTGTATTAGATTTTAATTCATTTTTGTATTAGATTTTAATACATTTTGTATTAGATTTTAATACATTTTGTATTAGATTTTAATACATTTTTGTATTAGATTTTAATACATTCTATATTATATTTTAATACATTTAGTATTAGATTTTCAAAAAACAATTATCAATCATTTAACGTACCAATGTTGTTTCTAAACCAATTATACGCAAATATATAGCAATTTTAAGGAAACTAAAAAAAAAGTTAAAAAAAAATCACACTAAAATATCCCGTTATTTTTTTTGTTGCTCAACAGCTACGGTCTGGGAAACTTCCGAAAATTTGTATAAAAGTATTAAGTAGGAACAACATATGAAAGTATCAAAGCTATTACCAACATTTAAAAACTTGCATGGAGCCATGTTTTTGTTTCCTGGGCTACTAATCCTAAATACTTAACAACTACTTAACAGCAGGGCTTATAAGTTACAACCGTTAAAAATGTGTCTATTATGCTAGGTTTACACTTGCCAACATGTCATTGAAAGACGCAAATTGACACACTTTGACAAGACGGTGGATATTACCAACACAAAAACAAAGAAAGTAGTAGTAGAGGGAAAGTATTACCCCGTTTACATGATACCTGCCCCTTTGTATACCTGCATTGAGTTGAAATGGACATTAATCGACTCGATCCCACTTCAGGAACGGATTCGAGTCGAAATTGTTGATAACAAAACTGGGTCGGAGAGACGGTCTGATGGATGTGTTAACGACAGCGCGAGTGAAGGTATTGATTTATTTTGATAGCTATGCGAAGCATGTGATAAAATTCATTAAATTTTAACTGTTTTTGTGTGAAACAAATATGTTCAAGCCATTCCTTCAACAGTAATCTCAACACCATATCAACTCAACTCCAAATGGTACTCTCAACGTCTCAACTCACATGACGAAAAACTAAGGTCTAAAATCCGACCCTTATCCAACGCAAGCTTTTGATACTGCTTGTAAATGGGGTATATAACCCACCCGGTCTTGTCAAACTGTGTCTTTCAATGGCAAGTGGGAACCTAACATTATAAGTGAAACAAACGCATAAAGGAGAAAATCTTATTCAACAAGAGTAGATAAGCTTACAAAATATGCGTTTTGCATTCATACACATATTACATCCATACATAATATATACGACCCTGATGCCCGTAGTGTGAATTTAAAGTTCATTGCCCGAACAAAGCATATCCTGAATCCAGACACACTCATAAATTATGCTTCCTGCTGACAAACCCTTTGAGATTGACTTTCTCTGAATGTTATTCTTTTGTTTAATTAGTGCATTATTAATAAATACAGTTTGCTATGAAAAGACTGCAAACCTGTGGTTGCATAAAAATTATTCTGTGTTCCTTGAAAATTGAAATGTCGTTGACTACCAAAGGAGCGTATTGTCATAGTAAAGTGAATCATCGCCATCGTTAGCACTAACCATATTTTTCCGGGATCTATTCATTCATTTCTATAATAATTCCACTATGGTACCTCGCAAAATGCATAATACTGTAGCAAGTTTTGTGTGTAACTAATTAAAGAATGTTGTATGTATGTATAGGTACTGATGGCTGTTATGTTATCTGAAACCTGAAAGGATTCACTATAACATTTAGGTACTCTTAGTAGTAGGTTTTCTTTTCAAGTACATATTTTATTGTTAACATTTCCTTAATGAAAGTTTAAGTAGGGTTATTATAGCATACAATAATACAATTGGGCTTTGCGCGAAATTATAGTTATACATATATCTAAAAATAAACAAATGCATAACAAGTCGAGGGCAAACAATGCAATACAAACAAATATAACTACACAACTACAAATGAATTGTCTATACACGTATACGGAATTATTCGTTTTCCCTCTAGTTAATGCTGTTTTTTTGCTGTTTTGTTTTTCTTATTTTAGCTCCGTTTGCCACTGACGTTTGTGGGATAAGCTCCTGTGCACATTATCCTTCAATTGATTAAATTCGTTACTATACTCTGTCCAACAAAAATAGTCAGTACAGGGAAGATAAGACGCTTTGCCTCTCACTCTGCCTGTAATAGATGCCAATAAGTTCGTACTGTTTTAAAGCTCTTACATGGTTGCCGTTGTAAGTATACTAAATTACCACAAATTATTTGTTTTCAAAAGCTTTCAAAAAGCCTAAATTCACAAAGCTCCTTACCAAAAACCAAAGGAAAAGCCTCAGCGATATGTATAAACGTAGCAGTGGTAACTCTGATTCAATGGGGCATATTCATAGTTGCAGATGGACCCAGGTTTAACTAAACTACAGTTTAAGACAATTTTAGCTCAATGAATACAGACCGATTTTAACTACAAATTATTGGTATACTACACAAATAGCTTTAAATATTTTGAAATGATAAACTTAAAAAAATAGAATCAACGTCTAAAAATTCAACTAAACCTTGTTGAACTTAGACCCAGCTCTAAAATGACTATGAATACACCCCAATGTGTTTATTTTAAAAGCACCCAAAAGGAGGGTTGATTGCATGGAGGACGCACAAGCAAAGCAGAAGCAGCAGTGTGCACTTGGATTTGGATGTGTAGTAGGTAGGTCATGGTGGAATATACACGAGTTTTAACAAGATAACAAAAACAATTTGTATGGAACTCAGTGGTTTTTTCAGTGTGAATTTAACAACAGGCACCAGCGTATTGCAAAAAGCTCTCCCATAAGGCCTCTGTACTGACTATTTTTAGGCGTTTTTCTTTTTTAGCTCAGAAAAGAGTTCTGAACAGCGTCCGATCATATCGAGCATGCTCTGAACATCCTCTGAACAAAGCGTGTTCTGGTTCTTTTTTTTTTTTTTTTTTTTTTTGTTTGAGCGCGCACTAAAGGGATTTGGCTGCCCTTAAAATGTTTAAACACAGTGCGAGCGTTGGGAAAATAGGGAAGGATTTAAGAGGAGATAGCGATGCACATTGGTTTTGAACCTCTGAATATTAAAATGGTCGGGAAAGATAGAGCCGGGTAAAGCATTCCACATTCGGGTAGTGCGGCTAAAAAAAGAATCTCTATACTTGACAGTACGTCCGAAGTTGGACTCGAGGGTAAACTGATGTGCATTCGTAGAGGTACGAGTATTACGGTTGAATTGTCTTAGGGGAGGAATGCAGCTGGCTATTTCACTAGAACAGTGTTTATAAAAGTAACGGTAAAATAATGTTAGACATGAAACATCGCGGCGGTGTTCGAGGGATGCAAATGTTTCTGTTATATTTCTGTCACCTATCATTTTCAAAGCTCTTTTTTGAATCCTATCTAAGATACTCAAGTGGGTTATTGGGGCACCTGCCCAAATATGAGAATTGTACTCAAGTTTCGGACGGATAAATGCTTTATAGATTACAGCCAGATCAGAAGGGGAGAACAATTTCTTGCATCGCCGAAGAAAGCCTAAGCATTTAGCTGCATTTTTGGCGACGTCGAATATGTGTTCGTTCCACAGAAGGTGGTCTGTGATACACATACCGAGGACTGAAAGCTTTTCGGTTTCTTCAATACAAGTGCCGCTCATGGATAGCGGCATGGGAGGTGTGTTTCGTTTTGATGACAGAAGACAGCATTGAATTTTCGAAGCATTAAATTCTACGCGGTTTTTGATTCCCCATTGGACAATGCTGTCGAGATCAGAATTTAATGAGCTAATCATACGCTGCCGTTCTAGTTCCACATCCGAAGGACATGGAAGTGAATCTGAAAACGAATATGAGAAGCTGAGGGTGCTGTCGTCAGCGAAACAGTTTAATGGATTAGAAGTTTCAGACAAAAGATCATTTATGAATATAAGGAAGAGAGTCGGAGACAAAACGGAGCCCTGGGGCACACCAGCGTTTATTTTGTGAATTTCAGACTTGAAACCGTCCAATACAACTTGTATTGATCGGTCCGAAAGGTAATTTCTAATCCAACGAAGATGAGATTCATCGAAACCAAATGCGCGCATTTTCGATAAGAGAGCTTGGTGCCAAACTCTATCAAACGCCTTAGAAATATCAAGCGCAATAATCTTACTTTCTCCAAAGCGATGTAAAGATTTGTTCCACTGTTCGGTGAGATATACCATCAGATCACCAGTGGACCTATTGCTACGAAAGCCGTACTGCCGGTCATTAAGAAGCTTTCGTTCTTCAAGATATTTCTTGAGCTGAAAATTAATCAGCGTTTCCATGACCTTGGAAAGAAGGGACGTTAATGCAATTGGCCGATAGTTTGAGGGTGAAGAAGATACGCCTTTTTTAAGGACAGGCTGGACAAATGCTGTTTTCCATCCACTCGGCACACAGATGGAAAAGCTTACGCAGTGGTTTTGCCAGTGGTTTCTGAGCGCTCAGAATTATTTTTGAAACACACCTGAACACTAAGCTGTCACTTTTTTTTCAATTTCACCTATCAAATGCTTGTGTTCAGCATTCAACTCGGTCTACTCAGTTATTTTAATCTGAGCTCATAGAGCGCGCTCTGAACAAGCTCAGAGCACGTTCAGAATGAAAAAAGAAACACAAATTAGAAGCTCTGAACGTTCAGAGGTAAAAAAGAAACACAATTTTGTGTTTGACAGTTCAGGCTCTGCTCTGAACTAAAAAAGAAAAACGCCTTTTGTTGCACAGAGTTTATACTCTGTTGGTTTTATATTTTCAGTACAGGGAAGATAGGGTGTTTGCCTTTCACCCATACTTTTATGGATTTCAATAAGCTGTCTCTTTTTTTATAAAGCTTTTCCATTTTCTATGGTTGCCGTATTGAGCATTATAAATTGGCATATTTCTCTCTCATTCAAATGTCGGTAAGGTTAACAACTGCTAATTTAGATTTCATAAACAGAAAAATGTAGATCGTAAACTAAATCTAAAAAAAATGCAAATAAAAATAAATCTATCTTTTTCCACACCACCCTAATCTCTTTCAACGTAAAAATAAATCGAAGAAAAAAAGTATAAATAAATTACAGAAAAAAAAATAAATTGGATTTTAAAAAAAAAATACTCAACTAATATTGTTTAGCAGCATTTTAACCGTTTTCCAGAAAAAAATAAAACAAAAAGATGTAAGCAGAAAAACATGATGTGATAACACTTTATTCCTTAAACATAAAAAAATGCTCTCAAAAGCTTTTAGAAAGCTTCAATTCTGAAAGCTCCATAGCAAAAACCAATGAAAAAGGTATTATAATTTCCATCAACGGAAGTAAGGTAACTCTGAATCAATGTGTCATGGTGGAATGTACGTGGGTTTATGGAATATTACAAAAACAATTTCAATGGGTTCAGTTTTTTACTCGTATTTGACGGGCAATTTCTTAAGTTGAGTTCCATGCAAACACAAGTCGGCACGTGTATGTTTCAAAAAGCTCTCCCATAAGCCATAAGGTCTGTACTGAAAATATAAACTGAACAGAGTATAAGCCAACAATTTTCTGTTTTGATGACAAATCAGCTTTATGTTAACAAACTCACCCTAATAATTGGATTTCAAAACTTATATGTAGTAAAAAAAAAAAAATAAATACAAAATTGCATTAGGGTATAAAAAATAATTTAATTATCAACCTTATGGTTTTAAATATTGAATGAAAATTTTAACACTGGTTTTCGAAATGTATAACATCGCACATTGAAAATTGATAGGTATATACAAAATTTTACACTTTTGAGTTAGAGCCATTTTTTCTAAAATATCCATTATTATCTTCCCATTGCAAGTTATTGTAACTGCTGCGATTTGACGAATGGAAAATGTTGACATAATCTTCATGTTTTGATGTTTTTAGAATCAGAATTCGTCATTTTTAGAAAGCTATCTGCATGTTTGTTTGAACGTACGTTCGGGGCACAGTACACATATATAAGGTTATTATATTATTATACTGCGCAAGGTTTTTGAGAAATTTAAAAATGACTACGTTTGTGATTTTGAAATAAACAAAAACAAAGGACTATGGGCAATTGGTCGTTGATCCAACAGATTTAAAATATATCTCAAATGAAAGGTTTAGTCCAGAACTTCATTTCATTATATGGCGGCAAGAACCAAAACCACCGGAGAACAGAGTTATAGCCACTTGAACATGAGTATTGCAAACACTATATTTCAGTTTTGTTCGAAATAATTATCCATAACTTTGTATATAAAGAACGTAGGAAAACTATATTGGTATTAAATAAACGGTAATTCATCTTTCTTTGAGATATTAAGATTTAAAATTTGGAATAAAAACTTTTTTAGCACTGGATTTACACACCAATATCTTAATAAATTCAGGGGTGACGTATAGATTTTTTAGCACCATCAATAAGCTATTTTTGCAACCTTTAATTTTATATATCAGAAATTGTCCTTTCTTCAATAAATACCTGCTTATAATCAAAAATTGCTTCAAAAGACACCTTATTGTGCTTATAGACCGAGCAAAGTAGATGCAATGTTAAAAACAAAGGAATTATACAGTCTTAGGACTGGTATCGAAGTTTAAATTCTTTCTACATCTTAATCAAACTAATTAATTTAAATTAATTAAATATAAATACACGTTGGTTCGTTCGATTAAGTCATTATTTATTTGAAAAACTAAAGAAAACATCTACCGAACCGGAGTGTATTGTTTAAGTTTTGATGGCCATACATATTTCTGCTACCATATATAAAATATGTTTGCACTAAAGGTCCCAATTAACTAACGATATCGAAAAACATATAACGCATCGGGCAAACAACAAGTAATATTAGTAATAAATAAATAAATAGTGGCTAAACCACTTGCGGCGCCCGCTCGGCAGCGGACCTTGGTGGTGGAGGCACTTCATGCATACCTTATTTAGTCACAGCGATATTATTTATTCTCATCAAACATAAAAAATTGAACCATACACTCCGGTCCGGTAGAGTTTTTTTTAGATTTTAAAATAAATAATGACTTAATCGGTCGAATCAGAGTGTATTTGTATTTAATTATTTTAAATTAATAAGGTAGATTAAAATGTAGAGTGAAATTATACGTCGATACTTGTTCTTAGAGAGTATATTTTTTTTTTGTTTTTAACTCAGAATCTATTTTTCCCAGTCTATAAGTATTGTAAGGTGTCTTTTGAACAATTTTTGTTTATAAGCCGGTATTCATTGAGCAAAGGACACCTTATTATATATTTAATTAAAGGTTTAAAAAATAGCTTTTTTGTGGTGATAAAAAATGTATACATCACCACCGAAGTTTTTAAGATATTGGTGTGTAAAGCCAGTGCTAAAAAAAGTTTGTATTCAAGACTTTAAAACTTAATATCTCAAAGTTTATAAAACGTATCTTGCTAACTTTACTAATATTTAAAAGATGCAACTGCCTTTTTTTGACACTAAAACCATTTTCCTACGTCTGCTATTTGAAAAGTTATGAACAGTTTTTTCGAAAAAAAAACTGAAATATGGTGTTTGTAATCGCCAACTTTAAGCTCAAATATCTCGAATTTCCCATGTAAGATTTTGAAAATATTGCACTTATGTAAGAAGCTCAACATCACCTTTCATTTAACATCAATTTCATTAGTGTTGGTCTAACGACCAGATTTCATACAAATTTGCCCATTATCCTTTGTGGTGATTGTTTGAAATTAAATTAATTTTACTATTGATTGAAGAAAAATGAAAATGCTAATGAAAGGTATTACCTGTAATATTGCGTTCGGGGTACTTTTTTCGACTACCATATCTCTGGAACCAATATAGGTCACGGGCACCAATGGGAAGTAACTTGTGTGGGTCGCACCTAGCCTCTTTTCTTGTTTTGCAATTAAACAATTAAATTTTACAAAATGATGGTGATACTATATTTTAGACGAGTTAGGCTCGTTCCACACACATTCGGTTTCATTCGGTTCGGTCTGTATTCGGTTCGATTTCGGTTTCCGCCAAGACCTCTTCATACACAGACGGTTCATATTCGGTTTGTTCCCACAAATAATTTAAATTAAATAAAATATATTACAAAAAATTCAGAAAAACCGAAAACGAACCGAATATGTGTGAACGCTACGTTTACTTTGTGTGCCCTAGACCCGAATACGTACCGTCGAGGGATCGTTCGGTGCTATACGGTTTCTATTAGGTTTTTATTTCTGCCGTTTTATCGTTTCACACATATCAGGCACACCCGAATACAAACCGAATAGAGACCGAACCGAATGAAACCGTGTGTGAAACGAGCGTCAATAAAAATTATGCGGGGGCGTCAAAATAATGACGCATAAGCATCAACAAAAAATGACTCAGAGTCGTCAAAAAAATTACGGGGAGGCCTAAAAAAAAGATGCGAGGTCGTTAAAAACAAAAGGCGCGGGGATGTCAAAAAAAAAATAAATACGCGGATGCGTCAAAAGAAAAAATGACGCGAAGGCGTTAAAAAAAAGGCGGTACGTAAAGAAAAAATTAAGCGGATGCGTTAAAAAAAATCGACGCTGCAGGGGTGTCAAAAAAGTCGACGTGGGGCGTCCAACAAAATGAGGTGGGGTGTCAAAAAATATGTGGCGGGGCGTAAAAAAATTACGCGGGAGTGTCAAAAACAAAATGACGTAGGGACGTCACAAAAATGACGTGGGGATTTAAAACAATGATGTGGGGGTGTCAAAAAGAAATTAATGTGTTTTTCAAATCACGTGGGTGCGTTGACATGGGCGCGTCAAATCATGACGCGTTTTTCAAATAATGAAAAACCTGAAAAAATTAAAAATCATTAAAAAAATAACGTGGGCGTCAAATCATGACGCATTTTTCAAATCATGAAAAGTCGTGGGCCGCTTGATGTGTTTTTAAATCAATAAGAAAATGAAAAACATGAAAAAAAATAAAAAATCATGGAAAATATGACGCGGAGCCGAAAAGTAAAGTGACGTTTACTAAAAATTTCGTCTTTTTGATAGATTGGGTGAGGATAGTAGATATGTAGAGAAAAGGAAAAAACGAAAGCAGGAATTAAAATTTCAAGACTTTTTCTAGTAGAACTTTAACGTTTCTGATTTGGCAACCACAATGCGCTCTTTGATGTTAGCAAAAAACGTTTTGGACAAAAATGAATGAATGTTAAAATTGTTTTCCGTGATTGAATATACCTACTACCTAATATACGAGTATATTTGAGAAAGAAGTGATTACAAAATATTTTTATTTATTACTACTGATTATTTTCTTACGAAAGGAAGAACATACGTATTTTGCAATCCATGTTATCATGGGCGTTCGTCAAAATACGAAACGAACCAAAAAACGACCCGTAAATAATCAGACTCTAACTCAAAATTTTCACCAAGTCTCGAAAGCTTGGGTTTTTTTCGTGTGGGGTTTCACAGCAAATTCTTACCATTTGAAAAAAAAGGAAATCTCACGTTAAATGTTAACACATTTTATAATTGTTTTTATTTCCAACTAGAAAATTTCAAGAAAAATCTGACGTTGAACTGGATTAACAACGACAAAGTTAGTTTTTAAAAATAAAGTAAAACATTTATAAAATAAATTTTCTATTGCATTCTTCAGAACCTCCAAAAAGCATTGTTCATGGAAAAAATAAGCATAATAGAAAACAAATCTGTCTCTATACTCTGTTCAGTTCGTATTTTCAGTACAGGCACAGGGAAGATAGGGTGTTTGCCTCTCACCCTTACTTTTATGGATTTCAATAAGTTTTTTTTTTTTTTATAAAGCTTTTGCATTTTCCATGGTTGCCGTATCGCGCATTATAAATTGGCATATTTCTCTCTTCTCTCTCATTCAAATATCAGTAGGGTTACCAACTGCTAATTTAGATTGCATAAACAGAAAAAAATGTAGATCGTTAACTAAATCTAAAAAAAATTATTGTAAATGCAAATAAAAATAAATCTATCTTTTTCCACACCACCAAGAGGTAAGATACTAGGCGCGTTTTTTTAAGAGTTCCCCAATAGGCCTTATCCCTTTTTACATTAAATTAAATCCCAGAAAAAATAAATTGAATTAAGAAAAAAAAACATTTTATCACTCCGACGAGTAGTTGCTGCTGCTATTCTCTTCATTTAAGTTTATAACTAAATTTTCCACTGCTCTTTCAGTAAAAACATCCAGAACATCCTTGGCTCAGTATTACAATAAACACGAAGCCTTTATTCTTTTTATTTTTATTTTCATGAAGAAAAAAAACTATTTGGCAATTCAAATTGCAGTTAATTAATGAACCGAACTCCATCAAAAATTTTCTCAAATAGTAATTCTTCCTTAAAAAAAAAATACCCAACAAATATTGTATAGCAGCATTTTAACCAGGAAAAAAATTAAACGAAAATATATAAGCAGGAAAACAAGAAGTGACAACACTTAACACACATGCATAAAATATAATGCTCTCAAAAGCTATTATAAAGCTATAATTCTGAAAGCTACATAGCAAACACCAAAGAAAAAGGTATGAGAATTTCCATCTCCCGACGTATGGGAAATCTGAATCAATGTGTTGTTTTTAATAAACACATTAAAGCCTGATCCACATCTGTGTCGTGTATTGTGGAGTCGTGTGTCGCTATCACTAAAATGTATTTCATATGCGTGGAACCATATTTGTCTCGTGTGTTATGTTGCAGTGTGGCGCATAAAATATATGGAATGACAGCGACACACGACTCCACAACACAACACACGACACAGATGTGGATCAGGCTTAAGTGAGCGAGAGGCAAATTGTGTGTATCTTGTTGCAGTCTCCTCCTCTCCTGACAACCACGGAACGGAGCAGACAGGTTATGATGGGATGTACGTGGGTTTATGGAATATAACAAAAACAATTTCAATGGAAGTCAGGGGTTCTGTTTTTTATTTCACAGGCAATTTCTTAAGTTGAGTGCAATACAAAGACCAGCCAGCACGTGTATGTTTAAAAACGCTCTCCCATAATTCCTGTACTGAAAATACGAACTGAACAGAGTATAGTAGAAAATAGCAATACCGATGATAAAATTCAATGTTGATTTCGAGTGGACGGTTCGGAGTTACTCCTTCTACTCCAGATTGTCCATATTTGATACGAATTGAAACAGAAACAGGGAAAAAGGAGTTACTCCGGACGACCAATCGAAAACGCCATAAGTCTATTCGATTTTAATTACTCTTTAGTACTCTGAATAGAATCGCAATAAGCCCCTGTAGTTATTCGGTGTTACGAGCAGCTCCTTTTTTACATGTGAAACCACTTGCCGGAGATTTTCCTTAAAAAAAGTTCCTTAAAAATGTTGCAGCAACTTAAAAGTAGTTGCCTAGTTCATGCCAGTGGGTCCTTCATCGAACACATCCATTTGCTTACGAAATCTGAACAAACCTTATGTGACTACATCTTTTTTGACAGTCTTGTTTTTAGCTATTCCTTTTGGTTTTAGTTTTGTTTGGATTTTTTACCGACGAATAGACGTCCCCGTTTTTACTGCCAGAATTTCATCAAATTGCAATTGAACAAAATGGTAATAAATATAAAATTTATCAGTAAACATATTATTAAATCTTTTAAACCATTTGCAGTTGCCGCTATCACTACTTAAGACAGCCCAGAGTCACCCCATGGTAAGTTGAATTGATTTTATATCTGTACAACAATTTAATTTATTATTTTTAAATAAATTCTAATAACTCTATTAATTGCCAAATAAACTGCTTTATAATTTTTTTAGTTGGTAGAACTTAAAAATGGAGAGACCTACAATGGCCATTTAGTGAGTTGCGATTCATGGATGAATATTAATTTACGGGATGTCATTTGCACTTCAAAGGTTCGTCCCTTCCATCAACAAATTATGTTTTTAAAATTATTTAATTGCTTGTACCTTCGTAAATGTTCATCTAGGATGGTGATCGGTTTTGGAGAATGCCAGAATGCTACATTCGAGGAAGCACTATAAAATACTTACGTATACCCGATGAAGTTATTGATATGGTAAAGGAGGATTCACAGGTTAAGTCGAGAAATCGCGCCGAAATGAATAAGAGTCGAGGGGGCGGTGGTGGTGGAGGAGCTAACAACCAGAACCAACGTGGCCGAACTGGCAATAGAAATAACTTTGGTAATCGGAACGCTCCGGGTGGACCGAACAACGGTTCCAGGCCTGCGTCACAAGGTAATAGACCTCTTGCTTCCGGTGTTAAGAACAACAGAAAGCAATAATAACAATCAATTGCCCTAAACTAGGTTTTAAGTAGTAGTTGTCAAGCAAATAAAAACTTGTGTAGCTTTTGGAGATAAAATAAGCCTTATTAGAATTCTTCAAAAAAGTACAATATTAAAAAAAAAAAACAAAACAAAATGCAAACGGCATAGGTACTAAGACGACCTCGTAGAGAAAGTGGAGATATCCGCTAAGCAGTAATCATTAGCGCTCATTACAGCCCTGTAATTTCGACAGCAACTTGTAAACAAAATAGTCAGCAATTCAAAAAACATACTGGTCTTGTTAGATAAAGTTGGATACTTCATAGTTAGGTAAGGAAAATCAGGAAATTAGGATAAGTATTGATTTTATTTAAAATTAAGCATGTATGTACATGCTGGTTAGAAAAATTTAACTCCATATGAACCATCCATATTTATAAGTTCACATTTGCCACGGCCTTCTAATTTTTGCAAGGCTTTAATTAAAATATCTTCATCAACTTCTGAAAACTCTGGCTTTGCTGAACTTAATTCAAATAAAGTGCAAATTGTATTTGTATGTCCGGTTTCCGATGACCAAGAGTACATCATGTCTGCATACTCATCCAAGGTATACCAGCATAAATTCCATTCGTTTCTTTCTTTATCAATTGGATGCGCAAATCCAGATTTGTATAATGATTCGATAATTTGGGAAGCAAGTTCCGCAGATACCTTCCTGCCAATCGAATCATTTTTAAAAAGTGACGAATTCGAAATGCTCAGTTTGTTATTGGATATGGATTTATAATACTTGAGGACAATATCCGCCCATACAGAAATCTGCCGTTTTTTGGTTTCTTCATGATGCTGTAAACTAATTAAAACTTTAATAATTATACATGCTAATATAACAAATATTTACGTGTAAAAAGGTGGAAATGAATATTCCCAGGGTAATTCATATGTAGCCATAATTAAATTGTTAATCTAATTACAAAATTAGTATTTAACTAGTCATAAATATCAAAAAACAATAAAAAAAAAGGCCAGTTTCGATTCGTTTGGATAGAAAACCACAAGTTGTCAAAATTGTTGACGGTCGAATGGGTATGTTCATCAAACTAGGTCTGTTCCTGTACTTTCTACAAATGACGTTTAGACAGCTTTCACACCAGGAAACTGAGTTGCCAGAAACTGGCTAGTTTGTTTGCGAGAAGGGTGTGAGGGGAGATTTTTTGTCTTCCTTTTACGCCCTTCTCGCCTACAAACTAAACTAAAAATCGTCGGCAACTCAGTTTCCTTGTGCAAAAGTTGGTTGAGTTGGTCCAACAAATAAAATTGTTTGATTTGTCAATTCACTGCTTCCAAGATGATTTATGGTGGATTTACATGTATCTGCATTTGGTTTCTGCACAAAAAAAGGGATGTCAAATACAAAATGTATATTTGTTAAATAGAGACAAAAGATCAAAATGCAGAAGAACTTCGTTTCTGCATTATAGGAAAGCGCCATAATGCAGAAATGAAGCCGAACATGTTCATATTCTTGATGGTTCTCTTTCACTCGATCGGATATTTTGTATACATCTGTCCTGCTCTAGTTTTCTGCACAATGCAGACGCAGATACATGTAAATCCACCATTAATGGCAATTTTTTTGAATTTTTTCAGATTTCACTTTCGATTCAACAAAAAAATCGAATTTTTTGGTGGTCTGATTTCATTTTAGATCAATTTCGCAAATCTTGATTTAAGACAAAGATCTACACAGATTTTCACACGCACTTGCACATACACCAAATTAAAGTGACGTTTTTATGTAATCAATAGAAAATGGCACTCACACAGTTGAAAATATATATCAAATCACGTTTCGAGTTCTTTTTACCACGATTGATCTGAAGTCTGACTACCAAATCCGTAATCTACATTAATTGATGTAAAAAGGTTCTCGCAAACCAACCCGAAACATTCGGCGCGGTTGAGAATTTTCCTTGAATAATGCCAATGGAGCCGATTCAGCAATGGCAATCGGAATATTGCCCGGTAGATGGAAGGCAATTTTTGGTTCCCATTGCCGAGGCAATAAATTTTTACTTTCCAAGAACCCGTTAAAAAAAATTGAATTTTCCAAAAAAACTGCTTATTTAACCGAAATTTCCTGGCAATGCAATTCCCACCCAAGCAATAAATTGACATTGCTATTGCTAAAAATTACTAATGGAACCACAGCGTTAAGGTTAGATTGAGATAGACCCAACTGCACTTTAGCGTACCAACACTTTTCACAAGTATTCGTATGAAATAATATGAGGTTCAGTTTTCGCTTAATGCGATATAGCTCAATCATCAGCCGTGTTTTTTTGTGCCTCTATCCCCGCTTCCATATCTGCTAAAAAATAATTTCCATGTAAAATACAACAACAATTTTGACAATTCCGAAATTCTTGTTGTATTTAACATTGAAATTATTTTTAAGCAGATAATGAAGCGGAGTTAAAGGCACAAAAAAACACGGCTAATTTCATATAAATATTTTGCGATGTCATCGTGAAGTGTAGTCCCCAAGTCGAGTGGCGGCCTTAGCTTTACATTGATCGATTTTTTTCAGTGCCAAAACTGGTCTAATACTACGTTTTCATTGGAGCCGAAATGAGGTAATTTCGAACTTAGCTCATTTGGAACGTCAAATTTGTAGAGGAAATACCGCTCTAAATGAGCTAATTTCGAAATTACCTCATTTCGGCTCCAATGAAAACGTAGTATAATGTCGTTTTCGATTGGATTTCAGAACAGTACTACTCCTTTTTTGATTCCAATCGAATTATTTTCTGTTGTTCCAAGACTAATTTGCGAAAAATTAAGTGTGTGTGTGTGTAAATTGTCTGATATTTATGTATATTTTCCATTTTCAGTCGAGTAAAATTAATATGACAAGTTATCCGATGGAAGAGCTTATATGTGTTTGTGTGTTCCGAGTATACTAATTTATAAAATCCGGAACAGAAAATAACTCCGAAAACATTATTCGGAACAGTCAATCGAATTATTTAGGAGTAATGTCGTTTTCGGTTGGAGGTTCGGAGTTACTCCTTTTTGACTCCGCTTACCCCAAAATTATTCGATTGGCTGTTCCGAGTAATGTTTTCGGAGTATTTTTCTGTTCCGGAATTAATAAAGGAGTAGACCCGGAACACACATATACAATATACCCTTTCATCGGATTATTTGTCAAATTAATTTTTCTCGACTGAACGTGCAAAATATACATAAATATCAGGCAATTTACGTCCATACACATAAATATTTCACAAATTAGTCTCGGAACAGTAGAAAATAATTCGATTGGAATCAAAAAGGAGTAGTACTGTTCCGAAATTCAATCGAAAACGACATAAGTGGAGTCAAAAAGGAGTAACTCCGACCCTCCAACCGAAAACGACATAAGCCAAGTGTGTGAAAAAATCGATGGTATTTCCTATAGTCTGGGTTTATAAAGATCTTCTGCATTTTGATCTCTTGTCTGTATCCGAAATTTCCTACATCCCATTTTTGTTTGCAGACGTGTTTTGGCTACTGAAAGTGGAAGAATAGATATTTAATTAAACATTTTTAGCTTATTCGGAAGGGATTTTAAAACTCTATAAGCTAAGCTAAGTGTTATTTAAAAATTCAGTTCAGATTAATAATTATAATTAAATTTATTATTATAATTTTTGATATAATTGAACTGTGAAATTAATTGAGTGGAAGTAAAGACAAAAAAGAAACAAAAACAAAGACAATACAACATTATTATAATAGTGATAGTGAGTGATTCTTTAAAACTTAAAAACAAAGAGAAATCATATATACAACATATACAATAACAAAAGTGAATGTGTAAATATGAGTGTTAGTGGGACTTGTGCGGAATGTAAAAAAAACTAACCGGAATAAGAATAAGCAGGACTCAGTGTTGGTTGCATGCAAAGGGGGGTGTGGAAGTGTGTTTCATCCAAAATGTATCAACCTAGCCGAGTATGATATTAAAAAAACAGTGGAAAATAATTACTTTTATTTTATGTGAACTGTGCCGCGAAAAATTAATATCTCTTCGACACATCGAAGAGAATATTAAAAAAATTAAAGAAAATATTGAAGAAATCGGGATAAAATTTGACAAAGTTATAAACAGTGAAAGCAAAGTTCTAAGTGATAAAAAAATAATATCGGAAATAAATAAAACAATCGATGAAAAATTAAATAATGAAAAAAAAAAACATATGCGAGTGAAACAAAAAAGGTGCTATTTTGATAAAACCGAAAGAACATCAGAACTCTGAGAAAACAAAGTCGGAAGTGTAATTGAGTGTAAATCCAGGAGATTCTGCCATACAGGTTGCCGGTATTAAGAAAGTGGATAAAGGTGCGATAGTGGTGTCATGTGAGAATATTGAATCAATGAATAAAGTGAAGGAAAAAGTGGAAGAAAGCTTGGGATCGAATTATGATGTGAATGTTTTAAAAAGAAATAACCCCAGAATAAAAATTTGCAATTTAACTGAAAAAATGGATGAGAATGTGTTTATTAGTTGCTTGAAAAAAACAAAAAGAAATCCTACGAGATGTGAATTTGGTTTGTAAAGCAATGTGGACAAATGTCAATAAGAAATATTTTAGTGCGATAATTGAACTTGATAATAAGAGTTTTAATGAAGTGATGAAAGCTGGTAAGCTAAGTGTTGGATGGGACAAATGTTTTATTAAGGAGTCAATATACGTTAAAAGATGTTTTAAATGTTTGGGTTTTAATCACTCTAACAAAGACTATAAGGCAGAAAGCAGGTTATGTTCTAAATGTGGTGGATGTCATATTGGGTCTGAATGCAAAGCTGAATGTCTTAGTTGTGTAAATCGTGTGCGAATGAATAATGAACTTAAGTTGAATCTAAACACAAATCACGGTGCGTTTAATAATGAGTGTGAAGTGTATTAGCGGAGGCTTAAGGTCGAAAAAAGTAAATACTGGTAGCAAACAAAGACCAATTCAGAATGTCTTGTTTTTTATTATTTAAACATTCAAAGTTTATTATCTAATAAGAGTACACTGGACATTTTAATACAATCTTACCACCCCGACTTTGTTATGTTAACTGAAACTTGTATAACAGATAAAATAGATGATTCAGAGATTGGAATAGTTGGGTACAAGCATATAATTTGTACTTCATAATCTAGAAACACTGGAGGAGTCTTACTCTGTGTTAAAAAAAGGATTCGTTTTCAAGTGGTAGACATTTCGAGTTTTTTTAATTCTTCAGTATGGGTTGTAAAAATGTATGTGTGGATAAATGAAGAAAAATGGACATTGGCAGTCATTGACATATTAGATATGGACAGCCAGCCGAATGAAATTTCCATACAAAAACCCCAAAGAATTCAGTTCGAGCAACATTAGCGCTTTTGTAGGACAAGCGGAACCAAAACAATATCTTTTCCCAAAGCCATCTCTTGTCATCGGGCTGAACCATCATTTTGTGTCATAGAAACTAATGCCATCTCTTATTAATCCCATGCATATTTTGACATCTGTGTCTCTTTAGTGACGTTCATATAACCAGTAGTGACATTTGTTTAATTAATTTCAGTCATTGAATTTTAATTTTCTGAATATATTTTACAGCAGTTTCGTTAAGATATTGTTCTAACTTGAATATTTATATTGTATTGCCATCGTTCAGAACTTTAAGTTGTTTTGTAGTCTACCCTTAAAGAATTGGGTGTTGGATATTGGTTGAAAATTGTAACAATTTTAAAACGGTGCATCGATAAACTAGCTAAATCAGCATATCAATCAAAACATGATCCCTTGGATGCAGCGTTATACTATTTAGCCATGAAGAAAAAGTCAATAGTTTGGGGACTGGGGACTGTTTCGTTCGCAAAGAGATGACAACATTCTTCCAAAATAACTTCAGTGATGATCGTTGGCGAAAAGCTGCTCTCAAAAATGCATTTTTATATGTAGTTGGGTAACCAGAGTTTTGAACACGCTGTAGCTTTCTTTTCCAGCTATCTTTTGTTTTAACACGCCTCTACGAAGGTGAACAGGGTATGAATACGCCGTCTACGTACACAAAAATGATAAATGAGCATCTACTTGGTATTGAAGCCGATGGTAGCGGTGGCCAGGATGTAAGTAAAGCCCATCCAGATCCGTTCTTGTGATCCATTGGATTTTGGATTCACTAGAATTACTCTCCAAGTCTTAGGACGGAATCACGCTGCGTACAGAGATGATGATAGCTTCAAAAATGAGAGCTCACAGTCCACCAATCCAAATGTGTTTAACTTTTATATTTACCTTCGAACTCATCCACTTCTTATAAGACAGCATGCTGAATCGAGTGGAGCTAATACACTAGATTCAACATTGCCAGCTCCAAATACACCAAGTGTAGGAGGAGATCAAGATGTAAGTATTAAAAAAAATTGATTTTTTTAATTGCTAACAACATTTGGTTTCAGTCGATACCATCACCGTTTGCTCCTTCAACACCATCAGAGTATTGTTGAAACTAGAGAAGCTTCTAGTAGGTTTTAAGGATTTTTTTTTTCAGAACGATCTTCGGCTCTTTGATTTATGTTTATATTGCATTGGTCTAATTTATAAAATCTTTTTATTTTTATTACTTACACACACACACGGCGGCAAAACATTCACCAGTCAAAATTTATTTACATGGTGATAAATGAGAGTGCCCACATCAACGGCGATTGTTTCACGTTGGTTTGGGATCCTTAAAACATTTATAATAAAATGTAAAACTTTAAACAAAAAAAATATATCAAATTTTGTATTGTATTTATGTTTGTGTATACGACAATATAAATTACATATATTTAAGTTTCATTTTTATACAAATAAAAACAAAAGGTCCAAATTGTACAATTCTTTTGTAAAGCTCTCTTTGTGCCCCTCTAATCGACTCAACTAAACTTAACATCTTTGCAACCTTTAAAAAAAATTATTTCAAATTGATCCCGAAAAAATGGCAAAAATCATTTTCAAATCTCTAAGACCAAGAGCCGGCAGCAAATTTGTGAGGAGTGATAACCAAAATGTATATACATGTATGTGTAGATATATGCAGTATTATGCTAAATTCGACCGTCTGGCAAGTTTCTTTTTCAGCCGGGGGTGGGCGTTTGAAAACGGTAATTTTTCCGATTTTGAGGTCAAAGTGATAACCACCTTAATTAATATAAACCATAGAGGATGGTGTACTGATGTCAAATAATTCAGTCCAGGACGTTCTTCTTTCAGCCTTCCCCAGACGCCGAAGTGATAACCACGCCTTAGACACACATTTTTATAATCAAGAGAGTTTTTCTGATATTTTGGGGTACCATTCTTTTGGTTAACCCCATAGGAAAAAAGTTATTAAGGTTTTAAGTTCAAAAATGCATTTGAGAAAAGTTAAAATGCGTCTAGCAAGCACAAGGCTGAAACCAAAATGTCTTGGATACACATTTTTATAACTAGAAGAATTTTTCTGATTTTTTGATATATCACTTTTGTGGTTATCACTTCGACCCCAAAAGTTGAATTTTGAGTATTTTTGTGGGCGTCTGGCAAGGGGAAGGCTGAAAGTAAAACTTCTTGGACCGACTTTTTTGACATCAGAACACCATCCTCTATGGTTTATATATTAATTTAAGTGGTTATCACTTCGACCCCGGCTGAAAAAGAAACTTGCCAGACCGTCGAATATAGCATAATACTGCGTTTATCTACTCATACATGTATATACATTTTGGTTATCACTCCACTCCCAAAATTTGCTGCCGGTTCTTAGACTATCTAGAGTAATCTTCGAAACTTTAAAAAATATTGGGATAGCCCAATCGATAAACCAATATTTTCGCTACCAGTAAAATTTAATTACAATACCGAAAGTTATGATGATTTTTTTGAATACCGATTAATTAAAAAAAAAAAAACATTTCCAAAACAGTTGTTACAGAGGAACGTTTATTTGCCATTACGGAAATAAGAGTAATTTGTTTGCTAATTACTTAATTTGCAGATAAACTGTTGTTCCACTGAGTAAAGAAAGCAAAACAAAGTGTAAAACATTATAAACAAATTTTTATGGTTACAAATATATATTCCCCTTAGTTCATATGAAATTTTCTGTTTAACTGGAGGCATTCCAGTTTCATCTTGAACCTTCGATGATTTAAGACTTGCCACCGTATCAGTTAAAGCTAAGCAAATCGCAACTGTAGTCCATTAAGTTTCCATTCCGACTTATCGGTCATATTCAGAATTGCCATTTGAATCATAACGGGGCTCTGCAAAGGCATAAACAAATCTGGCAGTAGGCCTTTGACCTGGAAATTACAGTAAGTATAAGCAACGTTTTTCAAAAACAATAAAAAAGAAACACTTTCTTACATTGTGAATCTGATGAACTTGGTCTGCCAAAGTGATGTTGGCCATGGCAGCTCTGGTTGCTGCCTCTGCACTGGATGTGTGACGATCCCAGGTAACACGATCATCCTTTTTCGTCTCCTCTTCGCCCAACTTCTTACTAATAAGTTTCTTTATCGCCTACCCCAAAGATATCGGTACGGCGCGGCGCGACGTCTTTTGGCCAATTGCTCGCCAATAATAGGAGAAATGAGAAACTCATCAGCTTGAGGTGGTTTGACGGGTTTCTTAATTTGTTTCGGGTCGTATTTCATGACAACAACTTTGTCGTTCGTTGGTGGCATATTGGGTGTAACTGGTGGTTTGACTTTGGAAATTGGAGCTTCTTCATCACTCGAAGCTTCGTCAATGTCTTGGACTTGGTTATAATATTTTTTCGATTGAGAGAAGACGGATGTTGGGACTTTGTGCTGGATGCCTGTACGATTCTCCATGTGGGAATCCAATGCAGAGATTGTTGGAGGATCTGCTATAGCCTCAAACCCCACGGGTGGTTCTTTTGAGTCAAATTGTTGCTCGGAGACTTGTTTCAGTAGTTCTTGCTGTTTTTGTTGAGCGGCTGTGGTGACTGGCATTGGTTCCTGTGTTTCAGCACAGTAACCAATGCTTGTCTCATCCGGTATCTTAAAAAAAAACACCATTGATTGCGTTGTATTGAAATTAATTTTTATTAAATTTCTTACATTTCCCCTCCCTGAATTACGGTATGGATGGCCAGGACTTAAGAAATTAAACTTTGGATCACCGAGTTCATTTTGTTGAATTCTCGCCTCGAATTCGGGTCCATTTCTTGCAACGCAACTTGTAGTTTTATCAATAATATCTTTGTTTTTATTTTAATATAGGAAAATTAAGTTTTTTGTTGAAAATAGGTATAAGGCACAATATTTTTTTTTGTGTTTAAAATGGATACTTCTAACCTCCGGGCTCCGGTGGAGGATAGATGATGCCAATTATTGGGCCGGATAGTTTTTTGTGGTGGTGGCTTGATTTCTTCTGCAGGTTGTTTTGGTGGCAAGTTCGGTATCTTATGCTGGCATATCAATTTATTTTATTGCACAGCTTAGGTTTTTTATGTGGAAATAATGTGGTAGAATAAAACTTTTTTTAATTAATTTTAGTATGTTGATTTTTACAAAAAATAGCACTAAAAAAGTAAATACAAAACGAAAAAACAATTTAATTTCTTCAACGTTCTCAGTCTGTCACTTACTAGCAGCAAACTCAATAATTGTCAAAAGTTACAACGTGTTTTCCGCTTGTCCTACATTAGCGCTTTTTAATAAATGGAACCATTTGAAATTTCAGGCTAGCAGTCCATACATTCCTATGTCAATGTTGGCAGTGCTATATAGATCACCTAGCTCTTCGATAACTGATTTTCTTACGTTTTTTTCAGATTGGTGTTATTATTCTTTGGAGAATGAAAGCAATGTTTTGATGACTGGTGATTTTAATATTGATTAACTTACAAATGATCGTAATACGGAAAGAGTGTTAAATATTTTTGCCGATCAGGGCCTATCCCAATTAGTGAATCAACCAACTTCCACGCTAATAGACTACGTCATTACAAACATGGACTTGCAAAATAAATTTCAAATCAAAAATGTTAAAATATCAGATCACGAAACCCTAAGGGTAGAGGTTCAAATTCAACAGAAAACAAATATAAAAGAACGTAAATACAAAACTATTCGTCATACTAAAGAAAGGTTCGATTTTTGTCTAAATGCAGAACGATTTCTAGATACATATTTTGAAGATGATACAAATGTGTTATCAAAAACTTTTAGTGAAAAATTAAATACATGTTATGAAGCTTTAACAATAGAAAAAGTGACAAGACAGAATGAAAATAATGCATGGTCCAATTCCCATTTACAAAGACTTAAAAAAGAAAAAGTTATAGCTTATAACAACGCCGTTTTTAATAGCACATCTGAAAATTGGTCGATCTATAAATCCCTTCGTAATAGTTATAAGAGTGAAATTAAAATGGTTAAGAGTAATTACATTACTTCTCAAATTACTGCAAAGTCTGGAAATCCAGTAGTAATGTGGAAAGCGTTAAAAAATATTGTGTTAAAGAGTGCAAAATCGAATATAATAGAAAGTGTGAAATTCGGTGAAGAGACATTAATTATTCCAAATGAAATTTCAAACAAATTTAATACATATTTTGTAGATAGTATTTGGGAAATAAATGCTTCAATTGAAAATGTCTCATTTGAGTCACCAGAAACACCAGAAATAAGTTGCAGTTCTATTTTTACTTTTGATTTTTGTAATGAAGGATCATTGTATAAACTAATACAAAACTTAAATAATAAAAATGATATGTTTAGGCTTAATAGTGAATTAATCATGCAGACAATAGAGATAATCGGTCCGGTTCTGTTAAAACTCGTTAATAAATCATTGGAAACAGGAATATTTCCTGATATGGAAGGAATCAATGGTTGTTCCGGTTGAAAAAGTAATAAATACAAATAAATGTGAAGAGTTAAGACCAGTGAATATGTTGCCTATCTGTGAAAAGATATTATAAAAAATTGTTGCTGAATAGTTTCAAAGCTATTTAGAAGATAATAACTTATTGATTGAAGAGCAATCTGGATTTAGAAGAAGGCATTTATGTGAGTTTGCCATTAATTGTGTTGTTTGGAAGTGGAAAAGACAAATTGACTGTGGAAATTCAGTTATAGCTGTTTTTTGGATTTGAAACGTGCTTTTGAAACTATAGACATATCTTACTTAAAAAGTTGTGGTTGTATGGTGTGCGTGGCCGTGAATTGGATTGGTTTACATCTTATTTCACAAATAGAAGTCAACGAACTAAAGTGAATGATGAATTATCTAGTGCAATCAATAATGATCTGGGCGTTCCACAGGGCTCTGTTTTGGGTGTCTTTCTCTTTCTTTTATATATTAATGACTTTAAAAAATGTCTGAAATATTGTAGTGTAAAATTTTTTGCAGATGATAGTCTGATTTATATTTGTGGAGAGAACAGTGAAACAATGTACCAAAGGTTAAATGAGGATTTGATGCGAGTAGACAAATGGTTGAAAATGAACAAACTGAAAGTGAATGTGAGTAAGACTAAATGTATCAAATTTCGAGTGAACAATGAAATAGATGGGTGCATGGATGGTGTGGCAATAAACTGTGTTGATAGTATAAAATATTTAGGTGTTATCATAGATGAAAAGCTGAACTTCGTAGCGCATGCAAGTCACGTTTGTGCAAAAATTTCAAAGAAAATTTATTTTTTGAGTAGAATTAGAAACCATTGACATTCGAAGCTTCTATTCTTTTATATAATGCTCTAGTGATGCCACACTTCAACTACTGCTCAACTTTGCTGTTTGGTTCTAATGCTGACGTTAAAATGAGACTTAAAAGACTTCAGGACAGGGGAATGAGAGTTATGTTGAAGTTGAATATCTACACTCCAATTCGAATTATGCTAGAATGCTTGGATGAATTTTAAACAAAGAATGATTTATGATGCAATGGTTTTTATATTCAAAATGCGTAATGGTATGCTCCCGGAATATTTGTCTGATGATATATTGGAAGTGTCTGAAGTTCAACCATTCAATTTGAGAAACAGCAACAATTTAAGACCGGAACGATGTCGATTAACTAGCACCCAACACTCAATTTTACATGATGGCATTATTTATTTTAATAACCTTCCTAATTAATTAAAAAGTGAACCCAGAATAAATACATTCAGGAAAAAACTCAGTGCTTTCATTAAATGTAGCATCGTGTAGTCAAAATATGTGCTAACGTGCTAACATAAAAATTGTGTGACATTATTAAATTATCGTTTATTTTAAATTTCTTTTAATTAATATTCTTGTTTCTTTAATTCATCTACACCTAGGGAATATAGAGCCCAATCTTGACGCTAAGATGGGTACTCTTGGCTTTAGCCGAGATAGTATGCAGAAACTCTATATATATATATAAATTAATGCAGACACATGTTAATATTTGTTAGACAATTTACTCTCACATACACATATAATAAATTCACAAGACAACTTCGAACAACAGAAAATAATTCGAATGGAAATAAAAAGTAGTAGAACTTTTGGAAAACCCAATGACCCTGTTTAGATTGGGAAGATTGAGTACGGACTGGTGAGTACCATCGTGTTCACATTACAAACTGTGAGGCGCCTCAAAATACATTGAAACAACAACAACTTCCACATTGAAAGAACAACAAAGCAGACTCATGAGTCCGGTGTTTATATTTTCTACATGCCTCACGAGACCTTTCTTACCCCGTACTTCTCTTTCCTACAAACTGGCGTGAGTCCGTACACATGCTCGATTCACGATTCACAATGCGACGTGAAAACGCGACGTGAGCGTGACGAGAACTCGTCGTAGTTGTCAAGCCGATTTCAAATCATGTAAGTATACGAGGAAACGCCAGGGTATGCACAATGAAAAGTTTCTCGTCGTCACGTCACGCCGGAGTTGGGAAAATTGAAAAAAAAAACGCTCGTCGACGTTTTTTATGTTTTTTTTTATATTTGACTGATGGTGAATTTTGTGAAAACAACAGATAAGTGTAAATTAACAAAAATAAATATAAATTTTGTTGACAATGAAATTATATTTATAGATCTATTTGTGTTGACAATATTATAATGTTGTATTGTTTTAATTTCTTTGCATTTTTAGCCAAAAATCACTTCACCAGCCTAATGGACAAGCACAATTATAATATTTAACCCCTTTAATGCCTACAACCGCCTCTAGGCGGGGTACAGCTTACAAGTATTTAAAGGTAACCGTTTGATCTCTTGTGAAATCTGATAAGCTTTACATATAGTTTAAATTGTTTTCTATTCATAGCTGTTAATTGCAACGCTGTAGTGTATTTGGTTTGCAAGCTTAGTTTGTTCAAAGTCAAAAATACCCTCGCAAGCATGAAAATAAGTATTTTTTTGCAAACACGATTTTCATATATAAAACAAAAATAATAATTGCTGTCAGATAGAATTGGAAAAATAACAGCTAAGTAGATAAAAGTGTTTTTTATCGATAGATGAAAAAAGTTTTGTGCTGTGAAGTTTTTTATATAAACTATCAGAGTTTTCTTGACCCCGTCTAGAGGCGGTTTCAGGCAGTTGGGAGTAAATTTTTTCTTGTCAGTTCCCCATAACTGATTGTGCTTTTGTTAGGCACCAATGTCAAGAAGATCTTTGAGGAACCTGTCGAAGATGACAGATGAAGAAATAGCTGATTGAATTGAATGCACTTTCAAGTTCTGAAGACACTGAAGGTGACGATGATTTCGACAATGACGACAATGTTGACGATCCAGATTTTATTTGCTCTGAAGATGAACTCTTGATCGATCATTGTTTGATCTTTGATGGATGCAAGTCAAATTTTGATGGATGCAGCAAATGCAAGTCTGGACATCAGTGCCTTAGACATTAGTCATCAAGAGCCGAGTTCAGCTCTAGCGTCATTTCCTTCAAAGTCCGTTGCTTCTGTCGCTGCTTTGCTGTCGAAAGCCAAAGATAATGCTGTATCAAGTTCCGCTAGTAAATCTGAGCCCAATATTGCTCCTTCACGTCATAGAAAAAAACTTAAACGCTACCTCAATGACAACGAACTACTAGAAGAGGAAGGTGGCCCAGGTTGTTCAAGCGCGGCTCAATTCATTGGGGCTCTGAATACAATAAAAAATGATGCTGAGGGATTCGTAAGCTAACGCTTACGGCATAGTTATTAGCAGCGTTTTGTGGATGGACAACAAAAGTTTTCGACTTATGTAGGTATCCAACCATTTATCTCTTGAGAGCTTGTTGCACCACTCTGCAAATCTTCGTGATGGGAGAGAAAAAAAACAACAAATAGAAATTGACTGCCCATTTATAATAAACGAATACAACCGACATATGTGTAATGTCCATCTAATGGATGGTCTTCTTGGTCGTTGTCATATTCATATGAAAAATCGAAAATGGACGAACCGCATATTTTTCCACCTGTTGGATGTGGTGATGGTTAACGCTTAAATTCTTTCTCATATGTTGCACAAGGGAGTCAGAATCGAGTTGCCAAATTTTGCGCACTACAGTTGCGGAATCATTGTGCATGATTTCGAATGAAACAAAGAGGCCGTCCAACTTCTTCACCAGTACCACTACCCCGCAAGCCAAAAAAGTATTATTTTCGACTGCAGAGGTTCGATACGACAACGTGGGCCATTGGTGCGTATTTCACGCCCGCAAGGGCAAAAAGCTGTTTAAAAACCCGGGTTGTAAGGCAGAAACACAGGCATTTTGTACCAAATGTAAATTGAATCCCTGCAATTCAACCACAAAGTCATGTTTCTTTGACTTCCATCAACGTTAATGTATTTCCGTTACGTATTTCATATTTTTCTATTGTTTTGATTCATTTTCATCATTATTCATTCAATAAACGATAATTTTAATAACACAGGTGTATATGTTTTTTTCCTGCAACGACCCAACTCCGCCTAGAGGCAGTGTAGGTAGTTTTACCTGTAAAATGTAAAAAATTAATTTTTTTGAAAAACTAATTTCAGATTCTTTTTTATTGATCTAATATTAGTATATACTAATTTTTTGAAACAAATCAAAAAATAAGGCATTAGAGGGTTAAATAATTTCAGTTTGATTTTTTTCATTATTTTGAACGCACACTGCACAGCAAGAACAAAAATAATAAATAATTTAACGCTGTCAAAATACTCGTCGTCAAGATAGACCCCTTTCACACAAGGAAACTGAGTTGCCGCCGATTTTTAGTTTCTAGGCGAGAAACGGGCGTAAAAGGAAGACAAAAAATTTCCCCTCACACCCTTCTCACCAACAAACTAGCCAGTTTCTGGCAACTCAGTTTCCTTGTGTGAAAGCCGTCAAACTCGTCACATTGTGAATTGGGGAACGATTTTATAAGGGCTCTCCCAAACCAATGCGATACATGCGTTGCGGCGAAGATACAGTCGTCAGTCAAAATTTATTCATATGATTCTCCGCCGCGTTGGTGTGGGCACTCTCATATATCACCATGTAAATAAATTTTGACTGACGAATGTTTCTTCGCCGCATCGAATGTTTCGCATTGGTTTGGGAGAGCCTTAACTAGAAAAAAATGACAGCAATTCACGTCACGCTCTCGTCACGTTTTCACGTCGCATTGTGAATCGTGGTAAAACTTCCCAATCTAAACAGGGTCTATCGTACTCACTACAGTTCCATACATGGATCTATCTACTAGGTCCATGGTTCCATATTTATTGAACACGCCTTTATTTGTACTTCAACAGAACTTCTGAAATTAACGGGAACGCCACTTGTCAAACTACAACTTTACAAGCAAACGAAACGCACTTGAAGGAAGCTCCAGCTATATTATATTTTCGCTTTATTTAATTCTTGCTAAAATAAAAATTTATTACTATAATTATTTAAAACCCCTTTATTTGAGTTCTATACTATTTTTCATAACCATCAATCAACCTTAAACTTCTAATGGCTAGTTCCTCCAGGTAAGTGAAAAACATATTTTCGTTCGCACACAAAATAGTGCGAGTTATTTAGGTCGAATTTATTCATACAAAATTTTGTTTTTTTTTTCTGCTTTATCGATGCAGACCTGATGCTACGAATAAAGTATGCTGCTATGCACATCCAGATGCACCTCTTATCGAAGATTATCGTGCGGGTGATATGATTTGTTCTGAATGTGGCCTTGTTGTTGGTGATCGCGTAATCGATGTTGGCTCGGAATGGCGTACGTTTAGTAATGAAAAGAGCGGAGTTGATCCCAGTCGTGTTGGTGGACCGGAAAATCCGCTTCTTAGCGGTGGTGATCTTTCTACAATTATTGGACCTGGAACTGGGTCTGCATCTTTCGATTCATTTGGAGCGCCAAAATATCAGAACAGACGTACTATGAGCAGTTCAGATAGATCCCTCATATCGGCATTCAAGGAAATATCTACTATGGCAGATCGTATCAATTTGCCAAAAACCATTGTTGATCGTGCAAATAATCTTTTCAAACAGGTAAGATTTCTATTTTTACTCTTCAAATGAGTGCAATCTGTAGGCTCTGGCAAACAAAATTGGTAATTTAGAACAAAACCCAAAAACAAACCTCACTGTGATCTCATTAAGCAAGCGTGTTATATTTTAATTTCAAAGGTTCATGACGGTAAAAATCTTAAAGGACGTTCAAACGATGCAAAAGCCTCAGCATGTCTTTATATTGCATGTCGTCAGGAAGGTGTTCCACGTACATTCAAAGAAATATGTGCCGTTAGTAAAATTAGCAAAAAAGAAATTGGCAGATGCTTTAAACTCACACTCAAGGCCTTGGAGACAAGTGTAGACCTTATCACTACTGCAGATTTTATGTCCAGATTTTGTGCAAACTTGGGTATGGCTTTTAAGAAACCACCTTGATAGGTTGCTCATTGTAAGACTTCTATTTTAGATCTTCCAAATATGGTGCAACGTGCTGCAACACATATTGCAAAAAAAGCTGTCGAAATGGATATAGTTCCTGGTCGTTCACCAATTTCAGTTGCAGCAGCAGCTATTTATATGGCATCACAGGTATAAATTAATATAAACAAGAATAATTTATAAATTTAAACAAAATGAATTCCATAGGCTTCAGAGCATAAGCGTAGCCAAAAAGAAATTGGTGACATTGCTGGTGTTGCTGATGTTACGATCCGGCAATCATACAAACTTATGTATCCACACGCAGCCAAGTTGTTCCCCGAAGACTTTAAATTCACAACTCCAATTGAACAACTGCCTCAAATGTAATTATTATTATTTTTTTCACCACCTGAATAACTATAATATTGTTAAACAAAACACTGTGTATGTATTTGTAAGGACGTTTTTTTTTTTTGTTTTTTGATTTTGTAATTCATAGTGATTTAAGTTTTTCAACATTGCAGCAAATATACAGTTTAAATATTCGCTACATTATTATCTTATGTTAGCTTATTAGTTTTAAAAATAAATTAATAAAAATAATTTTTGACAAGAAAAAAAAAAGACGACTTATTATATAATATTTATGTTTCATGCAGTAAGGTATTACCACGCAAAAAAAAAAATACAATTAGAGCTCAATGTCCATTTGACAATTTAATTATAAAAAAATATTTATTTCAAACACACATGTTATAACTACCGTAATGGAAAAATATTTACTTTGCTGCAAATATATAATTTTAATGTACAAAACTTATTGAACTTAAATAAGAAATCAATAGAAAGTTCAACCAATTTTAATAAACACATGCATACATACATTCACATACATATTTTAATAAACACATGCATACATACATTCACATACATTCACATACATATATCAATCTTTCGTCTTATTTTTTTTTTAACTTTGGGTTCGTTTTAATTGGAGCGAACTCTTAACATTGACACAACCCGCACGGTAAATGATGATGCCAGTTTTTGACAATGTTCTAAAAGTACCTGTTGCAAACCTACGACGTTGATTGTATTTGCAACGTACCATGAATGTGGATAAATCAAACAGCCACCAGATTTTGTGCTGATGATTAAATTGACCAACTTTTCATACTTTCATTAAATAATTCTTATAAAAATGCTCTTCCTTTAACCTAAGAACCATAGTTATATTTGGAAAATTTTCGAAGTAACTGCCTTTTGAACAAGTGAAATAGACACAGGGCGAATTAAGCTCTTTAGAAATTCTTTTTGTCAATAGCCAGATTTATTGGTCGATCCTATTACGCAAAACGATTTTAATTGGCATCAAAAATACCCATTTCCAATAAGGCGGTCATGACATTAATTTTATATTGCAGTCAAACATTGAAGGTCTTTTTAGTAAATTCACAAATACATCACTGCGCAAATGATGCGCAATCACTTTCTACAAGGCATTCATAAAATGCATCAACCCAGCATCATTTTTTGTATTTAGATTGTGGTTTTTTACTTCGATACAAAAATAGATGTGGGTTCAATGCATTTTATGAATGTTGTGACCAAACCGACTGCACTTTTTTTCTAGTAATAGTTCAAGAATTTTGTACTGTTTCTGTGAATTTCAGAGTTGTATGTTGTTATTTACTATGTATTGGTCATTTTTAAAAGATTACAAAAAGAAAATAATATCAACTAAGTTTTTCTTGAAACAAAAAAAATTACTTTTTTTTTCATTAATTAAACGCGTTCTTTAATCCAGTGCTCGTTATCTGGACTTGTTTCCACATGACTTTATCTGATGTCAAAATAATTGTTGAGGAATTAAAAACTTCTTTTTCTTGTGCTCCCGGAAATAGTACCAAATAAATGTCTCAAAAACTATCGATTAAAATAACTTTATTTTAAAGAAAATTCAAGAATGGGTTTCTAGGCTTAAGATAAGCTATAGGAGAAAATTGTGGATCTTACCATTGTCTTTAAATAGTGTTGTTTCCATCTTAATTAATTTTTTTAGATAATTGCCCCTCCCATCTTAACGGAGGTATATAGACCCCTTTGCGGCATGTTTGTCCTATTATTTTGGCATAACCTACAAGCTCCATTGCTTTGTTGCATTTATGTCAACCGTTCTTTTTCAACTTAGTTAATTGTCTGACTTGGATTTTCGTTATTTTTGAATATTTTAATGGTTGATAGATTTAGTGTCGATTTTAGCAACATTCGTGGGCTTAGAAATAATTTCTACGCTACGTACGTCTATACTCCAAACAACAGGCCAGTTGTTTTGGCACTAAGTGAAACTCAGATAGGTGAAAAATCTGATCATTCGGAATTTAATTTATTTGGGTACAACTTAATGCCATTATTCTTTCCCCACTATGGTTTAGCCGTCTACATAAGAAATTATGTTGCGTACCAACTTCAAGTACAATATGGTTAGTGTTCTAACACAAACTTTAATTTCATGTCGGTAAAATTTACGGTAAATCAGCACATCATTCACACCTGTTTTCTTTATCGAACTCCTAATCTGGACAGAAATTCAACTTGTAACGAATTTGATGCTCTGCAGTCGGCTGCATCCAAAGAATTGTTGCCCATTACCCTCACACTGAAATCGTCATTGCGGGCGATTTCAATGTACACAATTCTAGTTGGCTTCGCTTTTCGGGTCAGACAACACCCGAAGGAAGGTATGTTGAGCTCTTTGCTGAGTTGAACCACCTGACTCAGCTTGTTGACGAGCCAACTCGAATACCAGACGTTACAGGTCAATCCGCCAACACTCTTGACTTGTTTCTTACCTCTGACCCTGGTAAGTACACTATTAGTGTATTTTCGCCTCTAGGCACATAGACCATTGTGTCATATCTGCTAATTTCTCGTGCCAACAAAACTCAGTTAAAGAGGAAGTGCCAACGAGAACCGTATGGCAATACGAGAACGCCAACTAGGACGGTCTCAACGGTTTCTTCAAGAACTTTAACTGGTCACTATGCTTTCTCGATAGTGGCGCAGACTCCAGCGCAGATATGATTACAAACCTAATTCTTTGTAATAGATATTTTATCCCGATTAGTGTAAAATCTATCAAACCCAAAGAAAACTCATGGTTTCATTCGAGCTGTAAAGAGGTTATTAGGGTTAGAGAAGTAAGTTTCCGTAGTTATAAGGCCAAAAATACTACAATGTCTAAGTAGTAGTAAAAATGTTTGGTCATTTGCGAAGAATATACAAAATGCTACTTCTTCGTCGGTTCCAACGCTCGTGTTCAACGATACACCTTTTGTCAGCTCGATAGATAAAGCCAATTTGCTTGCAGCACAGTTTGCTGTTAATTCAACGCTACCAGAAAGTGTTATGACTCCTCCTGTACTTGAGAGCGTAAATGATTCTATGGGACAAATCTTCTTTCGCACTCGTGCAGTTGCTAGAGTTCTCAAAGATCTCGACATTCACAAATCCGCTGGCCCGGATAGTATCCCTCCCATTGTTCTGAAGAGGTGTTCTTCAAGGCTGGCAAAACCACTGCGTAAGCTTTTCCATCTGTCCTATTCTACTGGTCTCTTTCCGAGTGGATGGAAAACAGCATTTGTCCAGCCTGTCCCTAAAAATGGCGTATCTTCTTCACCCTCAAACTTTCGTCCAATTGCACTTACGTCCCTTCTTTCCAAGGTCATGGAAACGCTGATAAATTTTTAGCTCAAGAAATATCTCAAAGAACGAAAGCTTCTTAATGACCGGCAGTACGGCTTTCGTAGCAATAGGTCCACTGGTGATCTGATGGTATATCTCACCGAACAGTGGAACAAATCTTTACATTGTTTTGGAGAAAGTAAGATTATTGCGCTTTATATTTCAAAAATGTTTGATAGGCTCTTTTATCGAAAATGCGTGCATTTGGTATCGATGAATCTCTTCTTCGTTGGATTAATTACCTTTCGGACCGCTCAATACAAGTTGTATTGGACGGTTTCAAGTCTGAAACCCACAAAATAAATGCTGTTGTGCCCCAGGGCTCCGTTTTGTCGCCGACCCTCTTCCTCATATTCATTAATGATATGCTATCTGAAACTTCTAATCCATTAAACTGTTTAAACCTTCAGCTTTTCATATTCGTTTTTAGATTCACATCCATGTCCTTCGGATGTGGAACTTGAACGGCAGCGTATGATAAGCTCATTAAATTCTGATCTCGACAGCATTGTCCAATGGGGAATCAAAAATCGCGTCGAATTTAATACATATAAAATGCATCTAAGTATTTAGGTTTTCTTCTGCGATGCAAGAAATGTTTGTACCCCTTCTGATCTGGCTGTTATCTATAAAGCCTTTATTCGTCCAAAATTGGAGTACAATTCTCATGTTTGGGCAGGTGCTCCAATAACCTACTTGAGTCTATTGGATAGAATTCATAGAAGAGCTATAAAAATGATGGGTAAGCAATTGCACCTGTAGAACATCGCCGCAATGTTTCATGTCTCTCGTTATTTTACCGTTATTTTCACAAACAGTGCTCTAGTGAAATAGCCAGTTGCATTCCTCCCTTTAAACAATTCAACCGTAATACTCGTGCTTCTAGGAATGCCCATCAGTTTACCCTTGAGCCCAACTTCGGACGTAATGTTAAGTATAGAGATTCTTTCTTTAGTCGCACTACAAGAATGTGCAATGCTCTACCTGACACTATTTTTCCCTGCCTTTTCGATATTCAGAGGTTCAAAACCAATGTGCATCGATATCTCCTCTTAAATCCTTTCCTATTTTCCTACCGCTCGCACTGTGTTTAAACATTTTAAGGGTAGTAAAAACCCCTCTAGTGCGCGCTTCATATAAAAAAATTCTTTGTTTTCCGTTACACTGTTTGATAGTACTACTTTTTATATTTGTTTTTATCGCTAAACTTTGAAATCCTGTGTTTTGGAAACCATTCGGTCTACAGAGCTGGTTTTGGGCTTAAATTGGAGCAAAGTAGGTTGCTTTGAAATCGTAGAACAATATTTTTATTTAAAATTACTTTTTTAGGACTAAGCTCGCCAATAACTGAAAAAACGCGAAAAATCGTTTTTTTTTTATCTTTGACCATGAAGCTGTCGCCGCTCGAAGTCGAAAACTTAGGTTAATTACTAGGCCAATATCCTGAACAACTCAGCTAAAAATCAAAAATACCAGTTTCGACGCAAACGGTGCCTTCCATTTAAACGACAAGGTTACTAGACTAATAATGTAGATCAGAAAAAAAATTTAAGTTCAAGAAAGAAATATCTTTTAAAGTAGATATCTTCTTCTTCTTCATTAACCGGCGATTGTCATTTTATTTTAATCAAAATAAGTTATCCCGTTTTTTGGCATTATAATTAATTTTAGTCCTTTAAGCTTAGTACGCTGCTGATGTGAAACGAAAAATCACATACAAAAATGACATGACGAAAACATAAACAAAAAATTTCGTTCTGTGGTACGCTGTTCGACCAACGAAATTGATGATTATACCAGATCGCTTTGACAAGTCTCCACTCTTTTTCGCACAGAGTTAATTGACCGGACATTTAATTGTGTGCGGAAAAATGACATTTGGGTTTCTTCATGCTTTTATTTGTTGTTAGACTGCTTTCACACAAGGAAACTGAGTTGCTGGAAACTGGGAGTTTATAGGCGAGAAGGGCAAGAAGCAAGGGGAATGAACAAAATCTCCCCGGTCAACGTTTGAGGAGCTTTTTATCACATTCCTTCTCACATTGTCCGTAATTTACGTTCAGGCAATAGACTTTATATGGAAACAAACGAAAATCTCTTGTTTCCTTGTGGTACAAGGAAATTAAAGGAAAACGTCAAAAAAATCTCCAGCAACTGGTTTCCCTGTGTTTGATTTTTTCGTTAAATTTTATTTTTCGTTTAATTATTATTTATTTGCAATTTGTGAAACTCCATGAATATACTTCCGCTGTGTTTTCGTAAGCATTTCGTTGTCTTTTTGGAGTCCACAGAAAATTTCGTTTCGAATCAGCAGCGTATTAAGCCTAGTACGCAGCTCAAGCGAAACGAAAAATATCTGTGCTCTCCACATCAATAGCGAAAACATAAACGAAAAGGCTACGAAAAATATTTATGAAGAGCTCTTTCAGGTGTATGTCAAAAAATAAAAAAAAAAACAAATAAATATTGAAAGATAACTATTTTAAATTATTCATACAAAAAATATTTTTCAATTTCTTTTTATGTTCTGTTAATAGTTTTAAAGAATGGTGTGGCTCGTTACCTATTTAATTCTTTTTTAAAAATGAATTTTACACTATTTGTAATTTTTGTCCATTTTGTTTAAAAATAAAAACAAAAGCTGTCACTTTTTCACCAGCAATAACGATCCGGACAATAAATTCTGTGCGGAAAAAAGTGGAAACTTGACTTTAGTAATCTACTACGATTTTCTATTTTCGCTATGGAACTGCGTTCTGCTGAGCAAAACGAGAACAAAATTTTTCGTTTAAGGCTCTCCCAAACCAATGCGAAACATTCGTTGCGGCGAAGAAACATTCGTCAGTCAAAATTATTTCATATGTTTCTCCGCCGCGTTGGTGTGGGCACTCTCATATATAACCATGTAAATAAATTTTGACATGCGAATGTTTCTTCGCCGCAACGAATGTTCCGCATTGGCTTCAGCTGCGTACTATGCTTTAAGGCTCTCCCAAACCAATGCGAAACATTCGTTGCGGAGAAAAAACATTCGTCACTCAAAATTTTTTCATATGTTTCTCCGCCGCGTTGGTGTGGTGATTGAAAATCTTCAATCAGGATCATGGGACCCGGCTAACAAAATTATTATTTCCAATCTTTCGTAATCTTTCACAGATTTTTAATTTAATCATTGTCGCACCTCACTTTAAAAAACATTAAACCCGCGATGTAGTGAGGATTCTGTGGTCCCAACAACGTGCACCTAAACAACAACATAAATAATGTAGAACTGTCTACGCGATGCTACAACCTGCGAAGCCTTAAGCTGGCTTTAGACTTTCGTTCTTGATTCGGTGTCCGTTGTTCGGTGTTCGTTCTTCTCTCAACATCGAACAACGAAGAGAACATTTACGCTAGAAAGTTAAACTCTATTTACAAAATAGTTTATTTATATAACTAGGCTTCTTGTGCCATTCAGTAATTAAAAAATCTTCGAAAATGTCCCTACAAGTTGCACGACACTCCAAAACAGTATTCATTTAAACAATTTTCGCATTTAAACACAAGAAGGCATATTCATAGTCATTTTAGACCTGGGTCTAAGTTAAACATAGCTTTGGTTGAATTTTCGGACATTGATTCTATTTTTTTAAGGTTATCATTTCAAAATATTTGAAGCTATTTGTGTTGTATACCAAGTTAATTATCTTATAAAAATATAAAACCAACAATTTGTAATAAACTGTAGTTAAGTTAAACCTGGGTCTGTCTGCGACTATTAATATGCCCCAAGTTGTTCGGGTAACAACGAACAACGAAGACCGAAATTTCTGACCTGATTTGAATTTGCACGTTCTTCATTCGTTCTTAGTTCGTTGTTCGGTTTTCTCATTTACATTTTCGTTCTTCCGCGAACGACCAACAACGAACAACGTACACCGATGATAACACCGAAAGTCTAAAGCCAGCTAAGCAGCTTCGTGATGCGAAACGTTCGGGTGAGTACGAAATCGCACTCTATATTTAATTAATACCTAGGACACACAGGTGGTATAAAAACAATGCTATAAGCAGTACCATGAAGGGTGAGAATTATATTTTGTATTAAAATTTAGCAGCCGTATCTATAAGTTTATCTTAAAATGCCTTTTAGAAGTTATTTAGTTAAGCTTGCTTAAATATTAAAGTTGCCTTTAAACGACGTTACTTAAATTTGTATCTATAATCAATATTCTATGCATACTTAACTAAACAAGCGTAATGTAACGTAACGCAAGAAAATTGACAAATCTTCTACAAATTTCTAGTACATTTTTTACTCTCAGGCTATTTCTGTCACGTTGCAACAAAAAAAAAGCATACACGAAAGAGCGCATACATAATCAAACAGAAAGAGAAGCATCTGGGTGTATGTATGCAGGTATGCTGTATGCATAGTCAATCACAGGAGACAGAAGAAATGAAACCAGATAAAGATTCCATTTTGGTTTTTTTTTGTTGTTGTTGTGTGTTCACAAATCTCTTTCCTATTATGTATATTGATGGTGGGAACATAATCCAATGAATTTCAGCAAATTATTTTATTTAAAAGAATGCAGATTATTTTTAATATTATTTCCATTAAAAAACAAACAAGTCAGCCTGCACGCACAATGCATACATAAAATATCTCCTTACTGAACGAACGCAATTTTTTTTTTTAATAAAAAAAAAAAAACAATTCTGTGTCAAAATATATTTAAATTGGCTGTAAGTATCCCTTAAACGCGGTGGATGACGTTTAAGTTAAGAGGTGTTTAAGTTACGTTGCTTAAATGTGGAATTTGATTATAGATATCGATTTCACACTTAAGTGATGTTTAGAGGTAGTTTAGAGTTAAGAAGCCTTTAAAATTTCTTTATAGATTCGGCTGTAGTTCTTTAATTCGTCAATACTGGCAGCAAAGAACACTGGTATCGTTCAAAAGCACCATGCCCATACCTACCATTCTGCTCTCAGGGTTTTAGCATAGTATAACGTCACACTTTGGCGGCTTAAGCGGATATCATATCATCCGTACCACCAGTGTGTCACGGGTATAACGGGGCTTGTCCAGACAAATAATTATCAATTTATGCCTACCACCATCCCAAAGTTATATTTTTTTTTTCAAATCTGACGTTATGTATATCTGTAAAATTGAACAAATCAATTGAACGCAATCGTTGTAAAAATCCACAGTATACATATCTTAAGCTGGCTTTAGACTTTTGTTCTTCATTCGGTGTCCGTTGTTCGGTGCTCGTTCTTCTCTCAACAACGAAGAAAGCATTTACATTAGAAAGTTTAATTCTATTTACAAAATTGTTTATTTATATAACTAGGCTTCTTTTGCCATTCAGTAATTAAAAAAACTTCAAAAATGTCCCTACAAGTTGCACGACACTCCAAAACAATGTTCATTTAAACAGTTTTCGCATTTAAACGCAAGGTATGGGTAACAACGAACACCGAAATTTCTGATCTGATTTGAATTTGCACGTTGTTCATTCGTTGTTCGGTTTTCTTATTTACATTTTCGTTGTTCCGCGAACGAAAAACAACGAACAACGTACACCGATGATAACACCGAATGTCTAAAGCTGGCTTAAGGTATTATCACGCGCAGCTTATCAAATTTCAAGATGGCTTCTTTCAATGTTAGTTTTCGTGTCAAAATAAAAAATGACAATAATGACAACTGAAAGGTAAACAAAAAAATCAAATTCGTAATTATTTTTATTTTAACTGCTTAGCACTGATTAATTGGCCCGGATACACTTTTTTAAATACTTTTTTCGTTATTTTTATGGAAAAATTAGTTAAACCAAACTTTTGCAGAATTTTGAAAAGAAATTTAAATTAAGAACACACAACCGCACTGAAATCAGCCATTTTTCCTCCATTATGACACATGCGCATAACTGGACAAAAATGAAAACGCTAATGATATTGGATAGGTTCACAGAACTTAGGGGACTTGCAAGTAAGTCAAATTTCTAGACTGTGATTGGTCAGCTGTCGAAAAATTGTTTCAAATGAAGGGAACTTTTGACGGCTGGCCAATCACATTCCAGAAATTTGCCTTACTTGCAAGTCCCCTAAGTTCTCTGAACCTACCCATTACCTTTAATATATGTATCTTGGTAAAAATCTACATACATTTTGAGTTTGACACATATAAGTAAAAAAAATTAATTTTGTACAAAAAATGTTGAAATCACCATCAAATAGCGTAAAGATTCTTCCTCTCGAAATCTCGTTAGCTGCCGTATCAAACTTAGCTCATGAAAGAAATCTGTGGGCTATATTATGGAACTCGATAAGCTTTGAATTTCCATTGTCGAGTTGCATCTATTAATCTCGCATTCCAATTCTAAAGAAATACTTCCAATGTTTTCGAGTCAAGTGACATCGATGCGGTAAATTAAACATTAAAATTTTTGTCTTAAAGTGAAGTCTAAAACTATAGTACCAAACAGTTCTATTAGCAAACACGACTCACTTTGTATTCCTCTGGGGTAATATCAAAACTAATGGCTTAAAAACTGTCGAAAAACTAGGTTGCTGTAGTAGAAGATCCGATAAACCTGGGACTTTTTATTTCACTACGGGTCAGTTTGTTTTACAGTGAATTCGGTTTTTTTTTGTATACTGTACGCGCACTCAAGGCGTTTTCGATAACCTTAAAATGTTAAATTTATCATATTGCGATCGTTAGGAAAATAATTTGAATTTGACAGGTTGTAATTAAATAACGCTTACCATACAAAATGGCTGGGTTGTTTAAAATGTTGAATGATTATAAGGTGGCCAACGTACACATTGGATAACATATATTTAGGCACCTATTATGAATTGCGAGTCGCAAGAAATATTTGGCGAATCTGACTTTTGGCATTACCGTTTATGGCTTACATAGCTATATTCAGCTAAAATATAAAAAATGTGTTGAATTGATATGTTAGCCTATGTGAACGCCGCTATTTTATTTTTTTAAAACCACGACATAAGTGATTTTAAAAACGTTGGACTTGAGTCGAACGTTCGACTCGCGAGTCATAATAGGGCCCTTAACTGTAAATTAAAATTACATGAAGTATGTGGCTCCCCTCTGGACTCTTGCATATGTAAATAATTTTTATTTTCATCATATTTTCTTTATTTTTTTTTTTAATATACATAACTTACTAAGCATGATATAGGCATGAGTCGAACAAACATATTTTTTTTTTAATTACGCATAACATCGTAATTCATTTTTGGTTCATATTAATTTATTTATGTTTTTTCAATATAATTACTAAAAGCAATATTTTTTTTGTCTTTGGTATCATCATGATGCTCTTAAATGTGCTAGCAATGCGCGTTAATACAGAAGTACAAACAAAATAGCGTCAACATTTTTTGACTTATAGAAACTGTACTAGAGAATAATAATTTTTTTTTTGTTTTGGTTTAAATAGAAATAGTGTGTGTGCTGTTTTATCGTCTTTGCCTTGCATATGCTACCAACACAAATGTTTGCATCCTTAATCAATCGAGAGTGAGCATTTCTCTTCATCAGTATGTCCAATACACTCAAGAGCTGGTCTATGTTCAGAATCCCACATTCCAGGCCCACAACGCTTACATAACCCCGATAAAGTACAAGGAATCTTGGGGTATTGACGATATTGGTGTAATAAGCCACGGGCTTTCCTCAAAATCAACTGGCCGTCCATGTACATGGCAAGTGAACTAAAATGCAATAGCATCTCATCTGCCCGTAGATTTTGTGCAATCACATCATCAGCATAGACGGCAATTATAGCCAGGCATAGGAATAAGTGAAAGTAGTCCGTGAGGTAATTTGACCAGCAAGCTTCCCACATCCGAATCACAACAGCTTCGGTGAATTCTCGTTTAAAACACAACAATAGCCAGCGGTGGCAAAATAGTAACTCTAGTGCATTGTTGTGCTTTTGCAGATGTTCATAGAACTTGGGCAACATGATGCGTATCAGCTCTCGTAAATAGCTGAGATTTCTATCAATGTCGTTGTCAGTTGGAGTGCATACAAATATAGCTCTCTGCATCAAGCCGACAAAGCACCAGAACGCCTCGGACTCGTTTTGTATTTCGCACAGGACCGGTGCCAACAGATCGCTCATACCCTGCGAGTAGGACATTCCCGTGTTGTAAAAGGCGTAATTCAGCAGAATGTTCTTCATGATCTCAGTATTGGGATTGTCATCTCCACAAAAGAAAGGATTTGATCTGTCTGTTCGGACAACATCTTTCTCAACAACACATTGGACGGTCTTCCAAAACATGATCTGCTCCTCGGGTGACATTGAGTACAGGCGTCTGCTAGTGATCTCTTCATATTCTTGCCGCTTTATATCGATCAGAACAGCTCGATCCTCAAAGGTAGAACCAAATGAGTAACATTTAAGAAGAAACGGCCAAACTGTTTTGCGTAGGCTCTTCTCCAGGCCCCCAAAGAAGACGCACTTGCGCAGTAATAGATCATCATCAATCTGACCCTTTTCATTCAACAACGTCCCATAAAAGAAGTTCGTTGTTATTTTTTTTACATTTCCCTCATCTGGATGCAATTCGGACTTCTTGACCTCTGGGCGACACACCATAAACTGCCGATAAGGGAGATTCTGCTTCTCCTGGCTACTAGGGGCCAGTGTTATGTTATGCAAGAAGCAATGCCATTGGTGAAGAACCTGAGCCAGGTGATCCAAACCACCATAGTGGAAATGCAAAATCTTATATTGTGATTCCCTCGAAGCTATGACCAACTGACCCGAGGTGCAGTTATCGTCGTTGAAGAACAAACGAAGCGATCGCATTTGGCTGAGATCTACAGAAAATCTTCGGCATTTAACCAAAGTTTTCCGCTTAACAGTAGGAGTTGCATTAGCGCTATCGGGAAACGAGAGATTGTGTTTGAAAGCTAGGAGTTCTGGTGTCATCCAGTTGGGGTTGTTGTCGTCTGAACAATCCGAAAGTTGCATCTTGTCTCGTTCAGTGCCAACACAGTTGTAGGTTGATGTGGTATTCTCAATGCATGGATTGGCGATGGTAATGTTCACAGAAGTTACTGGGTTTTTCTTCAGCATGGAATGTAAGTCCTCGATTGTAGCTGAATTTCCACCCAATAGGGGTTGAAGTTCGTTCTTTAGTTCTCGCATATCATCAGCATCCTCTTTTTCTTCCTTCTGATTAGCGCTCTCAGATTCATTGTTTGCTTTGTCACCATTCACAGAGTTTTTATCTGCAGACACAGCGCTGCGATTGTTCAAGCAACTGATACGTTGGTCAAGACTTGTTTGATCTTGAGCCCTTATAGCAGCCATGAATGCTGGACAATTTTCATCGGATGATGAACACTTGCAAAGAGATGAATTGGGAATCCAGGTGAGAAGCAAAGTATGGCGTTTGGCATTGTTGTATTGATCGATGAATGTCTTTGTGGTGACGGTCAAGTATCCTGGATAGTGGAGGATATCAGATTCTTGGCGAGCTACTGTCGGGGGATGGATACAGACATTGTTCTTGCAGAAAAGTATTTCGTTGTCTTCGTAGATATTATCGATTTTTTCGTCGCACTTTTCCTCACCCAGAATAAGGCTAGATGCCTTTTTCAGGATATTGACTATGGGCATTATGGCTACAAGGAAGAACAGTTTTTAAAGAAATTCAAATGTTAATGGAAAATATTTGTTTATATTGATTTTTTCAAACAGAAAAAAAAACAGGTAAATTACATACCGTGTTATAGGAGATGATTCACTACAATTTCGGCATGCAGAATTTGATTGTTTATTTTTTATGTTTTTAAAAAAGCATTCTATTTTATTTATTTGTTTAGTTAATCGATGTTGGTATTTTGTTATTGTTTTATTATTTACACAAACACTTTATAACATACCAAGTAGAGATACTCTTTTCTTTAAACAAATATGTAAACTTTGATGGAAAAATTATTGAACTTGTCAATTGGAGCCAAATAGCCTCGTTCGTTGAGAAATCAAATCCAAATAAATCAGAAGTCAGAACAGGAAATGTCATCGGCCGCGTTCGGATAAGTAACCAAAGGTATCTAGATTTGTTCGTGTTGTTGTAATCCCTTGTTAAAAAACAGCTGAAATCAGCTGATGCAACAAATACACAAAGAAATCTGAAATTTGTTTGGATTCCGATACCGTATCTGTAAGTGCCTGTCCTTATTGGATTTTTAATGCTAGGTGCATGCAGTGAGACAGGTAGATTTTATGTGAGTGAAAAAGAGATGGGTAGATTCCACCCAAATTGCACCGATGCGCCACTTCCAAACAATATTCTCGGATTCAACATGATAGATTTTTTATTGTGTGAGTGAAAGATAGATAGATTTCAAGGGTGGGAAATAGGGATGGGTAGATTGAACTGAGGATTTACTCTTCATCGTATGGACACAACGAACATGTTAACACCAAGCATTAAAAATCCAATGTGGACAGACACTAAGAATCTCGAACGTGGGGATCGTTAATAAAAGTTAAATTAGACCGCTTTCACACAAGGAAACTGAGTTGCCGGCAATTTTAAGTTTATAGGCAAGAAGGGCGTAAAAGGAAGAAACAAAAATCTCCCCTCACACCATTCGCGCCTACAAACTAGCTAGTTTCTGGCAACTTAGTTTCCTTGTGTGAAAGCGGTCTTATATTCCGTTTTCACTGGGCCAAATGAGGTAATTTCGTTGCAAATTTCCAAATGAGATCCGAAATTATCTTCCCATACAAAATCACATTTCGAAATGAGGTAATTTCAACCTCATTTGCACGAAATTAGGTTGGAAATAAGATGAATGCATCCAGCGGGAATCAGTTTCAAAAGCTCTTAAAAGCTTTTGTATGAAAATATCAATACACTATACTCAACAACATAAAACAGAAAGAGAAAACAACAAAAATAAACGGCTAATTGTCATTCCAAATTCAAATTGAAATGAGATGTCAAATTAAATTAACAAATTTGATAATGAAATCACAATTTTTCCCAAATTTCGAAATTACCTCATTTCGGCTGTAATGAAAACGTAGTATTAAGGCTCTCCCAAGCCAATGCGGAACATTCGTTGCGGCGAAAAAACATTCGCATGTCAAAATTTATTTACATGGTGATATATGAGAGTGCCCACACCAACGCGGTGGAGAAACATATGAAATAATTTTGACTGACGAATGTTTCTTCGCCACAATGAATGTTTCGCATTGGTTTGGGAGAGCCTTTACTCTGTCCAACAAAAAAAGGCAGGACAGGGAAGATAGGATGTTTGTCTCTCACTCTGACTGTAATGAAATTCAATAAGATGTCCTTTTCTGAAAGGTCTTACAGGGCTGCCGTAGTAAACATGATAGCAACAAAGGTCTACCAGGCTGCCATCTATGCTTTATTATTTAGTTTAAAACGAAGAAATTCATTTTACAAAAATCATTAATTGAATTCTTAAAATGCAAATTCCAATATCCAGAATCAAAAATAATTATATCTCGGATATGAAAATTACGAAATTCAAAATCTTAAATGTGAAACTATGGAAAATGTCAAGATTTTCTAAGTCGGAGTTTTTATATGTCAACTGGAATAAATTGGTCTTATCTTTTTCGACACCACTAAGCGGTAAGATAATAGGCGCGTTTTTTTAAGGGTATCCCCAGTAGACTTGATCCATTAACAAATAAAAATTCATTCTTCCAATAAACAAATTATCACAGGATAATAAATATAATAAATTACACAGCACCATATCACATTATTTCATTTGACGACGAGTAAAGTCTGATCCACATCTGTGTCGTGTGTTGTGTTGTGGAATCGTGTGTCGCTGTCATTCCATATATTTTATGCGCCACACTGCAACACAACACACGAAATACATTGTGCGATAGCGACACACGACTCCACAACACACGACACAGATGTGGATCAGGCTTAACTGCTGTTGCTTTCGTCATTTAAACTTATTGGGGCATATTCATAGTCGAAGATTGACCCAGGTTTAACTGAACTACAGTTTAAGGCAATTTTGGCTCCTGAATACAGACCGATTTTAAATACAAACTGTTGGTTTTATATTTTTTTATAAGATAATGTGTGTAGTATACTAAACAAATAGCTTCAAATATTTTGAAATGATAAACATTAAAAAAAATAGAATCAACGTCCGAAAATTCAACTAAACCTAAATATTTAACTTAGACACAGCTCTAAAATGAATATGAATACGCCCCATTGGCCATTATATGTAGGTATGTGCATAGGTTCAAAAGTAAAAGCAAAAACACAGTTTATCTTACACAGCTCTAAAATAAGTTTGAGCATTTATTTTTTTCGTTTCACAACCAGAAATCAAAACGAATTTAAGTAAACGGACTATATTAATACTTTTAACATCAATACAAATTATGTGCCAGACCGCACGCGCTCGAAAATCCACTCAAATAAACCCTTTTTCTTATTTCAATTAGCCAAATACTTTTTTAATGTCTTTTTATATTCTTCCAAACTACCAAGAAAAAACCAAATCTATGAAACAAAAAAAAAAAAATCAAACGGTAACAATTTTGTCTTCAGGTATCCTTAAAAGCGTAGAAAAAGCTTCCATCCTGAAAGCTCCCTTATAAAATCCAAAGAAAAATATGTATTTGTAAGAATTACCATTGCCACGGTAACTCTGATTTGATGTGCTTATTTTTGCAACACACAAAGAGGATTGTTAACAAGGAAACGATCAGTATGGCATACGGCTCGAGCCGTTCGAAAGGCATGTCATAGTGGCGTGTACGCTTGATGATAATACGAGAAAATGCACATAAAGACAGTGGTTATTTAAGGGGATTTGAGATATTTTTATATGCAGCAGGCACCCTTTGGAGAAGGAAAGCTCTCCCATAAGGCCTGTACTGCACATATTCATTGGACAGAGTATAGATGGGAATCTTTCGCACGAGGTTCGGAGTTACTCCTTTTTGACTCCGCCTACTCCAATATTATTCGATTGGCTGTTCCGAGTAATGTTTTCGGAGCATATTTCTGTTCCGGAATTAATAACGGTGTAGACCCGGAACACACATATCCAAGTTAGTAAACCCTTTCATCGGATTATTTGTCAAATTAATGTCGATTTCAATTCAACAATTTTAGATTTGGTGGTCAAACTTTAGATCAATCGAGGTAAAAAGAACTCAAAACGTGATTTGATCTATACTTGCAATTGTGTGAGTGCCATTTTCTATTGATTTGGATAAAAATGTCACTTTAACTTGGTTTGTGTGCAAGTGCGTGTGAAAATCTGTGTAGATTTTTGCCTGAAATCTAGATTTGCAAAATTGATCTAAATCAAATCAGACCACCAGAAAATTCGATTTTTTTTGTAGTAAAGAACGTGAAATGTGAAAATGATCAACAAAATCGAATTATTTTTGTTGAATCGAAATCGACATAATTTTACTCGACTGAACGTGCAAAATATACATAAATATCAGACAAATTACGCACATACACATAAATATTTCACAAATTAGTCTCGGAACAATAGAAAATAATTCGATTGGAATCAAAAAGGAGTAGTACTGTTCCGAAATCCAATCGAAAACGACATACAAAATAAATTAACAAAAATTAAATTTGTTTACCTTAAGTACATTCATTTTCCATGTGTTCAATTGAAGTTAAATGGCAGTGAGTTTGAAATGCAGAAAATTGGATCGAGAAACTTTACCAATTTCATTTTTTGCCACTATAAATTGTAGATAATGTTGATATTGTGGACAACTTAGTGGCTTCTACCCAATGCTTCGTTCGTCTATCGATGCATTTTTACCAAAGAAGTCGAATTGTCTCGCCTATCATCAAAACACATCTTCCCTCTGTTCATGCTGCAAGGCGACCGTGGTTGTGGCAAAACAAAGTTGGTAACTGCGTTCGCCCAAGACCTTGGGTTACATTCATATGGAGTGGATTGTGCTGATTTTTTTTGTTGATTCATCCCACACTAAGTTGGAATTGAAGGGGATCTTCGATAAGAGTTTACATTGTGAACCAATGCTTTTTGTCTTCCATAATTTTAAGGTAAGTATTAGATTATATTATTTTCAACTAGATAACACTTTCGCTTTCTATTCCAGATCTTTCAAATTGACAAAGAATGAAGATTTGAACAAAGAAGAAGTTATTGCAAGAGACCGTGGTCATCCGATAATCATCGTCGCTCGCCTTAACCAATGAGAAAAATCTGAAGTCAATGGCCGGATTCAACGCATCAAAATTTTCAGTACTTTATATTCAGATGGAGCTTCTGATTGGCCAGCTGTCATAAAAAGTTAGTTACGTTTAGTGAAGTTTAGTTACGTTTCATCTGAATTTTCAGCAAGAAATTCTCAACTGAAAATACAGCTGACAGCTTTTCTATACAAAAAAAGGCTCTCCGTACAAAACTGACATTTCATATAATTTTACGTTCAATGATAAAAAATTAAGTACTTTATTTTCAGTAGTTGTCAAATTTTATATTGAATGCGCCCAATGATCGAGCGGTTGTTCCTCGAAATCGTCCACATATAACCTTTCGAAATCCTTAAGTGGTTACACATCCACGTTTTGCAATGAAGTTGCGAGAACGATTCCTTCGTGAATTTTTCAACTGGACTCTACTGCGACCAGATCTCTTTATCAAAATGTTCTATTCCACCATGCGCTAGCGCCGATTTTAAAATATCTGTTCTATAGGCTCAGACCAAGAAATTCAAACTTCTAAAGAATTTGGGCTTCAACAAAATCGTAGACTTTGAATGAAGATATGTCGCGAGCCGACTTGTGTTCCAAATTCCAATGCCTGGCTATTGGCTGTTTGGAGGGCAATATAAAGTTATCGTAAAAGTAAGAAGCTAAATGTGCACAATATTGCTTATAAAAAAAATTTATAATATTATTGGTGTTACAAAAGGTGAGGCGGATGATCTTCTGCCAGACGATGATGAGAAAAATATACATTCATTTGCTAAAAAAGATTTGGAGTATTTTAACAAGTTGAAATCAGCGTACAGTGTTTGATTTAAAAATATTTTTAAAGCTTTATTTTATGCATAAAAAAAATAACAATATTAATTGGATTCGATTCAGACTTCACATTTCAAAATTTTAAAACTATTTTATAGGTATGTACATAATAAAATTGTGAATTGTTATTTTTTTGAATAATAGTATGATTTTAAAATAAATTGGCCATGAAGAAATTTGCATTGTTTTATAAACTTTAATAAATTGTAAGATGGTTCATAAATATAATTACGATAATTTATAAGTGTGCGTGAAAACATTAAATTTTCAACAGTTTTAACACCTAATCGTTTTCTGAATTTGATTTTTATTAAGTTCATTTCGGAAAACTGTCTCTCAGCTGCTGCTCAAAGTTGGTTGGAAATCTGAAAGTAAAATAAAACAGTCCTGTCGATTACTGTCATCATATTTAGTAAGACATTTTGTGTGTGAAAAATCAGAGTATATCTTGAAAAAGCGGAGTGTCGAAGTATTTCTTAAAATCTAGGAACATTTCAAAAGCAAGAAAAAGTTATACATACCTATGTATACACCTGTAACAAAATTCATAGAACTACCGAACATAGTTTGGCGCATTTGTAAAGGTGCTCCCTCCAAAATATTGTCACTTAAAATTTCGGTGACCTTCAAAAAATAATTAAATTAAATAGGTTTTTCATTTAATTTTTATCTTTTTTTTAAATTGGGGTTTTAATGCTTTTCCACACCTTCTTAGATCTAAGTATTATTTTCTATACATATATTTTTTTTTTGTCAGATACTAGAACAAGGAATGTATAGAAAACAATATTTATATACAGAATGTATGCATTCTGGTGCGTTAACCGATTTTTTTTTTCTTTCGGGTGTTCAGTTTCCCCTATTGCACCCGTCCTGGAATAAAAAAGTGATTAATAATTAATATAACTAGTATATCGCCCACTGGCCGAAATTCGACCAAAATCTCACTCACTTAAAAACGCATATTGACACTTGAAAGAAACTTTTCTCTAGAGTCTAGAGTCAAACAATTAGTTTGAAAATTAAGTCACACAAAATTTGTTTTTAGTTTTTAAATTAATTTGTTTTAATATGCACAGTGATTGGCAGTGCAAAATCAAAAATGACCCACATTGTGTAAATGCGTGTCTCAGGTATATTCTGCACATCTCCGCACCCATGGCTTTCCAACCATATAAAATTTATTGAAATCGCTTGGATTATTTTTGAGAAAAAAAAAACAAAATTTTGGTAAGGCTATTTATATATAGATACTCTATTTACAGGTGAGAGACACATAATGATTTGTTTCTAAAAGACTTACTCTTCAAATCCTTTTTCCAAAATTTCAGTTGAAAGAGTATTCTAATTCTAATAAATTACCTAAAATTAAAATCTTCTGCCATGTTACTACAACAAACAAAATTATACCGCGGGGTCACACCATCTAAAAGTTTTTCAAGAACATTGTTCTCGTGAGCTACATATGTGACCAAATAAATGGCAAAACTGTTCCTCCAAATCTTGAATATATTCAATGAAATTGGGTGGAGGAGCCAAAAAAATAAATAAATCGGGTGGCACAACGGCTCATGAAGAACCAGGGCCTAGTGACTAACAACTCGCAACCATTCCTGTGTGCGCCTTTCGACAGGAATGGAAGGGACCTACAATTTTATGCCGAGTCCGAACGGCTAGACGAGAAGCACTTATTCGTGACAAGTGATACTCTTGGAGGATTTGTCAATTCCTCGCAAGAGGCAGTAGCCCTGAAAAAAAACTTTTTAGTTTTTTAGGTGGACGAGGCTGGGAAGCGGAGGAGCCAGCAAGTTGCAATTATCAAGTTGTTTAAAATTTGAAAAAAATAAATTCATTGCGCCTGCACTATCCGCATTGTGGAGAGTAGGTTTAGGTAATTCGCAAGTGTGGCTATCGTAACACTTTTTGTACAGCCAACCACAGACATAAGCAAAACTCTTTGCTTGTAGGAAGTCAGCTACACCTCCTAGGTCTTCAGAAAATCTGGCTGAAATGTTGCATGCAGGCTGTTGTTCAGCTGGAAAGCAAACCTGTTTACCCGCATTTTGTTTAAAAAAATTATTATCTTACTCTACAAATTTTAATTGTTCGCAGTTACCGTATTTTACTACTTTTAAGTAGTTAAGGAACCACAACTGTTGGAATCTGCTCATGAAAGAATACGCAGATACCCTTGTTGTTACCACCAGCACTGCGAACCTCACCGAAAAAATGTTCTAAACAGTCCTGATTTAGATGCCTTGTCAGAATATAACTGAAGCCATATGTCTTCAGCTTTTCAAACACGCATATAAGAGATGATACGTTTAGTAGCCAACCCTTAATAAATGAAAATTTTCTCGTTACATTTTTGCCATTAGCATCAATTAATTTAACGGATTTTAATATTTTTTTTTGCATCCTGCAGAAATTTTAACTGCTCTTCACTGCCAAAATATTTTGATTTAAAGTGATTTCCAGAAGTACGCATGGATGAATTGAAGACATCAAATGAATTATTGAAGAAGCATACTAATTCTGCAGTGCCTTTCATGGTGCCAGAGCCCTTTCCTGAACTGTATAAAGTAAAAAGACCCGATCCTACGGTATTGTTAAAAATTTGGGTGGCTAAACGAACTTTCATTCGTTGGTAATTATTCGGATGCATATGGTCAGAAGTTAATTTATGAGCACAACGTGTTCCTGCTAATTTCGAATCTATTTTATAAAACATATCCATGTCCTTACACGTGGGTCTACAGGATTCATCTGAATTTTTGAATTCATAGTCGTTAATTAAAAGGCAATTTCCTGCACTTTTAATCAGGTGGGGAGTATCATAAAAATTTTTTGCTTCCCTGTCTTTTCTTGCTCGACTTCAAAATAAGGTTTTTTCCTATTGACACCAAGTTCGCGATGGAGGCCGCGGAAAGTCGCCCCTTGGTCAGAAACAAAATGTATTGGAATGAATCCGATTTTTTGGAGTGCATTAATGCTCTTGAACAGAAGGTTCTTAAGCATTGGAGATGGGCAAGACGATTTAACGAAAAAAAATGCAATTGGATGTTTCCATCTTTTTGCACTTTCGTCTTATATGTCCAGGACGAAAGTAACGCGCTTTGGGGACAAAAGTTACACAGGGATTAAAAAACATAACATGTTTATTATATTTACTTACACTGTTTTTAATATTTATTTCAACAAGAATAACTAATAATTTTTTGGAAAACTTTAAAGAAAAATAAACAAGATGAGAATAATCGAGTAAACTTACAAAAATTCTCTAAAATAAGACGATACTCATTTTGCGAGTAACATAAAAGAAAAACATAAATTATTATTGTTAGTTCTAAACATTATACCTACATGAGATCATTAAAAATACGAAATTTTCATTACGAAAGAGATAACAAAAATAAACTTCAAATTTAAACTTTGGTTTAAAAAAAACATCAAAATTCTTAAAAATAAATTTCGGAACGCATACGTAACGCACCTGAAATGCATGCGTAACGCATCTGGAACGCATGCGGAACGCATCCGGAACACATGCGGAACGCATCCGGAACGCATGCAAAACGCATCCCAAACGCATGCGGAACGAATGCGTAACGCATCCGGAATTCATGCGGAGTGCATCCGGAACGCATCCGGCACGCATGTGTAACGCATCCGGAACGCATGCTTTTAAAAATGTACAATGCGATTAGCCAACGATGTCGATTAAATAGTCCGTCCGTCCGATTCAAAAGAAAATAAAAGATGAATTTATAACTTGGATTTCAGAAATCGATCAACTGTTCGGTTCAAGTTTAAATTTACAATTCAGCATATTTTTAATTTTAAGTTTCTTTTTATACATAGGAAGGTTCCTTATATACATTGGCAATAATACATTTTAGACTGAGATAGATATAGACGTTCAAATATTATTTTCAACTCCTCCGGGCGCCCCGAAATATGAATTTCCAGGGGATACAAGAGTTGGTTGGGACGTCTCATTCTTGTGCCGTCAGCAAATCGAACTTCAGCTGCCCGCACCTTGTTGTCCCTTTCGGGAAAATTACATTCTACCAGAGCCATCTTCCAGTGTAATCGGTCCTTTGCACTGTCATGAACCAGAACTACATCTCCCACTTTTACCTCTTTGGAAGGTGTTACTTTTGAATGGTGAGCCGACCTCAAAAGGCGTATATATTCGATTTTCGATGTTCCATCTTTTATACAACTCGGATAAGTGTTGTGTTCTGGAGTTCCACTTTCTTCGAAGCTCGATGTCGTCAACTAATTTGTCCCTTGCTGTAGATTCACCATAATAGCCTGCAAGAAAATTATTTGGTGTAAGAGGGGTTAAGTCTAAAGGATCATCACTAATATTGGTTAAAGGACGCATATTGATGACTAATTCTGCCTCCCCTTCAAGCAAGCGAGCTCGTTTACGGTCCGCAAACGTATCAAACAACGTATGGATGACTTAGCATTCGGATCCAAATACGGATCGAAAAACTGCGTTTTGCGGCTCAAATTAGTATGGAAATTAGAATCACCACGGAGCCATTATGTGAATGTATTGTGAGAGAGAGAGAGTTTTTCAATTCACCATACTCGGAGAACCGAAACCAAATGGAATCTAAAACGGTTCCAAAAAAAAATAAATGAATGGAGGCATACCATCTATTCCAGTTTCTCCATTGACTACAAAAATAAAACAAACTAAATTTTTTCATTTCAAGAGTTTTTTTATTTATCATTCATAAAAGGTTTTCTAAAGACTATTTCGCACTAATAAACATGACATATTTCCACAAATATCAATTTAAATTTAATAAATAGAAACTTGCATTTCTGATTGGAAATTTTTAAAAGTTTTAACAAGAAAAAAGAGATAACAAAGCAACCGTCTTCGCCACGCAACCTACAAGACTAACCTAAAAAAAAAGTGGTGGAAATTAAGGCAAAGGGTTGTATACTTCGCATATACTCTCTCTATTTCTCGATGCTTGAAAAAAATACTCTCGATTCTCGTTCTTTTTACATGTGTACACAGAAAATTTGTTATTGTGTGTGAGACACTAATTTTTTTTGGAGTTCCAAGTGAACCGAGAAATTTGGGTCCGCGATTTTGCTTGAAGGGTCTGTAAGTAGAGTTGTCTGTTACTCGTTGTTGATTTTGGGACGCCAAATGGTGACCTTCAAAACATCTTAAACGCTTTTTACAAGCCGCTCCAAAGCCACCCCAACAGGGTGCTCTCTCCACGCTAAAACGCAAGAGAATTGAACGATTGCAGAGGAAACCATGCAATATCTCGCTGTCCAAAATTTTACCTAAACAAGCTAGATCCTTCGAGGCTCGTTTGAAAGTTTTCGCGTTATCTGAATATATCACCTTTGGGACACCTCATCTGGCAATAAATCGGCGAATCAAAAGAAGACAGCTCTCTGTTTTTAAATTTAGTACTAGTTCTAAGTGTACAGCACGAATAACAGCACAGGTAAAAATCATTATGTAAACCTTACCAAACTTGTCGTCTTCTTAAGTGTAGAGATGACCAGCAAAATCTACTCCTACCGTTTCCAAAGGCCTAGATGCCTTCATTCTTTCCCTTGGCAATGGCACGAATGGGTTAGTACCGGATTTTGGCACAGATTGCAACTTCGTACGACCTTCTTGATAACTTGTCGTCCACCAACCAACCAGAATTTTTATTGTAGTCTCACCATGACAGCATTAACTCCCCCATGCAACGCCATTTCATGCATATAGCGAACTATCAGTGTGGTAATGCAGCTGGACCTCGGGATTATGATCCGGTTGATGACGTCAAATGAATCTTCCAATTGCTGAAGTCGGCTTCCAATACGCAGTAGACCTTCTTTATCAAAGAAAGGATTAAGCAACAAAAGAGAAGAAGATTTATTAATAGATCTGTTTTGTTTTAAGGTTTTAATTTCATCGCTAAAATAAATATTTTGTAATTATTTAAGCCAGTATATTACTGCATTTTCTAGTTCTAGTGCAGTCAAAAGTGTATGTGGAATTTTTTGAGAACGCATGAAATTAACTGCGCTAAGGACTAAAGCTATTACTCGTAATAGTTTCTTCCATGAACTAAAAGATTCCTGAATGACATTAACAGCCGCAGGATTATCGTCTTCGTTGTCCGCGGTGGCAGCAAGAAGGGCAGCACTCTGTTCAAAAATTGGGCTCTCCGTCCAGTTGCTTTCGGATTTTTTAAGCCACTCGGGTCCACATCGCCAGTCAGAAGCATCCACAGATATTCCTTTAGTCAAAAAATCAGCTGGATTTTCTTTTCCTGGACAATGTCTCCACTCCTTTTTGTTCTCTTTAATCTCTATAACTTGGTTAGCAACGTAGGGCGCTCTTTTCATTACATCACCGCTTATCCAATGGAGAGTAATTTGAGAATCAGTCCATGAAATATATTTATCTACTGGAAATTGAATCTTCTTAAAATACACCTTAAGCCTCGACACAAGCAAAGCGGCAGTAAGCTCTATAATTGGCAAAATAAGATCACCAGACTTAAATCGGGTGGCACAACGGCTCGTGAAGAACCAGGGCCTAGTGACTAACAACTCGCAACCATTCCTGTGTGCGCCTGTCGACAGGAATGGAAGGGACCTACAATTTTATGCCGAATCCGAACGGCTAGACGAGAAGCACTTTTTAGTAACAAGTGATACTCTTGGAGGATATGTCAATTCCTCGCAAGAGGCAGTAGCCCTGAAAAAAAACTTTTTAGTTTTTTAGGTGGACAAGGCTGGGAAGCGAACCCAGACCTCCACTGTGACAGTCGAACGCACTAACCATTACGCTACGGGCTACTTCATCCTTTAAGGGTGCTACTCGTGATTTTGCACACACAAAATGAACATCTAAAACACCTAAGTCATCCTCTGTCCTAATGAAGGCCACTGCTCCATATGCCTTTTGGCTGCCATCAGCAAAAATATTTACTTCAACTGAACGAGATTTTGGACTGGTTCCTAACCAACGAGGCAAAGACAATTCTCTAACTGCAGCTAACCTGTTCAGACAAATATTCCATTCCGTAGCCAGCTCGACGGGAATTGCTGCATCCCAACCTAACTTTAGACGCCATAATGATTTAAAAAACATTTTTAAACGGATAACGATAGGAGTTAAATATCCCAAGGGATCAAAGATGCTTCCAATTACCCTTAAGACATTTCTTTTTGTTAAGACATTCGCTCTGTGTTATTTAATTTTGAATAAAATGAGTTTTAGGGTCACAATTATTTTTTTTCCATAATTTTTTTTTTAATATGTTGTGCCCGTCAGCCAGTTATAAATGTAAGCTTATTCCATATTTAGTAACGAAAAAATTGGAATTAAGCTGGCCATACACGACCGAGCCGTTCGGCTATATGGAAAAATATAATAATATATAATGGTGGTTTTGAGGGTCGTTTTGTAAGTTGTTTTGTCTTACTTTTACGAATTGCAAAAGATTAAAAACAATACCTATTTTTATTCTGATAAATGAGGTAAAATTTGATATTTTTTGATTTTTTTCCGGAGATGGGTTTGACACCAAAAATGTTATTTAAAAACTAATATTTGTTTTTTTTTTACAAATTAAATGCTCCAAAAACTGCTTCAACAAGAGAGTCAATTTAGCAAAAACAAATGTTTTAAAAATTAGCAAATTAAACTTGAAAATAATGCTATGCGTTGAACATGGTAGATTTTTGATTAATTGCCTTTCTTTATAATGTTGTTTTAATGATAAATCCAAGCTTTTAGCTTCTAGGGCCGAATGCAACATTACCAAAAATGTTAACAAAGTGCAAAAAAACGGCTACATTTTCGAGCTTGTTTTGAATTATACCTCTTCAATTGGCCTTTTAAAAAACCATCAAATATGTTGGTAGTGGTTATTACCAAATTAATTTTCTTATAAGAGGTGCATTAAATAAATCGAATACAGCAAGCCGATCAGCTTCTCAGAGGAGGTATGCAATCTTGTGCAAACCGCTGCATTACAAATATTCCAGATATACAGGCAGATGTACATGAGGTCTGGGGCCAATTTTATGGCCACCCCGTTCACCAGACCTAAATCAACTTGATTTTTTATTGGGGCTGCATTAAGAAAATCGTGTACAGCAAGCCCATCAGGTCCTTAGAGGAGATGGGAAATCTTGGGGAGGCAGCTGCATTACAAGATTCTGAGCAAAAATTAACAAGGTTATTATAAGATTTTCATTTATTCGGAGGTGCAGAACCTGTTTTAGAATGGGTGGAAAACAGTTTGAGCTGTTATTTTAAATTAAAAAATCAAGTGATTGAAAGTTGGCTCAAAACTCAAAAGACTATTTGTTTGAAGAAAATAACAAATAAACGTAACGCAACTGCGAAAATATTTTATGGTTTTGTTAGGGCCCAATAGACCAGGTATAATTCTAAACAATCTTGAAAATGTAGCCGTTTTTTGCACTTTGTTGACATTTTTGGTAATGTTGCAATCGGCCTTAATAGTTAAAAGCTTGGATTTATCACTAGGATAATATCATAAAAAACAGGCAATCAATTAAAAATCTACCATGTTGGACGCGTGATATTATTTTCACGTTTAATTTGCTAATTTTTAAAACATTTTTTTTGCTAAACTGACTCTCTTGTTGCTGATTTTTACCAATAACTTCCTATTGGTTCAAGATGCAATAATAAATTTTACCATTTTGAAATCCGCATTTAACATATTTTTAAAATAGTTGACCACTTAGATATTCAGCCATTTTTTCATACCAGAGATGATTTAACTTTTGCAAAAATTATTTTCTTTCGAATTTTGCATCGAAAATCAAAGTTAAATATTTTTTTTCTCTAAGAAGTCCAACAGTTATTATAATTTTCATCTATTAATAATTTGGCACAAACAATGTTAAATATTGCTACGAAAAAAAAAACGGTAGAATTCATTCACTTGTAGTCGTGGTATTCAAAAATGTAAGGTAACGCAAAAAATAATGCACTGAACAAAAAAATGCACATATCTTTTCTTGTGGTTGGGATAGACTTTTTTTTATTAGGTTTCAGGATGGTCATAAAGTCTACTATGAGGCATTCCAAGGTTATCCATTATTTACTGGAAACCCTGTATATAAAAAAAAAACTAAAAAAAAAATAAAAATACAAAAAAAAAAATAAAAACAGATTGAATTGAATTAAAAAAAAAATAATTATGAAAAGAAAAAAAAAACAAGAAAGAAGAATTGAAAAAGAAAAAAATGTAAAACCGGAAATAACGAACAAATAAATTTGATGACGAGAGGTCTCGTCTTATTAAGTAAGGGGGAATGTAACGAAGTGTTACAAATGTACACCCTCTCATCCGACCACCCACTACGAGAGCCCTATGCAACTACACCAAATACCGAGGCGACGGCAACGAGCAGCAGTGTGACACCCTATGCAGCAAGACGACGACGATAAGCAGCAGAGTAATACGATGCCACGTCACCCAAAGGCACGAGATACACACACAATGTACACATTGAGTGCCAACATTGAGTTGCAACTATTTGCGTTTACCCGTCCTCTGAGTTCACAGTAGCTGTTATCGGCAAAATTAACAAGAGGATGTATGAATTTCATACGAAATCACCTTGAATTAAGCGTTCAGGTCTCAGGTGTTATAGTTATATTAATTACAACTTCTTTGGAACTTGCAGCTGGATACGTAGTGTGTCAGCTTGCGTTTCAGAAATATTTTTTGACTTAACCATATTTTCCGTTTGCTCTCCTTGTTTTTGTTTTAAACATCGTTCAAAACTAAGGAATTCGTCCCACCAACCAAACCCAAACGCGCCAAGATTTCGAGATGTTAGGGAATCCGTCCCATTTTGTTTTCGCTTCAAATCAAATCAAGGCTAGGGAGTACGTCCCAATCTGACCAAGAACCGACCGCTTTGCTATATATTGAGGCTAGGGAGTACATCCCGTTCGTCGTCCGCTTCTTTATATACAAAGCTAGGGAGCACGTCCCATACCGACCGACAAACGACCGCTTTGCTATATATCAAAGCTAGGGAGCACGTCCCACTCGTCCGCTTCTATATATCTAGGGCTAGGGAGAACATCACACACCGACCAAGAACCGAACGCTTTGCTATATATTGGGTCTAGGGAGCACGTCCCATTCGTCGTCTGCTTCTTTATATACAGAGCTAGGGAGCACGTCACACACCGACCGACAACCGACCGCTTTGCTTTATATTGAGGCTAGGGAGCACGTCCCATTCTTCGTTCGCTTTTTTATATCCAAGGCTAGGGAGCACGTCCCATACCGACCAACAACCGACCGCCTTATTATATAATGAAGCTAGGGAGAACGTCCCATTCATCGTCCGCTTCTTTATATGCTAGGCTAGGGAGTACGTCCCGCAGATTATATGTAATACCTTGTGATATTAGCTATATCGTATTAATTGTATTTATTGAAATTAATTATTTTATTAAATAAAAAAAAAATAATAATTAACCATTCGATTGGAGTTCCGAACCTGAATAAACCCGAGTTTTTATTGCTTTCCTCGGTTAAACCCTGGGCACCGCTGAACTACCTCAGCTGAGAAAAAGAAAGCATGCGTTCCGGATGCGTTCCCGATGCGTTAGCATGCGTTACGCATGCGTTCCGGATACGTTCCGGATGCGTTACGCATGCGATCCGGATGTGTTCTGGGTGCGTTAGCATGCGTTCCGGATGCGTTCCGCATGCGTTCCGGATGCGTTCCGGATCCGTTCCGCATGCGTAACGCATCCGGAACGCATGCGTAACGCATCCGGAACGCATGCGTAACGCATCCAGAACGCATCCGGAACACATGCGTAACGCATAGGTAACGCATGCGGAACGCATACGGAGCGCATAAGTAATGCATCCGGAACGCATACGGAACGCATGCGTAACGCAATCATAACGCATGCGGAACGCATACGGAACACATGCGTAACGCATGCGTAACGCATCCTGAACGCATCTGGAAGGCATGCGTAACGCATCCGCAAGCGTATTGCCAATCTGTATATCAGTACAATAGACTACAGAATGCTCATACAAATTAAGAGCAAACTGTGTAGTGTGTCAGATCAAAAGCATATTTTTCTGTGTTGGTAAACAGTTTGCTCAAGGAAACTAAGAGCAAAGTACCTGTGATTACAGAGCCATCGTTCACGTTGGTATAGTTATTGTGTGTGGTGAGTTCTGTGTTGGGATACAGTTTGCTCAAGGAAACTTAGAGCAAATTACCTGTGTTTACAGAGCCATCGTTCACGTTGTATAGTTATTGTATGTGGTGATTTCTGGGTTGGTATACATTTTGCTCAGGAATCTAAGAGCAAAGTACATGTGATTACAGAGCTATCGTTCACGTTGGTATAGTTAGGTCAAAACTCTTTTTTAAACATTTTTCCACGTGGCATTTATTTTCCCCGCGGCATTTATTTTGCCCCGTGGCATTTATTTTGCCTCGCGGCATTTATTTTGCCCCGCGGCATTTTTACTGCCACGCGGCATTTATTTTGCCCCGCGGCATTTATTTTGCCTCGTGGCATTTATTTTGCCCCGCGGCATTTTTATTGCACAGCGGCATTTATTTTTCTCCGCGGCATTTATTTTGCCTCGCGGCATTTATTTTGCCCCGTGTCAATTATTTTTTCCCCGGGGCATTTATTTTGCCCCGTGGCATTTATTTTGCCCCGCAGCATTTATTTTGCCCCGCGGCATTTATTTTGCCCCGCGGCATTTATTTTGCCGTGCGGCATTTATTTTACCACGTGGCGTTTATTTTGCCCCACGGCATTTATTTTGCCCCGCGGAATTTTTTTTTGCCCCGTGGCATTTTTGTTGCCCCGTGGAATTTATTTTGCCCCGTGGCATTTATTTTGCCTCGTGGCATTTATTTTTTCCCGCGGCATTTTTACTGCCCATCGGCATTTATTTTGCCCCGCGGCATTTATTTTGCCTCGCGGCATTTATTATGCGCCGCGGCATTTATATTGCACAGCGGCATTTATTTTTCTCCGCGGCATTTATTTTGCCTCGCGGCATTTATTTTGCCTCGCAGCATTTATTTTGCCCCGCAGCATTTATTTTTTAGTATTTACTTTGAATGAAAAAAATAATTTGATTTGTCTGACAGTTTAACAGAATCTTGAATTGCTTGAGAAGACTATTTTAATTCCATAGTTTGGTTTATGGCTTGTCAGTAACACTTAATATTCAAAAATAAACTATCATAAGACCCAAAATAATTCTTTAGGCTTTTTTATTCAATTATACTTACTTTACTTTTGATGGCGCTCACAGCCCAGGATGGGCTTTGGCCTCAACTAACAAGCCCCTCCAGCCAGCTCTGTCCCTAGCTAGCCGCTTCCAGTTGCGCACACCAAGTGCTTTGATGTCGTCATTCACTTGATTGCGCCACCTCTGCTGCGAACCCCATCGGGGTTGGATTCGAAGTCCGTCGGGCAGGTGCGTTGCTGTCCATACGGTCCACGTGCCCCAGCCATCTCAGCCGCTGTATTTTCAGCTTTACGACCAGGCTTTACGTCGCTGTATAGCCCGTATAGCTCGTCGTTGAATCTTCTCCTGCATACTCCTTCGATACACACCGGACCGAAAATCACACGAAGAATCTTCCTCTCAAAGCACCCTACAAGATTTTTATCCGAATCTTTCAGTTTCCATGCTTCTGACCCATAAAGCAGGACCGGGATGATTAGGGTCTTGTATAAAGTCTCCTTGGTTCTCTGAGAGAGGGCCTTACTACTTAAATGCCTTCTTAGACCGAAGAAACAGCGGTTGGCAAGAGTTATTCTTCGCTTGATCTCTGCACTGATGTCATTCTGCGATGTAATAGTGGAGCCCAGGTAGACAAAGTCCTTGAGAACTTCGAAGTTATATCTGTCCATCGTGATATTTTGCCCGAGTCGACGATGTTGAGATTCCTCTCTCGATGACAGCATATACTTCGTCTTGTCCTTATTAACCGCCAATCCCATTCTAGCCGCCTCCGATTCAATGCTCGCAAATGCCCCTGCCACAGCTCGCTTCGTTCTGCCGACAATGTCTATGTCATCCGCATATGCAAGCAATTGAACGTACTTTTGATAGATTGTACCGCTGGTGTTGACATGTGCGTTGCGTACAATGGCTTCAAGAACGATGTTGAATAGGTTGCATGAAAACGCGTCGCCTTGTGATGTTCTTACCAATTTTGATGGAGCAGCGAGATTTCTCCATCGTCATCGTGCACAGGCGGACGAGTTTGGCAGAGATGCCGAGACTCGACATGGCTCTGTATAATTCGTCCCTTTTCACGCTATCATACGCGACTTTAAAATCGATAAAAAGGTGGTGTGTATCGATCTGGAATTCCCGGGATTTTTCTAAAATCTGTCGGAGTGTGAACATTTGATCGACGGTTGACTTGCCTGGCCTAAAACCGTACTGATAGGGGCCGATCAGATCGTTGACAAAAAGTCTTAAGCGGTCACACAGGATGGCCGACAAGATTTTATAAGCGACGTTAAGGAGACTATTTCCTCTGTAGTTGGTACATTTCAGAACATCTCCCTTTTTATGGATGGGGCACACTATACCGAGTTTCCATTCATCGGGCATACTTTCCTCTGACCAAATTTTGCAGATGAGCTGGTGTATGCTCCTAGCCAATTCATCTCCCGCTAATTTAAATAGTTCGGCTTATAAGCCATCCGCACCAGCAGCCTTGTACGATTTAAGTTTGGATATCGCCAGCCGCACTTCGGTTAGGTCGGGTGGACGGAACTCTTGGCCATCATCGTCCAAGTTGAATGGAGCGTTCTGCCTGCATCTTGGCTGTCTTCGCCATTAAGCAGTCTAGAGAAGTGTCCTTTCCAGATCCTCAGAACTGACTGCGTGTCTACTACCATATTCCCACTCTCATCTCGGCAGGCTTCCGTTCTAGCGTTAAATCCTTGGGTGGATCGCTTCACCCTCTGATAAAATTTTCGAACATCTCCCCTACCGCTACAACCCTCAATAGACTCTACCTCCCGCTTCTCGTGCTCTCTCTTTTTCCTCCTGAGAAGTCGGCGTTCCTCTTATCGTTTCAGCCCGTAGAGCTCCCAGGCCACTCTCTCAGCAGCTCTTGTTCGAGTCTGCAGCATTGCCTAGTAGGCCTCGTCCTTAGCTGCATGCGCTAGCCGGCACTCTTCATCGAACCAGGGGTTTCGTTGTATTCGCCTAGTGGAACCCAGCACATCAGAGGCGGCACTACTGATGGCTTGTTGACAGTGTTCCCACTGGTCCTCTTGTCCTTGTGTATATTGAGGTGTGGGAAGTAGGTGCTTGAGATGATGACATTTCGTCCCGCCGCAAAGTCTGCCAGCCTGTGTCCGTTGCGGGCAGTTTCGTCGTGTAGGCTGTGTCCTCCGACTATCGAACCAAAGATGCCTCCTCCTCCTTTCTGAATCTTGCGTTGAAGCCACCAAGAATGATCTTCACGTCGTACTTCGGGCACATATCATACGTTGTCTCCAGGAAATCGTAGAATGCTTCTTTGGTTGAGTGCTCTCTCCTTTCAAGGGGGGGGGGGGGGTAACACAGATCAGCGAAATGTTCTTAAATTTGCCTTTGATGCGGATTGTGACCAGGCGCTCGCTTACACTACGGAAGCCCAAGACTTCTTGCCTAAGTCTGCCCCTTATCACAAAACCACAACCAAAGAGCCGCTGACCCTGTTCCTTCAAGCACCCGCCGTAGTAGATGTCACACGATTTCAGTCTCCGTATACCCTCTACATCCCATCGCACTTCCTGGATGGCTGTTACGTCAGCCTTCAGCCTGTCCAGGTTCTCCACTAATTGTTCGGCTGCACGTGTTCTGTATAAAGACAAAGGCAATTATAGCAACTTTTATTTAAATTTATTGACAAATGTCACACTTTTCCACACTTCAATTATTTTTTCCTAGTGGTCGTACGTTAGGAAATGAAAAGTTTGAAATGAAATTAATTTTGAACCGGTTCATATTCAGCTCTCACATTTTGGGTTGTTGTGAAATAAATGTCACTTTTATATAGAGAAATTTAATTTTCACTTGAGTACTAGGCTTAACTCAAAATTTTTAAATAGCGGGAAATATTCTTTTTTTTCAAAATTTTAAGTGATTTAGTACCTATTGTTCCTGTCGTTCTTATATCAATAATTTTTTTTTTTTTGATGTGTAAACATCTTAGCGCTAGGTATTAAGAAAAAAACAAACTCTCGGCATGGGTAAACTTGAAAGAGGAAAGACAAAATTACGGATACGCCACCATCTTGTTTATTTAGATTTTTAACTAATGGATGCGAATGGTTCGTGCATTGAATAGAGTAAATTGAGATAATGTGGTAAATGTCGGTAATGTGGTTGGGTATAGTAATACACCAACGACACCAACCAAGCCAACGGTTTGTGCATTAAAGAGTGTCGGCATTGATAGGGGAACATTGGGGTAAAATGTCAGGGTTGCCACTTTCCTATAAGTAGGTTTTTTTTGATGTTGAAGTGTGAGGTTGTCATTTTTCATACAAAATAATAGATTCTGGGTAGCGGGAACATCGGAAAATCGCTTCCTGAAGGAGAACGGAAAATGGGAAAATTATGGGCGATGCACTTAAAGATAGGTCTTGAATGGGGGAACATTTGGGTAAAATGTCAGGGTTGCCACTTTCCTAGAAGAAGGTTTTTTTTTGATGTTGAAGTGTGAGGTTGTCATTTTTCATACAAAATAATAGATTCTGGGTAACGGGAACATCGTAAAATCGCTTCCTGAAGGAGAACGGAAAATGGGAAAATAATGGGCGATATACTAAAAGATAGGTCTTGAATAGGGGAACATTGGGGTAAAATGTCAGGGTTGCCACTTTCCTAGAAGTAGGTTTTGATGTGTAAACATCTTAGCGCTAGATATTAAGAAAAAAAAAACACTCTCGGTATGGGTAAACTTGAAAGAGGAAAGACAAAATTACGGATACGCCACCATCTTGTTTATTTAGATTTTTAAGTAAATTGAGATAATGTGGTAAATGTCGGTAATGTGGTTGGGTATAGTAATACACCAACGACACCAACCAAGGCATGGTGCAACTGTAATGATTTTAAGGTCTAAATTGGGTATGATTTTAAGAGTTGCCACATTCTCTAAAAGTACCTTTTTTGAAAGTGGAGGGTGAGGTTAGAAACAAAATTAAATACATATTTACGCTCAGCCCTGAATCACATGAAATAACATAACATGTTCGACGGGCGCCTTTGGTAACCTCATCAGTTTACTATATACTGTAAGCTATAGTATAAACTATATACTACACTGATGTTTACACATCATCCCCTTGAGTCCCGGTACTCACACATTTTTTTTCAATTGTATGTAATTTTTTTATAAAATTGCCCCTCTCAACCCAACCTACGCGTTTTTATACCGTATGCAAATGACCCTGTATAAACTGTGCGGCCTGGCCATTAACCCTATAAAGTCGGGGAAAAAAAAGAAAGATAAAATCAAACACATTTTTTTTTTTATTTGTATGTATTTTTTTAATTTTTGTTATAATTCTTAAGCAATGATGGTGTATACTATACTTTAAATATTATGTATACATTTCAAACTAACAATAATTTAAACAAATTATGATAATAATTATATTGTCGCAATTTTATGAATATGTTCAAAGAAATCTATGTAAATCTATAAATTTTGATATTTTATTCTTTAGAATTCATTATATTTTGATTCCAAATAGTTTGCCGGAAACGGAGTGGTATAGTTTCCGGAAACATGTCGTATTAAATACTGTACTGCAAAAGTTTTTGATACACTATACTGAAAAACTGCACATCTACCTACTTAAATTAGAAACACAAAATACAAACTAAATTTTATAAAAATATTAATTTTTTAATGAAATATGTATGCATGTAGCTGGATACAGCGTTTCTTATTTTTTTGTTGTTATAATTATTGCAACTTAAGTATTTACTTCTGAGGTAGTCAAAACACACTTAAAACAATACAAACATATAGTACATGAAATAAATATTACAAAATCATTTAGTAGGTATATATGAATATTGTAGTCATGTACGTGAATCCGAAAATAAATGCAAATGCTTTTGTTTTAATACACTTAATAATAATTATGTTAGGTTTGTAATGTATTTCCAGGCTAGTTGTTTATTTTGATATAAAAATATGTAAACTTGTTGCTAGGTTTTAAAGTTGTATTGTTTTTTTTTAAATCTTAGGGTGCTGCAGATATATTGTCAGCGTTACAAAATTTGTCTGCCATCAATGCGAGCACCTTCTCGAGCTTCGAGTGCCGATCCTCAGGTGTTGCGAAGGCACCTTTACTACCCCACAAAAATTTTATATGAAATTCAGTCCTAAGAAAATAATTCAAATTATATGTATACATATGTACATAGTAATTAAAATGATTAATTTCCTATATCACCGAATTATGAGTTATTCTTACCTAAACGCGTCACTTAAGAGTTCGTCCAACCTTGAATTCGATTCGTCCATAACTGTCTTTGAGTTCTTTCTAAAAAGTGAAAGACTCCTTAAAAATCCACGAGCTGAGTCAAGATGTAAAAAATAAATTGACATTCCAAAATCATCGGCTTTTGTCTCCCAAGGTGTAATGCAAGTAGAAACGAGGGACGATTTTTCTGCTAACGAAGTATTCATCATGTTCTCGATTATCCTATCCCTTAGTAAAATATACAAGAGGACATGAGGAACTGTTGTATTAGGTGCTTGGGGATTCGAACAGTCATTCATGTTTTTCAATGTTGGCCTTAGCTTAGCTTCGAATGTAAATGCACTGTCTGTGAATTTTTGCCGAAGGATATGCCATGCGTTGTCAAGGCGCTGAATCTAAGATTAAGAATGATTTTTATCGTTATGAATTTCCAAAAAAAAAATTGTTGTAAGGACCAAAACATTAATGTAGGGAGGCTTGTGAAAAAATCTTTTAGTAAGTAACAATTGCGTTCAAGGCTTTTTAGTATTTTTATATGTAAGTCAATGTGAGACCTAAGCTAAGCAAGTTTGAACCACAAAATACTACTTGGTTAACCCGAGCTTTTTTGAAGGGAATGGTCCCACTGATAATTTTTAAATTTGTTGGTATAATTCGAAAAGGGACAATTTTAAATTTTAACAATTTTTTGTTTTTTTTTTTGGAAAATAAATTTTCTGCCAAATTGAATGGCTTGAAATAGTTAAGAAAACCAACAAATATCGAAAAAGTTAAGATAACGCTTTTCGTACTAATAATATACGTAGTTTAAGAACTAAAAACTAAATAATACTATAAAATAAATAAATAAATTGGGTGGCACAACGGCTCATGAAGAACCAGGGCCTAGTGACTAACAACTCGCAACCATTCCTGTGTGCGTGTGTCGACAGGAATGGAAGGGACCTACAATTTTATGCCGAATCCGAACGGCTAGACGAGAAGCACTTATTCGTGACAAGTAATACTCTTGGAGGATTTGTCAAATCCTCGCAAGAGGCAGTAGCCCTGAAAAAAAACTTTTTAGTTTTTTTTTTAAGGTGGACGAGGCTAGGAAGTGAACCCAGACCTCCAGCGTGACAGTCCATCGCACTAACCATTACGCTACGGGCTAATACTATGCGAAATAATAAAATGCGAAATAATAATTTGCGTGGTAATTAAATGCGAAATAGTAAAATGCGAAATAATAATTTGCGAAATATACAAATGGGAAATAATGAAATGCGAGTTAAAAATTGCGATGTGAAATATGCGAAATGATTATTTTGCAAAGCAATAACATAGCAAAATATAAAATTACCAAACAATTTATTGCGGAATGATTAAATTGCAAAACAAGGAAATGCGAAATAATCATTGCGAAATGAAAAACAGCCAAACAAAATCCGCCAGACAACCCCTACCCGAAATTTTGAAAACATTTTCAGAAATAAGATTTGGAGTGCCGAAAAAATCACTTTTCTTTGACAGACTGCGTTCATACCCATCAATGATAATTCAGGTATGCTGACTTCAATATTTTCGTCTTTAACGAAAACTAACGGGAGCTAAAATAACTATTTTCTATGGCAGCTTTTTTTCATTCGCTGACTGAACTATTTTAGATAGAACACAAATAAATCATTGATTTATTAAACAACAACAAAAACCTTAAGGTGCTACTACCAATTGTTTGGCTGGAGATATAGCTATTTCGTGCTTTGCCACTTTTGCACTAATCAGTCTCCTTTTTGTGGTGCTGAGCTTTAATCCAATTTTATTTGAAAAACTTTGTATGCACACCATAGGATTCGAACCCACGCATATCAGATTTGCTCAGTCTTAGCAGTCGTGTGCACTTCGCACTCCACCGCTTTAGACCACTGACGTCACAGGTCGAGATGTGTTATTTGTTTATCAAATGCATTTGGAGCATCAGCATTTTTATAAGCGCCCTTAAGTATGCTGTCTTGTTCCGCTTCCATTTTTCTCCATACCTTATTTGGATAGACTACAATTCGCAGTACGTATCAAAGGGGGAGAGGTTGGAAGATCGGTAACGAACCAGACTATTAAGTTATTATTGTTATTATTGTACTATTCGTACTAGAATGTCAGCTTATTAGGCTTGACCATTGTTTATTCCGTCAATTTCATTGAATTTTTGAACAAAAACAACAACTTAAAGGTGCTACTACCAATGAAATTGACGCAATAAAGAATGGTCAAGCCTAATAAGCTAACATTCTAGTACGAATAGTACAATAATAACAATAATATACAAATAAATCTTGTTCACTTAACTTTTAGGTTTTTTGTTTGTTTCTTTTGGGTAAATCCATTTATTGTTTCTTAAATTATATGTGTCATTTTGCTCCACACATTTGGATTTTTTAGTAAATCTCGAGTTACAAATGTGCATGTCAGCAAAGCTGAGGATGACGATGTCAAATTGTGTTAATTCGCATCCCATAATGAAAGGCAACACCACTTTCCGGTGGCAATGGAAACATTGCTATATATAAGTTTTTGAATAATTTTGTTAAGAGAACAGCAGGAATAATATTATATTTAATAAACGTACCGACAGTCGCATTCGACCCGCGAACAATTAAACACATTTTTTCATTCAAACTCACGCAATTTGTTTATACTTTATACTTTTTTTTAAAACGGAATTTTGAAAAGCAGATTTTATGGAACAATAGGCAGAATTTTGAAGAAAACGGTTTCAAATTTTGACCCGCTCCCGTCTTATAGAGTTGAGTTAGCCCGAAAATGTATCAATATTTAATTTTGCTTATCAAAGGTCACCATCTAGGTAAATGACCTCTTTGAAAAATGTACAAGTATTGACAAAAGAAATGATTTTGTGAAGGCTTAAAAATCTCTCTAAACAAATTTTTAACGTTTTGGCCAATCAAGACACTTTTTTAATTTTTAGAAAAGTTTTTTGTTACTGTTAAAATATTTTATGATCTCCCAAGAGGAGCGTTGTCGTAAATATGATAATCATAAATGGAAAATGACCATCACCATTATGTGAGGAGACAAAATTTTTAGAATTATTTTTATTGTAACTACCTGTGGCATGCATAGTCCCAACATAATTGCACTGAAACCAAAAAGATTTCCAAGTGCAGTTTTAGTATCCACAGCAACTTGAATCCACTTGCTAAGAATTTCAGCTCGGTCCAAATCGGTTTGACAAGTTAAAATCGTCACAGCTACCATCAACTTCATACACTGAGTTCTTTCCAGCAGATCATTTCGAAAAGTCCTCCCATGTGGTAATGTAAGTAGTTCAAGACCGCAACATTGAAGAACATTTGCTTCATCATCTTCAACTTCAACTACTTTGTCAATTATTAAATTAATATCGATACGAGTTATATGTTCTGCCAGTATCTTGGGGCCAGATTCTAGAAGCATCATTTTAAACGTTGACAGGGCATCGCCATCAAGTGGATTATTTTCAATGGAAGGCAAGAGAAGCGTACTGAAATTTTCAATATCGAACTTCGAGACCTAAAACAGAAATTAGTTTTGAATTTCTGCAATGACTTGCAAATAAATGTACCTACCGATTCAATAACTGGACATTCCATTGTTGATAGTTCTTCTTCTGCCTCGGCTACATCAAATTCAGTCAAACTTTTCAAAGTAACCGATGAAGCTGAATTTGGCAGAAATCGAGGATTTTTGATTATAACTCCTCGGTGTTGGTTCGATTCGTTGACATCGCCAGGAGTTGAGCTCTGCACAGAGTCACCCGAGCCATTTCCGGAATCAGAGCCACTTGCGTGGTATGACCCTACTCTATTAAAGGGAAGCTGCTCATGTGGCAGGAAGTCTTTCTCTTTTTTAGGCAATGCAGGAGGTCTTACTGGTTTTGGTGGAGGACTTGGTGCTTTGTCAGAAACTTCTGTCATATTTTTGTTTTCAATACACGGACTTAAAGAATTTTCACCTGAATCACGATTCAAACTTTGACCCTTCATTGAAGCAAATCGTAGACTTCCAACACTCGGCCGCGGCAGTGAATGAGTTGTAAATTTGACATGTTCAATGGATTCACTTATTGTCGATCGTGCAATTGTCTGAAATCCATTGCAGTGATTGAACACCGACTGTGGAGGTATTCCGTCAACACTTGAAGATTTGTCTCCGTTTTTCAATCGCCTTAAGTCAGATCCGGATTTTTGTGCACTACTCTCATTAGGCTGAATAACTCCATCGGCACTCGAGCAAGTTTCAACGTTTTTAACGCCTGCTACAGCAGGAGATTGAGATGGTGTGAGAGATTGAGAGCGTTGTTTTTTTGACGGAAGTCTTGGTGGGGTATCACGTTTGGTCCTAGGTGGAGAAGACATTGGACTTTTGTAACTGTTATTCTGTTGGTTATACGGAGTAAATCTAAATCCAGGACTTGTGAGGGAAGGTGAACTGAGAGGACTTCCTCCTCGAATGCCTGCCAACATTTGTGTATGCAGTTGATTACCGACAATCTTATGTCCGTAGAATGATAGGGGATATGTTCTGTTGCATGGATATTGAATTCGAGCTCCAGAAGCTGCTGATATGGCTTTATCTGGAATAATATTTTCAGGGACAGTTTAAAATAAAATACAGTTTATTAGAATTGCGTTTGATATTTACCTGAACCCACGTAAAAAGTGATTAGATCAGGGACAGCGTCGAATGCATCTTCTTCAAACTGGTATTGCACTCTCTCATAAACCGTTTCCGGTTGCAGAAGAATCTAAAGCAATATTTGAATTTCTTATATTACGAAATTATATAACATATTTGCATTATATCTAAAGTGTAATCTAATCATTATTAACTAGTGAAATATTTATGAACCTTTCAGTAAGGATCAATTGCATTCAAATGTTTTTATTATTTAAAGTGTTTATGTTGCTTGCGTTGCTGATATTTTGCCATATAATTTTGTATAACTGAAAAAACTAAGACGAATTGGACAATTATTATTTCTTAGCTCTAGAAATAAATCGAAGCTTAAAAAAATTATATAAAAATTTTACTTAAGAGCAAAAACTGCAAAAATTTAAACAAGTGGTTTTTAAATAGAGAACTAAAGAGGTTTTGACTATTCTTAATATGAACAAGCACAATGCGAGCACTAGAAAAATAAGGAAGGATTTGAATTGGTTGGTCGTACCTAGCGCTAGCATTTTAGTATCTTCCCGCAAATTCATTTTTTAATATTAGCTACTTTTATAATTACATCATCAATTTCGATAGAAAATTAAATTTTTACAAAAACTGATTAAAAAAAATATTCGAATTTGGCATAGTTTTCAAATAATTGTACAATGTGTCCGGTAAACCTTTCAGAAACAAAATATTAACCATTTGTGGTCTCTTGTATCGGATTTTTTTTCAAAAAGTTTAAACAAGTTTAACTGTCAAAAAAAACCTATCTATTACTATTAGTGCAGTTATTTTTCTAGAATCTAGAATATTATAAACATTAAAAAAAAAATCAAAATTTCACAAAATATTTTTTTTCTATATAATATTTTGAAATCAATTGTAAGATGACAATTTTAGGTAATTGAGAATATGGAGTCAAAATCTTAGTTTCAAAACCTTTGGCTGAGTTCCGAAATGCATCAGATGCGCTCTTGATGTAAAGTCACAAACTCCAAAACTCAAACGTGAAAATGTTTACAAAGCAGCAAGTTTCTTAACTCATCCGATTCGTAGTCGATGCGCAAACTGTTGGGTACATATACATACGTTTGATTGTGCTACAAATACGTAAACATTTGACGCATACGTTTTGTTTAAACGAATTATGTGCATTCCGAATTGATAAATGTAAACAAGTAAAATGTTTACAAAGCCGCAGGTTTGCGTAGCTGATGCGTTTGAATAGGGTATTCCTGCCGCATCAAAGCTTTCTGTTTTACATTTTGGAACTCAGCCTTTCATCAGCTCATGGTTAAAAAATCGATTTTTAACAAATTATGTGAACAAAAATAAAAAAAGAAGTTAAAATAGCCATTTTTTGAATGTGAAAAAAAAAAGAAAAAAATGTCTCTTGTTTTCTTTTTTCGTAAAAAAAATATTCATACAAGTTTCAAATGCAATATTTGTTTAATAACTTTAAGGTATCGACAAATCAAAGGGCACGGTTACAGGATCTAACCCCTCTTACTTCAGTACCAATAGAGTCAGAAACTTCAAACACGCAGCATTTGCTAAGCTCACCGGGCTTAGGCAACTCACCAAATTTCAATTCAATTTCAATAAGACTGCAGAAATCGCTAAAACCGTAACTGACTGACTGACTGACTCAATGACAGATCATCAAAATTATGGAGCACTTCCCGACATCGTAGAATCTTGTAATTTCGCAAAACGGTAGGCCCTGTGGTGTATACAAAGGAAAAAATTTAGGATTTTCCATTCAGGGGGCGTGGTACCCGCCCATTTTCATAGAATTGATATTAATTATTTGGAGCACTTCTGATTGTCGTAGAATGATGAGATTTAACACAGCGGTAGAGCTTAAAGTGCAGGCTTTTTTTACCTAATGACTCAATTTTGAAACGAAAGCTTGACTAGTAAACGAACTCAATTTAAGTCAGTAATCATTAAATAATAGATGTCTCTAATAATTTTGTGGTTCTTCGATATTACTCTACCTAAAATATTTGATATTTTACATTAATAAACTAAGAACTTGGCGTACTTTTAGATCTCATTACTTTTTGGGGCTGACTTGTTACGCAAAGGTTTTTGTATCAGAAGAACTTGTCTACTTTTTTAACATTTATGTTTTTGTTGTGATAACATATTACAATTTACAAAATCAACCAATTTGGGAATATCACATAAAAACATAAAATAAATAAATAAATTGGGTGGCGCATCGACTCGTCAAGATCCAGGGCCTAGTGCCTAACAACTGTCAACCATTTCTGTGTGCGCGTGTCGACAGGAATGGAAGGTACCTACAATTTTATGCCGAATCTGAACGGGTAGACGAGAAGCACTTACTCATGACAAGTGATACTTTGGAGTATTTGTCAAGTCCTCGCAAGAGGCAGTAGCCCTGAACAAAAAGTTTTTAGGTTTTAGGTGCTCAAGGCTGGGAAGTGAACCCAAACCTCCAGCGTGACAGTCCAACCCATTAACCATTACGCTACATGCTACTACTCACATAAAAACTATTTTAGCCGGTTTTGAGAAAACTTGAAGAAACCAAAATCGTTGTATATGACAGTCGCATCAGCTATCCGTTCTACAATGAGCAAGACAAAAATTGAATTTCTCCTGTAGAGAATCACATAAAAATGCGTCACATAAAATTTAAAGCAACTCTGTCAAAATGTTTAGGCTTAAGTTCGATTTACATCAGGACAGGATGCTAGCCGCATAGACAAACAAATCGACCGACCGACGGACGTCTTGTCGAATATCACTTGTTTGGACCTCTCCATTGTCGTAATGTTAGTTTTGATTAAAACCTCAACCCTTTTTGTTTGACACGAAACCAATATTATTTCCCTATAAATCAAGTAAAAATTATAACACTAACAATGCCTTGTTATATCTTTAATAAAGTCAGAAGCCACTTATTTTATTTTCATTTAAAAAAAAAGTTGTTTTAGGGAAAATTTTTCAATATTCAGATAAGCAGTTAGTTAATATGTAATCCTCAGATAGAGCAAAAATCTATTTTCCAATGGTCAGATATAACTTATTCCTGGGAATAGGAATAGTAAATTTATCTGCTCACTGAGAATTCAGATAAAGTTATTCATAGCAATGAATATTTTCAAAGCCAAAAATTACTGTTTGTCAACATTGATTTGAAATAAACGTTAAATAAAATTAAAATTACCTTAGAAATGCTCAATGAACAACAACAAAAATATCAAAAACATTGTATGTACATTAGACTGATTCAAATATAAAAAAAAGTCTCCGATTTCCAATGCCACTAGCTTATTACTTAGAGTTGAGCAAAATAATAAGCCTGTTAAGAATTCAGATTTTTAAATTAATTTTTAGAGGTCGCTCATCGTTATTTTCTATTTTCCATACGATTTGTATGGGACAAAACACATTTTTGTACTTGGAAATTTATAACTTTATAATAGCAAGTATTTAAATGAGTAGCATAACTTTTTTTTAGAAAACTGAACGCTCTACAAAAAAGGTCTGCACTTTTTATCTAATAAATGTACTCCTTCCAAAGTTATTAAAGGTCAAAGAGGAACTAATGGTTAATTTCACAGTTTTTTGTATTCCCTATTGAGAATTCCAGCTATTATACAGAGTGATTCACCTAAGGTGTGACAAAAAGCTTGAGCATGTAGGTCTATTCGAGAAAAGAATAAAATCGTGTGGAAGTGGGAATCTACCCCCCTCGTTTAGGTGGGAGGGGTACTTTACTAAAAAATTGACTTAAAACAGAAAAAAAAAATAATAAAAAACAACGGCCACACTAACAACGCCCTGTTATACCTTTTTGCAAACCTAGAAATCCCTTCTTTTATTTCCTTTTCAAATAAAATTCATTTAGTGAACAATTTTTGAAAAAATAATTTTCAAACTCAAAACTCTGAAAAAAATAAATTAAAACAAAAATTCAAACGATAGTTTCTCAAAATTTTACGTAATTAAGTATAATTTTTGTTTTCAAAATTCAATGCTCTTATTAATTTCTAGTCCAACACTCAAAGAACTTTTAGAACTTTTATTTTTCAAGATATTTAAGAATTAAGAAACCAACTTCTTAGTAAAAGCAAGAAGTTGGTAATTAATGACAAATCTGCTGAAATGATATAATTTAGTCGGATTCTTTTTAGTTTTATGAGAAAGTTGGTTCATTTCTTAATATCTTAAAAAATAAAAGTTCTAGAAACATCCGGTTTTGAGTGTTATAATACTTAATTACGTAAAATTTTGAAAAACTATCGTTTGAATTTTTGTTTTAATTTATTTTTTTCAGAGTTTTGAGTTTGGAAATTATTTTTTCAAAAATTGTTCACTAAATGAACTTTATTTGAAAGGGAAATAAAAGAAGGGATTTCTAGGTTTGCAAAAAAGGTATAACAGGGCGTTGGTATTGTGGCCGTTGTTTTTTAATATTTTTTTTTCTGATTAAGTCAATTTTTTAGTAAAGTGCCCCTCCCACCTAAACGAGGGGGGGGTAGATCCCCCCTTATACACGATTTCTTTTCTCAAATAGACCTACATGCTCAAGCTTTTTGTCAAACCTTAAGTGAATCACTGTGTATAATAGCTGAAATTCTCAATAGGGAATACAAAAAACTGTGAAATTAACCATTAGTTCCACATTGACCTTTAATTACTTTGGAAGGAGTTACATTTATTAGACAAAAAGTGCAGTCCTATTTTGTAGAGCGTTCAATTTTCTAAAAAAAAAGTTATGCTACTCATTTAAATACTTGTTATAAATTCCAAGTACAAAAATGTGTGTGTGAAAAAAGAAAATAGCGATGAGCGACCTCTAAAAATTAATTTAAAAATCTGAATTTTTAACAGGCTTATTATTTTGCTCAACTCTAAGTAATAAGCTAGTGGCATTGGAAATCGGAGACTTTTTTTTTATATTTGAATCAGTCTAATGTACATGCATACATATGTACAAAATAAATGAAAGTGACATTCAAATTATAATATTCTAAAGCCATCCCTATAGTATTTCGCTCATAGCTCTGTAACTATCATTCCCTTATGAAAAATAAGTAGATATTCTTATTCGGTATTCTCAAAATAAAAAACATATTCTACTTCAAACATTTTAAATATACTACTAGCGCGTTATTATTATTTTTTGAAATAATATCTAAAAAAAAAAGCTCGTTATAATTTTCCGATACAAATTGACAAACAAATAACACTTCCCTTAATTATAGTCGACTTACCTTATTGATTACAAAATGTAAAACAGACGCCTTTGTCTTGCATGATAAAACATAATTATCTGGCTGTGAAGCACAATCCCTTATCAGAAAGTCACCTTCTCTTTGCACAATCTCCTCTGCTCGCTGTCTTGGCAATGGTCCGTGATACCACGCGTGTGATCTTAAGTCTCTTGAGTCCAAACTCAATTCCCATTCTAAGGCCTTTTTCAAAGCAATAGCTTCTTGAGCTTCGCTTGAGCTCGAATTTGAGTCCATATCATCCATTATTCGAATTGTATTTTATCCTCATAAATTCAAATATTCATATTAAGTATCTAGAAAATTAAAAAGAAACTAGTTGAAATGCCTTTGCCAGGACTCATCAATTAATTTTGTGTTATGAAAGTTAATATTGTTTAAATGTTTTTTCAATCATATCATCATCATCTGTAACATAATTTAAGTTGAACAATGTAAGAAGTGTTGAAGTCTCTTATTCACTTCCACACACAAACACATTCATAGACTTTTTATTATATCCACAAGGCAAAAGTCTCTATTTAACATAAGGGAGCGCCCATTCTGTATCCTCCATAATATGAATATCGATTTCTTTCAATAAGGACCTTTTCGAATAATTCTTCTCAAATAAAATTGTTTCAGTATTCTAATTGCAATGATTATAATTAAATTATTGACAGATTCAATGAGATTTTTTATAAGGATGGATTCGTTTTAAGGATATGCAACTAATAATTTGAGTTCTTTCAAAATTTTCTTGTGCAGTGCAACATTGTAGTAAGGGGGTTTTCACTATTCGAACAAAAGTTTTCTTACATTTCACAATATTATTGTTTTTTTGAACGAAATGCTATTGAATAAACATTGAACTTTAGTGGTTTTTCTGCTATTTCTATAGACTTTTCTAATAAGATTTTTTACAAGAATAACGAGAGTAGAAAAAATACGCGAACATAACCGGCGCGGCGGTGAAGTTTACTAGTGCTCAACTGCACGCCCATGAAATCTATCCCCGCGCACTAAAAAATATCTTACCTCAAGTAAGAAGGGTGGGTTTAATTCCCAAATCTCAAATGTAAAAGGATATTTTATGGGTGCATGTAAAATAATTTTCTATCGAACCGGCATCAGCATTTCAAAAACGTTTTTCTAAAATTTTTTTATATTATCTGTCGCATTTATAATAGAATTTTACTTTATGTAACATTTTTATTTCGATATTGTTTAAAAAAGAACTAATTAAACTGACTTCATGCTATTATTGTTTTATTTAATGTGAGGAAGAAATTGTTCCATTTACTTTTTCCAAACTAAAGTTAAAATGCACACAATCTTAGGAAGGATATTTTTAGCGCATGCGAAGTTTTATTATAAATATTAGATTTAAAGAATGTTAAGAATGTTACAGGGATGTAAGTGTACATTTCATGTTATTCAATATTTTTGAAGGACCTGTGATGAAACTGATGAAAAATTCGTAAGGAAGGCGAAAATGACGTTTGGTGAATTATGTATCTGAAAAGAGTTGAGCTCTCTTAAACTGTCGTCATATTTTTCTAGTGCCTTACCATGATATCTAGAACCCAATAATCCAGAAAGCAAAAATCGCGAAAGTAAAAATCTAGAAAAAAAATCTAGAATTGAAAAAATCTCGAAAATAAAAATCTAGAAAGCATAATCTCGAACTGCAAAAATCTAGAAAAAAAAAAAACTAGAATGCAAAAATCTTGAATAAATATTAATTGTTGAGACAATGAATGGTTAAAATTCGCGCGCGCGAATGTCTCAACAATTAATATTAATTCTAGATTGGGAAAGTCTCCTTAAGAGAATTAGTACACTGCACATGCATCCATCCAATTATACAAGTAGGTGACTAAATTTAGTGTTGCTAGGGCTAGGGACGGTCTCTTATAACAACGTAAGTAATAAAAAAAAGCTTACCCAGAACACAAAACAGAGTTGAGTCCTCGCATAGGAGGCTCAAGGTTTAAGTTGGAAGGCCACATGTTGGACTTTATAAATTAATTGAAGTTTAGGCTAGTGAGTCAATTCAGGTTAGTTGTGTGGTTCAAAAAATTCAAATTGGTCAAGAAACTAAGGTAAGAAGGTAGTATTTAAAAACAGAAAAGCAAATCTTAAAAATACTGAATGAAAAAGAAGAAAAAAGACATGTAAGCTACCTTAAGAGTCTTGCATATAACTCCAGTTTATAGAAGCTATTTAGTTTTAAAGCTATTTGTTTAATTTTGTTATATTTTGACACTTTTCCCTCGTATTGAATAATTATTGTACTTCTTTGATACTTGTTATGTCGTGGTACGAGTATACATATACCCCACATATCCTATAAAATATTTAATTTTTGTTAAAAACATTTTCATTTGTTGTTCTTTTTTGACCAGAAAAATGAATTGTTTCATAAATTGAACATATGATGCGTTTTATTTACGTTTAAACTATTGAAAAAGGTAAACAAAAAATCTCGAACGAATTTTTTTTCGAGATTTTTTTCTAGATATAGTCTTTTGTGATTTTTGTACGTTCTAGATTTTTGTAAATTCGAGATTTTTGCATCCGAGATTTTTTTTTGTTTTTTTTTTTTTTCTAGATGTTTGCCATTCTAGATTTTTGTCATTCTATATAACGTCATGATCCCTATTCTAGTGAAAATAATGAAGAACATGTTTTTCTCTTGGTAGATAGATAATTGTACATTACTATTTTATTTCAATTAATAAATTAATACGAAAAAATGGAATTTTATAAAAAGCGTAAGATATGGGGAAGTTCGCATATAAATGCACAAAAAACCAGGACAAAAACTGCAAGAAAACATTAAATTTAAATTGTAATAGCAACCAATGTTTTTTGGGCCCACCGGAGAAAAATATAAAATATAAATACATATATGGGTCTAGGGTTTTAGTTTAAGAATCAAGATAGTGTTTAATTTTTGTGGTATTCTGTAGATAGTTGATGTTTTCGATACAACTATTTCTGCCGCTATTTTATTCGAAATAAAATCTTTCAAATAAAGTAATGCGCATTAAAATCATTATTCAATTTAAATTTTAAAAAAATGGCACCAAATTACAGTTAAATAAACTCAAACCCTGATTTAAATTGTTTTAGTGTCGCACCATCAGCGCCTATGACATTTGTCATATTTTTCGTATGATCTGTTATTGATTTAAGCTGTCATATGAGTTCTTATGTTGAACCTAAATACTTGTGCTTCGTTTCAGTAGATGGGCCTTAGAAAACTACTCTTACATTTAACTGAAAAAAAAAAAATAGTTTACTAGTGTTACGCTAAGACCCCTAAAAACAGCTGCCCATTTAAAAAAAAAATATTTTTGCTCGTCGTTAAAGTTGATATTTGTCACATTATTTCTGGTAGTTTAAAAAAATGTTCGAACTATTAGCACAGGAAAGATAGTTTTTTTTGTGCAACTCAATATAGGCCGGCTAAATTTTGTACCTGAAAGAGGACTATTAGAAAATATTAAGTCCTGTTTTTCGGGACGCCATACCCCTGGGGAACTCTCCGAAAATATTGATCTTAGAGGAAAAATTATAAGGCCAAAGCTTATAGGCAATTAAATTATCCTTCGTTTATAAATACATTTTTTTCGGTGTAGGCGATATTTTCAAGGTTATGTCGTTTTTATATTTGTTTTTTTTTTAAACTAACCTAAAATGAAAACTCCGGAGTAAATAAAATACTAAAATGTTATTAAAATTAATACAAATACTAAAATGGCTGTAACTTTTGACTGCGGTATCGCATCATCTTCAAAAATATATCAAAATGTTGGAAATTTAAAATTCTTATTAGGAAAGTTATTCACGTAAGTTTCCTCGCGAACGTCAAAAATGTGTAATCGTAAAAAAATTAAAAATAAAAAGACACAACCTTGAAAATATTGCACGCACCGAAAAAAAATATATGCATAAACAAAAGATGGTTTAATTGCCTACAACCTTGGCCTTTCAAATTTTCCTCTTAGATCAATAGTTTCTGAGATATAGGTCCTTTCGCATTTTCCAACATGTTGGATTTCGTCAGGGTCATGGCGATGGCGGGCGTCCCGAATACCCTCTTTCATTTATAAAGAAATCAGCTTGAAAGTTCTTTATCGGCCCAATTGATTTAACAGCCAAATTTCCAAAAGCACTTACTTTGGACTGGGATATCGCATCATCTTCAAAAATATATGAAAATTTGTTAAACTTTGTGGACTATAATTTGTAACATGAGAACAATTTACGTAAGTTCCTTACGAAATGACAAAAATGTGAAAAAGTAAAAAAAAGTAAAAAATTAAACGACATAACCTTAAAAATATTGTCTTCGCAGAAAAAATATTTGATGACAAATAGAAGATAATTTTATTTCCAACAAATTTGATTAGAACAACTTTTTACTTAAAATCGATAGTTTTGGAGATAAAGATCAATTCGCGTTTTCCAAAATGGCGGATTTTCCCAGGTCCTCTTTTCTAATAGCCCTCTTTCAGGTATACACAATTCAGCCGTACTATTTTTTGTTCCATAAAACTATTGTTTTTTGAATAATTTTCCTGTAGGTACTATATTTACTATAAAGATATTTTACAATAATTGTCAAGTTGCCACTTGACACCCTGTTGCACTTGTCTTTTGCGATATAGGTATAGTAGTAGGGTAAGTTTTGAATTCGTGGACTTATCGCTTTTAAGTGATTCCTTATAGGTGAAATTAATTTTTTTTATCTCAAAAAATAAGGATACCTGCCATACATCCACAATGAAAAAAGTAACATCTCAAAAACGTTTTTAAGGATTTTTATAAGAAATTACGACTTATTATTAAGAGCATAGTTAATATTTTGTTGATAAAAAATTATTTAAATAGGTAACAGTTATATTCGATAGTCGGAGGATACAGCCTACACGACGAAACTTCCGGCAACGGACACAGGCTGGCAGACTTTGCGGCGGGGCGAAATGTCATCATCTCAAGCACCTACTTCCCACACCTCAATATACACAAGGGGACTTGGCGGTCGCGTGATCAAGTAACCGTCAACCAAATCGACCACGTTGCGATAGACGCGAGACATGCTTTCAGTATCTTGGACGTCCGAACGTTCCGAGGGGCCAACATTGACTCGGATCACTACCTGGTGGTAGCTAGACTACGTATGCGGATATCCATGACGCGAAAACGCAGAGCAGATGCTGTGAAAAGATTCGATGTCGAGAAGCTTAAATCGCAAGAGACTGCCAGAACTTTTGCAGACCACGTAACTCTTAATCTCTCAGGAGGTCCGCCACCAGCATCAAGTGCAGAGGACCAGTGGGAACACTGTCAACAAGCCATCAGAAGTGCCGCCTCTGATGTGCTGGGTTTCACTAGGCGAATACAACGAAACCCCTGGTTCGATGAAGAGTGCCGGCTAGCGCATGCAGCTAAGGACGAGGCCTACCAGGCAATGCTGCAGACTCGAACAAGAGCTGCTGAGAGAGTGGCCCGGGAGCTCTACGGGCTGAAACGACAAGAGGAACGCCGACTTCTCAGGAGGAAAAAGAGAGAGCACGAGAAGCGGGCGGTAGAGTCTATTGAGGGTTATAGCGGTAGGGGAGATGTTCGAAAATTTTATTAGAGGGTGAAGCGATCCACCCAAGGATTCAAGGCTAGAACGGAAGCCTGCCGAGATGAGAGTGGGAATATGGTAGTAGACACACAGTCAGTGCTGAGGATCTGGAAAGAACACTTCTCTAGACTGCTTAATGGCGAAGACAGCCAAGATGCCACTAATAGGCAGAACGCTCTATTCAACTTGGACGATGATGGCCAAGAGTTCCGTCCACCCGACCTAACCGAAGTGCGGCTGGCGATATCCAAACTTAAATCGTACAAGGCTGCTGGTGCGGATGGCTTACAAGCCGAACTATTTAAATCAGCGGGAGATGAATTGGCTAGGAGCATACACCATGTCATCTGCAAAATTTGGTCAGAGGAAAGTATGCCCGATGAATGGAACCTCGGTATAGTGTGCCCCATCCATAAAAAGGGAGATGTTCTGAAATGTACCAACAACAGAGGAATTAGTCTCCTAAACGTCGCTTATAAAATCTTGTCGGCCATCCTGTGTGACCGCTTAAAACCTTTTGTCAACGATCTGATCGGCCCTTATCAGTGCGGTTTTAGGCCAGGCAAGTCAACCGTCGATCAAATGTTCACACTCCGACAGATTTTAGAAAAATCCCGGGAATTCCAGATCGATACACACTACCTTTTTATCGATTTTAAAGTCGCGTATGATAGCGTGAAAAGGGACGAATTATACAGAGCCATGTCGAGTCTCGGCATCCCTGCCAAACTCGTCCGCTTGTGCAGGATGACGATGGAGAAATCTCGCTGCTCCGCTCAAAATTGGTAAGAACACCACCGATTCCTTTGATGTTGAGAAAGGATTGAGGCAAGGCGACGCGTTATCATGCAACCTATTCAACATCGTTCTTGAAGCCATTGTACGCAACGCACATGTCAACACCAGCGGTACAATCTATCAAAAGTCCGTTCAATTGCTTGCATATGCGGATGACATAGACATTGTCGGCAGAACGAAGCGAGCTGTGACAGGGGCATTTGCGAGCATTGAATCGGAGGCGGCTAGAATGGGATTGGCGGTTAATGAGGACAAGACGAAGTATATGCTGTCATCGAGAGAGGAATCTCAACATCGTCGACTCGGGCAAAATATCACGATGGACTATATATATAACTTCGAAGTTGTCAAGGACTTTGTCTACCTGGGCTCCACTATTACATCGCAGAATGACATCAGTGCAGAGATCAAGCGAAGAATTACTCTTGCCAACCGCTGTTTCTTCGGTCTAAGAAGGCATTTAAGTAGTAAGGCCCTCTCTCAGAGAACCAAGGAGACTTTATACAAGACCCTAATCATCCCGGTCCTGCTTTATGGGTCAGAAGCATGGACACTGAAAGATTCGGATAAAAATCTGCTAGGGTGCTTTGAGAGTAAGATTCTTCGTGTGATTTTCGGTCCGGTGTGTATCGAAGGAGTATGGAGGAGAAGATTCAACGACGAGCTATACGGGCTATACAGCGACGTTGACCTGGTCAAAAAGCTGAAAATACAGCGGCTGAGATGGCTGGGGCACGTGGAGCGTATGGACAGCAACGCACCTGCCCGACGAGTCTTCGAATCCAACCCCGATGGGGTACGCAGCAGAGGAAGAACAGGTGGCGCAATCAAGTGAATGACGACATCAAAGCACTCGGTGTGCGCAAATGTAAGCGGCTAGCTAGGGACAGAGCTGGCTGGAGGGGCTTGTTAGTTGAGGCCGAAGCCCATCCTGGGCTGTGAGCGCCATCAAAAGTAAAGTAAGTAAGTAACAGTTATTAACCGAATTTTTGATTTTCAATTTTCTCATTTACCGCTATACTGATTTCGACCAAAACTTGCATACAGGATATCCTTCACAATTTTGCATATACCTACGAATTTTTTGAAAAAATAATTTTCGGATTTAAAAAAAAAATTAAATTATTTTTTTTTTTTTTGAAAAATTAATATTTTGAAAACAGTTCGATGAGTTTTTTTTTTACTATTTTGCAAAATTGTATTTTGTCAAATACTTAAAGTTGGCATACCAAATTTTCTTGTTAAAAATGTTCAAGAATGTTCATATGTATGTATATAAATATAAAATCTAAATTTTTTTATTTTTCGAATTGCATACATTCCAAGTCCTATCACTGTACTAAAATTCATCATTCTACGACAATCAGAAGTGCTCCATATAATTGATATCAATTGTATTAAAATGGGCGGGTGCCACCTCCCCTGAATGTTAAATTTCATATTTCAAAATTTTATGTTTGTTTGCACTTCGAGCCCTACTGCTCTATCAAGTTCCATAATTTTACGACAGTCAGAAATTGCTCTATATGTAATTTTTATCAATTCTTCCTTGAATGTAAAATCTCAAATTTTAAAATATCTCCTGTGTTTAAACGGCTACATGAAATTTGGCCCAATGAAAAATGGCCCCAAACAAAAAATTGAAAAATGGGCCCAAAATTAATATAAGAAGTAACAACAACAGACAAATTACAGTCGTACACAAAATATTTTGCGTTGGTTTGGGAGAGCCTTAATAGTACCTTGTCTGGACCGCTTCGCGGGATCTTAACTCCCTTTTTTTTTTGGGTCTTCTGTCCCGTTTACGCGACTCCGTCGCTCCGCTTAGAGTCTGTTATTAAATTTTTTGTTGTAAAAGTGTTTTGGTTTAAGAATAAAAGTTTAGGGCCATTTTTCATAACAAAATCGGTGGAAATTTAGTCAGACTGATGAATAAGTTGATTGGAATCATGCCATTGCCCATCGGCACTCTCTGCAGCGGACTGGTCATTTCGTAAAGCAACTCGTATATTTGTATTGCCATAAAGCAAACGCCTTCAAGTGTCAATTCATCTGCCGGAATTGATCTTGAAATGACAGGCAGCGTTTGACGAAAATCGCGTGACAGAAAAATCATTGCACTACCGAAACGTCATTTATCATTTCGTAAATCTTTCAACGTGCGATTCAGGGCGTTTGTGAGCCATTGTCCACTCGTTCTAGATGGTAATCTTACATTGCGGCAATACTTTCGCCATCGCAGACTTCTTTGAAATGTTTTGTGTATATAGGTTCTTCACATTGGCACATTTTTGTTCGAACATCTGGACTTAAAGCCATTCGCTCGAAATCCATTTCTTGCTCCAATTTTCGATTAAATATGAAGAAATGTATCCCTCCCATTGTTCTGAAGAGGTGTCCTTAAATCTGGAAAAACCACTGCGTAAGCTTTGCCATCTGTCCTATTCTACTGGTCTCCTTCCGAGTGGATGGAAAACAGCATTTGTCCAGTCAGTCCCTTAAAAAAGCGTATCTTCTTCACCCTCAACATATCGTCCAATTTCACTTACGTCTCTTCTTTCCAAGGTCATCGAAACGCTGATTAATTTTCAGCTCAAGAAATATCTCGAAGTACGAAAGCTTCTTAATGACCGGCAGTGCGGCTTTCGTAGCAATAGGTTCACTGGTGATCTGATGGTTATCCCACCGAACATAGGAAGAAACCTTTACATCGTTTTGAAGAAAGGAAGATTATTGCGCTTGATATTTTAAAAGCATTTGATAGAGTTTGGCATCAAGCTCTCTTATCGAAAATGCGCGTATTTGCTATCGATGAATCTCTCCTTCGTTGGATTAGAAATTATCTTTCGGACCGTTCAATACAAATAGTATTGGCCGTTTTCAAATCTGAAATCCACAAAATAAATGCTGGTGTGCCCCAGGGCTCCGTTTTGTCTCCGACCCTCTTTCTAATGTTCATTAATAATATGCTGTCTGAAACTTCTAATCCATTAAACTATTTTGCTGACGACAGTACCCTCAGCTTTTCATATTCGTTTTTAGATGCACATCCATGTCCTTCGGATGTGAAACTTGAGGGGCAGCGTATGATAAGCTAATTAAATTCTGATATCGACACCATTGTCCAATCGGCAATCAAAAATGGGGAGTCCAAAACTCGAGTACAATTCCCATGTTTGGGCAAGTGCTCCAATAACCCACTTGAGTATTTTGGATGGAATTAAAAGAAGAGCTAAAAAAATGAAAAGCGATAGAAATATAACGGAAGCAATTGCACCTCTAGAACACCGCCGCAATGTTTCATGTCTCTCGTTATTTTACCGTTATTTTCACAAACAGTGCACTAGTGAAATAGCCAGTTGCATTCCTCCCCTTAAACAATTCAACCGTAAACTCGTGCTTCTAGGAATGCCCATCAGTTTACCCTTGAGCTCAACTTCGGACGTACTGTTAAGTAAAGAGATTCTTTCTTTAGTCGCACTACCAGAATGTGCAATGCTCTACCTGACACAATTTTTTTCCTGCCTTTTCGATATTCAGAAGTTCAAACCCAATGTGCATCGGTATCTCCTCTTAAATCCTTTCCTATTTTCCTAACGCTCACACTGTGTTTAAACATTTTAAGGATAGTAAAACACCTTAAGTGCGCGCTTAGTATAAAAAAGGAAAAACCTGATCTTCCCGTCTACCCAATTTTCCTGGTAGATAGATATAGCCTTCTTATGGCATTCCAAACATTTCTCGATGACCAACCAAACACACCCTCCTAACCCATAAACAAATAAAAAAACTGAAAGTCAATTGTATCACTTGTCTTCACCACGAATAAATATGAGAAGAAAACAAACATGAACCAAGGTAGTATATATCTTCTTTGAAACAAATTAAGAACTGTCAGAACTGTTATTATCTCTGCACTTGTATGTTCTATATAGCATGTTATGCTGTAAAGTTTTTAAACTTATAACTGTCTTTGAGGGATTTTTTGTCATTTATACGGACAGCAAAATCCTCATGAAATACTTTCGAAACTTTTCGCACATGTTGCAGGTGATTGAGTATTGAGAAAGTGTTTTGAAGATTTAGCTTCTAATCTTGGATAAGTCATGATTTTATTGAGATATACATATATGGATGTATATGTATAGGTGTGTTTTGGCCAATAAAACTATCTAAAAGCGTTAAAGTATAGCCCCATATTAAAAAACGGATCTAGCAGCGAGTTATCATTAACTCGTGGAATAGGAGTAAGATTTCTGCCACTTACGAGCTAGCTAAACCAACAAGGAAGGTGGTTAAGCGAAGGGTTGAATAAGAAAAGTAAATATAGACGTTTTAATTCACCAGTTATCTCTTAATGCCTACACGAGAATTCGAAAGTTACAGGTGAGTTAAGCGCGCTGTTTTTATTAATATGGCAGTAGGAATTTTCGTTAAGGCCAAATTTAAGATGTATGTAAGTCAAAAATGTTAAACAAAATGCTCTTCTCTTCTTCTTTTTTAACAAGTGAATCTGGAAAACCTTAGCCAGATAAACTTTTTTGACAGTCACTTCCGTTCTTGTTTCCTTTCTCCAGTATTTGGATATAATTGGGCGCTAAATAACACTTTTTTGTATTCATTTGCATGCAAATTATTTTTAAAAGTAAAGCAAAGCTATTGATTTCATAAAAGTTAGAAATATATATTTCCCTTATTTACTTTCATATGAAAACTCAAGTATTAAAACTTAAAACTAATTTATAAAATATCGAGTGTTTGTTTTCATGCATGAACACTTACCACTCAAAGAGTCCTCCAAGGACACAGCCAGAAGTTAAACCATTGAACCTCCATTTCCATTCTATTAAAAGAATTTCCACATCAGCTCAGCATCAGCATCAGAGGAGGGAGTGTCCTCATTGAGAATTCCGCTTGCATTCATTTGAAGTGAGTTTCCTTTGTTTTTTATTTTTTTTTGCAGGAAATGAAAAACTTTTAAGTCCCAATTCCAATAAACCCCCATACCAAAGAAAAATCGTATTAATTTCACATTTTTTTTTCTTTATTGCACGCAAATATTAACTTCTGGGGATCAAATTCATTATTGATGGTGTTTGGGTGGAATTTTAATGATTTTATTGAAAGCATAAAATAAGAGGGAATGCGGATCACAACATGATAGGCTTGCGATATCGATAGGCCAGAGGAATAATTTGGTTATGCAAAGAGGCAAGTATATACCTACCTATAGAAAACTGGACCTTCTTTGCAAGAGAACCATTAAAGTTAAAAAGTTTTAACGAGTTTTCACAACATTTATAAAATTGTTTGAAATAATCATTAATTGGTCCTGCCTCTCCTGCAATAAGTATATAAGTATGTGTGTAACTATACTCTCCGAAAGGCTGGATTGTATTCTTTACGGATTCTTAGCATAAGGACGTGAGAATTATTTGGGAAGTTTTCCTTATAGAAAACAGTGATTTGGGTATAAACTAATGGAAAAGTTCCCTATATACATACAAACATACTCGTAAATTAAATTCAAGTTGCTTGTGCATGCCCAATTGAAGGTATTAATATTGTGGAGAAAAGTTAAGATTTGTGACCCTTTGTTTGTGTGAGGGATTTAAACTTCCACCCAGTTACCAGTTTAGTAGAATACGAAGCAACTTTTTCTATTCTTTGCAGAAGAAAATGAAGTTCAGGAAAGTTTGATACAATTAAGTATTCTATTGAGTTTTAATAAATTACAATGCGTATGAGTAAAAAACATTACACAGAAGATAATATGTATAAAGATAGGTATGTCATATTTCATTAAGGATTTTCTATAAGAGAGGTAAAGTTTCCTTTACTTTTCAAGTGCAATTGTTAACAAAAATGTGCTTTATTGAAAATGTTAAAAAAGTTATTTATGCTCAACCAATTTTGCGTCGGTTAAGGTTTCCAAATAATACAATGTCAGTTTAAAACACAAAAGTTAGGGCGTTAGTACAGATTTTAGGTCCTATGTTGTACTTCATCCTGACTATGACGGTTTGAAACGCACTATAACATTAAGATGATGGAGAAGTCCAAGGAAGTAATTTCCGACAAGACCAATATTGGTGAATTTTTTTTAGGTTTATCTAAAACTATCAACAAAATGAAACCATTTCTGATTATCAACCCACGCATAAGAAGTAAAATGTCAATAAGAAAACGAAAAAGGGACTAACACTCTTTGTTATGAAATTAAATTAATTCTTTTTTAGTTTGAAATAACAAATTTAGGTATTAGAATTTTGTTCAAAAATTAACATGATCCACAACATCGATTTATTTGTGATTATTCAATAAAGCTAATCCGTCAAGTCTGGGTATCAGTTGTTGTGATCCTTAGACACGTTTTAACCGTCTCAAAGTGAAGAACGAACGTTCTGGCTCTGCAGACGGCATTGGATTACCCTTTTGTCAAATATTATTTTTCTTAAATTGGGATACAAATCTAGATTGCAAAGGGAAGATAAAATATAGTTTCTGGTTTCCATATCTAAATAACAAACAACGCGTGTTAAATATCCCATTTCACAGATAATGTCTAAGCGTTTACGCAGCTATTTTTTGATGAATGAAACTTTATTTTTAAAATGTTCTTCAATGACAAAAATCGAGTTGATTTAAACAATGGTTATGGAGGTTTATGAAAACGTTATTGATATTCTAAACATATTTATGGTATTCCCTTTTTCTTTAAGTTACCTTTAAGTAAAGCACAAGCACGACCAAGGAAATACAATTTAAAAAAAAAAGTAAAATTTTACAAAGGAAATTCTTTTAATACAAATTTTTATTGAGAAGTGTTCATAGTGGTTCCCTAAACTCGCATATTTTACTTCATTACAGTATAAATAAGATCAATAATTAGGAATACATTCACCCATATTCCGCAAGTTGTATTTTGTCTCGTACTCGTATTCGAACTTGAACTCGTATCGTATAAAAATCGTTATTCGTATACGTTGTATACGAGAAGCTTAAAAAAACAACGTTTATCGAAGCCTGTATAATATTTGTCAAAATCATTGAAATGTCATCAAAACAAATTATTTTAGTATGAGATTTGTTCAACGACTTTCTAAAAGTGTTTTATACCGCTTCATATTTGGTGGATATGCTTATTGTATCAATGCAAACAGGATTGCATAAACCTGGCAGCGATACCGCGGACCTAAGACCACCAAAATGCATTTTCGAAATGCAAAAAAAAGGAGGAAAGAAATAAGTGTTTTATACAGCTCCAAATTTAAGCAATACCATGTCGTATAATGTCGATTTCGATTCAACAAAAATAATTCGATTTTTTTTTATCTTTTTCAGATTTCACGTTCTTTGTTACAAAAATAAATTGAATTTTCTGGTGGTCTGATTTGATTTAGATCAATTTTGCAAATCTCGATTTTCACACGCACTTCCACACACACAAAATTAAAGTGACATGTTCATCCAAATCAATAGAAAATGGTACTCACACAATTGCAAACATAGATCAAATCACGTTTTGAGTTCTTTATACCACAATTAATCTAAAGTTTTGTTGAATCGAAATCGACATAAGATCACTTAAATGCACTGTATTGTATTGTATGTATTTATTTTATTTTAATTGTATTTATTATGAGATATAACACATAGACATCTGACAGCGACAACGTGGACCTAAGACCACTAAAATGCAATACAAAAATGATAGATGTAAAAGAGCCTTATATTGCTCCAAAGCTCCTGCATTTAACACGAATACCTACATAAAAGTATCAGTAAACGAAATTTGGAGCGGTATAAAGCTGTTTTGCATCTATCAGTTTTGTGTTGCGTTTTAATAATGTATTTTAGTGTTCTTAGAGTAGCGCTATCACTGCCAGGTTGATTGCATATAGTTTCCACAGAGAAGAGATCTTTTACATCTTTAATTTTGTATTTGCATTTTAAAAGTGCATTTCGATGGTCTTAGAGCTGCGGTGACACTCGCAGGTTGATAAACCAAATAGCAGGAATATTGAAAAAAATATCTACATTATGTGCATATTGCATGCACTATGTTTTTGTCCTTTTTTATGCGAAAGAATATATATAACTCGTTTAAAAGATTTGACACGACGAATAAATAACACAAATACGACTTTAATTCGAATTAATACTAGACTCGGAATAACGATAAAATATGAACAGTCGTATGCAATGTTGTCCGTTTCTCAATATTTGTAGAAGTGAAGTCGGATATACGACTTATGGAATACCAACATACGACTGTAGTCGAATACGAGTCATAAATACGAGTTTCAGAATATGGGTGAATTAAAGCTCCATTCGAGAACAAATAAATTGTGTGAATTCGTTTTGGGTCTTTTTATGAATACTGAGATTCATTTGAAATGTCAAACAAAATTATGTGTGGTATGAACTAGTGATTACATTACGATATCCATACCTATAGTTTTTAAAATTAAAATTGAAAATATTCTTATGGCACGTTTTTCATTTCATGCAATTAATTATTTTTAGTCAGTTAGAGAGTCATTTATTTACTGGAAGAATAAAGTTATTTGGCTCTTTAAAAATCGGTTAGCAAAATTGAATTTTTCAATTGAGAAAAAATAATCTACAGAATATTATAATTTGAATGTCACTTTCATTTATCTTTGTATGTATGTATATGTTTTTGATATTTTTGGTTTTGTATATCGAACATTTCTAAAGTAATTTTAATTTTATTTAACGTCTATTTCAAAGCAATGCTGACAAACAGTAATGTTTGACTTTGAAAATATTTGTTCCTATGAATAACTTTATCTGAATTCTCAATGAGCATAGATAAATTTACTTTTCCTAGTCCTAGGAATAAGTTATATCTGCCCATTGAAAAATAGATTTTTGCTCTATTTGGGGATTTAATACTAACTGACTGCTTTTCTGACTATTGAAAAATTAAGCAAATTTTATTAAGAGTTGTTAACTTTTGCCATATAGGTATGGCTGCTTGTGCAGTTAAACATTTTCCAAAAAACACAGAAATAAATATAGAGTTTAGTTCAAGGTGTAAAATAAAAACAAAAACAATTTCTTAAATATTCATTACAAAATAAATTAAGTTCGGAATGATGCGTAGCAATTTCGGTCCTTGTGCAGACACAGATTTAGTTTGCACATAGTAAATGTTCTGTACTGTAGTACATGCAGTCATTTTGGGATTGCTGGTTTGTTTTTTTGATATTCGGCAATATGATCCATAGAAGTCCAAGCCAACAGAATTCAGTGAAATGTTATGACGGCTTTCTATTTTTGTTTGAATGATGAGATGAGAAATCTAAAATCCAAGAATTTGAATCAATTTTAGTCTTTCGGCGTTTTGAAATTTTTGAAGTTGAAGCACACCGACCGCTTTTCAGACACTGTTGACTCCTGCAAAGGCGTTCTTCTTTAGCCGCTTAAAAACAAAAAATCTCAAGTGCCCTTAGCTCACCCCTGTGTACACCACTGCATGTGTCCTCTTATGAACTGTCAAAATTCATGGTAGAAATTCTTCAGAACCTTACAACTTAAAAAAACGCAAAAGAATTAATTGATAATGTGAACATTTTGATAAAATCTGAGCACATTTACAAAACACACTAAATACGTTGAGCGGTTTTAATTATAACCACAAAATAAATTTGCATGTAGAAATTAAGAAAGATAGAGAGATTCCCTTTCTTGATATACATATTAATTATGTTAGTGAGATGCAAGAAAGTAATGGTAATGAGATATAATAACAAAGTGTTATTTGACTGGTGCAAGAAACTTGTTTGCCTAGACGTCTCATAAACTAAACATTAAACAACCCAAACAAATAATAATATAAAGAGCACAGAACTTTGTGAATCGTGTGTTCTCGAAATAAGTGACATTTCTTTTCATCACAAAAACAAGAAAATATAATTCGAAACACCCTGTACTCCAATTGCTTTTTCTCTCAATAAGCTTTACAAAAATTACCAGCAAACCTAATGAAAAAACAAAGCTGAAAAAGAAAAAAAGGCAGTGTTAGAACAAAAGTAAAAACTTGAATCCATCCAAGTTCGTTAATTCTCTTGAAGAAATATTTTTATAAAAATTTACTTCCCGAACTAATTTTTATAAATATCACCAGTTAAGTCTAAAATAAGAGCTTTCTTACAGTTACCTAGAAATTGATATGACGTCTTTAGTTCAAGCTAACGAGCCCTTAACTGATGGTCCTATTTTTGCTAAGTACTAAGTACATATATGAACTCAACAAGTTCTCTCCACTTTACTTTAAGCCATCATCACCTAGAATTAATTTTTTCGGAACTAAATGGCCAACAAAATCACAATCGCCTTGGATCTGCCATATAATGGATAGGAATACATTTAATATTTATGTCGAAATTATTTCATTTCCGTGGTTATTTGCAACAGCCGCTTTAATCCTTGAATGCTACCAACCAACCACCATCACGCGACCTATCAACACAGTACAACACAAAAACATACATCAATTAAGCCGAGGATTTATCCGCAATAATTGTGGTTGGCCGTGAATTGTTCGCGCTCATTAATTGAACGAATTTCCTCACCAGCATTTAGCTTCAGCTGGCTGGCCTGGCACTGGCATTGGTATGATGGTATAATTAAAGGTCCATTTGTCGCTTCGCTTTCAGTGCTTCCTAATTACAAGACCCAACAGGAGTAGCTAGGTATTGCTAGTTTTATGTATGTGAAACCAAAATTCTGTAGTATTGCTTTAAACTTGTAAAGTGGTGCTGATTGTAACAATACCTTTTTGATATTTTCAAAGCATTCGTTATATTTTGTTCTTCTATTTGGATGTCACAGATTTATGTTCGAATGTGTTGTTTCTAGATCAAATAAAATTTAATTATGAAAAATTTTAATGAAACTACATGAACTTAATTGTTCTACCGCTCAGTTATTTTTTTTTTTAAGATGGTGGATCCCTCGGTGGAGGGGGGGGGGGTATTGAAACACTTGGATTTTTCAACACTGTAACAACTCAAACAAAATCAGAAATTTAAAACTACCCCCATTTTTGTAACCATTTTATGAAGATTTACGACAATTCGACTGAACTACATCTCCATAAAGTAAAAGCGTGTAAAGATTTTTCGAAACAAAATAATATTAAACAAAGACTTTTTGACAGCAACTTTGATGGAAATTATAGTAGATTCAAGGACATTTTTTGTTAAGGAAATTAGATTTTGCTTAAGTTCCAAAAATAACAGTTCGTACCATACAATCGTTATGAAAAGCGTTATTTATCTCAAAAACGGCCTTAGCGATTTCGATACAAAAAAATCAAATGACGGTTAATGTTGAGTAAAACACATGGGCGTAAGTCGAAATGAATACTAACTTTATTTACAAACAAATCTTCCTTAAATGCTATTTCAACATGTGTTTATACCCATACATATTTACATATTTCTTATCTCTCTATGTTTATAATGGTTTATTTATCTCTAGGCAACCGTCAGTGCATGTTTACGATGACATGTGTTATCTTTATTAATACTTGCACATTGGGTTACCTGAACATAATAACTGCATGTTCATGTTTGAACAGTTAAGGTACACAATTAAATTGTATGGTATTTATATAGCCTTAGTATAACAGCCGTATGCAATGAACCAAATATTACTATTTTATGTTCTGTAAATATAACAGATTTGTTTCTAATAATTTCGTATTTTAATATTAAAGTTTTTTTTTAAATTAAAATAGGGAACATACATACAGGGTGCCCCGTAAAGAATGGATAACCCTGAAATGCCTCATAGTAGACTTTATGGCCGTCCTGAAAATTGATAAAAAAAAAGTTCTATCCCAACCACAAGAAAAGATACATGCACTTTCATTTTCAATGCAAAATGTAAAAGAAAATAATTTTTGAAAAAGTTAAATCATCTGCAGTATAAAAAAAAAATGCATCAATACCTAAGTGGCCAACCATTTTAAAAATATGCGCGTTAAATGCGAATTTGAAATTGGTATAGCTTGTTTTTGTAACTAAAGCCAATAGCAAGTTATTGGTAAAAATCTGCAGTACTAGAGTCAATTTAACAAAAACAAAAGTTTTCAAAATCAGCACAGTAAACGTGAAAATAATGCCATGCGTTGAATATGGTAGATTTTTGATTGATTGCCTGTTTTTATGATGTTGTCCTAATGATAAATCCAAGCTTTTATTTTTTAGGGCCGAATGCAACATTACTAAAAATGTCAACAAAGTGCAAAAAACGGTTGAATTTTCGAGGTTGTTTTGAGTTATACCTCTTCAAGTGGGCTTTAACAAAACCATAAAATATTTTGTTGGTTGCAATTAGTTTATTTGTTATTATTTCCTAAAAAATAATTTCAGCCAATCAGTTTTCAGGACAGCCATAAAGTCTCCTATGAGGCATTTCAGGGTTATCCATTCTTTACGGGCACCCTGTATATGTCAAAATGTAACAAAATTTTGAAAAAAAAATGAAAAAAATAATCTCAAACTAATATTTGTTTAAAGTTTTTGTAATTAGGTACTATTTTTGATTTCAAAATTCAATGTTCTTATCAATTTTTAGACAAACACAGAGAACCAGATGGTTCAAGAACATTTAATTTTCAAAATATTCAAAAATATAAATGAACCAATTTTTTCATAAAACTAAAAATAACCCTACAAAATGCTGTCTATAAAAATTAACTTTTCAAAAACTGTGCACTAAAACAACTTTATAAAAATAAATAAAAAACGTTATAACATAACATTGAAAGTGTAACCATATTTTAAATTAATTTGTGTTCTATTTTAAGTAATTTTTTTGTTAGAAAATTGCCCCTACTGCCTAAACAGGGTAAAATAGACCCCCTCACCCGTCCTATACGTTTTTTTATTGTCTCGACCCAATGGCAAGATTTAACAGATCTAAGTTGTCTGGCTGACGTTACACTCTACTGGCAAATGTCAAAAAAAGTTTATGACATAGTCCCTTTAAGACATAACAAACATCCAGATTCGATAAAATAACGCAATGTTGCAACATTTGTATTCAACTTTAACACTCGCTACCTCCTAACTGTCTCCGGATTGAAGATTCTTGGTATCGATTTTATTTTAGCTACTTAGTATATGTTTACAGAAAAAATCTTAATTTTGATAAAATAACGTATTTCTGGACGGTATTAAAGGACGGTTATTTTGGATATTGTATTGCCCACAGGTGTCATCATTTTAAATTTAAAAACTAAAAACAAAAAAAAAAACAAATACAAAAATAATAAATATTTCTTGGGATGTTCAAAAGAGACAAATTGAAAGCATTATATTCAAATTAAAAAAAAAGGATTCGTTTTTTTTTCAAAACCTGGGTGGTCAATAAAAGTTGGTCAAAAATTGTCATTTAATTGGTAATATTTTACAAAAAAAAATCTGATAATTTTTGTGGCTAAATTAACATATACATTACATAATTATGATATTATAATAATATAAAAATTTCCCAAAATACCTTCTCAAAAATATATAAAATAAAAAATGTTTGCAAGTTTTATTTTATATATAAAAATATTTTTTTTTGGAATTTTGATTTTGGGAAAAAAATGGTGGGTTTCCGGATTTTAGTTTTCAGGAATTTGGAATTTGAACCCAACCCAGTCATAAAAGGTGTTGGTTTAAGAAAATACAAAGTAAAATTCAATCACTAATCGTCATTCCCAAATGCTAACAGATAACAACTATAACCTGCAGGCCATCCAACCATAATATGGTGTATTGCTTTATGCAAAACAAAAACACTAAGGTAAGGTAAACGAAGTTTAAAGGAAAACAATTATTCCATTTACCTTTACTTCTACTTTGAAAAGTAATCAAGATAAAATTTAAATTTTCACAACTTTTACCAACGAATTGTTTCTAAAAGCAATCAGTTTCCAAACAACATGTCCTCTGCAGTTGAAGTTTAAATTTTCGAAAAGTTTGTTCAAGCTGTGAAGGTGATGTCAATTAATGGATGTTTAGCTTGAATTAAGTGATGTGCATTCAGTGTATACATACATATGCATTTACCAGTTTATTTTGTGTAAATATAAAAGCTATGGTGTATAGCTGGATAAGGTGGGTTTGAATTCATTCTTTACAGATTTTTAATTTATTTAAATACGAATTGTTCGCGGGAACTGATATAAATGAAGGTATATTATGTTACTGTAAAACTCCAAAATAAGGAAATTTAAGAATTTACTGGAAACATTTAGAATTATTCAACGAAGTTGGGTTGGGAATAAATAGTCCAAAATGTTTTGCTTTCATAATTAATTTCAGCCTTTTCAACAGTTTTTTTGGTGTTGACAATAATACCTTTGGTACCTTTGGTAGGCAACGCGATACACTTGTTTGACAAATATTTTCTTGTTTTTAAAATGAATATTTCTACAAAAAGGTAATTTCATTTTTAATTTTTGCTTACATGTAGAGATGCGTGTCAGTGTCAGGAGCGAAGGTAATACCTCAAAAAAAGCAAAGTTCTTCTATGTACAAAAACCTTTGCGTAACAAGTCAGCCGTTAAAAGTAATGAGATCTAAAAGTACGCCAAGTTCTTGGTGTATTGATCTTAAATATCCAATATTTTAAGTAGAGTTGCATTGAAGACCTCAAAATTATAAGAGAAATCTGTTTAATGATTAATGACTTAAATTGAGTTGGTTAATTAGTCAAGTTTTCATTTCAAAATTGAGTTATTAGGAATTAAAGAAAACTTGCTTACTTTTAGATCTCACTACTTTTAAAGGCTGGCTTGTTACGCAAAGGTTTTTGTACATAGAAGAACTTGGCTACTTTTTTAACATTTATGTTTTTGGTGTGATTTCACTACTTTTGGCAAAGATTCTTTTTATCAGGAAAAGTGGGTGATATAAGCGGCCAATGAGAGCCTCATAAGTATAATTTTTTAATTTGTGCCTTTTGTATGTAGGTACTACATGTCCTACCCCTCTATCAATTTTCATAAGTTAAAAGTGCTCCATTGAAATGATAATAATTGATGAAACGCCCCCCTATGAAAAATTTCATAATTTCTAATAATAATCCTGCATCAATCGGAAGTGCTCTCAATATATTTAATATTAATTCTGTGAAAATGGGTGGTTGTCACGCCTACTGAATGATAAATATCAATTTTTTAATTTTCCCTTTGCCTGCATGTCAAGTCTTATCGCTTTACCAAATTTCATCATTCTACGAAAATCAGAAGTGCTTTACATAGTTGATATCAATTCTGAGAAAATGGGCGGGTGCCACGCCCTGAATGCATATTCTCAAATTTAAAAATGTTGCCTTTGCCTGCACTTTAAGTTCTACCGCTGTATTAAATTTCATCATTCTATGACAATCAGAAGTGCTCCAAATAATTTATATAAGTTCTATGAACATGGGTGGATACCACTCCCCCTGAATGAAAAATCTTAAATTTTAAAATGTTGCCTTTGCCTGCATTTTAAGTCCTACCGCTGTATTAAATTTCATCATTCTACAACAATCAGAAGTGCTCCAAATAATTTATACCAATTCTATGGAAATGGGCGGGTACCACGCCCACTGAATGGAAAATCTTAAATTTTTGATTTTTTCTTTGTATACACCACAAGGCCTACCGTTGTGCGAAATTAAAAGAATCTACATGGCGGGAAGTGCTCCATAATTTTAATGATCTGTCAGATAGTGAATGAGTGAGTCAGTTACGGTTTTTGCAATTTTTGCAGCCTTATATCTCAGGAACCACTAACGTGAAATTTAGTGAGTTACTTAAACCTGGTGAGCTTAGCAATGCTGTTTGAAGTTTCTGACTTTATTGGTACTAAAGTTAGAGGGGGGTCGAAAATCACCAGAGTTTGATCCTGTAAAAAGGGTGTAGTGCCAGAACTTGACTGGGCACTACCATGCCCTTTGATCAAAATGGCAAAAAAAAAAAAACAGCTTTGACGAACATCCTTCATTTTTTTGTATAGGGGCTCTTGGAATAAAGAGCAAGTTATGGCGATCCAGTCGTGCATTTAATTGTTTTATTAACCGAAAAAGTATATATGTCTTTTCTACCCATAGCAACTTGACAAAAGGTTATCTTAATGTTAAGATTAAAGCTATGACTTGGCATCATTTTTATCAACACCCTGTCGCAATTAGATAGGTAATCCAACGGTCGCCTCCCGTACTATTATGGCCACCTCATGCTAAATCCTTATATGGGGTTGAAATAATGTGAAGTATTTTGATGTCCTGTTACCTACTACTATCATTACAATTTACAACTTCGATGAGCTCCAATTTAATATACGAACCTCACTTGATACTTTTTGAATGAGCCCGTTAGAACTGTTTGTGATATGGCTGATAGTCTTTCATTGTTTTTTTTTTTTTTAAGTTATAATCAGCATAGGTATTTTGTTTAAACATCTTTAATGTTAAATAAAGTTTTAAGTGATATTCGTACCTTCATACCAATCTCACATTAAGAATAGTTGTAGGTAATAAAACAACGCTTTTAGGGTCTTTTAATCGTGATTCACAAATAAAATAACATCAGCGCAGGTACTCGTATCTCATGAACAAATTGATAGTAAAGCTCATATTGAATGGATAGAGCTTTTCCAGAGTACATACATATAAAATACCAAAAACAAAGTTAGCCTCAAATATGCAAAGGCAAACCAAAATGTAAACAAACTTTGTTGATTGCAATTCCTCCACTTGTGCGCTACCACAACCACAACACAACCAGCTGAAAATATAAAAATCAGTTCGTTGTGAAACTTCAACCGATGAGGTTGTTTAACGTTAAATATTTTGAAAAACGTTCTGTCACGTGGATTCAATACTAACACAGTGTTTTTCTCGTGCATATTTAAACTTGACCTTGTCTATTAATTTATTTGTTTGTATCTAGTGTCTAAGTCCAATCAAAGAGATGATATTTAAAAAGATGCATTTTCGTTTTTCTATTTTCTTGATCGGCTTATTCGAATGTTTTAATTGAATATAGTTTTGATGAATAGTGGAAAAATTATTAAATTTCTTATAATAATGTGAGAAACTGTGGGATTGTCCAAGTTGTGTATATTTTGCGTGTTCGATTCGATTGTTGTTCAAGGGATATAGTGATAGTATTTTGATGATTAACACAATTATTGTCATTTAAAACATTTAAAGGCCTTTCTATGATAGTTTTTCTCTTAATTTGGAAATGAAATTTAATTGATACAAATTATACGTAATTTAAAATGAATTGCGGTTAACCTTTCAGTTAAAAATATTGCTTACGCTCAGGGAGTCTATAAGTTTGATTTTAAAATTTGTTATTAAAAGTCATCAATAACGGTTTAAAAAAGTTTGTTTACATACTCACTTTTTCTAATAAACGCAGTTTCTTTAAAATTGATTTCAGATTTTATAGTTAATAATTTTTTGTTAATTTCATTACTTTGTCTTTTTAAGATTTATTTTCTAGTAGGTACTAATTATTTAAAAAAGTATATACATCATATACATATGTATAATTGGATAAGGTACCTACCTATAGATATCCAAAAAAGAAACTTCTTTTAAATTGCTTACATTTTTTGAATTGTTGTTTGTTCTCTTTCATATGTTAATACTTTAGTAGTAAAGCTTATTTGATAATTGAAAAAAGAGTTTAAATACCCACCTACATAGATAACTTTTAATCTGTTGTGATAAAATAAGTTCAAGTAAAATATAGCTTAGTCAAAAACTATTTATTGTTTGTTTGTTAGCTTTTGCTGACATTTGAATTTATAAACGAGAGTAAACTCTTTTTGGCACACTGCCACTGGCTTTAGGCTTTCGATCACTTTTATAATTAAAATTTCTTATTTTAAACAAAAATTTAATGTTTATTTTTAATAACCAAAACGAAATAATAAGTTCAATATCAACCCCAAGTTTTTTACTTAAATTTTATAAGTTCCCATAGTTTGTGTCCGCTTATGAAAACTGTCCGGTAAAAACTCAATCAAAATCAGAATAAATAAAATGCACGTCTGGATCACACGAGCTTGCACTAGAAGTTAACAGTTTATTAAAATGTAGCAAGATATTGACGGTGTATATTAATGGTTCGATAATATTCTTGTATTGTGTCCGAAAAAAATATTAAAAAAAGTTTTCTAATATTTTTTTGATTTAATACAAAAAAAACAGGAAAAAGTGAAAAAAATTAAAACATAAAAACATTTTTCTATCTTTTATTTTATTTGTTCATAAAGAAGAATATTCATACAAGTGGCAGTGGCGTAGCTAGCACTCGAGGGGCATGAATTAGTTGGGTCAAAAATAAAAGGCATGCCGTTATAACTTCCGGAAAACTTAATGCAAGGCTATTGTATTTAATTAGCAATAACTCTGTGAGTTCCTTAGTTGAAATTTCTGATTTCAAACAGGATTTTAAAGCAATTAGTTCAAAAAGATCAACTGACGGTCCTCATTGTATTTAACAATCAGTTTTCCTGCTTCCTTTTCATTTTTTTCATTTGAAAAGGATAAACGTTTTTCTGGTTGTAAAACTTCAAATAAATTATTTAGATCATAGAGGCTCTGAAATCTCTAAACAGCAATTATACTAAACATTGACTTTTAAGATTCCGGGTCCGATATTCTCCCATCTTCTGATAATTCGTTAAAAAAGCGTTTCGTTATTTTGCTTTTTTCTTATTTTCAGAAACAGTTGTTACCCCGCACTCCTTTCCTATATCTCTGGACTCGATAAGCAAACTTAAGAATGATTTTTGATTTCTTAATTCTCTAACCCTGAGGCTACACGAGCCAGTACTGGCAAGCCAGTTGGCTAGATTGACTGTCAAGTTCGTATACGTGAATATAATAATAGTTAGATACGATGATATTATACATTTATTTGCACATAGGGGGCCTAATCTTATACTTTGCCTTAAATTTAAAGGATTATAAAATATAAAATACATGTCAAAAAAATAAATCTTAAAGTCGGCTGACTTTATTGTCCTCGGGGTTTTCCGTCCCGGTTGTCAAGTTATAGTTTTGGTGGGAGGATTGGTTTGCCTTTAGCGCGGTGATATGCTGACCCTGTGTCAGCGTAGAACAAAACTGCTGGCTCATTGTCCGTGATGATGTTGTCAACCAGGATTTCCATCGTACTGAAGTATCTCGGCTAGGGGTGCGCTGCTGAGTGGCCATTCTTCTCATCAGTTGATTTGGGTGCCTGTTAGTGAGTTCTACAAGCTTCTTTGCTTGAAGCAGTAGGTACCTGTCCAGGGGGATGATGTTAGCTTCTGTGTAAAGACGATCGTTGCTGGTATGTCTCATTCGCTGCCGATCAAAATATAGTCCGGTACAAATCGTTAGTAACTTTCTTTCGAACATTTGAAGTTCCTTCATGGCCGTCTTCGAGATGGAGAACCAGACAGGGAAGGAATAGCTGATTACAGGCCGCAGTAGTATACGTGAATATGTTGTGACGTAGGCGGCAGGCAACTTGTAAGCAAGTTGGTTTCAAGTATCTGCGGTCACGTTCAGCTTTTACTAGGACAGCCTATCTAGGATTCTAAATACACAATTTTGTTGAATTTGCTTTGGCATCGGACTTCGATTTTTTCTTACTTAACAAAGTAACATGGATTAATTTTCATCTAATTCAAAAATTTCGATTTTTTTTTTAAGTTTTTCAATGCATCATCTCCGTAGCAATCTTTCAATTTGATTTGACAGTCTATGGCTTGACAAATCGGTAACAGAATGTTCCAAATGTCTTCGAAATCTCCGAAACTCTCATTTTTCCCAAGCAAAAAATATACTTTTAAAAAATTAGTATTTTTAATAGATTTTGTATATTTCATCATAATCATAGCCATCCTTCAATCATATCTGACAGTTGCCTATTTTGGAAATGTTAAAAATTCTTGGTCCCTCCTATCATTAAAAGTTGTGGTAGAAAGAATATTTAATTTTGCCTTTAATTTTCAACGAAAAGCTATCTATATAGCTTTATATACAACTCCGAACGAGGCCACTGTCTTCTCTACTGGCTTCCCAACTGGCTTCGAAAATGGCAATCCAGTTGACGAGCAAGTTGCTCAGGTTTGTATGTGTTAGTAAAAAAATTAAAGTGTATTGTAACTTGTAAGCCAGTACTGGCTCGTGTAGCCTCAGGGTAAGAGCCAATTTTTCAATAGTCAGTTAAACCTCAGATAGTACTTATTCTTCAAATAAAACAAAAATGTGTTCCTCTTGCTATAGTAAATATTCCTCTGATAGATTAGATGGTTAAATCGGCTCTAATATATTTTAATATTCATTTTCATTTAGTAGGTATTATAATGGGGTTGTTTTCCACTTCATTCAAAATATAAAAAAAATTTGATTTAAATTCCAATTCATGCATCTTTGTTTTTCCCCCTTTCAGTGTTTTTTTTTTTAAATTTATTTCGGGGTTCTGTCCACAATAAAATTAGTTTTAAAATTTAACTGGAGGAAAATGGAACTTTAGTTTATTGGTTCGTTTATTGGGCTTTTAGAATTAAAAGGGGTCGGTGCAACAGAAAAATGTCATTTTAAAATCTAACGAAGCAATACAAATTTAAAAGAGCTTGGTGCAGCTACTGGCCATTAGTCTATTTAAAAGATTACTTAGTAAAATACTTGATTTTTGTAAATCATTGGCGCAAAATTTTAAACAACCAATTGTTAAGGGCTTAACAATTTACTAGTAAGTAATTTTCTAAATATTAAGCACTTTTTTGACTATGGTGCCAGTTATAGCTATCATTGAAAACCATCATTGAAAAAGTTAACTGTTGATTTTGAGACCTTTCGAAAGTTTAATCATTGAATATTTTAATGCAGAAATATACCTAACGACTTAAAAATTATTTGACCTCTAAAAAAAAATTCATTTTGACCCATATCTTCCCCATAACGTAACTTTTAATTTTTCAATGAATTAAAATTTACATTAAAAGTTACGTTATGGGGAAGATATGGGTCAAAATTTTTTTTTTTGAAGGAGAAATAATTTTGAAGTCGTAAGCTATAGTTCTGCATTAAAATATTCAATGATTAAACTTTCGAAGGGTCTCAAAATCAACAGCCAACTTTTTCAATGATGGTTTTCAATGATAGCTATAACTGGACCTATTTCAAAATTTTAAACCTTTTTTTTCGAGTTTGGAGCGGTTTTCTTAAAAATTAATTATAAGGTAATACATTTTTCGCTCATTTTCAAAAAATAAATCTAGTATGCCAACATTTAGTATTTAATAAAATACAATTTTACACAAAATAAAAAAATTCCAAAAAAAAAAATTTCAATATTTTTTTTTTAAACTCCAAAAATTATTTTTTTGAAAACTTGTAGGTATATTCAAAATTATTTGAATTTTAAAGGTAAAGGACCACTTGTATAAAAATTTTGGTTGAAATCGGAGCAGCCGTCAACGAGAAATTTGAAAACAAAAAAATCGGTTCTATGGCAGGTACCATTATTAACCGTTATTGGTAAAATTTGCTTCATAAAAATATTGACCATACTTGAAATAGTAAACGCAAATCTTCTTATCAAAATTCTTGGAATCGTTTTCGAGAAAAATAAGTTTTTTCTCAACGGTTTTTTCAACATTTATATTGAAGGTAGAAACATGAATTTAGAAACATGATTTTTTCAAGTATTCTACAAAATAATAAAAAACTATGTTATACCTAGTTTTGAAAATATTGTCCAAGACGTTTTCAAAATATTCAGTTTGCAAAGAAAAAAATTATTTTTTTTTTATTTTCAAGAATTTTTTTTTTATTTTGGTTTACAATAATGTTTATACTTTTTAGAAGTCTTACCAAAAAAAAATATAAAATTTCAACTTAACTTCTTCCGAGAAAATCAAAAACCAAAAAAGAAAAAAAAAAAAAAGAAAAAAAGAATTTAGTTTTGTTTTAATTTTTTTCAACAAAATCCTCGGATCCATTTTTTGGGATAAACATCATTTTCCTTTTTGGCGAAAGAAAAAAAATTGTATGGCAGGTACCATTATTTTTGGTCCTAAAAAAAAATTAAAAAAATATGTGGGCATATTTAGTCGAAAAACACTGTGTACAAAGTTTGAAGAAAATCCCTGCAGCCGTTTAGGCTGCAGAGGCGAGGACAGGCAGACAGAATTACGACAGCCACATTTTCCGCGTTCTATATAATCGTAATGTTAGGGAAAATTAACATCTCGTGTTCGTTTTTTTTTTACGAACCCATAACTTACATTATAGTACCTACATCGCAAGTAAAAAATGGTACATTGGGGCGTATACGTACTTTTTAATTTACCTACATTATTGTAAGACTATTTTTGCTTGCGATAAAGGTACTATGATAGAGAACGCAAAAAAATGCATCCGGAAATTTTGTCTCTCTTTCCCTCTTTATGTGTGTGTGTACCTCGACCTGCAGCCTAAAGCACTAAGGTTTATAGGGGGAAAAATGATTTTTGCTTAAGTCCAAAACTTATGATACCTGCCATACAACCAACGGATCTAACGAATTTGATAAAAAGGAAACCAATACTTGCCCTTAAGAGCAAGTAAAAATTTTGAATTACTACTAATGACATGGAGACACGTAAATATTTGTATTAGTTTTTTTAATAATGTTAATAATGTTTACTTTACAAAAAAAAACAAAACGGACGACTGGATCGCACAATTGTTCTCTTGCGGTTAAGGGCTTTTATGTTGCTAAGTATTTCAAACATAGAATGTATTAGTTTATTAATACAACAAAAATAAATAAATCAAGCGCACACAGCTATTTTTGGGTGTGAGCGATAGAAAAATTCCTGCTATTTTAAGACAGGTCCATATACTATCTATATGCTAATATGAAAGGCTTGCATGTCGGGGTTGGGGACTTTTTACGTAATGCTGCATTTTTGTTTTCAAAAATTGGTAAACGTTTAAATTCAATTCGGATTGTATAAAATAACTGCCCTGGAGTGAAGTTAGCCTTTTTTGAAAAATGTGGATACAACGGAAACTTGTATAGCAGCGCGTCGCGTCGGTTGGACGGATGTCATGACGTGAACCAATTTGTTGGTCTAGATTTGATAGGCCAGTTGGCATCAGAGACAAAAATATTTTTTTGTAATAAGAAAACATACCGATCAAATTTTATGATTGAAATTGTTAGATGGGTTATCTGTGAGTTAAAAAAAAGCGCAACTTTTTGGTGCTTTCACTCTGAAAGTATAAATCTTAAAAGAACAATTTGTTTAAAGAAAAGGTAGATATATTTTTTTTTCTATATATTTTAATGCAAACAAAATTTACAATGAGTCATTCTCGAGATATTTTGTTAAAACCATTTTTTCAAAATGGCGGCTGAAGCACAATACTTACAGGTAGAGCTAGCCACGAGACGAGACTTTTTTTAAGTTTCGTCCGGTCTCGTTAAAATCGAATATTTTCCGTATCGTCTCGGTCACGTGTCGGTTTCGCATAATTTAATTATGTCTCGTCCTGGTCTCGTCTCCAAACAATACGGATTTCGGGTAACCTGTTGATTATTATTGGAACGAAATATTTTCGATTAAAGTTTGAATATGTGCAGACAAAAATAAGTATTTAACTGAAATTGGATTTTTTAATTTATTAGACTCTCTGTAAATGTCGGTCCAAATGTCTCGTCATGCAAGACCGAGTCTTTTCTCGTCTCGTGGCCAGCCTTACTTACAGGCGCGATAATTTTTCTAATACTCATAGATAACCCATCTACCAATTTGTTTTTGCAAAAAAACAATGATTAAAACATTTATTTTTTGTTGACACGAAATGAACACTTGCCCTGCTGTAATAGAACAAGGAATAAGAATTTTTATTTACTTTGTTTTTGCCTATCTTTGCTAGTCTATGATGTTTATTAAATACCCAGTGACTAGAGTTGTATGGGGGCGGGGGCGTAATGATCATTTAACTTCCGTTTTCTTGTACAGGCAGTATTTTGCCAATGCAATTTTTCGACTTATTGGTGGTACGCACTTTTACTTATACCGTTTATTACCGTTGACCGAAGCGTTCTCATTTTTGAAGAGAAATGGTCCAATGATGCCACCACTTCACAACCCGCACCAAACTGTCACTCTCTGTGGATGCATTGGTTTTTCTCGACGGGTTTTTCGAGCCCCAGATGCGGCAATTTTGTTTGTTAACGATTAACATAGCCGCCAAGATGAAAATGCGCCTTGTCAGAAAAGACTATTTTTCGCCCAAAATCGTTGTCCAATTCAAGCTGCTTTTAAGGACCAAACTGCGAAGCGATAACGAAGCGTAAATCGACTCATTTCGTTCCGTGGAGGTATTATACTGACTTTCTGTCCAGATTTCGAGCGAGAAATAGCTATCAGTGTCAAAATAACCTATGATTTAAAAAGAAACCGCTGCGTGGCCCATCCTTTATAGCGTTTTAGTAGGTATCATATATTTTTTGTAATTTCCTTTTTTCATTTTAAATGCATAAGAACAATGTCTTCTTAGATAATACAAAAAATATATAGATATACATAGCATATACATATATAAGCATAAGTTATATGTATAAAATACTATATTAATTTTAAAAATAGTTGATTTTTACAAATTTTAATCCAATGAGCAACAGATTCCAACCTCAAATGTCTGCATTTCAATATTGTTTATGTTTATCTTTCTTTGACACATATTTTATATACTGCTTCATCATTTTAATTTAATTTATTAAAAAAAAAACTTACTACATTTTCGCTGCATTCATTGCAATTATTCGCTCTAAAAAATGCAAACTTTTCAATTTAATAAATTAAAAATATATTTGAATGTAAGGAAGTGTGAATGCACTATACACTCAGGTTGGGTAAATTTGACCTTTGATTACAAAATATTCCCAACAAGGCTCACAAGTAGATTAACTTTTACATTGCCTACATGTACAAATTAAATTTAATTTTTACTTCCTCTATAGAAAAGATAGGGCAAGTATTGGTTTCGTGTTAACAAAAATGTCGACGTTTAATCGAAACTATTATATTACGTACGTACATGATAAGGAAGTTACAAAAAAAGTGATTTTCGTCAAGACGTCCGTCGGTCTGTTTGCCTTCCTGATGTCCATCGAGTCAGAGCATACGCGGTTGGACGGATTTGCTTCAAATTTGGTGTGAAGTGTTTTTATGTGATTCCCTAGAAGACAAATTAGAATTTTTGTTCTTAGCTCATAGAACGGGTAGCTTTAAATCCATCCCCGACGGACGGAGCATTTAAGGAAGACCGTGAAACCCTGGGTCTCACAATTCTGTCTGTCTGTCCTCGCACAGCCTAAGCGACTGGAGGGATTTTCTTCAAACGTGGTACATAGTGTTTTTAATCTGCCCACAGATTTTTTTAAAAATTTTTTTGAAGACCAAAAATAACGGTACCTGCCATACAATTTTTTTTTCGCCAAAAAGGAAAATGATGTTAATCTCAAAAACGGGTCCGAGGATTTTGTTGAACAAAATAAATAAGGAAAAATTACCTTTTGGTAATTCTTTATTTTCAAAAATTATTTATTTTTAGTACCTCCAGTACAGCAATTTTTTTGGTTTTTGATTTTCTCGAAAACAGTTAAGTTGAAATTTTTCATTTTTTTTGTTTGGTAAGACTTCTTAAAAGTATAAAAATTACTGTAAACCAAAATAAAAAAAATAAAAATCTTGAAAATTAAAAAAAAAAATAATTTTTTTTTTGAAAACTGAATATTTTGAAAACGTCTTGGAGAATATTTTCAAATCTAGGTGTAAAATAATTTTGAATTATTTCGTAGAATACTTGAACAAATCATGTTTCTAAATTCAAAAATATCGGTAGCTTCAATACAAATGTTGAAAAATCGTAAAAAAAAAAAATTATTTTTCTCAAAAACGGCTTCAAGAATTTTAATACATATATGTGCGTTTACTATTTAAGGTATGGTATCTGTCACAGAACCGATTTTTTTGTTTTCAAATTTCTCGTTGACGGCTGCTCCGATTTCAACAAAAAAAATTTATACAAGAGGTCCTTCACAATTCAAATAATTTTGCATATACAAATTTTGAAAAAATAATTTTTGGATTTAAAAAAAAACTGATTTTTTTTTTGAAAACTCAGTACCTTGAAAACGGGCTAATGAAATTTTTTTTATTTTGTTTAAAATTATATTTTATTAAATACGAAATTTTGGCATACTAGATTTTGTTTTTGAAAATGAGCGACAAATTTTATAAATAAAAAAATAATTTTTAAGAAATCCGCTCCAAGGAATTTTTATTTTTTCATAAATTCGTATTTAAAAAAACAAATCAGAGGGCATACTTGATTTTGAGCTCTTACTCTCAAAGCCATTATATTAATAAATGTATAGTAATTTATAGTAATAATTTATTTAATTTTTATTAATGCAATCATAATATTTTGGAACCAATAGCTATGTATGTTCTTGTACATCTTTAATTTCTAGCTACGTTAAAGTTGTTAGCTAACGAGAGCAAGTTTGTGAGATCCAGCCTTGCCCATTTTTCGTGTTTTGTTTTTAATCAGAAATATTCAAAAGTTTTATTTTAACATCTACACCGTCAATGTGGTAAGCGCGAGAGCAAGTTCATGCTATCCAGTCGTCCATATTTGTTTAATAAGGTTGGGTCAACTCAAACGATTCTTGGTGTAGATACGTCTCCAAAAGATGTTGATTTTTTTGTTTTATTAAAAAAAAAACTGCATATATGATAAACGCATATTCACAAAGTAATACTTTCATACATACTATTATTTTTATATTTTAATTAAAACCTTGATTTTTGTATTTGGTTTCAGTCTGGAAATTTCCCACCTCTATGTTAACCTTCCATCACACTTTACTACAGAATATTGCTCGGTACACAAATTGTAAACAGGGATGCATATTTTTAGAAAAGTAATTTCCTTGAGGTTTTCAAAGCCTCGAGAGCCTAAGAAATAATGCTAAAGAATTTTCTTTATCTCTTTATGTATTTTTGCCCAGTGGTGCATTTATTTTCACTTTGCTTGGCTCGGATATATGTAAAATATAAATCCGTATAACATCACCGCCACCACCAAAGGTAAACATACCTAGATTGCTACACTTGCATCATCAACAACGAACCAAATCTGATTTCCAGTAGAAATGTCCTGTCCTTTCCTATTCGAGTTCAGCTCATGTTTGTGGTTTTTCAATTTGATTCAAAAGAATATTCGCATCACTATTGGGATGTGTTTCGTATATGTGTCCCTAAAAAAGTCACAAATATTATAGGATCCGCCTATTTATAAATGGAAAGTAGCGTATACAAGTAATTTCAATTTACTGAATATGCTTTAATTACTTTTGAATATTTGATTAAATTGTGTAGTGAATGCCCAAATTATTTTGAAGTTTGTGTGCGTAGTACAACTAAGGGTTTATACAACCTACCAACTGCGTGTTGATATGGACTTAGGCAATATGGCATTAAAATTGGAATGTCCATTACAATGAAACCTAACTAGAACTATACTGGCAGAATCAATTCAATGCACTTGCCTTAAATTATTTGTTGGATCTTGTTTAACTTTGATGTATGTATGTAGGTGAGGTATACGGCCGGCTTTGATTATGGCATTATGTTCTAGGTTTCTTGGGAAATCAATGCATTCATGATCATGATGCGGAATCATGGAGTAGTTAGCTTTATTGTCTTCCCGTATAGTATACAAGCTGGAAATGTAAACCACCAATAGGTCGTCAAAGATAAGGATTTGTTTTGAATGATTAATGATTAGTAAACCTGATTTGCATTATTTGTCAAATTGTCTCTTGTTTGTTTTATGTTGGGAATTGGGTAGAGGATACCTCTGTAATATTAATGATAGGGAATTAGGGTTCCTTTGACAATATTTTTGATAATCTGTTTCTTCTTGCTATACATGACTTTGTGAACTCTGATTTTGATTTAAATACAATTATGGTATATTTATTTGATTGGTTATGGAAAGCGGGATTCAATAGAAGAGAAATTAAGTTTAGTTGGCTTTGTTTTGAGCTATCTAAAATTTTGGTATGATAAGCACAAACTTTTAAATTATTTAGTATGATGTTAAAGCATTTTAAGTAACTAGGTTAAAACACAACGTTTTCTTAAATTAAAAAATAAATGTTTTAGGCAACTAAAACCCTGTCTCTTTTTGTTCGTATAGTTAACAGTGACTGATTGTCAGAACAGTTTTTGAGGTCCGCTTATTATTATACCTACAGAGAGAAAAAAACAACGTAAAATCAAAGCAAAAAACTTTGATTCTAATATTTTTGGAACGATTTGGCGCCAACGCCGAAAATTCTTAAATCAAAGTGAAGCGACTTTATTTCAAAGTGATTCCATACTTAAAAACGAACTAGATTTTACTACGTTTACATGTTGATTTAAAGTGGAATCATAGGTAAATCAAATTCATCCATCTTTTAAAACAACATTTATCTACTTCGAATCAACGTAGATTGAACTTCGCTTGGTTAGGTATTGATTCAAAATGGCTACCCACACCACGCTTCTTTGTTTATATTTATGTAAGACAAAGACAAATGTATATTCATGATCGACGTATATCATTTTTATGGTGAATCATTTATTTGTGACGACTTAAGTGAATCGTTTGATGCTATGAGTATTTCATAGTAATAAATATAGGAAAAGTAATTAAATATTGTTTTTCGATAATATGAAAGTGAATTTTGAGTGCGCGTTTAATTTGTTCACAAATGTAAGGGCGCTACTTCGAAAAACAACAACGCGCTCTCGAAATTCTTTATATTAAGCTTACAAATACAACAAATTAAGGTTTACTTAACTATGCAACACTTTGAAACTACGTTGATGGCACTTTAAATGCCATAAAAGTGGATCACAAAGTAAAATGTGGATTTCACTGTAAAAATGAATACGTTAAACTTTGAAACAAGGTTCAGCGCACCTTAAATGTGGATATCAATTTAAAAATGATAACGTTTCACTTGACAACAACGTTGAACGAAATGTATATGCACAAAAGTTATTTTCGATATATAAATCATCACGTTTTACTTTCAAACTAGGTTGAATATCTTATAATTACATCGCATATTCAAATTAAGATTGTTTTAACGTAAAAATGAAAATGCTCCACTTCATTTAAAAAACTTTAGATCAAATACGCTCGTATTTAACTTTAGAAAGAATTTTTTCCCTCAGAGTACTACAAACAGATTTTAAATTCTGTGTTTTCTATTTTTGGCTCTAAATTAAAATGATAATTCAAAGGCAGAATAAGGAATGACATAATACTCATATAATAAAAAAATCAAACAAACCTTAAAAAAATAACAGCAATATGGAAAATGGAAGTTGGAGCAGTCATTTTGCGCATATTACTTATAACACAACTTACGTATGCGCTCGGTAAGTAAATTATAAAACTTTTACCAAATATAACTTAAATTATTATTATTGTTCAAACTTTTACTTGCAATTTATAAATTATCTTTATTTAAATTGATATTGTCATATTGTTGACATACTCTCGAATTCCAAATGGAAAGAACTGAGAATCCCGAACGTCCAAAAAAAACATTTAAGATTTATTGCAAATTTCAAAACTTTTTTTTATTTTTTTTTTGTCAATACTTTTTTATAACTTTTTTAGTTTTTGAAATTTTAGCATTAAAATGATCAAAATAACTTTTTGAATATGTATGCAAAGTGTTTTTAAAATGTTTTATTATTTTAAATACGCTCCATTATTTTTACAATCTACATAAAATTTAAAATTTTATTTTTGAAATTTCTATAGAAATCCACAATCAGTCTGTCAAATGTCCACAAAATTTTCGTTTTGACTTTGGGCCAATCAAAGTGGGTCAAAAGTCCACAATTAATATAGGTATATGTACTTTGGACATCCGATGCGCTTTCAAACCGCTCTTCAACTTGTTTTTACTTGCGAACTTGCGATATATACATACAGGTACTATATCGGAAGTTATGGATTCGTAAAAAAAATTGAACTGAAGATATTAATTTTCCTTAACATAACGTTTATAGAGATCGCGAAAAAAGTAGTTCTCGCAATTCTTTCTGTCTGTCCTTGCCTCTACAGCATAAACGGCTGGAGTGATTTTCTTTAAACTTATGGTAGGTACATAGTATTTTTTTTCCCATATGCCACACGTTTTTTTAAGACCAAAATTAACGGTACTTGCCAAAAATTTACCAATAACGATTATTCACGGTACCTGTCATAGAGCCGATTTTTGGTTTTCAAATTTCTCGTTAACGGCTACACTGATTCCAACCAAAATTCTCCTCCTTCTCCTTCATAATTAACATCATTTTGCATAGACAAATTTTCGAAAAAATAATAATTTTTGGATTTTTAAAAAAATATTGATTTTTTTTTTTTTTGAAAAATTCAGTAAATAACAGGCTATAGAATATTTTTTTTATTTTGTCTACTATTGTGTTTTATTAAATACTAAATGTTGGTATACCAGATTTTTTTTATATATAAAAAAATGGATCCATACTTATCAAACAAATCAGATGGCATACTTTATTTTGATTATAGTTGTTGCATCTCTTTCGGCTATTTTGGTCGTAACGATATGTTAATGAAACAATTTCATTTCCTTCCCCGACGTTTCGACGCTGGTTGCCATCTTCTTCAGGGGATATTTTATTTATAAACATAAATTGAATTTATTATACACATGAGAACATTTTGGTGTAACACTTAAGCAAACTTACATTAGGTAGATGTTTACAATTTACATAGATAAATTACCAATAAAAGTAGAAATAATAAATACATGACAATGTATTGAAAACTGTAAAGACAATTTGAAAAAGAAAATTTTAAACAAATAAAAAATTGTTGTGAAATAATAAAATTACTTTGAATTTTTTTTTTTTTTTATTTAAAACACTTCAAATGAAGTTTAGTCGGCTTTAAACTGTCAGAAATTCTGACCAGTCACTAATGAGCGGTAAACCGATGAAATATTTTGGCTGTCTTGTATTCATATTGTTTTTGTTATTTATGATATGAAGTGTTTCCTTAGTAAACCGCTTGGAGACATGTTTCTCCACTTCCAGGATTTCCACTCCGTCAAAATCTGGTTTATGTCCACGCTCGACGCTGTGTAAGGCCAGTGCTGTTTTCCCGGTGGTTTTTAAATTAATGTCGGACTTGTGGTTTGAAATTCGTTGACGAAGAAGTTGCTTTGTAGTACTGATATAGGAAAGGTTGCAATTTTCCTCTGCATTGTCAAGACAGTTGATTTTATAAACTACGTCGGTACACTTGTCCTTTTTCTTTTTCGTTTTCATGTTGGTGAAAAGAGGTGCCAGCGTCTTGTTGGATTTATACGCTAAATTGACGTCTTTTGTATTATTTTTTACTGTCTCTTTGAAGTTTTCTAACATTTTGGGGACATAAACTATACTCTTATTAATACGTTTCTCTTCTTCCTGTAGTTTATCCACAGGAGCTTTGTGTTTTTGGCGAAGTATCAAGCTCCGTATGATTTCTATTGGATAGCCATTGTCGAGGAGAATTTGTGTGACCTTATTCTCATTTGCGGATGCGAATTCCCGGTCACTCAACGCAAAGACTTTGACTTCAACGCAAAGACTTTGTGAACTAGATTAGATGCTGTATTTATAAGAATATGTTTTGCTTGGTTGGATCTAAAGTAAACAAGTCTTCGCGACGCTGTGTCTTTTTGATACAAATTGAAAGAGAGTCGGTCATTTACACGATGAATCTTGACGTCCAAGAAAGTTATCGCTCTGTTTTGTTCCCTCTCAACGGTAAATTGAATTTTCTTATGGTAAGCATTAAGGCATCATAAAACATTGTCAACCTCCCCCTTATGAACAACTGCAAATATATCATCTACATATTTGACGATTATTTTCGGTTTGTTGTTTTCTTCAAATCTGCTGTCCAAAAAGTTGTCCAAAACCAGATCGGCAATGGTAGGAGAGAGCGGATTTCCCATTGGCATTCCATTTGTCTATATAAGTTATCTTTATACTGAAGGTAGTTGTTTTCTTTAAGACAAAACTCCAACAACTCTATGAATTTGGTTTGGCTTAACTGGGTATTTTTACTGATAGTTTCCCATTTTTTCTTTATAATTGCTACTGCAAGTTATACGGGAACATTGGTAAATAATGATACAACATCATATGAAACTAAAACATCAGAGCGATAACTTTCTTGGACGTCAAGATTCATCGTGAGAGACCGACTCTCTTTTAATTGGTATCAAAAAGACACAGCGTCGGGAAGACTTGTTAACTTTAGATCCAAGCAAGCAAAAAATATTCTTATAAATACAGCATCTAATCTAGTTCATAAAGTCTTTGCGTTGAGTGACCGAAATTCGCATCCGCAAATGAGAATAAGGTCACACAAATTCTCCTCGACAATGGCTATCCAATAGAAATCATACGGAGCTTGATACTTCGCCAAAAACACAAAGCTCCTGTGGATAAACTACAGGAAGAAGAGAAATGTATTCATAAGAGTATAGTTTATGTCCCCAAACTGTCAGAGAACTTCAAAGAGACAGTAAAAAATAATACAAAAGACGTCAATTTAGCGTATAAATCCAACAAGTCGATGGCACTTCTTTTCACCAACATGAAAACGAAAAAGATAAAGGACAAGTGTACCGACGTAGTTTATAAAATCAACTGTCTTGGCAATGCAGAGGAAAATTGCAACCTTTTCTATATCAGTACTACAAAGCAACTTCTTCGTCAACGAATTTCAAACCACAAGTCCGACATTAATTTAAAAACCACCGGGAAAACAGCACTGGCCTTACACAGCGTCGAGTGTGGACATAAACCAGATTTTGGCAGAGTGGAAATCCTGGAAATGGAGAAACATGTCTCCAAGCGGTTTACTTTGGAAACACTTCATATCATAAATAACAAAAACAATATGAATCGTAAACAAGTCAGCCAAAATATTTCATCGGTTTAAAGTTAAAAGCCGACTAAACTTCATTTGTCATGTATTTATTATTTCTACTTTTATTGTTAATTTATTTATGTAAATTGTAAACATCTACCTAATGTAAGTTTGCTTAAGCGTTACACCAAATGTTCTCATGTGTATAACAAATTCAATTTATTTTTGTAAATAAAAGATCCCCTGAAGAAGATGGCAACAACCGTCGAAACGTCGGGAAAGGAAATGAAATTGTTTCATTAACATATCATTACGACCAAAACAGCCGAAAGAGATGCATTTTTAAATTTCAAACAACTATAGTAATTTAACAAATTGGTCAAGAACTCAACAACAAGTACTTTATTTTGAGCTCTAATTTTTAAAGCCATTAAAATAACAAATTTATTGTTATAATTTATTGGATTTTTTTTTAATGATATCATAATATTTTGGAACCAATACATAATATGTACTTGACATTATCAATTTCTAGCTACGTTAATGTTGTTAGCTACAAGAGCAAGTTTGTGCGATCCAGTTGTATCCATTTTTTGTCTTTGCACGACTATTTTTCAAAATACAATAGATAAAATTAAGAAATCTGAAATATTTTTCTATTAGAGGTTTTTATAGTTTAAGTAAAATCAAATGTTTTCTTAATACATATTGTTTTGAAAAACTAATAAGAAGTTACTTTTTATATTTTTTTTTTAAATGATTAAAAATTTCAAAAATCAGTGTTTGTGTACATTTTCTTATTTTAAATTGGATCCGATAGGTGTTACTGGCGACAAATTATTACAGATAGCACAGTCAATAATTACAAAAAAGGGCCAAAATTGCAAATTCTAATCGAAAATTTCATAACCAACCAAATTATAGTGGATGGTTTTTTCCTTAGTTGTATATATTTGTGGAAAAAATGGGGTGATTTTAGCTGTTGCATTTTTTCTGCAGCGAGCACAGGCTTTTCGAAGTTGCAAACTTAGCTACAGACTACTCTAACATGCCAGAACAACATTTATCAAAAATAAAAAACTACATCGCGCTTTGCGATTTTACTGTCAAATTTGACTGGGCTAAGAATTCTTTATTTATAAATATATTCACAAGGTAATTGTTTCTGTCTTCTGTGCCAAAAACAAAATGACAAAATCTGGGCAAGATATTAACGAATTCTATATTTGCGCAGCAAAATGACAATATACAGATACACCTAAGGTGTATCAAGAAAAAAATCGTTTAGGACGGGGGTCTATTATACCCCATTTAGGCGGGAGGGTAAATTTTAAAGACTGAAAACAAAAAACGAATTATTAAAACACAATGGTAATACTAATAATATTATGTTATATTTTTTTTTTGTTAAGTCAAAGATCCCTTTTTTAATTTACTTTTCAAATAAATTACTTTTTTTTAAACAGTTTTGAAAAATTAAATTTCAAACTCAAAATTTTTAAAAAAAAGTCATGCTAATATTTTAAAAAATTGTACGTAATAAATACTGTTTTCGTTTCCAAAATTAAATGCTGTTATACAGAAATTCGGATGCCTTTAGGACTTTTACTTTTCAAGATATTAAAACCCAACCTAGACACTCAAGCTTTTTGTCACTCCTAAGGCGAATAACCCTGTATTATGTTGGTTAATGGTCAAAAAAGAAATATGAATAGAGGCGAACAAAATTATGCCCTAAAAATGCTTTATTTTCATTTTATCTAAAAACTGAGATAAATGTGGTCCACTCGGGCGTATACGCACTTTTTTATTTTATTGAATTTTTTAAAAAATTTAATACAATTTTTTAGGTGTACGTTAAGTTGGTATATATCGTGTAAACCAAACAAGAGTTGCTTTGGTCAATTTTTTAATTAGTTTTATATCTAGGTACGTAACCATGTTTGGCAGACATTTTAGAGTTTTGACATAAGGTTGGGGAAAATCTGACTGGGTCAAAATGTTCTTATTATTGAAAAATGATCTACTTAATTCTTAATACAACAACTGTCGTAATAAGAAATGGTCCTACCTACAAGATACATATATTAAAGGTAATATCATTAGCGTTTTCATTTTTGTTCAGTTCTGCGCATGTGTCATAATGGAAGAAAAATGGCTGATTTTAGTGCGGTTGTGTGTTCTGTCATTCTGTCTCGTGTGTGTTCATTAATTTAAATTTGTTTTCAAAATTCTGCAAAAGTTTGGTTTAACTAATTTGTCCATAAAAATAACAACAAAAATATTTAAAAAAGTGTATCCGGGCCAATTAATCAGTGCTAAGCAGTTAAAATAAAAAAAAAAATCACGAATTTGTTTTTTTTTGTTTACCTTTCAGTTGTCATTATTGTCATTTTTCATTTTGACACAAAAACCTACACTGAAAGAAGCCATCTTGAAACTTGACAAGCTGCGCGTGTTAATACCTTAGATATGTGTACTGTGCCTACCTAATACCTAAATACATTGAGAAAATTAAATTTGCTGTATTTGATTTTCACGCTATGAAATTGAATGTTTTTGACATTTATAAAAAAAAAAAAAAAAAAAAAAAAAGGGGCGACCCTAGGCTTAAGAAAGAACACACACAGAATGGGCCATCACACACATGCTCAATTTTGAACTAGACAAAGCTGGGTAAATGAAAGTTTGAAGGCAAAGGATGTGAAGTATGAGGAAAGAAACGACTGATATTTTCATCCTTGTTTCGAGCGGACTACATAGTATAATTACTAATCCATAAAAAGTTGTACGTTTCTAGGCAAAATAAACAAATCTGTCGTCATGCTAAACTGAAAAATATTTATACATACATACATAAATGTATTCAGTTGTACAAACTGTGCATTATATATTTATTTTTGGTCTTAAAGCTTGAATTAAAATCATCTTTGACTATATTTTTTTTTTAAATTATCACATATTCCTTTTCAAATGAGAAGTTCATTTTCTCACTACGTAGCCACGTAATAATAGACATAACATTTGTGGAATAATTTTTTTTAAACTTACTGCTGGTTGTCGAAATATTTGGCCAAAACTCATTTTCGTGACCTTTGACCCATTATAAGGACCTTAGGGTCATCGGATATTTGAGGACTTTTCTCAGATTATAAAGTGATCTAAGCAACCGAACTATCGTCACGCTACAGATTACAGATTTTATTATTTTGCGAACTTTGCAACCATCTATACTTTTTGAGCAATTTTGCCTACAGAAGCAGAAGGTTTTATTAACGAAATGTTGAAAATTTGCAAACTGAAACCTTTGATTGATTTAAAAAAGCTGTTAAAAAATTTTGTGAAGTCAAAATCTAGTTTCACTGTTGTCATTAAAAAAAATTTCGCAAACCAATATGCGATTAACGAACAGAAAAACAAAAAACAATTTTTGTATTGTTATTGTTTATCTTCTTCTTATTAACGAACAGAGATACTTCTGTAAATCGCGTCATGCAACGCACTTAAATAAATACTTTCGATGGAATCTATTTTTCTTTGCACGTAAATTAGACGGACATTATGTACACCTCATGAAGATGAACATTAAGAAAAACAAACAAGAAAACAACCATTAAATCGCTGCCTCTTTAAAAAGCCACGTTTGTTTCTCATTATCCTCGTCGTAAACAGTAATTTTTAAGAAGACACAAATACCCTTAATCAAAAATTATATTTACCATCAAATATTATAGTGTTTAAGGGATTCAATACTTTAATAGTGTGTAGGCCTTAAAACTAAACTCTAATATTTCTAAAGGATTAAAAAAAACTAGGGTACTGCACCTTTACCTACCCAGGTAAATAGGTCATGAAAAAGAACTTTTCACTGCATTTTATATTTTGCACAATGATATAGACCTAAAATGATACAAATTTAAAATCCTGTTACTCTATTCAGTTATTTTTTTTTTGTCCCAGAGGAGCTTTAGTATTTACCTACTTTTTGTCTATCTTTTTCTTCTGCAGTTTAATTTTTTTTTTATACTCCCCATCATTAGGACAAATCTGCACCAAAGGATGCGAAGAGCTCTAAGCAATATCGTATGCATGTATCGATGATTTGCACGACTGCACGGCCGAGTTGATATTGGTATACGCTTGTTTTAATCCTACGAATGGTGCAGAGGAGATTTTGTGCTGCTTGTCAGTTGTCTAGTTAGTGTAGATTTAAATCAACAGACCAGTTCGGACAAACTTCTAATTGTAATTAGGAATAAAACGATAGAGGATGCGGTACTTTAATTGAATACGCCTGACCCGTTCCACAGCCTATCATCGTCTGCACTTCATTTCTAATTTTCGTACACAGAAAACAATTTCAACAACAATTTCTGTGGGTTTAAAGGGATAGGTCGGGACGAAATCCAGAATGCCATGCAGACATTCAAAAAAATACTTTTTTCGAGTGTTTTGTTTATTTGTTTTGCTTATTCATGAAAACTTGTTGATAAGGAAGGACATTAACAATGCGTTACAAAAGCTTGTTGGTATAGATTCGTATTTTTGAAAATAATCAATTCAATTTAGGTATGAAGGAAATCCCTCCTTTACATCACATCCTCTCTCAACTGATTTAATATGACAGATTTGTAAAGTACATTTGCATTATGTCAAAAAAAACATCAATTATCTTATTTCAATCAATTCATATAATGGGGGAAAGAGGGAGAGGTGCAATGTAGAAGTTTATATAGAGATATTACTTTTGGATCACACTAATTAGAGCCTAAACGGTTTTCTAAAAAATGGCTCAAACGATTTTGATTAAATTTCGCACATGTAATTTTAGAATAGTTTCAATAGAAGGTATTCCAGCGAAGCATCAAAAAAGCGAATAATGGAAGTAAAGGAAATTGCCTTTTTGTTGATATTTTCCCGAATATCTCGTCAAAGAATTAGTTGATTTTGTCAAACTTTTGCATTCCGGAACTACTAAGCTGTTAAAAAAATATTGTATTTAAAATTTATATAACTAAATATTTTATTTCTTTTAGTTTTTTTTTTAATTTTTTTTTTGTTTTAGTTTTCTACATTTGAAAGACGGTCATCAATTTTATGAAAAAGAACAAGACTTTAAATCATTTGGTTTTTAGTGCCTGACTTGGAATTGTTAAGGCAATTGAATACTGAAACCAAAAATAATAGATACTAAATTACATACAATTTTGAACAAAAATTAACTTAACCCTAGTTTACGGATTGGGGTTCGCGCGAACCCCAGCGCATGTTTGAATGCTTGTATCTTTTTTTGTAAATCATGTTTTCGACCCGGGATGAAAAGTCATTGAACGAAATTCATTTTTCTTTATGTTTTTTGTGTTATTTCCATTCAATTGATATTAGATAATTTTCTGTAATTTATTCTAGAAAAAACGTCACTAACCAAACTTGGGGCTCGTGAGAACCCCAATGCTCAAAATGAAAACAAAAAATTAAACTAAACTCATAACTAAACTAATACTTTATTTGAATATATAATAAAAAACAATAGATGGTGATTAACAAAATGCAGATTGACTAATATAGAAACAGTCAATCACTTTGAAACCGGTGGTAGTTCTGGGAGGCATTTGACGCAGACGATGTTTTTGTGGCGAAGACAACAGTTTTTTCCACAAACATCACATGATGGGGTTTTGCTCTTCCTGTCTTCTGCTCCTGGACAAATGTGGCACCCGGTCAGATTAAGACACCACAACTGTCAACTTAATCAATAAGAAATAGAGACAATGCATCAATTTGTACTACTTTAAGTATTGTTTTTTGAAAATAGCCCCTGCCATTTATGGGGGAGTATATAGACCCCATTGGCGATTCCTGGTCCTTAGTATTGGTTTAGCTACGTGGTCTAGGTAAGGTTAAAATAAAAAAAAATCATATTTTTTTTTTTTAATTTTATTGATAACGACAATTAATAAAAAACATTAATAAATGATATAAAATAAAAGTTTAAAAATTTATCGATACATAAATTCGCTTTGTTGTTCGACGGACACAACATTTTCGATGACCTTATCATAAAAATCGTCACTTTCTATAACAATTATATAACAATTATATAAATATAAATATCTAGGTACATCCTATATTTATATGATTTTTCGTTGCAAAAAATCTTAAATTTAAACTTATCTACCCATATTAATGTATGAAGGTATGTATGTACCTATCTTTAAACAATTTGGTTCACGTTCAAAGCTATGTTAACAAATTTCACGTTAGCCGTCAGCCGATAAAAGATACTTCTAGCGACTAGCCAAAATAAATTGACAATTATTTAACTATGATCTATTTTATTACAATAATATTATTTCTAGGTTCTAGCATAAAAGCATTTACTTCCATCTTACTTCTCAAAAAAAAAAAAAACAATGTCGCACTCTCAACCCAAAAATATATTTACTCACATTTAAAATCCAAGCAAATACAAAATAATTAATTAATTTCGCACTTTTAGGATTCGATACGAAACAACTGTTTATGTTTATTTCGCAAATAGCCCAGTCAATTCGACAATAAATTCGCAAAGCGCAATGTATTTCTGCATTTTTGATATGTTGTTGGGCATGTTAGAGTAGTCTGTAGCATAGTAAACCTGTGCTCGCTGCAGAAAAAAACGCTAAAATCACCCCATTTTTTGCGACATTTTACTTTATAACTTTGGAAATATGCAACTAAGGAAAAAAACGTCCACTATTAACTTGTTTTTTATAAAATGTTCTACAAGACCACATCAGTTTTAAATGCATGCATGTTATATTTGTTTTGATATCTAACCATGAATAAAAAAACAAATAAATTGAAAAACTAAGTAATTTTGAAGCAATCAAAAAATAAGTCAAAAATTATCTTATTATTATCAAGACGAAATTTGAAAATTCGATCCAAATCGATCAAATAGTTATGGCAAGAAACATGATGTTAATTAAGTGCAACACGCAATGTTTGCATCATAAAATATAGTTATAATATTTATATATTTTTTTAAGCAACTTTGGTAGCGAATTTAAAAGTTTCGAAAATGTTCACGAAATTACATATTTACATGCCAAGTGTACAATTTTCGGAAGTTTTAAAATTGATATCAAAGTATCAATGATATAAATATCATAACTTTATTTTATCATACTTAAGGGTTTCAAGTACATGAACAAAAAAATCAGTGCCAAAACTTAAGTGTCCTACTTTGACCACAGCAGTGATGCAAACATTGCTTGTTGCACTTAATTAACATCACGTTTCTTGCCAAAACTATTTGACCAATTTGAATCGAATTTACTCTAGAATATTTGATTACAAATTTTTAGCATAATTGGACAATTTTTGACCTAGTTTTTGATTGCTTCAAAATTACTAAGCTTTTCTGATTTTTTTTTTTAATTCTTGGTTAGATAGCAAGACAAATATAACATGCATGAATTTAAAACTGATGTGGTCTTGTAGAAAATTTTATAACAAACAAGTTTCAAGTCATAAAGGAAAATGTCGGAAAAATAGGATGAACTTAGCGTTTTGTTCACTCTTGCATTTTTCCTGCAGCGAGCACAGGTTTTTCGAAGTTGCAAACTTAGATACAGACTACTCTTACATGCCCCAACAACATATCAAAAATGCAGAGCTACACCGCGCTTTGCCAATTGAGCACATTTTTTGGAAGTAAGTAGGTACCTGGAGCTGCTGCATACCTTACGTATGTGCTTTATCGCATCATACTTACGCTTACGATTTCATTTATTTAGCTGGGCTTTGCTTAGGACACGTGTAGTAAAACGCTCTTGTATTATAGATTGTATGGTATTTGTGTTTGTATTTGTATTTTGAATAGATATTATTAAAAATTGTATGTAACTTGGTAGCGCGGATGTTGTAAGCTTTTAAGGAAGACTTGCTGTATGAGAGTTTCGTGTTGTGTACTGTGTTGGAACAATGTGGGTAGGTTGTGTACACAGTACAAATATTTATGTACCTTGGGTTAGGTAGGTATCTATTTTCTTTTATTATCATATCAATGCTATTTGCTATTTGTAGGGAATTTGGTTTTGGTATCGCGCAACGCTGAGGCAGATAGGAAGATGGGAGTTTTGTGTTGTGTGAAGGAAAATATGATTTGAAAATAGGTAGTTACGTGGGTAGTTTTTTTTTCTATTTATTTATGGTATTGATAATTACCATTACCTAATGACAGGCGCGAACGGAGGAACAAATTTCGGGGGGGGGGGGGGGGTTAAACTGAAAACTAAATATTAAGAGTGAAATTGTATGGCGAGGAAGTTAAATTCATACGTTTCGGGGGAGGGTTTGAACCCCCAAAAACCCCCCCTGCGTTCGCGCCTGCCTAATCACTATCATCATTTCAACATAACATTGTATAATTTATTCATTTAAATTCTTGGTTTAGCGGCGATAAACCTGCTAACTGAGAGGAATCGCCACTGACAAAATACCAGAATACCATATTAAATTTTTGAAAGCACTCAGTGTAACGTATCTTCCAATTTCTTCTTTGTTTGAAAAAAAAAAAAATAGAGCAACGTCTTAAATGCTAATATTGGATGACGAGAGATTCAGTTTGCCATTTAAGAAATACTGATGTATATTTAACTTAATTTAATTTACTTAATTCCACGCGCGCAAAAGGGGTTATGGCTACCCTTAAAATTTTTTTAACACAACACAACACAACACGAGCGATTAGGTAAGTAGGAGAGGATTTAGAAGGAGATACCGATGCACATTGGTTTTGAATGTTTGCACATAGTAATGAGAGGGGAAAGTAGCGTCGGGTAAAGCATTCCACATTCTTGTGGTGCGACTGAAGAAAGAATCTCTGTACATTACAATACGTCCGAAGTTGGCCTCGAGGGTGAACTGATGGGCATTCCTAGAAGCGCGAGTATTACGGTTGAATTTTTTATGGGGAGGAATGCAACTGGCTATTTCACTAGAACACTGATTATAATAATAGCGATAAAATAGAGAAAGACACGAAACATGACGGCCGGCGGTGTTCGAGAGATGTAATTGTTTCTGTTATAGATCTTTCGCCTATCATTTTTAAAGCTTTTATTTGAATTCTGTCCAACAAACTCAAGTGAGTTTTTGGAGCTCCTGCCCAAACATGAGAATTGTACTCAAGTTTTGGACGAATAAAGGCTTTATAGATCATAGCCAGATCAGAAGGGGAGACAAATTTCTTGCATTGCTGAAGAAAACCTAAACACTTAGCAGCGTTTTTGGCGACATCAAATATGTGGTCCTTCCACAAAAGGTGGTCTGTGACACACATACCGAGAACTGAGAGCTGTTCGGTTTCCTCGATGCAAGTGCCGACCATGGATAGCGGCATTGGGGGTGGGTTTCGCTTTAACGACAGGAGACAGCATTGAGTTTTAGGAGCATTAAATTCTACGCGGTTTTTGACTCCCCATTGGCCAATGCTGTCGAGATCAGAATTTAATTAGCTTATCATACGCTGCCGTTCAAGTTCCACATCCGAAGGACATGGATGAGAATCTGTAAACGAATATGAGAAGCTGAGGGTAATATCGGCAGCGAAACAATTTAATGGATTAGAAGTTTCAGACAGAAGATCATTTATAAAAATAAGGAAGAGAGTCGGAGACAAAACGGAGCCCTGGGGCACACCAGCATTTTTTTTGTGGATTTCAGACTTGAAACCGTCCAATACAACTTGTATTGAACGGTCCGAAAGGTTATTTCTAATCCAACGAAGAGGAGATTCATCGAAACCAAATGCGCGCATTTTCGATAAGAGAGCTTGGTGCCAAACTCTATCAAACGCTTTTGAAATATCAAGTGCAATAATCTTACTTTCTCCAAAACGATGTAAAGATTTGTTCCACTGTTCGGTGAGATATACCATCAAATCACCAGTGGACCTATTGCTACGAAAGCCGTACTGCCGGTCATTAAGAAGCTTTCATTCCTCGAGATATTTCTTGAGCTGGAAATTAATCAGCGTTTCCATGACCTTGGAAAGAAGGGACGTAATTGCAATTGGTCGATAGTTAGAGGGTGAAGAAGATACGCCTTTCTTAGGGACAGGCTGGACAAATGCTGTTTTCCATCCACTCGAAAAGAGACCAGTAGAGTAGGACAGATGAAAAAGCTTACGCAGTGGTTTTGCCAGCGTTGAAGAACACCTCTTCAGAACGATGGGGCCAGCGGATTTGTGTACATCGAGATCTTTTAGAACTCTAGCAAACTGCACGAGTGCGAAAGAAGATTTGTCCCATAAAATCATTTACGCTCTCAAGTACAGAAGGAGTCATAACACTTTCTGGCAGCGTCGAATTAACAGCAAACTGTGCTGCAAGCAAATTGGCTTTATCTTGCGAGCTGGCAAAAGGAGTATCATTGAAGACGAGCGTTGGAACCGAGGACGAGGTGGTGTTTCGTATGTTTTTTACAAATGACCAAACATTTTTACTACCTTTGGGACATTGTAGTATTTTATGCCGTAATTTTTGATCATACAAAAATTTGGTTCTTCGAATGTGAAAGTTACAGGTCTTTCTAGCTTGTTAAAACTTTTTCCGGTTTTCCTCAATAGGGTTGGTTTTATAACATCGGAAGCTTACTTCTCTTACCCTAATAACCTCTTTACAGCTCGAATCAAACCATGAGTTTTCTTTGGGTTTGATAGATTTCACCCTATTCGGGATAAAATTTCTCATTCCACAAAGAATCAAGTTTGTTATCATATCTGCACTGGCGTCAACATCACTATCGAGGAAGCATAGTGACCAGTTAAAGCTCTTGAAGAAATTATTGAGACCGTCCCAGTTGGCTTTCTTGTATTGCCAAGCGGTTCTCTTTGGAATTTTTTCTTTAACTATGATTTGGTGGCATGAGAAATTCGCAGATATGGTCAGATGAGCCTAGAGGAGATAATACACTCATAGTGTATTTATTAGGTTCATAGGTAAAGAACAAGTCAAGAGTGTTGGCGATTTGACCTGCAACGTCAGGAATCCGAGTAGGCTCGTCAACAAGCTGAGTCAGGTGGTTTAACTCAGCAAAAATCTCGACATACCTTCCTTCGGGTGTTGTCTGACCAGAATAGCGTAGCCACGAAGAATTGTGTACATTGAATTCGCACGTAACAACGATTTCACTGTGCGGATAATGGGAAACAATTCTTAGGGTTGCGAGACCATGGTGTAAGAAAAATAGAGGCACTAAGCTATAACCAGGTATGCTAAATTCGGAGTAATCGGAATTTTCACCTTCTTGGGTTTCACTAAGTACCAATACTGCCGGCCTGTTTTTTACAGTTTGGACGTACACTGCACAGAAATTCTTTCTCTGCCCCCAAATGTTGCTGATATCGACTTTAAATTCACCTACCATTACGAAAAAACAAACAAATAAAAAAACAAATCAGACAGTTATCTACGCTGATATTGAGTTTGGGCCCCAATAGAACTTCACATTACAAAATACTATCAGTGTTATGCCTTAATAGTTTGTATTGATCCGCCCCTGGAACCCAAAACCAATAACAGCAATTTATCTGATTTGCTTCGACTCAATCAATTACTTACATTGCATGAGATGAGCCACACATTGCACGTAATGACTAAGCCAAAGCAATGTGAATGACGAGGGAAGGAGAGATATGCAAAATTTACCGCTAGCTGGTTTTAATTTTGTGCAGCATCAGCTTCATGGGCAAGGTGCACTTTTGTTGTTTTTTTTTCTTTGTTCACAAGCACAAGCACTGGCACTGACGCTGGCACTTTTTTTTGCAATTTACTTTTGCTTAATGAATAGATTTTATTTAGGCTATTGATTTTTTTTTTTTGTCGTACGGTGGGTTCGCGGGAATTTATTATATTATATTATTTCTTTATGCACTTTGATAAAAGGTGATGGAGACAGATTGGTTTATTTGTTTATTTTTTTGATTTTCTAGTTTGTTTGTAATTTGTTTATTGGGGTAGTGCGCACGGTAAAATTCTCAACTCCCGACACGTCTGTTCGCGGTGGGGTGCGGATCGGTACTGATCGGTTATTTCCTTTAAATACATAGGTTGGTACAATACAAAAGTAATTATTCAATTATGTCAACTTTTAATTGAAATTTCAATGAGTTTTGGACTCTTCCTTTAAAAATATAATTTACTAGCGGGAACACCCGGCGTTGCCCGGTTCCCTTCTATTAAAGGATAGTTTGTGAACAAATCTTGAAAAAAAAAATTTCCCGTGGAAAATAGTTTTCCTTAAAAATATTTCTGCTATCGTGAATATATCTGAAATAAATTCGATGAATTGACCTCCCAATTCCCCAGGAAAATTTATTCCCGACATCAATAAATTTTCAACATCATTCATGTTCTCAATTTTCAAAAGATAGAAATATTGTGCAAGTGTTAATTGTTATTAATATAAAAGCTTAACTATATATTCACGTACTTCTAAATATCTATGCTAAGGACACCTACTTGTAAGAAAATATTTGAAAAATTGGTATGGTTTGCTATCTCACCCCAACTATCAACTGTCAAAGCAAAAGGTGTGATTTTTCGGATTTTTGACGTTTCACCACCATCACTGTCAACTGTCAAGTGCGACTTTTTTTATTTCCACTGGACTTAGAGTGCAAAATTCACCTCCTGAATCGATTGGCGCTCTCAGATCATGACATTTCGACACCTGTCAAATTGAAAAGTGAAATTTCTTATTTTCTGTTGGTGCTAAAGTGCTGGCCGAGACAAAAGGTAATAACACCCTCCTTAATCGATTGGTGCCCTTAGATTTTGACATTTCGACACACGACCTGCAACGCACAGAAGAGAGGAGCTGTAATACGGAAGTTTTTGCTCTTAAAGCATTGCTGTTACCATTTTTGTTATCATTGTGAATGATTTACTCTACGGAGCGAATGTTTCTCACTTATTTGGGAGATTGTGAAAGTATTCGCCGTGTTGATTTCAACATAACTAAATTTTCACCAACCATGTAAATCAAACATGTGATACAGAAATTGATATTTTATAGAGTAAGATGCATTCATGACGATAAAAAAAAAACAATTTGTATTCGCGGACAGAACAAATTATTAACACGACGGGATGCTTAGGTAAACGAAAACAAACAGAGGAAAATGGAAGAATAGGAAATGTCAGGAAATTAACAAGAAATAGAAAGATCGTAAAAGAAGAAAGGATAGTACTAGATTTTTTTTACGATCTAGGCTAAAGATATTCTAAATGTTGCAAAGCGAGAAAACTTTTGTGCAGATTTTCTCGGCGCAACTTTGAAGAGAAAAAAAAGCGAATGGGTGATGGTATGAATTTTGACTCGAGAGTGAGGGTTTTTGGCTAATGAAGTCAATGATCTTGGAAATTAAAAACAAAGGAAATGAAAAGCTTTAAGTTCGGTATATTTTCCAATGTCGGTTGGTGATAGGACAGGGAAAATTTGCGGAATCAAACTAGGTATCAGTTTCCATCAGTTAAGACGGTTAACAATCTTGTGCGGATTACAATTTGCTTGCATACAAATTTTGCATTTTTCAACTACCTACTTTGTATAATTATTATACAACAAAATACTAATTTAAAAAGTACAAATTTTAAAGCGGTGAATTTGCCGAAGTTTATATAGATTTTTACTAGCCCCTCGGGGTATACTTACTTACTTTACTTTTGATGGCGCTCACATCCCAGGATGGGCTTCGGCCTCAACTAACAAGCCCCTCCAGCCAGCTCTGTCCCTAGCTAGCCGCTTCCAGTTGCGCACACCGAGTGCTTTGATGTCGTCATTCACTTGATTGCGCCACCTGTTCTTCCTCTGCTGCGTACCCCATCGAGGTTGGATTCGAAGACTCGTCGGGCAGGTGCGTTGCTGTCCATACGCTCCACGTGCCCCAGCCATCTCAGCCGCTGTATTTTCAGCTTTTCGACCAGGTCAACGTCGCTGTATAGCCCGAATAGCTCGTCGTTGAATCTTCTCCTCCATACTCCTTCGATACACACCGGACCGAAAATCACACGAAGAATCTTCCTCTCAAAGCACCCTAGCAGATTTTTATCCGAATCTTTCAGTGTCCATGCTTCTGACCCATAAAGCAGGACCGGGATGATTAAGGTCTTGTATAAAGCCTCCTTGGTTCTCTGAGAGAGGGCCTTACTACTTAAATGCCTTCTTAGACCGAAGAAGAAGCGGTTGGCAAGAGTAATTCTTTGCTTGATCTCTGCACTGATGTCATTCTGCGATGAAATAGTGGAGCCCAGGTAGACAACTTCGAAGTTATATCTGTCCATCGTGATATTTTGCCCGAGTTGGCGATGTTGAGATTCCTCTCTCGATGACAGCATATACTTCGTCTTGTCCTCATTAACCGCCAATCCTATTTTAGCCGCCTCCGATTCAATGCTCGCAAATGCCCCTGCCACAGCTCGCTTCGTTCTGCCGATAATGTCTATGTCATCCGCATACGCAAGCAATTGAACGGACTTTTTATAGATTGTACCGCTGGTGTTGACATGTGCGTTGCGTACAATGGCTTCAAGGACGATGTTGAATAGGTTGCATGATAACGCGTCGCCTTGCCTCAATCCTTTCTCAACATCAAAGGAATCGGTGGTGTTCTCACCAATTTTGACGGAGCAGCGAGATTTCTCCATCGTCATCCTGCACAGGCGGACGAGTTTGACAGGGATGCCGAGACTCGACATGGCTGTGTATAATTCGTCCCTTTTCACGCTATCATACGCGACTTTAAAATCGATAAAAAGGTGGTGTGTATCAATCTGGAATTCCCGGGATTTTTCTAAAATCTGCCGGAGTGTGAACATTTGATCGACGGTGGTTGACTTGCCTGGCCTAAAACTACACTGATAGGGGCCGATCAGATCGTTGACAAAAGGTTTTAAGCGGGCCAAAAAATCTGCCGCGGGGCAAAAAAACTGCCGCGGGGCAAAAAATCTGCCGCGAGTCAAAAAATCTGCCGCGGGGCAAAAAAACTGCCGCGGGGCAAAAAATCTGCCGCGGGGCAAAAAATCTGCCGCAGGGCAAAAAATCTGCCGCGAGGCAAAAAATCTGCCCCGAGGCAAAAAATCTGCCGTGGGGCAAAAAATCTGCCGCGGGGCAAAAAATCTGCCGTGGGGCAAAAAATCTGCCGCGAGGCAAAAAATCTGCCGTGGGGCAAAAAATCTGCCGCGAGGCAAAAAATCTGCCGCGGGCAAAAAATCTGCCGCGGGGCAAAAAATCTGCCGCGAGGCAAAAAATCTACCGCGGGGCAAAAAATCTGCCGCGAGGCAAAAAATCTGCCGTGGGGCAAAAAATCTGCCGTGGGGCAAAAAATCTGCCGTGGGGCAAAAAATCTGCCGCGGGGCAAAAAATCTGCCGCGGGGCAAAAAATCTGCCGTGGGGCAAAAAATCTGCCGCGAGGCAAAAAATCTGCCGTGGGGCAAAAAATCTGCCGCGGGGCAAAAAATCTGCCGCGGGGCACAAAATCTGCCGCGGGGCAAAAAATCTGCCGCGAGGCAAAAAATCTGCCACGGGGCAAAAAATCTGCCGCGGGGCAAAAAATCTGCCGTGGGGCAAAAAATCTGCCGCGGGGCAAAAAATCTGCCGCGGGGCAAAAAATCTGCCGTGGGGCAAAAAATCTGCCGCGAGGCAAAAAATCTGCCGTGGGGCAAAAAATGTGCCGCGGGGCAAAAAATCTGCCGCGGGGCAAAAAATCGGCCCCGAGGCAAAAAATCTGCCGTGGGGCAAAAAATCTGCCGTGGGGCAAAAAATCTGCCGCGGGGCAAAAAATCTGCCGCGGGGCAAAAAATCTGCCGTGGGGCAAAAAATCTGCCGCGAGGCAAAAAATCTGCCGTGGGGCAAAAAATCTGCCGCGGGGCAAAAAATCTGCCGCGGGGCACAAAATCTGCCGCGAGGCAAAAAATCTGCCGTGGGGCAAAAAATCTGCCGCGGGGCAAAAAATCTGCCGCGGGGCACAAAATCTGCCGCGGGGCAAAAAATCTGCCGCGAGGCAAAAAATCTGCCACGGGGCAAAAAATCTGCCGCGGGGCAAAAAATCTGCCGTGGGGCAAAAAATCTGCCGCGGGGCAAAAAATCTGCCGCGGGGCAAAAAATCTGCCGTGGGGCAAAAAATCTGCCGCGAGGCAAAAAATCTGCCGTGGGGCAAAAAATGTGCCGCGAGGCAAAAAATCTGCCGCGGGGCAAAAAATCTGCCGCGGGGCAAAAAATCTGCCGCGAGGCAAAAAATCTGCCGCGGGGCAAAAAAACTGCCGTGGGGCAAAAAATCTGCCGCGAGGCAAAAAATCTGCCGTGGGGCAAAAAATCTGCCGCGGGGCAAAAAATCTGCCGCGGGGCAAAAAATCTGCCGCGGGGCAAAAAATCTGCCGTGGGGCAAAAAATCTGCCGTGGGGCAAAAAATCTGCCGTGGGGCAAAAAATCTGCCGTTGGGCAAAAAATCTGCCGTGGGGCAAAAAATCTGCCTTGGGGAAAAAAAAACCGTCGCGGGGCAAAAAATCTGCCGCGGGGCACAAAAACTGCCGTGGGGCAAAAAATCTGCCGCGGGGTAAAAAATCTGCCACGGGGCAAAAAATCTGCCGCGGGGCAAAAAATCTGCCGCGAGGCAAAAAATCTGCCGCGGGGCAAAAAATCTGCCGAGGCAAAAAATCTGCCGTGGGGCAAAAAATCTGCCGTGGGGCAAAAAATCTGCCGCGAGGCAAAAAATCTGCCGCGGGGCAAAAAATCTGCCGCGGGGCAAAAAATCTGCCGCGGGGCAAAAAATCTGCCGCTGGGCAAAAAAACTGCCGTGGGTCAAAAAATCTGCCGCGGGGCAAAAAATCTGCCGTGGGGCAAAAAATCTGCCGCGAGGCAAAAAATCTGCCGTGGGGCAAAAAATCTGCCGTGGGGCAAAAAATCTGCCGCGAGGCAACTGGTTTATTTTTTCTTTCCAGAGCTCGAGAAGAAGATCTTCTTCTGCTGAATTCCATGTTTTTGGATATACATATGTATTTTCTTTTGGACATATTTTATTTTATAAATTTATTAAATTAAAAGGACCCAAACCAGACAAATCCAAAAACCACTTTTGTTTTGACAACATAAATAAAAAGTAACAGTGAAAACATGCTGTCAGCACGTTAGTTTTCACTTTATCGAAAAAATGGTATAAAACCCAATTTCGTACGCAATTTCATGGAAATTGAGTTGATTTGAGATTATTTTGAAATTGCCTCATTGTATGAGAAATTGTGCAATTTCAAAGATGATTTCGGCAAAATAATTTAAAATTGCGCAATTTCGTTCAGTGGGAACATAGTATTAGATACTATTGGGTCTACAGAGTTGATTCTGGGCTCAAGTTGAAGCGAAATAAGTAACTTTGAAATCGTAGAACAATGTTTTTATTTAAAATTAGTTCTTTAGGGCTAACATTGCCAATAACTGAAAAAAGCATGAGAAGTTCAGGTTTTTTTTTTTTGACCATCAAGCGGATAGCGCTCGAGGTTAAAAATTTTACAACTCAGAAAAAAATTAGAAAAAATAGATTTGAAGAAAATGGCCCGCTTCCATACAAAAAGACAAGTAGTCTAAGAAAGATAGGATCTGACCGGGAACAAATTAATTCATGAAATTCTATTGCTGGTATCGACGCAGAATATTATCATCAACAACATTATTCATAGTTCCTCAAAATCCTCGCATTGGCTTTTTGAATATGAACGCATTTGAAGAGGTGGAGAGGGATGGGAGTTTATCAAGCTGAACATTTTGTTACAACACAATCTAATCATATGTTTTTAGGGTGCTTGAAAACGCTGATTCTAAAGAGACCAAAACTGAAAAGATACATGTACCTATCCTGTATAAAGTTAAAGTCCTCTTTATGGAATGATTACTTTTTTTTTAAGTACAACAAGTAAAACATTACCCATAACATTAGCATTTTAAACTATGGGATATTAATAAAATTTGGTATAAATGTTTCATAAATCATGTTTACCAAGAATCAAAAGAGTCCCCATAAATATCTGTAATGAAAGGGTGTTTTCTTTAGGGCGAGATGTTAGTGCGTCATTGTTACCATAACATCTACGAATAAATTTTGACACTGATGAAATTTGCTAAAAATATTAAATATGTCATGGTTTTCAAGTATCAAAAGAGTCTATTAAAATAACTTGATCCAAAGAGTTTTTTTTAGAGAGTTTATGTTTGACCTGCCCCTATACGGAGCAAAATGTTAGGTCTTAAGAAAAAGTGTATTTTCGTGTAATGGAGATAGTACATATGAAAAATGATATATGATTTAAAGGTATTTTTCTTACCGCTTAATCTAATACAAGAAAAAACAATATGATACAAGCACCCTAAAAAAAGTTAGATTAAATTTGAAGCTAAAATTACAGTTTTTTTCCGTTAAGCAGGTCAAACATTACACCTATACATTACACCTAAGATATTTATATGGACTCTTTTAATCCTTGGTTGTCAATATAAATTTAATATTTTTAGCAAATTTCATAAGTGTCAGAATTTGTTCATGGATGTTGTGGTAATAATCACTCACTTGCATCTCTCCGTCAAAAAAACGCCACAGATATTTTTGGTAAACATGCCAAATGAAACATTTCAACCAAATTTCAGTAATATCCCATTATTTTAAAATGGTTTTGGGTAATATTTTACTTGTTGTACTTAAAAAAAGTCATCATTCCATAAAAAGACCTCTAACTTTTTGTGGGATACATGCATCTTTTCAGTTTTAGTCTCTTTAGAATCAGCATTGAAAAGCACCCTAAAACATGTGTCATATGATTAGATTGTATTATAACAGATTTTTTCAGCTTGATAAACTCCCGCCTTCTCCACCTCCTTAAATGGGCCTATACAAAAAAACTATTGCGGGGATTTTGGGGGAATTTGGATATGTTGTTCAGGATAAAATTCTGTGTCGATACCAGCAATAAAATTTCATGAATTAATTTGTTCCCACTTGCCCATATTAAATTTTCTCACCAATAACTTTGATTGAGCTGGAATTGGCTCTCTTTAAACTAAAGAACAATAAAGCCCCGGGGATTGATGGAATCCCTACAGAGTTTCTCAAACATTCTACTTTCGAACTCAAAAACTATTTACTGCTGCTGTGCAATTATTTGTTTGAGAATGCATGCATTCCTCAAAGCTTTAACAAAGCTGTTATCTTTTCCATTCTCAAAAAAGGAGATGCTAGCTTGGCTGAAAATTATAGAGGCATATCTATACTCAACTCAATAAGGAAGATATTCGCTACAATTTTGTATATAAGGCTATCAAACTGGATAGAATGCAATTAAAAATGTATTATATTTCAAGCTGGATTTAGAGCTGGATTTTCGACTTCTGACCATATTTTCGCCCTGTCTAGCATTGCCTCAAAATATACACAAAAGAAAAAAAGATGTATGCCTGTTTTGTTGATTTTAAAGCAGCCTTTGACACTGTTAACCGCCAAGCTTTGATATACAAAATGGCTTCCATTGGTTTATCTAGAAAGTTTCTGGCATTATATGAAAAATTTTTATGTGGAACTAGTGCTTCAGTTTGGGATGGGTCGGAGTTGTCGAGCTGGTTTGAAACGACAGCAAGTGTTCCTCAGGGATGTATCCTGAGTCCAATCTTTTTTGCTCTTTTTATTGATGATATTTCTGACAGCTTGTCTGGGGGAGTCAGTATTTCTGATATGAGTGTCAAAATTCTACTCTACGCGGACGATCTTGTCCTGTTGGCAGATAACCCTTCTTCTCTTCAGCTCCAAATAAACAAGCTTCAGAGGTATTGCAAAAACTGGGACCTAAACCTAAACGCACTCAAAACAAAAATAATGGTGTTTGAAGCTCGGAAATGTAAGAGGTTGAGAGAAGAAAGTTGGTTTTTGGACGACGAACGTGTATAGGTGGTTCAGGAATTCAAATATCTGGGAATACTGATGACCTCTAATGTTAGCTTTGCAAAGCATGTAAAGGAAAAGGGTAAGGAAGCCAAAATTAGACTAAGCGTTATGTGGCCAAATTTTTTTGCAAACCAAAATATAGACCTGGGTTCAAAATCAATCTCACTGTGAAGGTTATCAGCACTATTTTTAAAGTAAGCGTAGAAATTCTTAATTTAAATTATGTTCCTCATCGTACAGACCTGTCGTTATTGTGTAATTTTTGTAACAGATATGAACGAGGTGATGTTTACCATTTTATAGCCATTTGCCCAATTTTGCAAGAGATTAGAAGACTTAACTTCCAACAAAGTGTGCTTTCTAGATTACAATTGATACAAATTTTAAACGGATCAATGGGTAGGACAACGCTCTACAAGTATTGTGATCATGCTCTAACCTATCACAATAATTTTTGAAATGTTGAAGTGTCGGTAGTTTTTTCAGTTCAACCTTTTACTTTAGATAAAAAAAACAACTTGTTTTCTTCCTTCTTTTATAAATTATTTATTATTTTAAATTAAAAACTAAAATGTATTATATATATATTTTTGTTGATTAAAACTGTACAATAGTCTAAATTAAAATTCTATCAATTTTGTATTAATAATTAAAATTAAATGTCTTTATCTGGCAAACGGCAACATGCCATTTCCATACATTATTTTTAAATATTTATTTTGTAACTTTTTTTTTTTTAAATAAAGAGTATTAATAATAATAATAATAATAATAATGTTAAATTTTCTATCTTTCCTAGACTAAAAGTTACTGTTCTAATTATTATTCTTTAAATCTAAGGCTACATACTTACTAAATATTGAGAAAAAAAGCACTCTAGGGAAAAACATTACTTGATATTGATATTGAAAACTTAATTCAATTAAAAAGTACAAGTGACCTCAACTCCAGAAATAATTGTGTTTCGCCCAAGGTATAGCAGTGGGCTCTTCAGTCAGTCTGTTAAACCCTACTAAGACACAAATTTCGGTCGAAAACTTAAGTCCTGGTAACTTTTTAATTTCCTCTAGCTAACGGTAAATTATATATTTCAAATTTTTACCAAAAAATCTTTAATATGATCTCCTTCTAAAATTTCAGACTCTGAAAAATATATTAAAAACATAAAAATTAAAACCTTTATCTGTCGTAGTGGACACATATTCATCATTTTTATATCCTGTACATGTATGGGACTTAATATTTTCCGAACACATATGACTTATATGCTTCTTCGACTTAACAAATCGAAAAACCTATAATGTACATAATAGTTGTATGGACAAAAAATTACAAAATAATCTTCTTCTTCATTTTACCGGCGATGTCATGATCTCGAAGGGGACCACAACTCTCCCACTCAACTGCTTCACCTAAGGTTCCACTTGTAAGGTTCACCTGGTTGACCTCAGAAAACGTCGATAGGCCTCCCGGTATTGGATTGCTCCATGTCTGAGGCGAACTAAATGCCGGTGTCGTTGCATTTGTTTCATCCAGGAGTTTTTGCGCCTGCCTTTCTTCCGCGATAGTGTTGGAACGTCTTGTGCTATTGCCTTTTGAACTGGGTTCTCATGGCATCTGCTTTGTACATGACAGTACCAGCTAAGTTTGTCATATGCTGTATTTTGTCCAAGATTGTATTTTTGATGTGTAGGTTTCCTCGGATTCTCTTGCTTCTTATTCGATCACGTTTTGTCACTCCTGCTGTCATGCGAAGCATCTTCATCATTTCAGCTGCCGTCAATTTACTCTCATACTTCTTGTACATTGTCCAACACTGTGAACCGTATGTAAGCGCTAGACGAACAACTGCCGTGTAGATCTTTCCTTTCAGCTTAGGGAGCATTTTTCTATCACAGAAGATGGCAGAGTTTTCCCGCCAATTCATTCATCCTACGCTTACTCGATGTTTGATGTCGTCATCACAAGATCCTTCACTATTGATCATTGTTCCAAGATATTTAAACTTTTCGCACTTGGGAAGCACTGTTCCATTCAAATAGATGTCCGGAATATCTAATGATAAAATGATACAACAAAAGGAGAATGAGCAAAGTAGTCTACCTACTCAACAGTAATGTGTCATATATCGTTGAAAAGGTAATGACGTGTACATAAATTAATTATATAGACGTAAAGCTCTAAGCCAAGGGGTTCGAAATGTATTTGGCGCTTAAAATCGGCAAATAGAATAACAGTGTAATTGTTCATTGGAAATGGTCTACCGACTCAACAGTAGTGTGTCATACGTTTTTGCAAAGGTAATTTCAATTGCATCATTTAATTATTTATATGACCGATAAGCTCTAAGTCATGGGGTTCAAGAGATATTCGGCCTCAAAGAACCAACAACTTCCATAGTGCATTTCCTCATTGTGTACTCTTCTAACTACACAACAGCAATAAGCCATTTATTTTTGAACAGGTTATTGCGCTCTTTATTTTATTATATAGTCATAAAGCTGTAAACTATGGTGTTCAAAAGATATTTGGAAAAACGCAGAATAGCCCAGTAACGCATTTCCGTGTTTTTTTTTGTTTCAAAATCTTTTGAGCCTCATGGTTTACAGCAGTAACCTTTCCACTGTAGTATCACACATCACTGTTGATTTGGTAGACCATTTACCAATGAGAAATTGCATTTTTGTTGTTTTAGATACTTTGAAGCCAAATACCCCACTGGTTTAGAGCTTTATGGCAATATAATGAAATGAAGCACACGTTATAACCTTTACAACGATGTATGACAGATTACTGTTGAGTTGATAGATCATCACTTGCCAATGAAGAATTGCATTACTGTCCTTTTCGGTGATTTGACGGCCAATATCTTTCGAACCCAATGGTTAAAAGCTTTACGTCTATAAAATTAATTGATAAACACGTCATTACCTTTCCAACAATGTATGACACATTGGTGTTGAATAGGTTGACCACCTCCAATACATTTTTGCCCATTCTCCTGTCGTAAAGGTTTTTTATTGCATTTTTTTCTTTAAAATCGAAAAAAAAAATTAAAACGTGCCGGCATTCTGTTGGCCCACCATTTTACAAAAAATAAAAATATCGGACAATTTTTTTTGAGCCAAGTTAACACTTCTGATTGTGAGCAATAGGTCTACTGTATGCGTTTTGAATTCTTGTAAATTTGCTTCTTTTTCTCTCTGTGTAGAAGGTTCATACATTACATACATACACTTAAATATACATTCTCGATTCAAAGTAACAAAGTTTTTCTAATTGAACTAACGTTGTCATAGCTAAATAAGATGCTAAGAGATAATATTTCGGAACTGATTTCAAAATCAGGTCAACAAGTTTTTTTTTTTTTTTTTTAATGATAACCCTTTTACAAGGGTTCTTGCCAAGTGTATAGATCTGATGATTAAGCGGGTTGGATCTACCTACTTATGAAACCGAATAACGCGACGCGTAATATCCTTTAATAAAACTTTGTATGTGTTGTTTTTTTGTTCATCTCCATAAAACACGAATACCTACGTGCAAATACACCGAATTTCTATACCACAATCTAAAAAAAGTCAGTATTTTACTGAATGATTACCACACTTTAAAGCACGTGACTTGTTTTTTTCGCGATAAGTGAAAAATTGCACACGGTAGCAATGGCAGTTCTTGTGCTGTTTGCAACTAAGGAAAAATAAATCAATCCAAATCAAATAGGAACTTCAGACTTAGTTTATTGGTGTAGTAGAAGGTATAAAGAAAAAGGTACCTATACCTTTACCTATAGGATGAAACATACCAAACCTACACAAATGGTACGGGTCGGGTCCGGGTGCCACACGTTTGCCATATAGTTTAGGTTGGCCTGAGCCATAGGTATATACGAGTATAGGGATGTCCTGGGTTGCCTTTCTTTTGAGAGTATTTTACTGGATAAATGCGCTTGGAAAAAGTTCTTATTCACTATCAGATCACGTGCACAATTCCACATCAGTGTTTTGCAGCAGAGCACAAAGCTTGTGTGTTAGGGATAAAAAACGAACAGGAGTACAGGACGTGGAATAATGTAGAAGATTATCGACGGAGATAGGCTGCAAGCTATTTTAACTCTTTAAACTTGCACCGGAAAGTACTTTTATGTTTGATTTGATTTGATTTGGTGTGTATTTCTATAAAACTTCAAAGTTTGCATATAACTAACACAGTTCTGGCTGCTAATGTGATGTTGGTTTGGTATGAAGTTAAATGTTTTAATTTTAAACAAATGCACACGTTCAGTTTCACAGAGAACAATGAATCGTATTCCACTTCTATTGTTCTGTTATTAAGATGGATAATAAATTACTTAGGTATCTCTTGTATGCTAAGATATGTTTGCTATTTAGCTATCAGATGGAAGATAAGAAGTGACTTGGAAGTTCTGTTTTCGGCTGACATCGGAAAGAGGAAACTAAGAACTTATCTTAAAACCTGATGGGTATTTGACTTTCTTCTTGTTTTTCCTATATGCAGCAAAATAATTTGGTTGAAGAGGGAAATCACAAATGCACCTCTTTATTAGTGATTTGTTCTTACTTATGGTGGCGCTACAGTCCGGTGTGGACCTCAACCAACAAGCCTTCTCCAGCCAGCTCTCTCCCTAGCTAGCTGCTTCCACTTTCGCACACCAAGTTGGTTGAGGTCCTCTACCTCTTGCCGGCGCCACGGGTTTTGCGGTCTTTCTTTATTGCATCGTCCCTCGGGGATAGATTCAAAGACTTTTCGGGCCGGAGCATTGGTGTCCATCCGCTCTACATGACCCCTCAGTCGTTGCCTTTTCACTTCACCTTTTCGCGTCGATGTGGCTCTACAGCCCGTACAGTTCGTTGTTGTATCTTCTACTCCATTCCCCGTCTATGCATACGGGACAGAAGATTACCCGAAGCATTTTTCTCTCGAATATTCCGAAAGTGTACTCATCCGCCGCTAACAAGGTACATGGTTCTGCACCATACAACAGGACCGTTATGATGAGTGTCCTTTAAAAGGACACTTTATTAATTCCAAAGAGGGCTTTACTTTTCAATTGCCTTCTAAGCCCAAAGAAACAGCGATTGGCAAGAGTTATCCTTCATTTGATCTCAGCGATTGTCTGAATTGATTAGCGCAGCCCAGGTAGACAAAGTCCTTAACTATCTCAAAGTTATATCTGTCATTGGTGACGTTTTGCCCAAGACGTCGGTTTTGAGCGTCCTTTCAAGATGACAGCAATCACTTTGTTTTGCATTCATTCACCGCTAAGCACATCTTTGCCGCTTCCTTCTTAATGCTTGCAAAAGCTCCACTGACATCAAGCTTTGTTCTTCTTATTATGTCAATATCGTCGGCGTATGCAAGTAATTGGATAGACTTTTGAAAGATTGTGCCTCTAGTGTTGGCGTGCGAGTTTTGCACTATTCCTTCAAGTATATGATGTTGAAGAAGTCGCATGACAGCGAGTCGCCTTGCCTTAATCCTATAATGACATCAAAGGTGTCAGTGAGGTCTTTACCGACCTTGATGGAGCAGCATGCGTTCTCCATCGTCATCCTGCACAAACGGACGAGTTTGCCAGGGATGCCAAAACTAGACATTGCTCTATATAGCTCGTCTGCCGTGGTGTTAATATTTGGTCGATTGTGGACTTTCCTGGCCTGAAGCCTGGAAAGTTCAAATATAGTGTGTTTTGTCCCAAAAGTACAAAAAAAAAACAACTTAAAAATAAGCCAACACTCATAAAATTAGGTTTACGAATATGGTTTTGGCTGAGATACATTTTGTGAGTTAGTAAAGCTAGAATTTTCAACAAGGAAACTTATTTAAATTAACGAATCACAAAATGTTCTTAAAAATTGCATTGAATCTTTACAGCATATTTTTAGCTATAAATGCATTTTTGTTATATTTTTACATTATAGTAAATGCATATTTTCAAAAAAAAAAAAAAATTAACAGATGATTGAACATCGGTTTGAATGAATTTCACACAAACTTTTAAATATCTTCATTTGCAGTCAGTGAGCATCAACTGGGCATGGATGTATTTGTAAACTTATCTGCTCGAACTATCCGGATAGATTTGTGTTTTGTAATATTTTGTAAAATAACGCTGATTCAGTAATAACTCACACGAATCTACATACAAAGTGTTTAAGATTGGATAGCTTATTTGACTGATTCTAAAACATGGGCAATATTTGTATTTCGTAGTGATACCTATAGCCCAGTCATCGAAGACTCAAATTGATAAAATAAATGCAAAAAATAGTGCTCTCTGTATTATTTTTTTATATGGTAGGGGATATACCCAGGTATAACATATCCAAAGTCCACGGCCCAGGGCCGCAAGCTAAACTCAGGAGGGGGGTTAAAGGTACCCCTTTTAAGATTTTCGTGAATATTGGCATAATCTAGTATGTTAGCGCAAAAGTCTATACTACATAATTAGAGACAAATAAATTGTCTATAAAAAAGTTATGTTCATATTTTTGATAGGGTTAATAATAAGGGAGATGCGGGGGTAGAAAAGTCAACAAATCTGCAAAAACCTGTTATTGTCTTAGATATTGAATGTTTTCTGACCAATTTACTTGGAAATAACAAAAAAGGTAAATACACATTCATTCACTGTAATTTCATTATGTAATGAGGCTGAGAGTGGAGTTATAATTTCCTTTTTTTTCTATATATCTGAAACTATACGAAAAAGTTGATGTTTTTGAGAAAATTGAAAGTTGTGACGACAATTTGTAAGATTTTTTTTTGTTTGTATAATTTGTATTATTATTATTTTAGTGTGTAGTATGTGATAATAGTGTTTATTTAAACCTGAGGTTAAAGCATGAATAAATTCTTTAAACCTGCGAAGCAAGCCACCAAAGGTATTGTGTTAGTGGTAGAGCTGACCCTTAGGTATAACATACTCAAAGTCCCCAGCCCAGGGCAGCAAGCTTTAGGCAGGAGAGGGGGTAAAGGTCCCCTTTAGTAGTTATTCTTCAATATTTGGAAAACTAAGCGTAATAGAGGCAAAGTCAATGTAACAAAGTGAAAGAAAACTAAATTCCCTACAAACAAAAGTTATGTCCATAAAAGTAAACTAATTAAAAAACATTAAATTTCTAAGGAAATAAAATTTTTTTTTTTAATTTCGCATCTCTATTGCTTCCAACAAAACTATGAGAATATGTTTTATTTGTAGGGAATTTAATTTTCTTTCATTTTTTCCCATTGACTTTGCCTCTATTACGCTTAGTTTTTCAATTTTGAAGTAAATCTACAAAAGGAGACCTTTACCCCCTCTCCTGCCTAAAGCTTGTGGCACTGGGCTGGGGACTTTGAGTATGTTATACCTAAGGGTCAGGTCTACTACTAACATAATGGGTGGCTTGCTTCGCAGGTTTAAAGAATTTATTCATTCTTTGACCTCAAGCTCAATTTTCAATTTTTTGGTTTTTTAATTTTGAGTTTGAAAGTTATTTTTGCAAAAACTACGGATATCAAAAACTTGATTTAAAAATAGAATAAAAGAACGGAGCTTTGGCTTTCAAAAAAGGTAAATTTTGTTGTTGTAAGTGTTGCCGTTGTTTTTAATATTATTTTAAAAAATGCCCCTTCTCTCTAAAGGGGGGATAATGAACCCTCCTTTATGGCAAACAAATTTTGTATTATGTTCTTTTAAAAAAAAAAGTTATCAGTTTTTGGTGCCGTATGAATACAACTCTTGCTAATTTAATTTTGCCTAATTTAGTATATATCAACTTTTTCGTGTAGTTTCAGATATATAGAAAAAAAAAGAAAAATATAACTCCACTCACAGCCTCATTACATGATGAAATAACAGTGAATGAATGTGTATTTACATTTTTTGTTTTTTTCCAAGTAAATTGGTCAGAAAACATTCAATATCTAAGACAATAAGAGGTTTCTGCAGATTTGTTGACTTTTCTACCAACCCTATCGAAAATATGAACATAACTTTTTTTATAGACAATTTATTTGTCTCTAATTATGTAGTATAGACTTTTGCGCTAACATTCTAGATTGTGTCAATATTCACGAAAATCTAAAAAGGGGTACCCTTAATCGCCCCTCCTGAGTTTAGCTCGCGGCCCTCTGCTGTGGACTTTGGATATGTTATACCTGGGTGTATCCCCTACCATACAAAAATAATCCAGAGAGCACTATTTTTTGCAAGCAAAATTCCTTCGTTGACTGTTCTACTAGGCATATTTTCCTGCCAAAATTTCAAAAATAACGTGCCTTTTGCGTGCCACGTGAAAAAAAAGTTCTTCTGCTTTACAACAAAAAAAATTAATACTTTAACTAGGTGCAACAAAAAATACCACTTGATCTCTTCGTGTATTATTAAAAAAATATAAATTTATACTGATTTGTACGTCAATTTTATAAAGTTTCTTCAAAATTCTAACTTATTTTGTGAAAATGTACATTATCATATAAAGTTTAAGTAAAATAATGTAAATTTTAAAATCGTGCCCTATTGAATTTTTTCGTGCCACCGTGTCACGAAGAAATTCCCATGTCAAAAATACACTATCGTGTCACATCGATTTTTTTAGCAATAAAGGGAATCATTGTGATGTTGGCTCCTAGCGGTCCAGGTATAATAGGTCGATGGTGTGAGTAATGTGCAAGAAGCTTAATACAAACGTCAAAATTTATCCTCTTGTTACAATTTATACGAGCTCCTGAGCAGGTTAAATTCTGACGACTGTATTCAACTCAGTAATGTCAAAATTTAGCCATGGGATCAAATTTAACGCACTTTCAACGCAATTGAAACACGGCCTTAAATAAGAACCTTTTTAACACTGCGTTTGCACACCAATATCTTAAATACTTCAGTGGTGGTAATGTGGTTTTTTTAGCACCATCAAAAAGCTGTTTTAGAACACTGTAATTTTTGAATACGGTATCGCATCATCTTCAAAAACATAGCAAAATGTTGGAAATTTTGTGTTTTTTCTTCTTATTTGGTAAATAATTCACGTTTGTTTATTCGAGAACGACAAAAATGTGTAAATGTGAAAAAAAAAACAAATAATTAATCGACATAAACTTGAAAATATCGTCCGAACCGAAAAAAATGTATGTAAAAATGAAAAATAATTTAATTGTCTACAAGCTTGGCCTTACAATTTTTCCCATAAGATCAATAGTTTCGGGAATATATGTATATCAATTCGCGTTTTCCAAAACGGCATATTTCCCCAGGGTTATGACGTCCCGAAAAACAGGACTTTCCTGTGCTATGTACTGCCAATTAAAGCGCAAAATAAAAATGTGGTTTTCCGTTGGAAAGAAGACGGCACTTATTATAGCACACATACACCACACACATGCTATCAAAATCTTTAGAATTTGGTTTAGAGAGCAATAACATTTTTCTTAAGTTTTTTTTTAAATTTTTTTTTGTAGGTAGCGTTATTTTTGGAACATGATTTCCTCGAGTATTCTACAATTTATTAAAAAACCGTTTTATACAAAGTTTCAAAAAAAATACTAAATTGTTCAACCTTATCGGAAATAAAATCACCACCGGCAATTTTCCTCCGTATAATACTCTCTAATCGTAATCAAAAACTCCCAGGGAAAAAAGAAGCTATCGTAAATTTTATTTCCTGGAGAAAATTTGTTATTTTTCCCTGGCAAAAACCCGCCTCAATTTAATTGGATAATTTTCAAAATATAAGCATTTCACTACCTATTTTTTGAAGGATTTCTAATTTTGTACTTGCTCTTTACCACAAGTTTTGGTTTCGTGTCAAAAAAATCTGATTTTAGCAAAATCACATTACGATGACGGAGAACGGCATTAGTACGCTTGGCTGTACGTACACTGTACAAATTTTTAAATTTGGTTTGGTTGTTTGGTTTTAATGTGATGCCTTTAGTGGGAAAATTGGTATTTTTCGTTTTTTTTTTTAACAAATTAAGAACAAATTAAAAAGCGGGTTATTCCCACAAAGTAATACAGTTTTGAGAGAGCACAGCACAAAGAGAGAACAAAAAGATTAAAAAAAATAGATACTAATGCTTTTTTTAACTATTGACTCTTTTTACGCTTTCCTATGACACTAGCATTTATAATAAAAAATACACCTTTATCACCACAAATGATTCAAATATTTAATTAGTTTTCAGAAAATAATTTGCAAACTGACAAAATTAATTCTCTCAGAGTATTTCGAAACTACGTTCGAATTCGAAGTAATTTCCGGGGGAGATTAAACTCGGGAGAGATTGGCGATAGGAGTATTCCCCGGAGACTCCCGATAAGACTGATTGAGTTAAATGTAATTAGATTTTTTTTTAAATTTTATTAAAAAAAAAAACTGTTTAAATTTATTAGAAGCTTCTATGTACATAATCAAAAACAAAGAATTGGTTCTACTAGGGGTACCAAAAATAATTATTATAATATAAGTTAACTGATTTGTTTAATCAAAATCATTGGCGCCGTTTTTGAGAAAAATAAGAAATTGTTGTTGGCCATGTTACTCAAAAAACAATAGGTACCTACCAAGCTTAAAGAAAATCCATCCAGTCGTTTAGGATTTTGGCGCGCACCGTGAATAGCAATGAAAATGCCTTAGGTCTTACATGCATAAAGTAAAAATTATTATTACTAACAAATAGAGAGTAAATTATCCAAAATCTCACTTTAAGGACAATCGAAGTGGAGACTTTAAAATGTCATTATACATTTCCAATTATTACTCTGTTTGCGATTATAGATTGGGTGCGATATGATAAGCCTAGCCTGTGGTTGGTGTAGTTCTATAATAGCTTTATTTGTTCAAATACACTCCATTCGTGAACAATAAGGCAAAATGTTGAGTATCGTTATTATTTATAACTACAAAACCTATACGTCCAGTGTCCAAAAAATGTATTTCAATTTATCTTTAAGACGTTAGCTGTGCAAATTTAAATCAACCTATAGATTGGTTGTCAAAAAACTGTTAAAAATAAAATACAATACAAATAATAAGTATACGCCACAGTGTCCAAACAATTAAATAATTGCAAGTCTAACTATGGAGTGATGCTAAGTGAGTCTTTTACTTTATTATATTGTGTATGGATTTTCTATTATAAACCGAATATGGCAAAACATCACCAGATGATGCAGCTAGTCATCAATAAATACCAAGAAGGGTCGTTCAATAATAAGTAAAATCTAAATAAATCAGTTTGTTTTTCGTATTTCACTAATCCACTACAATTTATGAAAATTAACTTCTTTTTATTGTGCAGTTCGGTTCACTTTTCGTCTTCGGCATTTTCATCCCTGCTCCATACTATTGAAACTATTTCTCGTTTCACCTGTGTTACAGGACTGGCCACGAGACGAGAAGAGTCCGTCTCGATCTCGGTTTAGCAAGACGAGACCAAGACAAGACAAGACGAGACTGCCTTTTAAGCAACCGAGACGAAACTGTATATTTGGACCTAAATTTACAGAACGTCTAATAAATTAAAAAATCCAATTTCAGTAAAATGTTTATTTTCTTTTGCACATATTCAAACTATAATCGAAAATATTTCCATCCAATAATAAACAGGTTGTCCGGAAAGCGTATTTTCCGGAGACGAGACCGTGACGAGACTTTATTAAACGAGACCGAGACGAGACTGAAAATTTTCGATTTTAACGAGACCGAGACGAGCCTTACATAAGTCTCGCAGAGTCTCGTCTCGTGATGGCCAGCCCAACCTGAGTATGAAAGGGGATTTTATGATGAGGTATAGACCTCCTATGCAATTTTTTCCCCATGTTCCGATGTGGTAATACAGTGCACCTCTCTGTCTGCTCTTTTAGCATGACATGTGGTCTAGGCGTCACATCCACCCATGAAACCTGACTTCGTGCTTGTATCGCTTCACTGTGCCCACGTTTATAAGAATAAATGTAAATATTTTGTCGCACCACTTTACGCGCAGCCTAAAGCCAGTGGTCTACTTGCTGGCAGTCTTAGGAGCTCGACGGAGAATCAAAAAAACGGAGGGTCCCTACCATTGTATATAAATATCTATAGTACTATCAAAAAACCAAAACGACGGTGGCGGTGCCACTGGCCTGGGAGCGCATTTGCTCTGTAGATAATGTAGAGTTAAAAACACATTGAAAATCTCATTAAATCTCTCTAGCGATAATCACTCCACCTTTAGGCCTAGACTATCGTCCCGAAATTCGACTCATTAATAGTACTAAAGGTTTTATATACAATGGTCCCTACGTAATGTTTCTTGTATCGCCTTATTTTATGCTACTCTTATAAACTGTTTTTTGTTGCATATCTTCCCATAATCAATTCCACCATAATCTTTCCGAATTTTTTTTTTCAAACAATGGTCCCATTAACCTAGTTGAAAGTTACTTTGGAAAATTCATAGACATCCAGCTCAATTTTAATGTTGTTGAATATACAATCATGGAGTTTAAAGTTCACACAGTTTTTTGGGAAAAAATATTTTTAGAACGAACTCAAAACAATAAATTTCGTATTGAAAAGATGCCTCAGTATTTAAGTACTGATGATGAATCCAATGCCAGCGAAATGAAAAGCTAATTATTTGTCTTAATTAGAGGTCCGATTTTGTCTAGTAAAATAATATACATGTTTACTTTACATAAAAACATTATTTAAACATTTTCAAATAATTTTAAACATTTTATCTTTTTTTTTTTGTTATTGCAGCACCCTCGGAGTTACTTATTCTCATCATAAGTCAACAAAATAGTTACCACAAGCAATTAAATGAAAATCTCCAAAGTAATATATATGCGCAATCAATTTTGTTATCAACGAACCATGTGATCCACGTACATGTTCTACATGAAATATTAAACCACCCTGGAGACTGGACCTTTCTGGCTGTGCTTCCCAAACTCACAACATCAAATTTAATAAAATCAAATACAAAATGGATTATTCTCTGCGAAGACCTAAGCTTAATCCAGTTAAAGCCATTGATAGACAACCTTTCGCAAGAAGATTATACAAAGGTGAGTTCATTGCAAACAAAAATAAAATAAGGCGCGGTCTAAGTGTAAGGAAAAGCATTGCATTTAACTTCCACATCTCTATTTATTTTTAGGAACAATATTTCGGATATCCACTTTATGACGAAGAAGCTACAATTATTCATCACTTTGCATTCTTTGAAAACCCTCGATGGTTTCATTACCCCATGCTTCAGGCAGGTGTTATATTTTCGGTTCCACTAGTGCAACAGTATGTTAAAATTTAAATTATTTCATTCGTATCTATATACATATAACTGTCCGTTGTTAAACAGTCTTGCAGAGTATGTCTCGAAAGTGAAACGTAAAATGGATTTTTCCATAGATGCCTCCCATGAGCTAGCCCGATTTATTATGGAATATGTAAAACCCAAAAGTCACATGCACCACGAAACACGTACCCCAACACAGCATGTAAAGGATGTTGCAACCAAGGGATTTGTATCTCATGTTGCCATGAGAAACGGTGACAGCATACCTAAGAAAAAGGCCAGCAGCATCAGTAGGATTCTCATGCAGCCAGCACCGTACATTTGCCCAAGCCCATCGCCATCGGTGGAAGGACTCCGCACAGATTGTGCCTTGTGTGTTAATTCATCGGTTTCCTCATCCTGTGTAAGTCCACATACGTATGTATACCTATACTTGACTCGTAGCTAGATAATTTTTGTTTATTTTTGCAGCAGACCTTAAAATGTATACCATAAAGATTTGAAATATAAAAACTTTATTTTATGAAACATTTAAATGATTCGGTTAAAAAATTCCCTTGTCCTTGCACTAAAACCAGTTAGTATATATTTCAGTAGATGAAAATGTTTTTGGTTAAAATATTTTCTCAGATTTTTGAATTGTGCCTTGAGGTAAGTCAGCAAGATATGCAAAGAAAGTAGGTATAGTCAAAAAGTTTCAGTCAAAATTTATGAAAGTAGAGTAGCTCTAAGAGAGAGGGAAAGTATTTCAGCCTGAAGCAACAGCATTTGCATAATCTCCTGGGTGTCAGTTTGGAAAGAGCATTTACAAATAGAAAAGGTTGCTGAATGCTGATGCTTGTGTTTTTAGTTTTCTTACGAGATAAGGTAGGGGTCTTTAAGTCAAATTACAAATACAATTCTTCGTTAAATTTTGTTGTTGATTATGTTTTTTTTTTACAGCATTTTTTAAATGAAGGTTTCTACATTTGTAACAGTCTTTTATTTCAAATAATTAATATTGCACTAAAATAACGTGGGTACTCACTCATGATCACAACAAAAACATAAATGTTAAAAAAGCTGCCAGGTTGTTTCATACAGGTGATTCGCATAAAATGTGGCAAAAAGCAAGAGTGTGTAGGTTTTCTACGAAATTGACTAATTCGAAAAAAAATTAAAAAAAGGTGTTAAACACATGTAATTATGCTACACATTATAGATACATTCTTTTATTATATTTTTAAATCAAGTTTGGTTGGTAAACAGTTTTTGAATAACTAGTTTTCAAACTCAACATTTAGTATGGGCGAAAAACACAGAGTCGATTAAGGAAAGTAATAAATAGTTTGAAAGGACATTAATTGTTGATAACAAATATGGAATCATTTCCCCGGGACTGGATATAACAATTTAAAATTTTTAAAAATAAAGTGTTTCTTCATGTACAAAAAAGTAAAAAGTGGTACATCTTCATATTGTATGGTTGATTTATGTTATTAAATAGGTTCACCAGAATTCACCAAAATCAGCAGCCATACAAGATGATTTTGTCTTCATTCATAAAAAAACGGTTATAACCCATACCGTTACTCAACAGTTGCGAAATAAAATAGTTACCTACCTAATCATGCCGGACAACAGTTTGAGGAAATAGTATGTGCGTAAGAATTAAGAACAACTTATAAATCATTCGCATACTGTTATACTAATGAATAATTAAGACCTGGTTTCCCTTACTATGTAACTTTAAAACTCCGAAATGAATACGAAAACGGGAAAACTAAGAATTTTTCAATGGCAGTTGTAAAATTCCGAAATGCTTTGTTTTCACAATTTATTCCGGAATTTGTTAATTGATTTAATATATTGACGGGACTAGTAATGTACCAATTTATAACAGTTAACACATTTTTGCAACATTCCAGGCACATGTATTTCCACCTATACCTTCCTATACTGTTGTTGCTACCTCAAATTCCTAAAAAAATACAGCGTCCGCAACGCTTGTAATAATTTTTTTTTTACGAATCTTTTTCGGATAACCTTGTGCCGAGTAGATATGTAGTAGGGTGTCCGATATTTCCCAAACTCATTTTTTGGATAGCACGGGCAATGACGGACAATCAAAAGTTTATGCCAAAAGAAAAAAATATTGACCAAACTAATTTTTTTTCCGAGGTCATTAACCCGTGCCCCTAAAACTTATTAGTGACATCTATTATTTAATGATTACTGACTTAAATTGAGTTGGTTTACTAGTCAAGCTTTCATTTCAAAATTGACTTTTAGATCTCATTACTTTTTACGGCTGACTTCTTACGAAAAGGTTTTTGTATAGAAGAACTTGGCTACTTTTTTAACATTTATGTTTTTGTTGTGATTTCACTACTTTTTGCAAAGGTTCTATTTATCAGGAAAAGTGGGTGGAATAAACGCCCAATGGGAGCCTCATAAGTAAAGTAGGTAAGTTTTTAATTTACGCCTTTTATATATACTACAAGTCCTACCCATCTACCAATTTTCATAAGTTAGAAGTGCTCCATTGAAATGATAACAATTGATAAGAAGTGGGTGGATAAAACGCCCTTGTATGAAAAATTTCATGATTTCAACTTTTTCTTTGTATACACCTGAAAACGAACTGTTTTACCAAATTTCATAATCCTGCACCAAACGGAAGTGCTCTCAATATATTAAATATTATTTCTGTGAAAATGGGTGGTTGCCACGCCTACTAAATGTTAAATCTCAAATTTTTAATTTTCCCTTTGCTTGCATGTCAAGTCTTATCGCTCTGCCAAATTTCATCATTCCACGACAATCAGAAGTGATCCAAATAATTTATATCAATTCTCTGAAAATGGGCGGAAACCACGCCCCCTGAATGAAAAATCTCAAATTTTTCCTTTGCCTGCATTTTAAGCCCTATCGCTGTATTTAATTCCATCATTCTACGACAATCAGAAGTGGTCCAAATAATTTATATGAATTCTATGAAAATGGGCGGGTACCACGCCCCCTGAATGGAAAATCTTAATTTTTTTCCTTTGTATACACCACAGGGCCTATCGTTGTGCGAAATTACAAGATTCTACGATGTCAGGAAGTGCTCCATAATTTTGATGATCTGTCAGTCAGTCAGTCAGTCTGTCAGTTACGGTTTTTGCGATTTTTGCAGTCTTATAATTCGGAAACCCCTAGTGCTAAAGAATTGAAATTTGGTGAGTTGTCTAAACCTTGTGAGCTTAACAAATGCTGCGAGTTTGAAGCTTCTGACTTTATTGGTACTGAAGTAAGACGGGGGTCGAAAATCGCCTAAGTTTGATCCTGTAAAAAGGGTGTAGTGCCAGAACTTGGCTGGGCACTACCGTGCCCTTTGATAAGAGAAAAATATATAATATTAAAGTACTTTTTAACTTAAAAAATCGAAATATATTATAATTTAAATTTTTTTTAATACATTTTTAAATGCAGTTTTTCAAAGGTCCGATAAATCAATCAATAAATAAAGAATTCCTAAAAAACATTAGAATAACTGTTATAGTTCCAGAGAAAAAAAATAAAATGTGAAAAGCTTACAGTTCCTATACAAATTTGTATCGGAAAAGTATGACCTTAGAGGTACGGGTTAATGACCTCGGAGAAAAAAATGTTTGGTCAATAATTTTTTCTTTCGGCATAAACTTTCGATTGACGGGGTGTGCTATCCAAAAAAATGAGTTTGGGAAATAACGGACAGTCTAATATGTAGGTATGTTTTTTAATCAATATCTGTTCTTTTCTCTACCGCTCTCACCTATGTTGTATACATGAAAAAACACCTTGCTATTAAAAATAAATAAATTGTCATAGCCTGTCCCGGGGATTACTTTTAAAGAACATTTCATATTTTTATTTTTTGTAGTAGCCCGTAGCGTAATGGTTAGTGTGTTCGACTGTCGCCCTGGAGGTCTGGGTTCGCTTCCCAAACTCGTCCACCTAAAAACTAAAAAAAAAGTTTTTTGCAGGGCTACTGCCTCTTGCGAGGAATTGACAAATCCTCCAAGAGTATCACTTGTCACGAATAAGTGCTTCTCGTCTAGCTGTTTGGATTCGGCGTACAATTGTAGGTCCCTTTCATTCCTGTCGACAAGCGCACACAAGAATGGTTGCGAGTTGTTAGTCACTAGGCCCTAACTAACATGTCAAATGCAATAACAATTATGTAAGGTTAAAAACTTTGCTTATTTAACAAAAAAAAATGCAGTTGGGACTGAAACCCGATTAGATTTTGAGAAAAAGGAGGTGCCAATTTTGGTGTAATTGTTTAATACAACAGGAATTATTTCTTACGGCCAGCCAGAGCCTAGAGAATCTTGGGGCTTATATTTCCAACGTCGAAGTCAATTATACAAACAAAACATTTTTGGACCAAGCAATTACATACAAGACTTATAGACAAGAAGCCAAATTTCACAAGCGTGAGTTTTCTCTGTGCACACAGAAAATCTCTCTAGATTCTAGACATCTTTTTTGAGCAAGAATGTAAAATGCATGCAGCGTTTACATGAAAGTTCATTTACGCTTATAGAATTATGCCGCATGCTAATTTTTATAGCAGCTTTACCTTCTGCCCGACTAACCCGGGGCTTAGACAAGCAAGTAGAACTATAGTAGCATTTGTATCATAGTGTTAGTTTTATGGATGTGTGACTATTAGCTCTCTGCGCGTTTTGTTAACTAGTATGATTTTTTAAAAATATTTCATACAGAAAAATATACAAATTATGGAAACTATGGAAACAAAACAAATAATTGAAAACAATACACTACACTAGCAGGATAACTGGCAGGCTACTCGCAGGCAAAAATATTATACTATTTGCCCTGCTAGTTGACTCTCTCGTGTTCAGATACACTAACACACATATACGCTACTAGCTCTACTCGCTTGTCTAAACCCCGGCTAAAAGTCTTGGAGTTTTGAAATTTTATTTTTCAATCGGAAAAATATTATTTTCTATCAAATGGGTTTTTTGTGTGATAACACACTTGCAGTTAGGCTGCATAGCTTTCGCTCCGTCATTTATATTATTTATGAATGTTTGAATGTTCTGTTTTCTATGTTTTTCAGTGACAGTTCGAACCAAAACAGGTACCTACTCTACTAGTTGATTTGGATAGCTTTCGAAGATGAGATCTCCAGAGAGCTCATACTGTCAAAACACATTATGAGCTTTTGCCAATTACACCTCTTAGATATCATTTTTATTTTTGTCTCCAACTGGATCTCCAAGCCCCGCAACAGCCAAATCCTAGATCCTTTACTGCATGGGAGCTACTTCTTCGTTGAAAGAAGTAGCTGTGACAGCATAGGTGTTAACGACCGACGAACGAATACAACAACGAAGATGACAACAACGAAAGCGATGCTTGATCAGCAGGACGTGTTAATGTACACACAATATTTCGTGAATAGGTACTACTTTGATTATACGAAAACACAAAATTACAGCTCAAATTTTATCTTTTTTGGGCTATTTCGACAAAAATAGTAGATACTGCCCTCTAAGCCTCAATAAAATTACTTCGGTTACTAGGTATCATGGTTACATACATAAGATATAAGTGATAAAAGTCGTGTTTTAGTGAGCTTAACCATATAGAGTAAGAGCCCAGGGCCGCCAGACATATGTTATTTTACCAAAGCTAAGAATTTTTCTGCGAACAGGTACTATGGTAGCTAAGAACAAATGGATACTAAGAATCTTCAATCCGGGTGCAATTAAGAGGTAGCGAGTGTTAAAGTTCAATGGCGTACGCAGGGGGGGCTAAGGGGGCTTGAGGCCCCCCCCCAAGCAATATGGTATACTGTGCTAAGATTTCATATATCATCGCAGAAAGTTTTGTATTATTTTTTAGTTCAATTTTTTTTATTTTGGTTAATTTTAAACTTTTGCAGTATTTTCAATTTTAATTAAAAAGAATACTATAGACTATTAGTTCATACCACACGTAATCTAGATTTTGTTTGACATTTCAAACGTATCTCAGTATTATTCATAGAAACCCAAACAAAATTTCCTTGCAATCAGTCAAAATTCGCAGAATATGATTTCACACATTTAATTTTGTCTTTCTTTTCCCATTAAAAAAAAAAGTCGGAATGAAATATCGAATGCAGTGCACTTAAAATAATACATTCTCTTACTACCTTGTCTTTTTTTATTGCTTTTTAGTGTGGTCAAATGCTTTGGTTATGCTTTTACCAGTATCTTCGCGCGAATGTTATTTCTAATGCTAAGACAAAAGGCATTAAAAAAGCTGGTAGAGTCAATTAGTGACATTTCGAAAAACTGCCTTTGACTTGTATCAGAGGTAGACAATCTTCTCAAAAAGGTTTTGTCAATGCACTATTATTGACGTTCAATAATTTAATAAACTTCTATTTTGTTAAGTACAGAAATCGAATTGGAATAAATTGTTATATTTTATCTTATTTAAACTGTATACTTAAGTAAAACATGAGTTTAGCGAAACCAATATGAAAACGCCCCAATAATAATTTGTATTATGAGAATTCCCTTGAAAAATGTTACCATTTTCTTCGTTGTATAGCTACTGTTCCTTTATTTGAATTTCTGTGATTTTCTGTGCATTTTGTTCCCAAGTTCTGTCAATTTCATTTCTTTTGTATGAACTTGACAGGACTTTGGTCTTAAAATCACAGAGATTCACAGAAAGTAAAGGAACAGACGTAATAAATGTGTTTTTTGAGAGAGTGACTAGCAACTCAGTAAAAGTTTTACACGGAAAACACAAACAAAATTCTCTATAATTATTTGTTTTGTTATTGTTTAGCTGAGCTGATATTCACTCTCTCAAAAAACACGGATTATAACAATAGCTATGGGCTTATTAAAAGAAAAAACGAAAATTTTATTTATTCAAATGTGAATACACTTTTACCGTTGAAGTTGTGTAAATCGAGTCCATAAAGTGGATTTTTGTCAAAGTGAATTTTTACAAAAAAAAAATTTTAACAAAGAAAGGTAAAATTCATCTCTTAACTAGGGAGTATTTTGTGTATTTTTCCTTTAGTTTTTTTTTTTTTTGTTTTTGTATTGAAATCTAAGTTCTGGTGGTCTGGTGGTTGATAATACGAAAGGCTTTAATTTTGTTTGCTATTTTCTGATACCTTAAACAAATTTCACCAAAATTGAGACTGAGCCCCCCCCCCCCAAAACAAAATCCTGCTTATGCTACTGTTAAAGTTGCATACAAATGTTGCAGCATTGCGTTATTTTATTAAAGCTGAATTTTTGATATGTCTTAGGGGATGGTGTCATTAATTTTATTGGACACTTGCCAGACATCTACAGTGGGGCCTAACCTGAGCCAGACACTTAAGATATGTCAAACTAATCTTGCCATTTACGTTGTAGTTTTAAAGCTAATATTTATATGTTTTATGGGCAACTGTTTAAAAATAATTCCCCATCAGCTATACATCTACAGTGGGGCGTATTCATCAGCCAGACATTTAAAAACAGCTTAAATAAGCGAAAAAATCACGTTTTAGTAACAAAGAATTATTATTTTGACAGTTTTAAGGTCATGAAAAGCCCCGCTGTAGGTGTCTTGTTGATAAGAACATATTGTAGAATATTTGCCCACAGAAAACATAAAATTTTGATTTGATTCTGTTATGTAAATGGCACGATTCGTTTGACAGATTTTTAGTGTCTGGATAACGTTAGGTCCCACTGTAGATGTCTTGAAAGTGGCAAATAAATTAAATGAAACCATCCCCTAACACATATCAAAAATTCAGCTTTTATAAAATAACGCAATGTTGCAACATTTGTATGCAACTTTAACACTCGCTACCTCTTAATTGCACCCGGATTGATGATTCTTAGCATCAATTTGTTCTTAGCTACCATAGTATCTGTTCGCAGAAAAAATCTTAGCTTTGATAAAATGACGTATGTCTGGCGGCTCTGGGCTCTAAGTCTAATATCTTTCATGCAAACAATAATAAATTATTTGTATAACAAATAAGGTTTTATACGAGTAATTACTTCTCCTTTTTTTAGTTTGTGCACAAAAATGTTTGCTTAGCTCGTTACACACTCTCACCAAAACGAGGCTGATATTAAATGTTGTACATGTATCATCAATGTTAAATTAAAATGTTGTTAATAATGCCTGGTTAAGTTAACAATAAAACAAATAAACAAGTTAATGTGCAGAATAAATAAGTACCTACATTCGAATAGGTGTAAGGTTCAATACAAAAGACAATCCCATTTTGTTTCCACCTATTCCAAACTACCATGCGTGTCGGATATTGTGTTAACCAATTATTTTAACCTATAGTTAAAGGTACCCTTATACGATACTATACTTGAAAGCAAACCATTAAGATCTAATTTCTGATAAAACGTAAAAGGTTAATAACAACACCAATGTAGATAGTTTTTTGATAAAAATCAACTAACTTGACCGGCATTATTCTGCCCTGGCCTGATAAAGGTATACTTTGAGGGGGATGGTCTTATAGAAATCTTTCAAATAAAGATTCAAAGCCTTAGGCAATTAAAAGTTTTTTTTTATATATAGGTATATTTTTGTTTTCTTTCAGATTGCCGCTAGCAGAGAAACCATTTATTTTGTTATAAAAACATGTCACAAATTTCTTACGGACAGAGTGCCAGTGATACAAAGAACTTGGGGACAATATACTGTACACAAACGATTTTTCAGTGATAATGCAAGTAAGTTATTCTTCCTTTATCAAGCATCAAAGACACTTATTATCCTAAGGGAAGCAGATGCTCGTACTATGCTTAGGATATTCATTCATATCATGTGGGTGGAAAAACAAGCTTATTTTTAACAAGCTGGGGATAACTTAAAAAAAAAAACACACGCCTGATAGATAATAGGTCGCATGTACCTGCTTGCTATCACGATATAAGGCTTTACCTGTACCTACTTTAATATGATTACACGGTACCTTTTGATTTATTAATGATCCAGATGAAAAACGGATTAAGTCCACTTAAGTTGATTCTTACAAAAACTATAATATGCATGTATGTAATTTTGCGTCGTATATATTTCAATTATTTGTAACACTTACGTCCAGACCAGAAGTATTTGAATAATTGGATTAATTTTGTTTGCAATGATTGCTACGCAGACGCGGTCCTATGTCTTTTCCAAAAAGTTTGTTCTGGACAAAGAATAATATTTATAAACAACTATAAGATGTCAATGTTAATTTATTTTTTTATTTAAATAAAATGGACTTAAGCCTTTTTTTCTCCTGGACCCTTCATGTGTTTTTACTTAAAATTGTACCTAGCTTGGAAGAAATTTGATAATAATATTTGTTAAAAAAAAAGAATGTCTTAGTTAAAAACATTTTGAGAAAATTTAAAAAAGTTTAGAATAGAAAAAAAAATTAAAATGTCCTCGATTTCCAATGCCACTAGTTTTTCAGTTGGAGCTTAATGAATTGTTAATCCTGGGGAAGTCATTCCGTAATTTTTCAAACGATTATCGACATAACGATAATATCGTTAACGCGATCGCCATCAATTTGCTTCATGTAACTAAATCACTATCTTCACGTTCATCATTTATTGTATATCACAGTTTGAGAATAACGAGTTTTGAAATTTATTTTGTAATGTTTTGTGTTGCAAAATGTATGTTAAGTAATGAAATATAAAAAAAAAAAACATTCAAAATCGTGTATAGGTCACATCAATAAAGCCAAATTAATATTCAGTTGGAAGACGCCAACGCCGCTGCCGACCGCCTGTATACTCTTCAATTAGTATTTATTCCACAAAACATTTTGTATTAAAACCTGCAAGGTAGACCGTTAGGAGGCATATAAAATTTCCCGCTTTCATGAAAGATTTTTTTTCCCTTATTGCAATTTAGCGAAAAAGTTCCGCGTCGTGCTGATATGGCTGTCAGCTAATTTTCGATTGTCAAAACAATATCTTCCAGTCGATAGTGATTATCGCTTTTACGTGATGCAAGAGACTATCGTCAAAACGATACCGCCTACCTATAATAAAATTACGGAATAACTCCCTATTAAAATTGTAGACCTTTAGGATAAAATTAAAAGGGTCTCTTATCACCAATTTCTATTTTCTATACAAATCGTATGTGAACTTTTTCCTTTTATTTTATAACTTGAGAAGAAAACAGCCAAGTGGATTGAAAACCACATAATAATATTGCACGAGATAAGGGATTCATAAAGTTATAAAAAAAAAAAAAAATAAAACTATAATAATTGACACTAACTTAAATCGTAAGATCCATAATACAAAAATTTAACAAAATAAAATTGAAAATTCAATAATTTAATAAAAGTACTCATACGCCGTTCACTACTACATACATTCTTTTATTTTTGTATTCTTATTTTATTAAATAATTGTCCTGCTTGTCATGAAGTAAGGTCCGCTAATAACGTTTTTTTATTCTGTCGTTGGTTTGCTCTTGGTAGAGGTACTTTTCATGCATTTATACAAAAATAAATAATAACATAAAGACACAGACATAGATATATATGTATTTACAAATCTGCATCTGGGAAACGTTAATGTTTATGCATAGGATACCATAGTGGACGAGCATTTAAAAATAATAATTCTTTTAATATACAAAAATTGAGGTTTTTAAATGCTAATTGTTTTACACAAATATTTTTCTTAAGCTTTTATGGGTAATTTTCTATTTGAGTTTAAAGTTAAAAAAGTTCAACTCCGGTCCTCTGAAACTGGCGGTCAAAATCTAAATATAATATTCCATATCTACATCTTGATATTTAAGGGTCAGTTTCATATACAAAAATGCCAATTTTTGCAGTGCACATTTACCTGAATAAGTTGCACTTTAGTTTATTACGCACTTTAGTTTTGTGCACTAACGCAGACTGCGAAAATTATAGTTTTTATTTTGATATTCCAAAAGTCGGAATTCCAAAAGACATTTTTTTTCAATTTTAATATTATCATAAAGTTAGGGCGTTAAGGGCATCAACCTTGCACTTCATCCTGGCGGGATGAGCTTTGGTACACTAATAGTCCACATCCTAAAATTACTTTAAAGAAGTGTTGGTGGCAATACTGGCAGATCGACAATATGAGGGTTGCCTCCTTACCAAGTTATAGCAACAAAATTCCACATAAATTGGCCTATAAATCTAGAACCAGATATCGGACGATAACGCGAAATGTCTCGTTGGATTCAAATTACTTGAAGCCATATTGGCCCCCCCAACCTAGGGAGAACAAAATACCCTCGCCGGATAAGGGTTTTTGTTTGTCAGAAAATAATGGTAATAATATACACACATATTCATAAAATGTTAAGATTGGTGTCGACGCAGAATTTCACACTCTACTGGGTACGGTTGAAACAATTTTGCTTATATCGTCCATAGTATTGCCATTTGAACAGCGAGAGATATTGATGGTATGTTAATTGAAAGATCATGTTTTTATCCACATATGGACAGTGTTTTTTTTTAGAACCATGTGCATTATTGTAATTGTACATCAATTATAAAAAAATCCAATTTGTTTCAACCGTACCCATACCAGGGGCGTTTGAAACAGTGATTGGGGTTGTATGACAAGTTTTATTAGTCTTCAGTGTTTCAATATTTATCAAAAAAAAAAAAAAAAAAAAAACAATAAGAATGCAATAATTTTAAAATTAAACGTTACTTCATTAAATAATTTAAAAGCAACTAAAAGAAAAGTTTTCTTCAATTTTGATTGGTCAGAAACCAATAAAATTACTATTTCCGAATATTCCAGGTGACAAATGTGTCGTACCCAGATACATTTTTTCAACCGTCCCCAACCCCTCCTGTAGGTAAGCAAATATGTATAGTACTGTCGGTAATAATACTGACACACTGAAAATAGTCATCATATTGTATTCTACACTCTTCACTTCGATCAAAAAAATAAACTCAATACTCTCCTACGAATAGAAAACACAGTAATAGAAAAAAACATTCGAAGAAAAAAAATTACTTTTGGATGTCAAAAAACAAAAAGGCCTCCCGTAGACAAATGAAGCATGCTACACGACCGAAGCAAGATTGAAGTTCGTCTTTTAACCTGTTGCCGCTGCGTGCGTCTCTGAGACCCATCCACCCACCACCCACGGTTTGCAAGATATTTGCATTGTTTCAACCGTCCTGTGTTTCAACCGTACCCAGTCTCCCCTATCTGTTTTTGTTTGTTTTTATATAATCGATTTCAAAGTGAGGGAGAGGGGGAGGTGGAAGTATCTAAATCAAACCACTATATACATACATATCTGTCTTGGTATAATTTAGCAATGTACAATCTTATGGAACCATACTAAATGCAATACAACTACTCTAGAAAAAGTTATTCTATTTTCATGAAAAATTGACTGAATTTATAGTAGGTACAACAAGCGTAATATAACCAAGTTCCAACAGTATGGTGATGAAATTTGGAACACATATCTCATTTGTATTAAGAAAAAAGAATCAAAAGAGCCCATCAAAAAATCTGGAGTTAAAAGGGTGTTTTTTTTAAAGTAAAAGGGAAAAGTATAAAACTCTTACCAGTAAGCCTCTCCCTCATCTTGTCGGGATGAAGTGCAAGGTCTGACCTAAAATGTGCCCTTAACGCCCTAACTATAATGCCAATATTATCATCTCGCCTTTATTTTTTGATTCATTTGGTCAATTGATTTTACCTTATTTTGCCAATAAAATAAACTTTTTATTTGTTTATTTTTTTTATTATTTAATACATTTGATTTAAATTTGTATAGCATCGACGAGGTCCTTCTTTCTGTTTGATTTCACAAAAATGTTCCTAAATATGGAAATAAGGTCAACATCATGTACCCAAGAGATATTTGGTTTTCATAACCTATTTTGTGTGTGTAGATATAAAACACCTATGTCTGTTGTACCTACCATTTCCAAATTGAATGTGGTTAAAATAATAAGCAGCCTATATGCCATAAATGGTAGATACTACACAACACGGACGATTTCCCATCTTAACGTGGTATGCATTTAATTTCCGGTGTCCATAGTTAAAGTCGATATTATCTATACCATCTTCCTGTTCCTATTCTTTAGAGAACTTATGCATTAGTTATGATCTAAACAACCTGATAACTTGTCTTATTATACAAAAGTGTATTAGATAGGTTGAAACATAGAAGAGTTTGTCTATAAATCTATACCTACATAAGTTTTATCATTTTTCTATAGGTAAGGACATTCCAACATTTGCAACTGGTGTGCCAAACACAGAGACAGGGCATTGTTTAAAAACTCTGTCGATTCTTAAGTTAGCATTGAATGACGTACAACAGCTCAACCGTATCTCTAAAAGGCCGATTCTTTGGATCTTCCTATCAGATGATGATACGATTTTAAGGTTTGTATATATTTTTTATATTTTAAATTTCTTGTGTGAGGATTAATTTGGGTCGAATGAATTTTTCAATTTTCCTCCAAAATGCAATAAGGCTCGCGGGGATAACATTTATTTGTTAAGCATAATCTTATAAACGAGATGGATACATAAATATCTATATAATATGTTTTTTTCTTCATTTTTTTAATTTCATTGCAGTATATCGGGAGTCTGTGAAGTTTTGGGGTGTTTTGATCCTACTGCAGATGTATACTTGGGTGAACGCTATGGATTTAGACTGCATTCAGATGATGGTTTCAATTATATAACTGGCGGGGGTGGAATTGCTTTTAGTTTGCCGACCGTAAAGAAAATTGTGCAGTCATGCACCTGTCCGACGATATCTTCGCCGGATGATATGATTTTAGGTTCGTGTTTGCATGGATTGAACGTGAAAGCTATTCACTCCTCGAGATTTCATCAGGTATGAATTTTATTTGCGTTAATGATACACATTTCCGTTGGCGGTGGGTATGAAAATGAGTGTTTTTCTTCTGTAGTACCTATTAAGGTACAAATTGTGTATAGTATATCTTGTATTGAAATAAGGTAAAGCAATGAAATGATGATGTGGTTTGTTTGCATAAGAAATAGAGCCTACACTTGGAATAGACACATAGTGCTGTGATGGAGGAGGTCTATTGTACACAGAAATCTGATGTTTATTCAAATTAATATTTATTTCAATATTTGTATGTATTTTTTGTGTATACCATCTGTTCTGATATTTGTCTTTTGAAAAGGGATTGCAATCGAAAATTATATTTTAAAATAGCAGAATTTTTTGAATTTTAAAAAACGATCACTGGAACCTGGCATTGAGATAAAAATGTCTGCACTGGTCAATAGCTACGCTTCTAAATATTATAACTATACATTATATAAGCCGTGTTTTTTTAATACTCATTAATTACTCACTTTTTTATTTCAAACGTAAAGCAAAAACAAATCAGACTACTCAGTGTTTGTTTTTGTTTTGCGTATAAAATTTAAAAGTGAGTAATTAATGAGTATTAAAAAAACTCGGCTATAGTTAATTTTATTTGTACTTCAATTACATTTGAATTACCTAGTTTAACTAGTTTTTTTCTTTTGTAAAATAGTTTTGAAAATGCTATATGCAACCCTATTCTGTTATCCGATCCGATCGAATTTTTCGATTCACGTGAATATTTCATTCAATTTTTAACTCTTTATTTTCAATAGTCTTCGATATTTTGAGTTCAAAGCTTCACCAATATTTGTTTTTAAGATTCTTAGGAGAATCTAATTCTTAAAATTTATTTTGGATAGAAATTTATATGCTTTTTGGAATAATCCGTTTTTTCCGTCGGATAGCAGAATACAAATATTCACGTGAAAGTTTAGCAGAATAGGACTGATAGTAACCCATTTAAAAAAATATTTTATTTTTTAATCAATCACCCAAATTATGAAATTCGTATTATTAAGTCGTATGTATATTGGGCTTTTGGTTTCCTTAATGTTAGAATATCACCTTTTTGTTGCAAAGCTTTTGAGAATTTACGGATAAAGGCATTACGATGTTGGTATTTATATTTAACAACATAATCATCAAAAGATCAATTTGGGTTCTTTTTGAACAATTTTTGTTCTTTTCGTCATGTCTTTTAATTATTATATACTCTGTTCAATTTAAATACCAGCATCGCAATGTATCTATCTCTATCCGTGAATTCTCAAAAGTTTTGCTCAAAATAAAGATGATATTTTACCATTAAGGTAACGATAAGCTTAAAATACGACCAAATACGATTTAATAAATTTCGTAATTGGGGTGAATATTTCAAACGTTTTTGATACGTCATTGTTAAACTTTTTATTTTTATACACCGGAAAACAATGTTAAACAAAAAAATCATCAGCCCGTTCTTAAAATATTTAGACTTACGGACAAAAAACCTAACAAAATATGGTTATTTTCAGCTGGGTATATTCCCGCCAATTTTTATCAAAACATTGATACATCATATTTAAGGCTTGAGCCTCTTCTTCTTTTGATTGACTCTATGGAGTTTTTGGAAGACACTTGGTGGAACTTTGATGTCATTATTAAAACAAGAAGTCTTCTTCTTTTCACTACAATATGTATTCCATCTATCGTTGCACAGGAAAAAGTTATGAGCATTTTAGTAAAAAAAAAATTAAATCAATGATTTGTCGACTTTGTAGGTCGGTTTTTAATATTTTTCCTGCTTAAGCCCGTATGATACCTAATTTTGTTCTCATTTTTAATTCATTAAATCATGACTTATTGTCATCAAAGAGGAAAAGAGAAATTAGTACATTTTATGAAAAGAACGACAATATGTTTTGACAATTACAATGTCCACAAAAGTAAAAACACACCAAAAACCTAGTGTTCTCATGAGCCAAGTGTATACTTTTTTTGTAGTCACAGTGTACTTTGAAACAATTTTTAATTTTCAAATTCTGAAAAGTCAAAAAAGCTGCCAGAATCTGAAATATGTTCATTTTTAATAAATTTTTTGTGACTTTTTTACATTGATGTGGTTATTGTGTACGCGCTCACTCATATCGGTATTTTCAATTATAAATTGTTTGAACTACTCTAGTTTCATTTTTAATGCATTAAAAATGAGAAAAAAATGTATTATCATACGGGCTTTACATTTTTGTATAAATTAGAAAATCAAATTTCCAACAAAAAGACATTTAAGTTAAATTCTCAAATTCGGCTAAAAGTCTTCGAGTTATATCAAAAATATTGAAAAATGACCAGTGTGACCATTCTCTCAGAAATGCAGGGATGAATTTGGGTGAATTTTTGTGTTTTAAGCAAGCTTAAGTTCCAGACAAACACATTCAATAATAAAAACCCGTGAAACCAATTGTTACTTTCTTCCAGTATATTCAATAGACTATTATAGCTAGTATAGGATTTCTTTGTATGGTTTGGCTTTGTGTCTTTTGACACATCTATTTTGAAGTTTTTATCTTTTAATCGACTTCGCTTCCCTAAATGACTTCATTTTTGAATATTTTGTTTATTTTTTTTTGAAAATAAATGAAGAATTATGTCCAATTTTATGGTCTTAAATACATATCTTTGTCCATTGAATTTTGAAAATGTTAATGGATACCTGCATAAGTAGATATGTAAAACAGAGAGTAATTTGTAATTTCATGTCTTGAGTGAAGTAGTGGTCTAAGTGCAATTTTGTCGAAATTGACTGTGTTACGAACAACATTTCTGACTAAAATAAAATTAAAGACTGCGTTCCATAGTTACATGCCTTGGCAAACCACAACAAATTCAAAAGCTTGAGAACTAGAGTGACCTATCTGCTTCAAACTTTATTCTAGTTCATTTAATTTACTATTTACTCCCAGGTGACATCAATGCAATGAACAAAACTTTAGTGGATAAAATTTGATTCCTAGGTGGGCTTTTGGTCGTATCTATTTTTGTTTAATTCTTATTTCACTTTCGACGTTTCGGACGTGGTTACGCCCTTCTTCGGGCAATTGATAAATAAAAAAAATACAAATTAAAATGAAATAATTATTGTTGAAATTGTTGTGGTGGTTGTTGTCAGCTTAAATATTCTATAACCTCTTAAGTCTTTAAACATCTTTAAAAAAAAACGTTTATATTAATTCAGAATATAATATTATAAAATGTCCTTTAACAAACTAATTTTCTATCAAAAACTATTTTTTTAGAACCTTTACTTTATATTGAAAAAAAAAAAAAGAGTTCAAGAGATAACGGAAAAATAAACCAAATTCTCCGCGAAACGAGGAAAATCCCCTGAATATTATCAAACAAATGTTTTTGTTCTTAGTAAAACATTACGGGACCACTTTGTATGTTCTTTTTATTGACATTTTTTATTCAGGGCTAATTAAACGGTGCTCTTTTTGCAAACAAAAATTACTTGGCCAGTATCATTCGTTGTTTTCATTTTCTCAATAATGGTAATTCAGCCTCTTTCCAAAAATCGCTTTTCATATTAAAAACGGCCAAAATATAAAGTCCCACGTGACATCTGTTGTACAAAACCAGTACCTACCGTTCGCAGGATTTTTATGAACTCCTATTAATAGTCCAAGAGCAACGATATAAAAAATCAATTAATTTGCGTAATGTTGGTACTTTAAACCCTATTAGTTCTAAGACCACTTATAACCAAAACTAGGTAAATTCATTTGCTTATTTCAATTTCAATTTGTTCGAATGCCTTCGCCATTTGCTTCAGGACATTCTCACAAGTGTCACGAGTATAAATTGCACGGAGGAAAAAACCCAGGCAGAAAAACTTTTAATGTTTAATTTTAAGAAGTTCCATTACATTTTCAGGGCTTGGATCGATTTCACTTTTATTTTCTGTTTCAAAATCGATAAGAATAAGAGGGTATTCTTTGTTATATTTTCCCTTTTTCGAAAATTATTGTCTTTTTAATAATCGAACATAATTAAAATTTCAATCTTTAAGATTCATCCTCCTAAATAAAAAAATAAATTCAAAATTTGAAAACAAAAAAAGAAATCTCTTGTTTAAACTTTAAAAGAATTTAACGCCACCAGCACAGCAGTAATGAATTCTTTACAAAAAGTTTTAAAAGGAATATTTAATAATTTCACCATTTTATAATAAAAATTTTTTAACATACCCATTTTTTCTGCATTATTTCACCACCAGGCCCGACCAATGGATTACCCAAAAGCATTATTAAAAATTCAAAAACCAGTATCATTTCATAAATTTTGGCAGCTCGATCCGGTTTCTGTTTATGAGGAATGGTTTGCTGAAGACGATGAAAGATTATATGCACAAGAAACACTACGCAGGAAAATCAAAAAGGAACACATTAAAAATGTTTCGAACAGAATAAAAAACAAAAATAACGATGACTCCCACAGAACTTTAATCAAAATTGAGCTGAAATCTAATCACGTAGAACTCTAGCTAACTAATCAAACTTTAGATAAATATTTGTTGTATATAAATATATATATATTTGTTATTAAATAACATAACTTAATTATCAAATGTTTACTACTGGAATACTGTAAATACAGAGACTAATAATTTATTACTTTCGATGTGTTTTTCTTTTTTTTTTGTTTGTTTAATGTTTTACTTTAAATAATTGCCCCAATTGATGTACCGGCCTTAATGATGCCTTTGATCGTTCTTCATCTACTTGTTTTTGAAGTTGTTCTTGCAGAGCCATGAGGTCTTTTGTTCTTTGGTAAATATTAGCTTGAGCCTGCACTCCATGGTTCCACCGACAATAATAGCCTTTCCAGAGTTTAACGCATCGCATGCTGGCAATCGGCTTGACGACATCTCCAGTGTTGTTGCTATTATAGAATGGATTTCGGTACTGTTCGAGGGAGGCATTAATGTAGGACCAAAGCGAACAAGTCTTATTTTTTAAATCTACATAAATATACAATTTATTAAAAATTATACAATTTAACCAGACAAAATAAATACCTTCTTTAGTTCTCTCGGCTTCGTTGTTACAAAGGAAAGTTCCGAATCGACATGAAAACAAGTGATCAAGAATGGTGATCAAAAAATGCTCATTGAATTCCATTACATTTGGGAACTGTTGCATTACTTGCCAGACACAATCGATAAACTGTAAGAATACCGGTGATCTTTCAGCATCTGAATATTTTCCATCCCCATGACCGATTCTCTGTTGAAATTTGTGACCAAAGCTTAACCATTCCTTTTCGATCAGAACTTCAAATCCCTTTATAGTGCGGTAGAATGGGTCCAGTAAGAGCATAGACAACGCAGTTAACTGCGACGTTCGATCCCATCCATCTGAACAATGAACCAACACAGAAACGCGCAACGCATCTACTTTTTCTACAATCCTCACTGCACCAGCTAAAATGAATTTCAAATGCTTTAACCACATCGTATTGTCAACTGATGAAAGCCATTTTTGATCATCGACAAGGGGATAGCAGACTTCTTTTAACTTTTTTAAACTCTCACGCATAACGTGAATATTGTGAATATCTAAAAAGTGGAATTCTACACTTCGGTAAATTTCATCAGACTCATAACCGCCACCTTTGGCTTTGTTGGCAATTGCATTGGCACTTGGTCTTGCATCCATAATGATTAATTTATCTGAATTCGAATTCATTTCGAGAATATGATTCAAATATGATTCATCTTCCAGGCAGCGTTTACCACCGACACCAACCAATGGCTGAGAGCAGCGAGTAATGGATACATTTGTTTTCGGATGAATCCATGAAAGTATGGGAATGCGTCCTTTTGATCTAAATACTGCGACCTGAAAAAAAAAAAAAATAAAGAGAAACAAAAATTAATATAGATTTGGAGTTTGTTTGCCTTTATCTCTTTTTCTGGTTTTCTCAGTAGGATTGGTTTTAAAACATCGGAAACTTACTTATCTAACCCTAATAACCTCTCTTTACAGCTATATAGTTTTATTTGGAATTGATAGATTTCCATGCCTCAAAGAGTTAAATTTTAAATCATATCCGCGCTGGAGTCACTATCGAGGAAGCATAGTGGTCAGTTAAAGTTCCTAATGAAAAAACTGTGGATACAATAATAAGAGTGCTGTGCAGTTCTTTATTATTTTGGATTTATTTCGGTTAATTCTGCAAAACCTTTGATTAAATTTGATTTATTTTTGAAGAATGTGACGCCGGAAATATTTCTTCGAGGAAGAAGGGCGTTTCAACCTCGAACTAAGAAGCCAAGACAATTCATATAATTTTTGTTTTGAAGATGCTCGTCAAACTTTACCATGCTTTGTTGGCAGGGGTCTTAGTACAGTGCTGTCGGAATGGTTACTATAGTAGCATTTAGCTCCTTTACTGTTGAAAGGACTACTGTGCTACCCATGTCTCAGAAAGGCTTCCCAAGTCTCCACATGGGAAAGTTAATGAAAATATTTTTAAATCCTGACTCCTATTAAAAATTTCACATCTCTGTTAATTTGTGATCATATTAGGGGTGTTCATGCAAACGTGGAAAACCTAAAGAAAGCTTAAAAACGATAGAATTTTATATCGGTAGAAATGAACTGTATACTCTTTTTTTCCTTATATAAAATATCTAGAATCAAGGCTCTCCCATAACAACGCGAAATCGGCGCGGAACATTCGTCGACGACAGTTTTTGTTGTTATTTAACATTGTTTATTTCTTATTTTCGTTATCATTGTGAATCGTTCGCCCTGCAGAGTGAATGTTCCTCGCCGCTTTCGCGTCGGTTTGGGAGAGCCTTTGGCTCCCCAACTTCCCAAACTGCTCCCAAATGTTATGAAAAGTCCTACTCTCGGAATTTGTGAAACGACAGCACTGTCTTAGTATATATAATTTTACCTTTAAAGCTTAATTTTCCGTCCTCCAAATATAAACATTCAACCACAAAATTAAAAAAAAAATAATATTGTATACCACTTGTGTGATTTACCCCATTTCACCCGACAAACAGCCAAATTTTAAATACGTATCTTACCTAAACTTAATCCCATTTATTCATTTTCTAAATATAATATAATTATCAATTAAACTTTATTTAATATATAACTATTTACAATATCAGATATCATATCAGATAGTCTACTTCTATAGACCTTGTCGGTTTTAAATGCCATCAAACAAATTTCGTTTCTTTTATTTTTAAAAAAATCTTCGAAACCCTCATCTGAAACTATATTTTTGGTTTACTCCGTTGGCAAGATGGTCAAATGAGAAAATAAACAATTGTCAATTAGACCAATTATTTTAAACTCCATTATGCTTTCTTCAAACTGTTGCAGCGGTAAGAAGTCATTTATCTGAAATCCATGCTGTTTGTGATAGTACCCCAACTTTGAATAGTAGCTGGCCAAAAGTGAATCTAAATACTTCAAACGAAACTTTTTGCTTGTCGGAATTGTTAATAATGTTATAACATCAAAAATTGGCGGAGCGTATTGTGCGAGTTGAAAATCAACATTCCGACTCTGAACAGGACGATCGTTTTCATATTTGAACAGCAAATTATTGGCCCACCGTGGCTAAACACATTTAAGTACCTCCCATTTGGTATAACAAAATCGAAGATTTTGTTCATTTCCCGTGGAAACTGCTTTAAAATGTATTGCAAGTGATTTAAGGCCTTAAACTCGGGCATGATTTTGATAATTTCACAAAGAGCGGAAACTCAATTATTGAAATTCTCCCGACGAATACTGTTTTCTTGGGATGTATATGCGTTTTCATCTACGATTTCAGGAAACATTTCACAAATTTTCTGTTGGTTACTGGCCTCAAATATAACCGAAGAAGCATGCAAGCTTGCCAAAGAGCTTAACGCACAGTTCAGATGCTCATAGTCTAGCAATCCTGATCGGTCAGCTCCCATTCGGAAACCCATTTCTCCCAAATGCTCAAACACTAAGATATCATCTTTGGCGTAATAATATAGAGGAACAAACTCCGACAGTCCGTTTTGTAACTTTGGCAATACATTTGCGTAGACAGATACTTCCTTTCTGAAAACACCAAACTCTTCAATATACTTCTGCTTGGATATATCATTGGGAGCTGTTTTAATAAAGAATATCAGCTCTTGCAGTTCATCGGATGGATTCTTTTGAATAATTACGGATAGAATCTCATGACGGCCGAGGTATCCTGCTGGAGCATCATTTGCATTTTTAAGTGAATAGCTGAGGACTTTTATGCCATAATTGATCTTCTGATTAGAATATCTTGCACATAGATCTTGAACGACTGTTGGAGACAATTTTGAAGCGTTCATAGAAATTTATAAATTTAACTGACTGTACTTAGAACAAAGCATTGGACCTTTTTATGGAAACTGAGAAATGCTTCATTATTGCATTGATAAATACATAGACGTGAATGTTAAAAAAACAAAAGAGCAAAAAGCATCTAATATTTACTTTCTAAAAACTACATAATTTATCATTCTTATCCTTATTTAAACTGTAGTTTTGTTATCAAGGAATTTAATTTATGTGTCATTATGTTCTGACGATTAGCGCGTGTAGATTATTGTCTTTCCTTGACTTTAACTTTAATTAATTTATAATTATGTACTTTTATTTATTTTCCCATACAAACTCATGTTACTGAATTTGTTTTATTATCTCTCCACGCGAACATACAAACTAAAATATTTAATAAACAGTCTGAATTAACCTAAGGTGTGACAAAAAGATAGGCCGTGTAGGTTGGTCGAGACACCGTTTACTTAAGAGATAAAGAAAAAGATTAACGCTTTCAACTCATATTATGGAGATTAGTTGGAAACAGTTACGAATTGTAACAATTTGACACTAATGCCGTTTTTCATTGGACGTCCGCATGCGTCCAGAAGCATCCGAAACACTTCTGACGATTCTGAGAAGAGACATTTGATTCTGGATTTCAAATCAGAATCCACTCAAGAAGCACTAATGCATTCAAAATCATATGTCACAACAAACTGAAATGTACTTCGTGTTTATTTATCTTTCCATTTAATTTAGTTTGCATCCAAAGTCAAAGTTTTTGGTAAATTCTAACAAATTAAGAAAAATTCAAACAAAAAATATTATTTGGAAGCTCGGAGTTGATACAATCGTGTTTAACATTTCACATTTTGTGTGGTATCAAATAATTTTTGAATGAGTGAAACCTTGAGTGAAATCTTGAGTGAAACCAATTAAAAGCGGTATAATAAACTTAATTTAGGAACGATGTGACTTCATTATAGTAACAAATAATAACTATTCTGAATTAAAGGAACGACCATTGTTAACTATTGTAATTAAAAGAACGCAACATCGGTGTGGCTTCTGTAAAATTAAATATTACAGCACTTCTTTTAAGTGCTACAATATTTTTTTGAGGGAACGAAACTCAATTTTAAATTATTACTGATTTTGAGACCGTAGACATAAATGTTAAGAAAGAGCAATTCAAGTTATTCAAGTTAATGGAAAATGTTTTGTATGTGCAATAATAATCATATATTGCCATTTATCTCACATTCCATCAACATTTTTACGCTTTGCCGCTCTCAATACTGAAAAATTTCCTCGGCTTTCAAAAAAAAGTGTTGAGAGAAGGTGGTGGAATTCTAACCTAAGCTACGTGACCAAGAGTCAGCAGGCGTCGATGTTGATGAGACTACTATAGAGTTTATATACAAAGACTGTACATGTATGTATGCATGTATATACAATTTTCGATTTCATTACTGCGCGAATCGTTTATCGAAGATCCAATAACCTGCATAATATAAAATAGAAAATACCAAAAAGACAGGATATTGCTTTTTCTGACTTCTCTATACCAAAAAACCTAAAACATTGAAGGATTTATACGCTTTCGCGAATTACGAGTATATTCGAATAGATCCACGATTTAAGCAATATTCTTTTTAAAAATAACTCAAAATGATCATTTACATCCATTTTAAGTTAGAAGGAAAATTACAATTTGCTCAAGTTTTAGTGACTCTCATTGTGTAATTTTGAATCTTGTTGAGTTCAAGCAGGGTATGAACGCCTATGAAGCTGAACAGGAAACACCAGTAAGATACTCAGGGGGACATTCCTTTATTTTCAAAACGATAATCCTCGACGAGATCGTCCATCCGAGACTATCGTCTCGTCTATCGTTTAACAACAAAAACACAAATGCAGTAGGGTTAACGAAACAACTAAAAGCTTTAGTTTGACTGAATCAACAACCAAAGTTAAAAGTAGTTCGTCTGATGATGGAGCAATAACACTCCGAAACACGTAGCTAATCATAGATTAAATTAAAGTTGTAACAGTTGTACAGTAACCACTGTAATTTGCATTTGTATTAATTTGTAAAAATACTTGATGTTTTTTAAAAACATTTTTAAAATAAATAAAATTAATATTTTTTTTTTTATTTAATTTTAATTCAGATTACAGATTATCTGAATTAAAATTAAATAAAAGAAAACAAATATTAATTTTATTTATTTTAAAAATGTTTTAAAAAAACATCAAGTATTTTTACAAATTAATACAAATGCAAATTACAGTGGTTACTCAATCATTGAAGTCATCTACAAACTTAAAAGTTAATCCAAGACGAAACCTATTTACCTATCGTCCAACCGCTACCGTTTTGACGATAGCGATTTGACGAATATCGTCTTACGTGCAACAAATAAAGTCAACACTGTCGCTCAAACGTTATCTTCTGACCATAATCGCGTTACGGAATGACCCTCCAATTAATGTGGACTGCTGCAATTTCTGTTGCAGGACATCGCTGACACCCTTATGATATCAAATCGTCGTTTTTACAACATTTTAGATATACATTTAACGCGCACTCAAGGGATTTTTGATACCTTAATAATAATTTATCATAGTGCAAGCAGTTAGGAAAGTTATGGAATTATAGAGGATTAAGGAGGACAATATAGTGGGAAATATCGAGCGTGGTGCGGTTAAAGAACGAATCCCTTTTTTTTGACCGTACGTCCGAATTCGGGCTACAGGGTAAACTGATGGTCATTCCAAACTTGTCAGGTGTTGCGTGAAAATTGTTTTAGGGGAGGAATGCAATTGGCTATTTTAGGGTCGAAGAAGCTCAAGACTGTCTATAGCTTCGTTCATAGAGATATTCCCTATAACGCTTTGTTTTGGATTTGATCAAGGAGATTTGACAACGTCAGAATATTAGATAAGGAGAGACGGATGAATACTCGATTCACTTTGGAAAGTTTCCGTATCCAAGAAAATATAAAAAAGACTATGAACCATAAAAAGGACATTGATGACATAAGTGTCATTATAGTGTTGCCATAAGCTTAAATTGTGATAAAAGTTTGCAAATAACTGTTTTAAGTTTGAACGTTTTTATTTTTAATTTTAATTTTCATTTTCAATAATTTTCTAAAGATCGTTAAAGCCCAAAATTTATTAAAATTAAATGATTCTCATATGTGATGAAATACCATTACACATGAGATGTCAGGAAGTTTGCGGAGCACCTGCCCAAATATGTATACTCTAGCTTAGGTCAAAAAAAATGATTTGTATAATAAGATCCACATCAGAAGGTGTAAAGAATTTTTTGCATCTTCCAAGAAAACTCAAACACTGCATCATTTTTGACAATTTCAAGTATGTGGTCATTCCATTGTAAGTGGTCAGAGAAACACATACCGAGAACCGAAAGCTTTTAGGTTTCCTCAATGCAAATGTTTTTTTTTTCTAAGCGAGTACGAGCAGCATTGAGTTTTGGAAGCATTAAATTACACGCGGTTAATGATATCCCATTTAAGAATCAAGTTAAGATCAGAGTTACATGATTTACCATTATGCTGACGCTACAGCTCCATATCTGAAGAACAGGGAGGTGAGTTTGGAAATGAGTATTTCGGAAGAGTGCTATCGTCAGCAATATAATGAAATGAATTCGAAGTTGTAACTAAAACACCATTAATAAAAATAAGAAAAAGGATCGGAAATAAAACGCAGCGCTGTGGCACACCAGCATTTATTTTGCGGGTGGCAATGGCACAGTGGATATAGTGTTTGACTGCTAACCTAGACGTGTGGGGTCGAGCCCCAGTCTAGTTAGCATTCTTTTCTATATTCTCCAGTTTCAACTGGATGCCACCTGTGAAATTTCATGAGATAATAAACATCTAATTCTCAATCCACTGTGCCAACAAAAATGTTTCCTTTCCTTCTATTCCTCCTAACTAGTGCCGTGCACTGCATTTAAAAGACCTGATGTCTAACAGGCATCCATCGTTACGAAAGATAGTTTCTAATCCATCGAAGTATAGAATGTTCGAAATCAAAAGCTTGGTGTCAAACTTAGTGCATATGGAAGGCTTAACAAATATCAAGGGCAATCATTTTGATTTCACCAAAACGATGAAAGGATTGGTTCCACCTTTCGGTGAGATAAGCCATCAGATCAATAGACGACTTTCTGGTACGAAAACAATATTGACGATCGTTAATAAGATTTCTTTTTGCAAGGTATCTCACTATCTGACGAGTTGTCAACGTTTCTATGCCCTTGGAAAGCAAATATGTCAGAGATATTGGTGGTTAAAACAAGGGAGAGGATGATGCATCTTTTTTTTTTTTTTGATGGTATGAACAAATGAAGTAACTAAGGCTTACGCAAGGGTTTTGCCAGTAAGAACACCTCTTCAAAAATATAGGGGATATACAATCTGGACCAGCGGATTTGTTTACATTAAGATCGTTAAGAACTCTTTCGCGTTTGTTAAAAGTGGTGAAGTGGTGGATTTGGTGACTAGGTTTGGCACTTTTTGTCTTTTCAAGTTTTTTTATTCGGTTGTTTAACATAATTCTGCTTTTCCAAAAAATTGTAGAAGTCAAATTTAAAATAAGTCAAATGTAAAATTCTGCATATTCTGATGTTTTTTCAAGAAATATTTATTAACGATATAACAAAAAAAAAAGGTCACGAAGAAGGAATAATTGTAGTACCTATAAATAAAATACGTGCTGACCAAACTTTGTCTAGCATTTTTCGGCATAAATACTCAACGGAACTACATGAATTATATACCGTCGGAAAGATTTTGTCCCACAGATGTGCAGAAACAAAATATTATGTGCGTATGTAACCGTTAAAGGTACAAATGGTTAATGCGGATTTCGGCCGATTGGCGAAACTAGTAATGAATTAAAAAACAGCATTCAGGCAAAGCCACGTAGGACTATACCTTGCTAATCGCTTAAGAAACCTAATTTGGATTAAGAATGTTCTCATTTTTAAAACTCTTTGCATTTGTTTTTTTCTTTATAATAATTTTTTTTTCTCCTCTATTTTTTTTTCTTTTCATTTACACTTCAGCTTTGGTAGTGATAAGTTCCTTTCTGAAATTATCCCAAATTTTCGGTAGGTATTATTTTTTTTTTTTTTTTTGTAAAACAGCCACAGCACAATTTTGAAAAGAAAATTTTTGAAAGTACAGTTTTCAAAAAAGAATTTTGACCCCGGCAGATAGCCCAACCCAATGATGATATATTAACAGAAACCGAATCTGTTTTGTAGATTCTATGGGTTAGCCTCTAGACTTTTTGACTGATATCTTACTTTTCTAAATTCTGTTGGGGTATTTTAAATGCAGCCTGGCTTGCCTTGCACTAATAAGAAGGTTTAAAGCAATAGAAAAGAACTTTTGTTGATAGTGGATTGTTGTTGCGAATAAAAATAAATAAATAAATCGGGTGGCACAACGGCTCATGAAGAACCAGGGTCTAGTGACTAACAACTCGCAACCATTCCTGTGTGCGCCTTTCGACAGGAATGGAAGGGACCTACAATTTTATGCCGAATCCGAACGGCTATACGAGAAGCACTTATTCGTGACAAGTGATACTCTTGGAGGATTTGTCAATTCCTCGCAAGAGGAATAAGGCATTTGTTATAATATGAAATTACCCTTTTAGAGACTGGTACGCACTTGCTTTGACATATAACACCCCTCTGAATTTAAATGGAGAAATACGTTTTACGATTGCTTCGCTATTGTCGATGAAAAAATGTATGGATTGAATATTGCAAGGGCTATGGAATCAGCATCTCGAGTTACTTATAGTCGTCATAACCTAACCCTGGGTGCTAGTAACTATTTCAGAGAGGACCTACCGGTTTCAAATATGAGCTTAATTTTCAAAGTACGAACTGAAACCCTTGCTCTTAATCACATCCCTCATAGAACAGATATTAACCCTATTTGTACGCTCTGCAACATTAACCAAAACGGAGACGTATACCATTTCCTGGCAGTTTGACATTTCAACAAGAGTTTGACCGGCAGTACGGCTTTCGTAGCAATAGGTCCACTGGTGATCTGATGGTATATCTCACCGAACAGTGGAACAAATCTTTAAATCGTTTTGGAGAAATTAAGATTATTGCGCTTGATATTTCTAAAGCGTTTGATAGAGTTTGGCATCAAGCTTTCTTATCGAAAATGCGCGCATTTGCTAAATAATTATGCTAAATAAAAAATTACTACTACCTTTCGGACCGATCAATACAAGTTGTATTGGACTGTTTCAAGTCTGAAATTCACAAAATAAATGCTGGTGTGTCCCAGGGCTCCGTTTTGTGTCCGACTCTTTTCCTTTTATTCATAAATGATCTTTTGTCTGAAACTTCTAACCCATTAAACTGTTTCGCTGATGACAGCACCCTCATATTCGTTTTCAGATTCACACCCATGTCCTTCGGATGTGGAACTTGAACGGCAGCGTACGATTAGCTCATTAAATTCTGATCTCGACAACATTGTACAGTGGGGCATCAAAAACCGCGTAGAATTTAATGCTTCAAAAAAACAATGCTGTCTACTGTCATCAAATCGAAACACACCCCCCATGCCGCTATCCATGAGCGGTACTTGTATAGAGGAAACCGAAAAGCTTTCAGTCCTCGGTATTGAGTCTCTTAGATAGGATTCAGAAAAGAGCTTTGAAAATGATAGTCGACAGAAATATAACAGAAACATTTGCAACCCTCGACCACCGCCGCAATTTCCATGTCTAACGTTATTTTACCGTTACTTTTATAAACATTGTTCTAGTGAAATCGCCAGCTGCATTCCTCCCCTAAAAGATTCAACCGTAATACTCGTACTTCTAGGAGTGCACATCAGTTTACTCGCGAGCCCAACTTCGGACGCACTGTCGAGTAGAGATTCTTTTTTTAGCCGCATGTGGAATGCTTTACCCGGCTCTATCTTTCCCGACCATTTTAATATTCAGAGGTTCAAAACCAATGTGTATCGGTATCTCCTCTTAAATCCTTGCATATTTTCCCAACGCTCGCACTGTGTTTATACATTTTAAGGGCAGCCAAAACCCCAAACCCCTTTAGTGCGCCCTAAACTAAAAAAAAAAAAAAAAAAAAAAAACGAAATACTTTCCGACAAATTAAACAGTAGTAGCTGATAAGGAATTATGTATAGTAAAATATGCTTGCTAAGTAAGCTCCTTAAAATAAAAGTGTTGAAAATTCAGAAAAATAAAAAATTATTATAGATTTAATTTTCAAATACAGTCGGCACCTACATAAATTAATTTTTGACAAAACCTTTGATTCTTCATTCTCATGGTAGAAGCAACGTTTTTGCTTATTTTACAGAGTAGAATTTAATTTGTTGGCATGTATTATTTTTACCTGTGCTAATTAAATAAAACCTTAATTATATACTCTAAAGAAAAGTAAGTTAAGGAGTATTATAACGATACATACTTTTTTCAAAAGTTCATCTGAAGCGCACGACGGAACCGCCCAAATTGCTGGATAACTGTCACTCAAAGCGTAATTTGCATTTACTTTAGATACCCTCCAAAGTTCATTGGGCACTCCCAATCTGCTGTACTCTGCCACACTATCATACACCTCCCAGCCGTTCATGGCAAATTTCTCCGTGTAATTAAATGCAAAAATCTTTCCACTAAACGAAAGCGGAAATGCATAAGTAGTGATTTTCTCGAAAACCGAGCGACGTGAGTGATTCTGTTGTTTATGGGCAAAACGTAATGTTCTCGAATCTTTGCAAGAGATCTCAATTCCATAAGCATTTTCACGTCTCGATGTAGACCCTCCGATTTTTTCCACTCGAGAAATTGTTCCCAATGGCACATCTATAATAATGACTTGGTCAGCCTCCTTTTGTGACAGAGAACGAAAGAAGAGTCGATAATTGGTGATAACTAGCACTCCAAACAATGGGCCGCTATACGGACACATGTATCTGACATCATTTCGTTGGTCTAAATCTTGTTCACCGATAAGATAGGTGAAGGGTGTGCTTCTTTCCATCTGCTTGGTAATTATAATGATTATTTTGTTGTGTTTAAATGTATATGGTTTGTATTACTTACCCCGTTTTCGGTTTCAAGAACTATTTTAGTTGCTGTTGAAATTGGTCTAGGGTCGAAATCTAAAGAATCTGAACTTGCATTTTTCCGAGAGTATCTGTCATACTTGAAAGATTCTTGTGGGGCATCCATTTTTCAAATGAGATGATTTAGTTCGTAAGAGTAAAAGAATTTATTAAAAACACTGCACAAAGAAAATATCAACAAATAAAAACAATCTTAACCGAAACCAATAGACCAAAAGATGCAGTTTGGAAATTGGTTGTCTTTTTTTTATAAAAGACGTCAATATCATTAGAGCTGTGCCAATCTTAATTCATTCGGTATTTCTGTAGATGTCATTTTTGTTCTATGTTTTTTATGTAGAAAAATAAAATACTCATTCGCGCTACACCTACCCGTCAGAGCGTAAAACACATGCAATTGGGGAATTGATTTTGTTTTAAACATCCACGGATCAAAATTATAACTTAGTCCCCATTCACACAGGGAAATCAGTTGCTGGAGATTATTTTGACGTTTTACCTTGTAGCTTTCACACAAAGAAACAAAATTGCCGGAGATTTTTGTTTGTTTCCATATAAAGTCTACTGGCTGAACGAACATTACGGACAGTATGAGAATGAATGTGCAAAAATTTCCTCGAACATTGACCGGGGAAATTTTTTTCAATCCCCTTTTTCTTGCCCTTCTGACCTACAAACTCCCAGTTGCTGGCAACTCAGTTTAATTGTGTGGAAGCGAACTTTAATTAAATCCTTTTATAACGATCTAATAGAAATCGATACCATGTTAAACAAGCTCAACAAAGACCGCTTTCACGCAAGGAAGGGGTCAAAGTCTTTTTCTTGAAACATTTTTATTGCTCAAACATGTTATACATGTTGACTGCTAGTTGTCGTTGTACCAGGTCCCAAAGAAAAGGCTTTCTTTTTAAATAAGAGTCTGGATGGTTTCAGTTTTCCATGTTTTCTGTCAGCTAATTGTCATAATCAGCTGATACGCCGAAACTGAAGTTGTTTTGCTAACGTTCTATTTCTTTGGTTAAACTCGGGTTTTCTTGCTTGATTGTTGAGTGATGAATTAAAATGTGTTATTGTAATAAGTAAAATGTATTGCCGCATCATTTTAAAACCTCCTTTGCACTATGCCAGAACTTTATTTAATAAATATCCACCCTTGCTGCTCAAGTTCTTTCACCCAAAGCTAACAAATTTTCCACAAAGATTCCTACCACCCGCCAATTTTAGTATTCAATTTAGATTATTCTCAAACGGAGATGGTGATTCGATTTTGGAACCAGAAATATTCGAAGATCACATCTTTGAAGAGAATTTGCTTGGTTTTTCCTTTAAGAACATACTTTATCAAGAAGATGATCCCATAGTTAAAAGAATCAATGCATGTCATTCTCCAGAACAAGTAAGTTTTATTATTTTCAATTTGTTTTATTTAATTCTTATTCCATAAATAATAATAAAATAAGTTATTAGACTTGTTTGCTAAGGATGGTGATCAATTTCAACACGCACATCTAGTTCAATCTGTGATTTTGCTGTGGGACTTTTGTCGAAAACCTGAAAATCAGACTACTGACATTCAAGGTTTTATCAAGGAACATGGCCAGTTTAAAGAACTTCTTGGAAAACTAATAGATGTTGTTGAAAATCTCAATCCAAACGAATTGACATGCTGTTACATGTACTTGAAGCGAATAGGTTTAGATCCTGAGCAAAAAATAATGCAGAAGTTAATACTATGCATTTTGGACACAATAAAAAAAGGTAATTTGTTTGCTTGGAGTTAAAGTTATTGTCGATACTTTTAATTTCACCATAGCACGCAATTTGTACAATACCTACTTACATTTTTTATTTTATCTTAAGGCAATAATTTACACCCATTAATATAAGTATTGACTATTTCTTCTACATTTAGCTAGACTTCATATTTGCAAATGAATAGTATGAACCTATCTTAAAAGGAAGGAATTTTTGTTATCGCTCACACCCCACACTCGGTCTAATAGTATACACAAAATATTGTACTTTCCTTGCACCAAAATTAAGTTTTACTTTTAAAAATTCACAAATTCATTCTCCTACAAAAAAATGCCTTTCGCAATAAATATTTTGACTCTATCCTTATTCTCATGTCAAATGAATATTTTTAGCCAAGTCTTTTGACCATTGCTGAAGCCAAATTGATAAGGTATAATTCAAAACGTGTTCAAAAATGTGCTCCTTGCACTTTGTTGACATTTTTGATTGTGTTGCATTTGGCCATATAAGTCGAGTTTTTCACTTAGCCAACATCGTAAAAAGAGACAATAAATCAAAAATATAATATGGTGGACGCAGGGTGTTATGTTCACATTTGGTGGACTAAACTTTTGGTTTAGCTAAATTGACTCTTTGTTTGTTTTCTTTTTTGCTCTACAAACAATAATAAATCCAACTCAATGGTCATAAAAGTCCAAAACCACTCACTATAACAATAAATTATACTTTTTTTAAATTTGCATTTAAATATTATGAACTAACATTGTTCAAATAGGTATTCCTAAATGTTTGTATATCAAAAATGTTTTAACTTTTTCAAAAATTATTTTCTTCCGCATTTTACATTTTTTTTTCTTTATTTTCTTTAAAAAGTCCAACTGTTATTCAAAAGTTTGCTAGCACTTATGTTTTGGCGAAAAAATGTAGATTATTAGATCATAAAAAAGAACGATGGGATTTATTGACTTGTAGTCGTGGTTTTCAAAAACGTAAAAACGCAAATTAAAATATACTGTATACAAAATTCCACATATATTTTGGTATTTTTAGGATGAATAATTTTTCTATCAGTTTTTAAACAGTCATAAAGGCTACTCTATTATAAGTGTTGAAAAATACAAGTTTTCCGATTCCCCTCGCCACCATAGGCTTCAGCATACAATAAAAAGCAAATCTTTTTTACTTGAATTGGTTTTTGCAAAAAAAAACTTATTAAGTATTGCTCTGACCAAAAAATTGTTATTTACATTTTCTTACTATATAATTTTTGAGACCAATATGACTTTACTTTGTTAAGTTAACTTCGTTCAGCTTAATCCCACTTTTTGAGTCATTGCAACTTAAATCCAATTGACAAAAAAATGTAACCCTAATGAACTAACTTTGGATCCTACATAAGTTCATATGGAGTGGTGGCCCAGCAACAGTAAAAATGACCTTCATTTCGTATATAGGTACATATTTATTTATTCATTTAGAGTAAACCGCATGTCCAAATTCGCTGTGTGACAGAAGTTACTAATTTTGAATAAAAAGAGCTCTAGGATCACAAAGCTCTATTTTCATTGTTTTTCTTTGTTATTTTGTATGCTTTTTGTTTGTTTTAAGCCATTTTTTGTAGTTAAGTTTTTTGAACCTTTAACACATTATCTGAATTTTATCATCAGATTTTTTAAATAGTGATGAGTCGCGAGCATCAGTTTTATGCAAAAAGCGTTTTTTGGAGTTCTTAATTTGTACAAAATACAATTATTGGTTTTTAGATAATATACAGGGTGTCCCTTATTTCGTCATTAGTATTTTAGGGCAAGATTCTTGGGTGTATTATAGGAAAAAAAATTGTTGTACGGTAAGGGCCTATCTCCAATTTTGATATCATTTATCGGGGATTTAAAAAAAGTCTTACTTTGGTGTACCCTGACCCATGTTAACGATAATTGCGCTGTTAGTAATAATGATAGATAATAATAATTTTTAGAAGAAATACTAGTGTTTGTAACTGCATTTAAATAAATTTGATATCTTTTCTCAATCTGGAGACATTCAGTTTTTAGCCTGTTCCATTTTTCCAGCACATGCTAATTTTTTGACTTTGGGGTCAATTTTCTCCAAAAAATGCGTTAACATGATGTTTTAGTAATTTTTTTTAATGTATGTAATAATACTAAAAATAAAACTTGGTTACAAAATTGGCAAAAAACCCATAGATTTTAATATAATTTGGAAAACCCGCCGTAGGTAAAAGTAAAAATTTTTATTTAAGCTCAAATGGCTATGAATAAAAAATAATATGTGTGGTTATCGATAATTTTTATTTTATATGTGAACTAAAACAGTTATAACAGGTGTTCAAATGAGTCCTCTTTGATTTTGTATGCATGGTAGAGCCCGTTTTTTGTATTTCACTGATATTGATATTAATGATTCTAGCACTGCCTCACTTCTGAGGACGCTTCGAGAGGACTTAAAAATGCGATTTTGGTTGAATAAAAGATTTATTTCATTTTTCCCATTCAAAAACATCCAATATTGTAGGGCCAGGCGCTCGTACAGGCCATTGAACTGTTCTAATTTGTTCCTATCCAACGATTACCGCGTACTCTTCATCTAGTCAAGTTTTAACCTCTCGACCATAGTGGGCTGAAGAAACATCAAGTTAAAAATAAGAAGAAGCTAGTTGAACCAATGGAATGTCCTCCAATAATTCTGATAAATTATTTCGTAACAACCCCAGATAGTTTGTAGAATTCAACTTAAGTGGTAGTTTTAGTAGCATGTATTCAAACAAAGGAAAGTCAAAGTGCACCCGATATAGCCCTTTTAATAGAAAACATTATTAAAAAATTATCTAAAATCACACAAGTATCATAGCTTTCCGAGATTTGGGTTTTTCGCCAAACTTGTTATTGACTTTTATTTTTAGTATTGCTACATACTTTCAACCAAATTATTAAAACATAACTTATTTTTTTGGAGAAAATTGACCCCAAAGTCAAAAAATTAGGAGGGGCGGGAAAAATGGAACAGGCTAAAAACTGAATATATTAAGGCTGAAAAAAAATATCAAATTTATTTAAACGCAGCACAGACCCCAAAATCCGGTCAAAATTATTTGTTGATATTTTTTTAATAGAAATGATTTAATATGCATATTTTAACCCTATGTCGAATACATAACGTTATAATATTGAAAAAAAAAAAATAATAAAAGTGTGTGAAAAAACTAAGATATATTTTCAAAAAATAAAACATGAAAAAAACATATGCACCCCACTGCTATCTTTAAAAGTTGTGTATAATGGTCTCCAGGACATTTTGATGTCATATGAGCCCGAACCTAATGCAAGAAAAAAGCCTGTAAACCAATTTTTCAAAACGAAAAAATACGTTACAAAAATATAAACCGTCTTTAAAAAAAAATGTGGAAACATGTGGAAAATTTGTCTTCTTGGATAGCATAACGAGGGCATATACTTTGTTATAAAAAAAAATATTTGCCCGATCACGCCCGAAGCTATTACAAAAAAGCTTTTTTCTATAATTTTAACCAAAAATAACAATATTTTAGTCATTTAAATCCTTAAAAGGAAACCTTAACCTAAGAACACTTTTTTTTTTTTCTATAATACACCAAGAATCATGCCCTAAAATACTATTGACGAATTAAGGTTTACCCTGTATTTGATGTCAAAATCATCTAAAAAAAAAATGTCAATTTGTATCTCATTTGTCAGAATGAAAATGGGTATTGTTTTCAAGTTTTTAAATTGCAATTCAAAAGCTAGACAAAACAACCCACAAAACCATCCTTATATATACAGTCGACGCCGCTTATAGCTACCGCCGAGGCACCAGCCAAATGTGGTCCAATAGCCGGCGGTCGTTATATCCGAATTACCGAGAAAATGATTGCTAAGAAAAAACAGAAGTACATAAGTATAGGCTTTTAAATTTTAGGAACAGAATAATAAAGAAACTAGTTAAATTCATTCGCGAAAAAATGAATTTGTGTATATTTGAACACGTTCAGTTTTGAATTCTCAATTAGCTACTTTTTGTTTAAATTTTTCGTCATTCCGTCGCTGTAAGCGGCGAAACTGAAGTATTTTTTGTTTAAAATTCGTCGTTATATACAATTAGTCGCTATCGACGATAAACTAATACAAATTGTATGAAAACCAACAAAAAAAAAGTGGTCGTTAAAAGCGACGTGTCGTCATAAGCCACGTCGTTAAATGTGGCGTCGACTGTACTATTAAGGGTTGAAAATATTTTTTAGCTTAATCCTCTTTTAGTAGCAAAAAAAATGATTGTACATTTATTACGGACTGATCCCTTAATAGCCCCGGGGCCCAACACGCTCTAGCAACGGCCCTGTTTCCAGAAAAGAGCATTTTGAATTTTAAGATTTTATCAAACAAAAATACGAAAAGTTCTCTTTGTTATACAGGCTTACACAGCCTTGAAATCGAAGAAGTAAAATTTATTCTTAGGGTAATTTTCAGCGTTCAACTCAAATCTGTCATCCATTATTTTTTCCATCTGTTTTGGTTTTGGGTATTGGATCTTCAATTCTTCAGAAATGGTTGTGAGCTCAAGTTAGATGAAATTAAGTTACATTGAAATTGTAGAACAAAGTTTTTATTTAAAATTAGTTCTTTAGGTCTAAAACGCCAATAACTTTTTTTTGTTTTTGACCATGAAGCAGTCGGCGCTCGAGGTCGACAACTATATAAGGCCAACATCCTAACCAACTCAGCAAAAAATCTGAACTACCTGCCCTTTCAACAAACGACAAAGCTGCTGTAATTCGATAAATTTATAATTTTGCGGCTTACAAAATAATCCGAATTCATTTATTCAAAAATACAGGGTGGGCCAAAAGTCACTTCCTTATTTGAAAAAATCATAAATCTTCTGTTTTTAATTTTTGTCTTTTCTTTTTGAATGTAATTATAAAGAAAACTTGGGAGATTTAATAAAATGAATTACAGCCCTTTGGAGAGGACCAGACTAATTGAAATTTATTTTGAAAATAATCACTCGATTATTTTAACCCTTATCCGCGTCATCTCATAGTGAGTGATGAAGTTCATTTCAACTTAAATTGAATTAATTATAAACAAAATTGCCGTACATGGGGTACTGAGAACCCAAAGATGGTCCATCTGTGGGAATTGCATCCACTTAAAGGCACTGTCTGGTGTGGTGTAACTTCAAAAAAAAATTATTGGGCCATTCTTCTTTGAAGACGATGCCGCCAAAACTGTTTCCAAAATAGTGAAAGATATCGGGCTATGATGGAAAATTTTTTGAGGCCAGCGATTGCTGATAGTCCTGAGATGTGGTTTCAGCAGGATGGAGCTACTAAGCTAATAAGGGAAATTTCCGGCGACCGAATAATTTCCAAAAAATTCATGATTTTATTGGCCTCCACGTTCTGCGGATTTGACTGAATCAGACTTTTTTCTGTGGGGTTATTTGAAGGGTAAACTGTACATAAATAAACCCACCACTATCCTGCAGCTGAAGGAGAACATTCGTGGTGAAATACAAGCGCTGAGCCCAGATGTCCTACAAAGTGTTATGGAAAACGCTTTAGAAAGAGCTCGTCTCTGTGAGCATGAAGCTGATGCTCATTTGAAGGACATTATATTCCATACTTAGCCCAAAAAAAACCATACTTTGTGATTCTAAAATAAATTATTAATACAAATTAAATCTATAAAATGTATTATCACTTTAAATTAGGAAGTGACTTTTGGCCCACCCTGTACTTTCTTTCAAAGCTTGTTTTTACGATTTTTGAAATAATTATTCGTTTTCAATGCTAGCCTTGGTTTTTTCAGAGAGTGTGGAGCCACTCAGCAAAATATTTACACGCAAAACAATAACAGAATTTTTTTCGTACGAAAAGCAGGAAAATTAAAAAATGTTTTTTTTTTAGTCACAAATATTTCTTTCGAATAGTTTTTTTTTTATGAATAAAATATTTCAGGTAATTGTTTATTTATTTGTATCCATTTTATATTCCAAATCGTATCTAAACCAATAAAATTATCAAAAAGAAATTTGTTTACTGATGCGTTTTCCCGATCGCTATAACCGGATCGAGTAGCTAAAGTTTCTGTGTATTATTAATTAGCTAGCAAGTACTCGCTCGTGTTGCCTCAGGGTAGAACAAATCCCATTTTAAATATATGTATGTACATAAAACTTTGTTTTTTTTTTAATAAGATAGGGTGAAGATAAATTCCTTTGTGATACAACCAATCTTAAGAATTTTTAAATTTAGGCCTACAAATTTAATACCCATTAAAACTATACAGCTTTATCACCAATTAAAATGTTCGACACAATTTAACAATAACAACAAGTTAAGCGCTTAGCAGTTATAAAATTTTAAAATGTTAACCATTGTGTCTCTAAGCAATTTGTTTGAGATATACAAAAAAGTAAGACACCAACAACCACAAATATAAGAAATCTTTAAAACAAGGAATTACATTGTTTTAGATTACACGTTAGCTATAATTATCATTGATAACAATCAGTGAATCGTAAGTTAAGCGATGTTTTTAAATAATATACAGGGTGATTCAAATTGGGTGTGTAAAAAAGCTAGAGCGTGTCGGCTGGGCTGGGACAATAAAAATCGTTTGTAAGGGGCAATCGAAAAAATGACTTCAAACTAAAAAAAAAAATAATTAAAAAGCAACTGGTAACACCTACAATGCTATATTATACATTTTTATAAAGCTAAACATCCCTTTTTTCAATAAACATGAAACATTTTCTGATGAGCTTTGTGTAATTCCAAGTATTAGTTTCGTATCGTAATCGTGGTTTTAATCAAAATGAACATTACGATGATGGAGAAGTCCAAAAAAGTGATTTTCTACAAGAAGTGGGTCGGTCTGTGTCTGCTAGTCCCATGTACATAAAGCTAGAGCCTGAACGGTCGGACACATTTACTTCAGACTTGGTGTCAAACATTTTTATTTGATTCCCTAAAGGAGAAATATAAATTATTGTTTTAGATCATTTAGAACGGTAAGCTGCCATTAAACCGATTTCGGTTTTATCAGGATTTTTCAAAAACTCCTCTAGTGATTTTGATCAAGCTTCGTACATGCATATGTACATTTCTAATTTCTAAAAGAGTTTTAATAATACTGTACTAGGTTTTTCCCAAAAAATTCGAACAACAGAGTTAGTTTTGTCTTTTTTATGAGCAAACTGCCGTTTCTTTTACTAGTTTTGAGATATTCAGCCCTATTGTGAGTTCCACGTGAAAAATTACATTTCACTCTTCCCTTATTGTGAGTTTCGGGCGAAAAGATTTCCATTTATTTTTGGTGGCGAACGAGGCCACACTTGTTGTAAAATGGAGGGTGAAACTCACAATAGCTTTTAATAATCCGGGCGAACAAAACATTTTCGGGTGAAATGTTTTCCGGGTGAAACTCACAATAGTGCTGATTATCGAAAACCCCGTCATAATTTTTGCAATTTGATAGTTCTAAGTTTGTCAAAATAATTGCATTTAAAATTTGTTTTATATTCTTTAACGAAAAAAAAAAAATTTTTGTTTATTTATGACTTTTTTTCAAAATGTTTTGTATTAAATCAAAAAATTTCAAAACTGTTTTTTTTTGTTATCAAAATTAAATTATTATTGTTATTATTGTACTGTTCGTACTAGAATGTCAGCTTATAAGGCTTGACCATTGTTTATTCCGTCAATTTCATTGAATTTTTGAACAACAACAACAAAATTAAATATTATCGAACCAATATACACATCAAGCAACATTATAGTTGTTAGCTACAAGATTAAAATAAAGCGCATGTATCTGAGAGAGCATGTGTCTGAAACGTGATACCGATAAAGATCAGGGGTGGAATCGGCTTAGGGTAGTTGATTATCAATTGTGGTGATCGTCGTTTTGAAGATATCTGTCTCTATCACATCCAAAGGCAAAAATAGAGACATCAATAGCCAAAACGACGATCACCACAATTGATAATCAATCATCACCTTAGCCGATTCCACCCCAGGATCTCGTATTGTTGTTGTAATGCATTTTTTTTTTTTTGTTGATCTTTATGGATGATTTCTGATAATAAAATACTGATAATTCGAACGAGGTTTCCTTGTATTTGAAAACAAAAATTTTAAACCGTACAAAAAAAAAAATAGATTTCCTATCCGTATGAACACAAATTTATGTTGTTCTTTCATACCAAATTTCAACATTATTCCTCATCATATTTTTTTTTAATTTTAGATGACAATATTCCACTTTCGGCCCTATCGAGATTTTGTGTAGCAGTTAGCACCGACAAATTCTTAAATACCTCTCTCGTTTGCAGAAATATGCTGCCTCATATTCTAAAGTCTCTTGAAACCTGTTCCACAGCTGAAGAAATAAGACTTATAACAATTTGTTTAATCAATGTCCGCCAACTTGTATTAAAAGATATTTTACAAATTTATAAGTCAAAAGTAAACGAATTAATGAAACTTGAGATAATAAATACCGAAAGTACAAAATGTGTCCTAAAAATCCTCAACTTTCTCAACCATCCCAATTGGTCGCATCGGAACTCAGCACTTTCTAGAAAATTAATGCTCCTAGTTTTGCCCATCGTAAACAACTTATCTGAAGAAGACGTCAAAACTGTCTATAAGATCTATCAAAGTCAACTCGAGCCAGCTGCCATGGCCCCTAAACTATTAAAAGTAAGCGAATCACTGTTGGAAAAACATCCAACAGAAGAAATGTTAACATGCATTGTACAGTTTGCCGAACCCAAGAAAAAGGAACATCTTATAGAGATATTTAAAAAACAGCTAACAGATGAATCAATGTGGCAGCGTTCAACTGCACCTTTTTATTTTTTCACCATTTTAAGATCATTGAAAATATCTGACAGTGATTTATGCAATTACTATTGGACAAAAGTATTAGAAGATGTAGAGAATAATCCCGATGGAAAAGAGCATTATATCTTTGCTAGACATTGTCACCGTTATATGTATTTTAATAATAATTTGGGCGGTACATACCGTCATCTGGACTTTGAGAAGCGTATGGCGCATTTGTGCATGAATGAAATCAACAATGGAATATCAGGTGCCATTCCTTCGAAGTTTGCAAACCTAGCATCGTTCGTATTGGGTTATGGTCACACATACCGAGGAAATTCAATGATTCCAAATGTCATTTTGTCGAAAATTGAAACAATGAAAAATCAATTCAGCCCAGATGACTGTCTGCACCTATCCAGAGGCATTCAAATCGCTTTTGAAATGAGGTAATTTTAAATCTGAGTTATTGTTTAGTAATTTAATAAATATGTATATGTACTCGTTTTTTTAGATTTCGTCATTTTGTCCCCACGATAATGGCTGAACAACTGGATATTATAGAAAAAGCGTTAAGTGAGAGTGCACAGCGACATTTGGATTCCTTAAGTGATGATAATGCATTGGATTTGAATGTTATCGTTCGTGCATTAAATAATCGAAAAAGTAAATATGTAGACCTATGTATAAGCCTTGACGTTTGATTTATTATGAGAATAAAAAATCTGGAGCAAAAACAAAACCATTCTTCTTCTCATGGTAAATGAAATTTGTTGCCAAATTTTTTAAGTGAACGAATTATGTTTCTTGGTCCCAACTCTACACCCAATTAAATTCGATTATTAGGGCTTATAGTTTCACCAATTTATTTTAAGTTCCCTTAAAATTTATTTTTTTTCTTAATTAAGGCCCTAGAAAATCCCCAATATACCAACAAGCACTCAGCAAGTACAATCATATAAAATCAAATACCCTCGATTCAAGATTGCTGCGAAATATGTCCTACAACTTAAGCACATCAAATTTCGTTGCTCCAGAAATTCTGGAAAAAATGTTTTCTTACATAGTGGACAATGAAGAATATGTGACAGGTGATACAGCTGAAAAGATTATTTCATGTTCTTATAATTTGGGATACTCACCTCAACAACAAGAAAGTTTGGATTCAATTGCTAGGATAGTAGTGAGGTAATAATAATGTAATTAATATTTTTTTTTGTTTTCCCAAATTAAAATCTTGAATCTTATCAAAAGGGATTTCGAGTACATGACTGGGCTGTCAATAATTCAAGCTTCTTTAGCACTATGTTTTTATAAAACAATTCCGGAAATACTTATAAATAAAGTGTTTTGTGTGAATTTCATCAAAAGAATAGAAGAAGAAATTGAAATGTGTTACTCTAAGGTAAATATATATCTTTGATTTGTAAAGAATCACAAATTTGATTTCTTATTAGGCAACCTACCCAGAAAGAGTTCTTAATCAAGTAATGCAACTTAATCGTGCAGTTTGTTTAGATTTCCCCGAAGCCGATGTTCCTTGGTTCCAACAGAACTATCTTGAAGCTCAACTTAGCAAATGTAAGATCGAATATGCTAATAGAATTTTATGGCAGAAATATATTTGATTGTATAAACTTTTTTAGATCCATTTGTTCCAAGTAGATACAACGACGAAGTAAAGCAAGTTCTTCTTTCAATTTTGAAAGACGAATCTCTATTTCGTTGTAATCACGTTACTCCATATGGATACAGAGTAAGTTCCTATTCATAAAATTAACTATCCCTTTGATATTAGGCACGAACACGAAAACTCAACAATCGTATTATATAACTTGTATTTTATTTTTTTAGATAGAATTCGTGATTCATTTTGATACTCATAAGCAACCGATGCCAGCTCCAGTTGAAACTACCGTTCTAGATAAAATCACAAAGTAAGTTATTTAGAGTTTTCTCAACAAGTGATTAAAAAAAAAACTTGCAAATTTGTTTGCAGGGTCGCTATATTGTTGCTGAAACTTGATTCGATGTGTGAAAATGATTTACTCACTATGCGAGGTAAAGACGCATTAAGAATGCGGCATTTAGAGATGCTTGGTTACAAAGTAGTGTACATAAATGAATATGATTGGAACCATTTGAAAGTACAAAACGACAAAGCCAACTACTTAAAGTGTTTGTTACAAATAACAAGCTAAATAAATTGTTATATCTAGTCAGATACATAAAAGTGTTATATTGTTTGAAATTTTATATTATCATTCCAAGGAAAATCTTTTTTTACTTGAGATATACGTAGTGTAGGGCAAGTTTAGGATTCCTGCAAAAAAAAATCGAGATAATAATTTTCCCTAACATTACGACAAGAGACCGCGAAAAAACTGGGTCGCCAATTCTGTCTGTCTGTACCTCGACCTGCAGCCTAAACGGCTGAAGCGATTTTCTTCAAACTTTGGACTTAAGTTTCTTATGGGATTCCCTAGAGGTGAAATTGAATTTTTTTTAGCTCAAAAAATAACGGTACCTGCCATACAACCAATATACAAAAATTGATTTATATCAAAAACGGCTCTAACGATTTTGAAAAAAAAAATACGAGCTACTATAATTACTACAATTAATAATTTGGTAGAAAACAAATTGTATAACGGTTATTAACGGTGCCTGCCATAGCACCGATGTTTTTGGTTTTCAAATTTCTCATTAACGGCTACACCGATTTCAACCAAATTTCTTATGTAAGAGGTCCTTTATAATAATTTTTGGATTTGTACAAAACTAATCCGAAACACTTTATTCACTCTTTGTTGAACACCAAACAAATGCATTATTAAACATTACTTGCCATGGACTTTGTTCAAATTCACAACCTGCTGGTGTATAAGGCCACTGGTACATCTGACTACATCTCTCTGGATGCGGCATTAAAGCTAAATGTCGGCCGTCTTCAGAGCATATACCTGCCACTCCATCAATACTGCCATTTGGATTCATTGGATAAGATTGAGTGGCAACTCCATTGTCATCGGCATAGCGCATAGTAATACACTTATTTGTTTTTAATTTTTTCAAAACATTATCTGTTCGGAATGAAAATCTTCCCTCGCCGTGGGCAACCCAACATCCAAGAACTGATCCTTCTAAATTCTTTAGCATCATTGAATTGCTTTCTTCGATGCGAAGCGTAGACCAACGGCATTCGAATCTCTCTGATTTATTATGCAGTAAGGCCACATCAGGAACATCGATTGCACTTTGTAATGGCGGATCATTGTCAACTGAGCCAACCCAACCTATGAGGGACATAAGTTGGCAGCCATTACAAATACCCAACGAAAAAGAGTCTGTGCGTTTTCTAAAGGCATTGAATTGGGGCGCTAGATGGTCGTTAAACATTATGTTAGCCGCCCATCCTTTCCCTGAACCTAACGTATCGGCGTAACTAAATCCACCAGGAAACACGATTCCTCTGTACTGATCAAGAGTACATTTATTCTTGAGCAAATCTGACATGGTCACATCGTGAACTTCGAATTTTGCTTTCAGCAGGCACGATATCATTTCGCGATCACTATTAACACCTTCTTCCCTGAGAACTGCTACCTTCACACTTTTATTTAACCGACTGAGCTTAACTTCAGGATCCAAATTTGCTGTACAATTATATTTCGGTGCAGTTCTATAATTTAAGCTATTGAATTCATCAACAGCACATTCAGTATTGGCTTGCAGTTTTTCCAATTCGAAACTTGTGTTCTCCCATTTTTTGAACAATGTTCTTACATCACTGCGCAATAGCACACTATTGCGGCTCTTGACAATTATGCTTGAATCCAGCCCAAAGCCGGTTGATTTACCGACACAATATACGGGAACATTTGCACTTTTGAATTCCTCCATTACTTCTTGAAGATATTGGCTATCCACCTCAAGCACCCATCCAGCCTCTTCGGCAAACATTACACCAAATTCGATCTTCTCTTCGGGTACTTCTTCAAGTTTGACAGAAATTCGATCAAGCTTCTCGAGAGCTCCTGTCATGTCGATTTCAATGCCTGAAATTCCAGCAAATGCCATTTCAACGAGAGTAACAATAAGGCCTCCATCACTTATGTCATGACCTGCCAAAAGCTTTTTCTCTTTTAGGAACTTTTGTGTTATATTGAATGCATTCTTTAGCACTTCAGTTTTTTCCACATTTGGACTAAACATTCCTTGTTGGCAGTAAGCTTGAGCCAAAGCTGAACCGCCCAATCTAAAAAGGCCTTCGATGTTGACCCAAACCAAATGACCAATGTTTCCTTTAGCTGGAGCTTTCAAGTCCGGAGTGATTTTCACTCTGATATCAGGGCATGGAGCATAAGTTGACACTACAAGAGTTCCGGGTGATTTAACTGTTTTTGAATTAACACGTGCTGCCATTGACAGAGAATCTTTGCCGCCATCTACTGCAATATTAAGCTCCTTCATAATTTCACACATTTCCTTGCAGGCATCGAACAATTTTGCACCTTCGCCAGGTAGCTTTGCTGCCCACATCCAGTTCCCTGAGCACTTAACATCTGCAAGCTCGCTAATTCCAACAAATACTAGATTTGATATGGCTTCGGCCACTGACATGCGAGCCATCGCAGAAGCACTGATAAGCCCCTTAATTGGTTGAGTTCCTATGGAAGTTGCGATACCTTCGTGTCCGAAGTGAGAGATTGCAGTTAAGGCGAAATCAGCAAGCGGTGTATGCAATGGCCCAACACACTGCTGTTGAGCTATAAGACCACTGACACAGCGGTCGACTTTGTTAGTGAGGAAACGTTTGCTTCCCACAGATAATATAGTTAAAACCCTATTTAAAGTACTCGAAAAGCCAATGTTTTCATCCAGCTTCAATAGTGTCAAATTTGACTTGGTGCGTTCCAAATCATATCTGCGCTTTGGCATATCTCCTAAGACGTGTTTTAAATGCAAATCAAAAGGAACGGGTCCGTAATTCTCTACCTCATCACGATTTTGATATTTCTCAAAGTCTGCTTTGGTCTCCAACAATGTCACATATCCATTTCCAGTTACCATACCAACAAAGCTTATTGGGCAACGTTCTCGGTCGCATATATCTTGAAGTAATTGTCGGCTCTCTGGCGAACAAAGAATTGCATTGTTTTCTTGGTATTCGGCACCCCAGAGTTCCAGTGCTGTGATTGTTGGATCACCTAGCTGGAATTCTTTTGAAAATATAACAGCTCCAGCGAACCCTGGTTCAACTAGTTCTTTGAGAACGTTACCATTACCTCCGGCACCCTTTTAACCAAACAAAAAATAAATAAGTATGAGCATACATTTGAGTTTGTTAGATTTTTGATATACAAGTACATACCTGATCATGAATAGCTAGAATTGGGTTTTTGTCTCCCATTTCTACGCATGCTCTTACTACGCGGTTCAATTTGTTTTCCATTTCAGCATCACCCCGCTGAACAGCATTGAAATCTAAACTAGAACTGTTGTCGCCTTGGACTTCCACTGAACTTGCAGCTCCTCCACCAACACCAATACGATAAACGGGTCCACCAATTTTAGCTAAAAGCATTCCTGCAAAACGAGTTAAAATTTTCTTTTAATTAAAATATTCCTTTTATTATTTATTAATATTTGTGAAGGGCCTAAGCAAATTTAAACTACAAACTCTTGCTAAATTCATCTTTTAAAGATTTTTTATATAACTCCGAAGCCGAATTTGTAAAATTTAATTAAAAACACCGAAATAGATGGTTTAAAAAATGTTAAGAAGAAAAAGGAGAATGGGCATTTTTGTATGGGTTGCGTCCCATTGGTGTAGCACTTTATGACATATTAAAGGTCTCAATGAGCGTAGTATTTTTACTTGCGATATACGTAGTATATCAAAAAAGAAAAAAATCGAGATAATAATTTTCTCTAACATTACGATGATAGAGAACGCGAAAAAAATGGGTCTCGCATTTATGTCTGTCTCTCTGTCTGTACCTCGACCTGCAGCCTAAACGGCTGAAGTGATTTTCTTCAACCTTTGAACTTAGGTTCTTATGGGATTCTCTAGAGGGGAAATTCAAACGTTTTTTTTTAGCTCAAAAAATAACGGTACCCACCATTCAACAATATACAAAAATTGATTTATTTCAAAAAGGGCTCTAAGGCTGTGCGTACAGTAGTGCGACAAAGCGATGCGATGCGAGAAGGTGTTCGAGATTCAAGCACAAAGTGGTCAAAAGAGTTTGTGAACGTGATGCTTGCGATAAGTATGTGAGAAAATTGCAACACTCGCAGCAAATATCGCTTCACTGTGCCCACGTTTATAAGAATAAATGTAAATATTTGTCTGGCACGCAAATATTTCTACTATACGCGCAGCCTAACGATTTTGAAAAAAAATACGAGGTACTATAATTACTACAATCAATATTTTGGTAGACCTTTTTTTGTTATAACGGTTATTAACGGTACCTGTCGTAGAATCGATTTTTTAGTTTTCAAATTTCTCGTTAACGGCTACACTGATTTCAACCAAATTTTTTATGTAAGAGGTCCTTTACAATTTTAACAATTTCGCATATACAGTTTTTTAGTCATATGATTTTTCATTGTTTTATTTTTTTTAATATTTAGAATTTTTTTTATATTTTTATTATGTGTGTATTTATTATGTGAGTATGCACATTGTCAACTTCAACCTACGTTAAAATTCTCGTGCAGGCAGAGTGTTATAGCACGTATCAATCAACCTTCCACTTTTTCACTGAAGTGCTTTATGGTAGGCAATCAGCCCTATTGTGAGTTTCACCCAGAAAACATTTCGTCCGAAAATGTTTTGTTCGCTTTGATTATTAAAAGTTATTGTGAGTTCCACCCTGCATTTTACAACAATTGTGGCCTCGTGCGCTACCAAAAATTGAATGGAAAACATTTCGCCCGAAACTCACAATAAGGGAAGAGTGAAATGTAATTTTTCCGGGCAGATTTTCTTTCACGCGGAACTCACAATAGGGCTACATATTTTTCGTTCAATTTTTGACTATGTAAAAAACATGGGTATTCCGTATTAATTCCAGAAACGTCCAACGATTGTCCTTGCGACTTATTAATTCTCATATTGAAAGAAAGAATACGAATGGCAATTCGCTCGGAATAAGCGGAATCCACGCAATAAAAACATAAAAGCCTTTGAGTTTTACCCTCGAAATCGTCGCCTGAATGAAATTGGATTTGAGATTCTTCATAATCAAACGCGTTCCGTTACAAGGTTTCTAAAGAATTTAAAGATTCCGGGGGATAGTTGGTGGCTTCTTTTTCTTCCATCAAGGAGTCCATGCATTTGATTGTAACTCATTGGCGATTTGATTTTGAATGAAGGAATGAAAATCATACCCCAGATGATAACCTTCACTGCTGCAAAACTTTCGTTCGCCATCGCAGAGATCTTTGAAATACTGCATGAGGTTCTTACTGCACTTTCAGATTCAATGGCAATTTCAGTGCAGAATGGTTCGAATGCTTGCTAAAAGGGTAGCCACAATCCCTTAACAGGCGGGTACCAAAGGAATCTCAGATCTCGTACGAATCGTAGCCAAAATTAGGAATGTTTTTGCATATACACCGGGCGCATCAAAGAAGAAAATGCCGACGTTTTCGTTATCGACTGCTTGCATCAATTTATCGTACACTTGATTTTGTATTGGATTTTATTGGTATTTGTAGGTAAAAATCAGTACCAGTTAAGGCTCTCCCAAACCAACGCGAAAGTGGCGCGGAATTTTCGCCGAAGGCAGTTTTTGTTGTTGTTTAGCATTGTTTATTTGTCATTTTTTTACCATTGTGAATGATTCGCCCTACATAGCGAATGTTCCGCGTTGGTTTTAGAAAGCCTTTATAGTGATTTTGGTTTAATTACTCCTGATTATGAGATATTTTCCGAAAATACTTTCGATTCAATGAGCCCCCTTTTATCTTTAAGATACAAATTCCTTGTAAGTTAAACAGACAATATTGATCCATGGGCCAGTCTAAAATTATGTGCTTTCAATTTGTTTTTATGTTGCCTGTCACATGAACCACCGATGGTATTCATAGTTACTTTTTTAATAGGTATATATATTTAGCGCGCGCTAAAGGGGTTGCGATTACCCTTAAAATGATGTACACAGCACGAGCGATTAGGTAGGTTGGAGGGGATTTGAAAGGAGATACCGATGGACATTGGTTTTGAATGTCTGTAGATCACAATGAGAAGGGAAAATTGAGCTGGGTAGAGCATTCCACATTTGTGTAGTGCGACTAAAGAAAGAATCTCTGTACTTAACAGTACGCCATTTAACGATTAAAAATGCACTGTATAACATTTTAAGGGGCAGTAGATTTTGATATTTCATAATTAGCACCCTAAGAAAGCCAAGACAAATCTTTTTAAATCGGTGCAACCACCACGTATCAAAGCAAACGGCCGCGGGGTCTGAAATATTATTTTGAAAAATGTTCGAAAACTAAAAATACTTTTTTGTATATCCTCTACAAGGTCCACGATACTCATTATATCCGTTTTAAAAAATGTATACGACACCTCTAATGTATATATGTAATAACGTTTTGTTGCAAAAACACAAAAGCCAACTTAATGAAGGGTAAGTCTGGCACCCTCTCATTGCATTTGGAAAATAAAATATATGTGTAACGCACATGTGTTTGTATGTGTACAAGTTTGGTTGAGTAGCATTATTTAATAAAATATTTACATTTTCCAAACCACCTTATCTTTTTTGTTACTTAATCGATGAAAAAAAAAATTATATGTACATACAAAGCAACGAAATTCTTCAACATATGTAAGTTATAATTAATAGCATATTAATAAAAAAAAATCATTTTCACAAACCTTTTTCAGGATTAGCCTTTTCTCTCATACTTGAACTCATTGTACCCAAACCAGCACTAAACATAATGGGTTTAACATATTCATTTCGTTCTCGGAGCTGGTCTTCCAGTCCATAAGAAATTACAAAACCCGATATGACTGGTTCTCCAAATTTGTTTCCATAATCCGAAGCCCCATTACTAGCATCAATCAGAATTTTTAAAGGCTTTGCAAATGATGGTGGATATTTTGAATTTCCACATTCAAATGGTAATGTGTAACCTACAAAGAAAAAAAAAAAAACAATACCTTTTGTATATAATACTGACACAAAAAAATATAATTATTCTTTACCTGGAATGTTTAAATTGCCAACGCAGTAACCTGCGGTACCGGCAATAGTTAGCCCACCTCGACCGACTCCTTGTACATCCCTTCAAAGTGATTTATACATTAAAATCGTTAACTTAAATGAAATTCAGAATTAGATTTACCTTATTCGTCCCCCAGTACCGGTTGTTGCCCCACTAAATGGAGCTACCGCTGTTGGCATGTTATGAGTTTCAGCGGTAAATATTAAATCGGATTCAACCTTTTGTAAAGTAACCTGCCCTGGTCCCGAACTATTTTGGGGCTGCAGTGCAAGATGTTCAAATCCTTTGATAGCACTACTATTGTCGCCGAATTTTATGGTATTATTCGCATTCGTGTGTAATTGTGTGTCCATAATCATTTTGAACAAAGATTTTTCCTGTTCTATTCCATCTACAAACATTTGCCCCCGGAAAAACCAATGACGAGAATGTTCACTATTACTTTGGGCACAGTCAAAAAGTTCCACAGTAGTTGGATTTCTTTTGAGAATATTTTGAAAGAGATCCGTATAGTAGTTTATATCCCATTCTCCAAATGCAAGTCCTATGAATATTCTTTAATATAACACGATAACATAAACGAAGTATATGATTTTTGTTTACCTAATTCTTCATTGACTTTTTCCAAGGCTTGTCTTCCTTCAGTTAAAACCGGTACTATGCGCCAATTGCTCTGTTGTTTGGGAAGTTGCTCATCAAAACTTTCCATGGGTAGATTTTCTTTTGTGTATTGACATTCTGTCATGCGATCTGATAAGATTTCTATTATTTCCTCCGAATTCGATGGTTTTCCATTGAATTCAATTAAATACCGTATGGACATTTCAATTCGGTTGATATGATTTAAACCAACATTTTGGCATATATTGACACAATTGGTAGAAAAGGCAGTTGAAAAATTAAACCGTGGACCGATTTCAATTATAATTGACTTCCCCTTAGACTGCTTGAGAGATGTTTGATTTTTTAAATTGTCTTTCTTTTGCGGGTGTTTGAGCAGCCACCGCAAAATGCTTTTAGTTTTTTCATCGCATACAAATTGTGCTGTTTCAACGTAGAAGCATTTTTCTAATTTTACGGAAGATATTTTGCGTTCAGGCTGTAGAGTTAAAAAAAAAATGAAAAATTTTTTAAGAAAGAATATCTAAAAGTTCGGGAGGCGACCGTAGGTTTACCTATCTCATCGCGGCTTCAGAAAATAATGATGCCAATTAATTAATTTAGTCTTAAAATTAACATAACCGCTTTTACAAAAGTGGTCAGACTCGCCGCAATAACCAACAAAAGTTTGTCCGACCACTGGTTTTGTAAAGAGAGCGGTCTAATCTTTCATTTGATACCCCATTTATAAAAATACATCATGCTTTAGGTATCCTAAGCCAAAAATGCAACCGAAAAAGTGCGTTTTCTACCCATTGCCACCTGAATAACCTTGTCTGACCAGCGATTATGTTAATTTTAAGACTAAAGCTATGAATTGGCATCATAATTTTCCGAAGCCGCGATGAGATAGGTAAAATTACGGTCGCCTCCCGTCCTATAAATACTATGTTTTTAAATATACATTTTAAATTAAATTTATTTTAAATAAATAATATAAATTTTGAAATAAATGAACCATTAAATAAAGTCATGCTTAGAATTTATTCTATTATTTACTCAACATTTTGAAAGTATAAAGTAGGAATATTTGGAGTAAAATTAACTGCAAAACTACCTTCATATCATGATAAATCTTGTGATATTTTTAAAGTATAATGTACTTAAAAAAAATAAAAATACATTTTTCTTTTTTAAACAAATGCAAAGATTTAAAAAAAAACATAAAAGCCTTTAAATAAAGCTAAAAAATGTATTTAATTTTCCAAAATGACACTTACATTTTATGTGCCATTTCTATCTAGTTGCTTATACACTCTCTAAAAAACCACGGCTAATAAAACTTGGTGGGAACTTTAAATTTACCATTACAATAAAAAATCAAAAGAGCCCATATAACGACTATAGTAAATACAACACTCCCACGAAGTTTTAAAAATCTAAGAATTTTTTCCGAATGTACATATGTCCTATTTAAATATTCAGCTCTAGGGCCATCATTTAAGATACCTGTACCTTTAATCATAAAAAAATCAATACTAGATTTTGGCTTCATATGTATGTGTATAAGCCAAATTTTGTAAAATTGTCTGACCATGAAGCCATCCTATAATTCTATAAACATAACCTTTTAAACTTTTCAAAGACAATTCAACTACGATTTAAATAGAATTATTGTTTTAATACTAAAGACATAAATCCATGTATTAGGTATAAATAAACACAAAAGATTTCAGATTTTTTGAATCATGTATTACCTAGCTCACGCAACAGAGCCTCCCCAATTAACAACAATTCAATATTTTAGCTTAGTGACAAAAAAAACTATAATTAAGCAACAAATTTATAAACGAAATAATTTATTTAAAATTTAAATGATAAGAACCGTTGAAATAGAAAAAACGCATACAAAACACTTAAATCTTTTTTTCCCCAACAAACGTAGATTATTATTATGACGTCATACAACTAATAAGCATACCTTGTTTCTATCTGTCGTGGGCTAACTCAGCCTCCAGCACAAAACAAAATACAACTTTTCCCTAGCTTAAGCGTAGTACGCTGCTGATGCGAAACGAAATTTTCCTGGGGTCTCCAAAAAGACAACGAAATGCTTACGAAAAAGCAGCGGTAAAATCACCCCAATTACCGATGTCGTCTCGTTTTTTCGACCACACTCGTTTTCTTTGTCGTGACGTTTTTTAAATGGCATTCCATAACTTCTTCGACGTGACAAATTTGTAATAAATTTTAAAACGATGAAAAAGGAACAAACACCTGTCAAAATCAAAGGAAAGTCTACTGTCGACATACAAAATTATTACTCGGTGCACAATTATAGAACAAAAGTTTTTTTTTTTTTAATTATTAGTAAATAAATAAGTAAGTAAAATGATAAATGTTGAATTGCTTTACAACAAAAGAAGCGATAATGACGAGGATAAAGGAATGCGGAATTTTGATTTTTGTTTTCTTGTTTAAAAGCGAAAGCTTGGCGTCGTTTCTTTCCTGCTGGATCTTCAGTTTCATGCTGGTGTTCCTGATATTGTTGTTACCAAACTTCAACCTCAAATTGGGCGAAACTATCTTCCGTATTTAATGCGATTGCTTTCCAGTACTGAAGTAAAATATCGGCATCTGCCTGAGTTTGTGTTGATGCAGACCCGGATGCAGTTAGCAAAGGGTTTTGGAAGAAAATTGGATTTCCACTTGGGTTCAACAACTTTTTGTAATTTAGTAAATTTGCTACAGTTACTTCCAGTGAGATAAAGCTTGCAAGTGGTTTGGCCTTCTCCCAGTTGCATTTATTTCCTTTGAATTTTTAGTTTCAATTGCAAGTATAAACAAATACCTATGTACTCGTTTTATTTATCGCAAATAAAATTAAAATAAATTCTATAAAATAAATTATTTAACAACAATTACAGTTTGCGACCTGCAATTTCTCTGTCGTGAGCAAATTTTTGAACGAGAGATAGTGTCGTTTTTTTCATAGTCGTCGTTTCCTATCGTCTTACAGAATGCAGAATGAAAGCGGTAAAAGACGTTTGACGTTTAAGCACGACAACAAAAAGAGTGACAAAATTGGGAAACGACTTATGGAATGCAGATTGTGTGGCGTCGTATATTTCGCTGTCGTTTACGACATCGGTAATAGGGGTGAATATTCATGGAGAGTTTCACAAATTGCAAATAAATAAAACAAAATTTAATGAAAAAATCAAACAACAGCCATGCTGTATTGAAAGTAACAACGAATAAAAACACGAACAAACCCAAATGTCATTTTTCCGCACACAATTAACTGTCCGGTCAATTAATTCTGTGCGAAAAAAGAGTGAAGACTTGTCAAAGCGATCTGGTATAATCATTAATTTCGTTGGTCGAACAGCGTACCACAGAACGAAATTTTTCGTTTATGATTTTGTCATGTCATTTTTGTATGGGATTTTTCGTTTCACATCAGCAGCGTACTAGGCTTTATGCTGGTTTCACATCGAGGAATATTTACGTCGTAAAATAAACCTAATTTATTATAAAAATTAAATAGAGATTCTGAAAAGGAATCAATTCTAATTCTAAAAATCAAAACATCTGAATTGTACAGTTTTCACATATCAGCTTTTATCTGTTCTGACTAATAGTTTCCGTTCGGTAATTAGGAAGAAATCTCCGGAACTCTCCAATCCAGAAGTTAAACGAACAAGTTGCTACCCTTTATTGAACCTGAAGTTTTTGCACAGGGATGCAATTCGACAGAATACGTAGAAAAAACATCAGCAATAGCAATGCAGATGTCAAATTATATGTAAGCATGGCGAAAACCTACTTGTTTCGAATTTTTTCATGCTATTTTATCCTAAATGCTGAGAAACCATGTGTGAATAATACAAAGATTTGATCAGTACATAAAATAAATGCATTGTAAATTTTAAAATTGAATAAAAAACACTTCACGAGTTTTACGTTTAAAGTATGTACATTTACACAAATATGCGAGCTTCTGGTTTTGATACTTTTTTCAAATCCAACATCGGCATTCGGTATCAAATATCGATTAAGAACATTCTTGTAGTACCAAACGAAAGCTTGCAGACGAATTTTTGTAAAAATACCACAATACACAAAATACTGTTTGAAGAAAAACAGTAGCTTCGAATATTTAAGACTTTTTTCAAAGCTAGACGAAATCAACCCATCAAGTTTTTAGCGTTTAACTCATTATTAATTAAAGGCTTAGTAAACCTAAAGGAAAAAAATGTATACAAAAATTAAAGATTTTATTTAATTTTGTTTTTCAAGATTTTGGGGTTCAAAATAAAATAAATTGTTTTAAATAGGTTCTAACTCGGAATACTTTAAGGTAAATTCTAAGCCTGTTCTCGTTAGCCCAACAATTAAATTTTTTCTATATCAAGCAAAAAAGTACGATTTTTTGTTTACTTCTAAAAGGTATTATTTTTGATAGCTAATAAATCTTCTTCATACATAAAATATCTTAAGACTCTATTTATTATAATTATTTAAAACACCACTAGCAACAATTTTCATACTGAATTATTCTATAAATAGCAAAGAGAAAACAAAAATAACAAAGCAAAACCTCTTGTTATCACACAACAAACTTGCTACAATAGATAGGTAGGTATGTACCTATATGCTTTTTTAAATTTTCCACATAAGTTGGACGTATCTGGTGAGCTGTTTTGAATCTAATCAGCGTAATCATTCAAAAGCTAAGATCATATTTTTCTTAACAACTTCGTATTACGAAAAAAACACACAAAAAAAATAAATCAAAACATACTACAGTTTTGGGTATGTTTTTGGGATCTCCTACTTGGGAAAATATACGGGGCGAATAAAATATTTCGGGAGAAATCAAGTTTCCGATGTTCCTCATAGGGCACTTTTTTTTTTCATAACATGAATTTGAAAAATGGTGTCTGTGATTAGTTCATGAAATCATTATTATTATTAGTTTTTTTTCCTGTATTTCATTCGCAAATTCTTAGCTACAAGTTAAATAATTGACAGGTCCATCACTAGCAGCTAGAAATTATTAACTTTTCAAATAGTAACAGAAACTTTGGACATATTACTTTTATTTAGTACCTACCTACATAGGTACCTGTATTTAATAGTTTTAAAATTATGTTGTAGTTTGACTAGCTAAGCACGCATTTGTTCTAATTTATTTATTTACTTAGAAAATACAGCTTACATAACAGTACGCAATATCGCCAGCTCAGCTCAAGTTTTGTATTACAATTTACATACGATTATGCAAAATCGATGGATGAACTAGAAGTCTGTCTGTAGGTGCATACCTATCAGAGAATGTTGGGAACAAATATAATAAATGAAAAATTATATAAAATTAGCCGCCCTTGCATTCAAATTGAGTTGATAGTGATCTACATAAATTATATGTAAGTATTGTCTGTATTATTTTGACCATTCTAATTACAAAGGAGGTACCTATGCGGAAAAATGTGTAGGCTTGCTAAGACGGTGAAATTAAATTCACTGATTTTACTATCGACCTAGTTCAACAACCCACATAGGTATCTAGGCGAATTAAGTTGTGTATTTAGAAATGCTTCATTTGGCTCTAATGATACAAATTATTTGATTTATTTTATTGAAATAATTATGAATGTTTTGTTGTCCTACATAAAAAAATTTGCTTTTATGCATAGATAGGTATAAATTAAATTATTATTAATAGGTATCGTTTTACTCACGGTTTGTAACTGCTTAAGAACCCGAGTAACATGTTGCGCATCGAATGCGTCTTCGGCATAGAATCTCAAAATCGTCATCTCTTAATTATTATTTTTGTTACTTTTTATTTTATTAAATGCTCAGTGTTCTTAACAACTGTCTCTCTAGAATAATATTTACTAACTGGCTGGCGCAATAACTCAATACGAATACAGTAGTAATGTTGGTTCCGTGATGTTTGCAATAACAAAATATTTTTCCTCGATTTCTTGATCTCGCGGCAAGAATCTATGATGCGCTATCAAATTGTTTTCATTTAAATTATAATATTCTCAAATAGGGGTCACTTCGTTGGGGGTTATCATTATCAGTAAACACTACTTGTTATTTCCTCAGGGCTTCTTTAGAGAAAGACTTAAAGCTTTAAATTGGTATAAGCACGTCAGCGAATCTGAAAATTCCATGTGCTCAGTGGTGAGGTTGACTCTCTTGAGTTTGTTTTTTTTTGTATAAATGGATCTGTATTTATAAATTGTACTTCGTCTTTGGTAAGATGTTCCTTATTAATAAAACCAATAATAATTTTTTAATTCAATATTTAATCGAACAAAATTTTGCTATGCAAAAAACAACCACATTTTCTATAAAATAAAAACCGAAAACGATAAATAGATCACAGATCAATTAAACAGAACGATCAAATAAAAAAGAACTGTCAAACTGAAGTGTAGGGATGCCACTTTGTTGAAAACTTATATCAAAATGAACGAAATTTTCGTACTTGGCTTTTACACTGTGCCTTTTAATTTGTTACTCTTTTCTAGCATACAAAATAAGTTCGAAAATAAAAAAAAGATGATACAGAAGACGTGGGTCTGGGTTACAATGATTTTATAAACTTGTTATACACGTGCAATATTAAGGGTATTCATGTAACGAGATAATTTTTCGCTTTGTAGAAAAATATAATTTTACGCAAAAGGTTACATGAACAACCCATTAGAAAATTTTGCGTTAATGATAGAAACAAACAGCTAAGTTAAGTCAAATGTCAAATTAAACGTCACAAAGTTTCTAAGGGTTTTTTTCTACGCTTTTCGCTTCAAATTTGTGAGATAAAATTCTATATTTTGCAGACAATTTTTCCCATACAAATTTTGACAGTTCATTTCTACCGATAGAAAATTCTATCGTTTTAAAGCTTTGTATGGGTTTTCTGCGTTTGCATGAATACCCCTATTATATATTGCATTTCTATATACAGTACACGTTATCTGTTAAAATTTGAATTAAGGCTCTCCCAAACCAATGCGGAACATTCGTTGCGGCGAAGAAACAGTTATGCGTGCACGCAAACGTATGCGTGCACGTAACCCAACTAACATTTCAGCTTCGGTTCGGCTTAATAGAATAGGCTTTAGAAGTTCCATAAGACATTTGTAAAGTTTACTTAAGCATAAAAAGGAGAATGTTATAGAAGCTTATATAGCTTGTATACGTGATTTTGGAAAATCTTCTTATAAACTTATTCGCAGATCTTTTAGAAGTAGCAGATTGTATAAAAGCCTAAAGTCGCCGATACGAAGTTTTAACGAGCAATATTGGAAATTTGAATGACACTTCAACTTGACAGTTAGCTTCGGACATGGTTGTATAAAAGTAAAATACAAGTCCTATAGAAGGTGAACAAAATTAAATAAAAAAAAACAGAGATACATTTTTATTTTTATTTTTTAATGTGATTTTTACTTCATTTTATCTGAAATCAAGTATCAAATTCAATTATATATTAATTTTAGTATTGGAAACAATTATAAAACATAAGTTATATTTTCACCTCACTAGGGATCGAACTCGGGAACTCCTACGTGACAGTCCATCACTCTAACCACTCAGCAATCTTAGATATATTAAGCGAAAACATAATCAGGATTTTTCCTTTTTTAAAACTTTAAATTTTCCTTTAAATAAAACCGAGCTTCTATAAAAATTTTTACACATGAACATGAAATGTAAACGATTTATTTAGCAGTTCCCTTGCTCCATTTTCATTTCAGTAGTCTTAAATTATTAATTTCAATATGTTTCTTGCACGCAAACGTAATGTTTATTTACATGATGATATATGAGATTGCCCACAGTAACGCGACGGAGAAACATATGAATTGATTTTGACTGACGAATATTTCTTCGCCGCAACAAATGTTTCGTATTGGTTTGGGAGAGCCTTTACACTTGCGGAATCGCAAATATTTGTGTGTGGTTTTTGTGTTGGTACACCTAAAAACTAAAAAGTTTTTTTACAGGGCTACTGCCTCTTGCTAGGAATTGACAAATCCTCCAAGAGTATCACTTGTCATGAATAAGTGTTTCTCGTCTAGCCTTTCGGAAGGCAATATTTGAGGTACTAAAGTGCCTCTCAATTTGTCCAAAAAGGCGAAACCTCAAAATTGACGATCTAACTGCCCGAGCAGAATGGAGTCGCTTTAGCGGCCGCTTGTCGCACTGTCAAAGTTAAAATATACGAAAACAGTACACAGCGCCACAATGAGAAGCTGTAGCTGCAGCGATCGCTGTCGCCAAAGTTGAATAATTTTCAACTTTCTGCTTTTAGCCGCGCTACTTTTTGCTATATCTGTGGGTCTGTTCAAAACACTGTATGTAAACTAGACATTGGGTTCGTTCAACACATTGAATTATTTTGTCATGTTTATTATGAACTGAAATTTGGGAAAAATTGGTTTCGATAGCCATACACGATTTTCAATTTTTTTTTTTTGGCAAGCAAGTGTCTTATAATAGACATTTTTTTGCACGTTTGCACTTTTTGCAAAATGAACACAAAAGAGTGCCGCAACTGGAACTGAAGCCATAGCTGAAATAGCTATCAAATAGTATCGTGCGTGCTATTTTTCATGTGCCCACAATGCAGCTGCACAAAATATTATTTCTTTTTAAAAGTTCAATAAAATATTCTGTGTTGTGCTCTGCCATGTTGAATTTTGTTTGTTTGTTTTCTGTTGTGTCAAATACCGGCATACTTTGTGTTTTATTTATTAGAAGAGAAACATGATAGTCTCGCATTTGTAATAGAAATGAAAGCAATATATGGAACACGCCTTGTAAAAATTAGAATTCCAAACATCTGAACAAACCCAAACAAATCTAAATGTCAAAAAAACGTTCTTTCTGCGCTACACCATTGTGGACGACCTTTGCGACCTAGTGAGCGATTTTAATGACAGCTTGTGCTACAGCGATTTTTACCGCGACCAGCGACTTGCATTGTGTTCCAGGGGTAAAGCAATAATTTCCTGCCATCTCCCGTGGAATATTGCCCTTGCTAAACTTTGTCAATTTGCGGAATTCAAAGAAATGTAAATGAACGTGGCAAATTATTGTCCCAAATGTTGCCAATGGAGCCCCTGGATCATTCTTGCCTGCAATTATTATTAACGGCAGATGACCGCATTATAAGAAATGATGTAAATTAAAATGTTTTCGAGGGATAGAAGCGACAAATAAATTTTGTAATTAAGAAATAATCTTAAAAGCTAAAATTTTTAAAAAAAGAAACAAAATTCCAATTAAAGGCTCTCCCAAACTAATGTGGCGAAGAAACATTCGTCAGTCAAAATTAAATTACATGGTGATAAATGAGAGTACCCACACCAACGCGGCAAAGAACATTCGCCTTTCAAAATGTATCTACAGGATTATAAATGAGAGTGCCCACACGAACTGCGAATGTTTCTTCGCCGCACCGAGTGTTTCGCACTGGTTTGGGAGAGCCGTAATGCACTTAAAATAATGAAGATACATATATTTAAAATTAAAATACCAAAATGCTGGGTAATATGCCGTTTGGTAATTTCGTTGCAAATTTCCAAATGAGATCCGAAATTACCTAATTTCCGATACAAAATCACATTTCGAAATGAGGTAATTTCAACCTCATTTGCACGAAATTAGGTTGGAAACTAAGTGAATGCATCCAGCGGGAATCAGTTTCAAAAGCTCTTAAAAGCTTTTGCATGAAAATATCAATACACTATATACTCAACAACATAAAACAGAAAGAGAAAACAACAAAAAAAAACGGCTAACTGCCATTCCAAATTCAAAATGAAATGAGATGTCAAATGAAATTAGCCAATTTGATAATGAAAACTTTTTTTTGCCAAATTTCGAAATTACCTCATTTCGGCTCTAATGAAAACGTAGTATAAGTTGGTTAATTGTAAGATACATATATTACAGGTAATATCACTAGTATGTTCATTTTTGTTCAGTTCTGCGCATTTTGTCAAAATTAATAGTAAACAAATTGAATTTCAAACAATCACCACAAATTTGTTTTTGTTTACTGTGTACTTACACAAAGGGCAGCCATCTTGAAATTTGAAAAGCTGCGCCTGATAATACCTTAGATATGTGTACTGTGGGTTAATTGAACATATAATTCAATTTAAAAGTTCATGTATTTCTAGAAGGCTATGACAGCTTGAGCATTGCCGAAACGCAAGGAGTTTAGGTTACTTAAATGGTGTTTTAAATTTTGCATTTTCTGTACATTTTCAAGTTGATGATTTTAAACATTTTTTCTGATCAATTTTTTTTTTTAATTAACTTATAAAATAATGAAGACGTTATTTCAAATATGAGCACCATTAGAGCATAGGCAAACTAAATTTAAAATTGCCCTCAACGCAGCAGAACTACAACAGAAGCTTTTTTTAATTGATATTAAATCACTATCAGTATTCATGACTGAACAATTTATTCAATATTGGGTTACGCATAATCCAAATGGCGAATTAAACAAAGTGCAAACCACTATCGTGGCAATCAGCGTAGAGTTGGCAATCGAAATGGATGACTAGAGTAACTTTATTCAGCATTCAATAATTGTATAGCGGGCTGTACCTGTAATTGAATGTGTTTCACCAAAGAATGATAACATAGGCTCATTTTAATTTAAAATGTATTCAACGTTAATTAATAGCGTCATACATTTTCTTATCGTGAATCGTGATCGCCACCGCAGATCGTTTCAGTTTTTCCGAAGCTTAATTTTTGAATAGGTACACCAATTTATTTTTTAGCTATTTTTGGTTTCGTCTTTTGTTTTTATTTCAGTTGAGAAAAACATATTACTAGCTGACCCGTTTGTGATGGTTTTTATGTTTGGTAAATTTTTATTTAAGAATATATGCCTAAGCAAAGAAAAAAAGAGCAAACAAAATGATTTTTTTTAATCAAATTAAAAATTTCAAATTTCATAGCAAATGATGATGATTTCTTTCATCATAATTTAATGCTTTTATTATGATAGTGATATACAATAATTTTTGCTTTTAAATATTCGATACGGGGATAAGTGACATTTGAAATACATAATACACCGATTTCAAAACTCTTATTCACTTTCACTAGAGTCCATAGTTTTTTTTTTACAGTAAAGATATAAAACTTATTAATGAATTGATCATAGCGTGTTTATAATGTTTGTATAATTATTTTAATCAATTCATAACCAAGAATAAGCCCCCTCAAAGAAAGTCTGAAATATGATTTTTTTTGTCTCGTTTCTCCAATTCAACAAGTCTTTTAAATATAAAGTTATGAAAGGTCATGCATGAATCATAAAGCAAAATATTCGTATGTGTATGTAGTTCCAAAAACAATAACATCCAGCTGCGACTAGTTGCTATGGGCTGGGATTGGCTCTGACTTCTCCTTCCAACTCCAGCATATTTGGTATTTTTTATTTGATTTTTTAATTAATTTTTTTTTCTTTTTGAAAGTGTAATATGGGTATCTAAATGTTAATTTTAAAAAAATTGTTTTTATTTAAGTGTGTATTTAAAAAAAAAATGGGATTTTCTTTTTGTTTTATCAACTATAAAAAATTTTTTTGTATGAAACATTATGATCATACAAATTAGGAAAACCCTTTAAAGTGGTTGTAGACAAAATTTGTAGGTATTTTTTGTTGAAAAAAAAAATTGTCTTATCGATACATTTCTCAAAGAACAGAACTCAAATAAACTGACATTTTTATTATTATAAAAAATTAAAACTAAAAAAATAAAAAGTCTTTATTAAAATATTTATTTTCATGCAAAATACTAAAATTTAAAAAGACGTGGTAATTTTTAATTTTCTCGAAAATTTTAAAATATCTAGTGCTAGTGAATAGTATATAAAGCTAATTTAGCACCTTATCGAACAAATTTGAACAAAAATCAATATACGCTTGTTTTTTTTATGAGCAAGTTAGAAATTATTTTTCTTTCAAACATGGTACAGCACTTTACTGCCGATGTTACCGTTATTTTAAATAATTTTTTTTATTTGAAGCAATTTTATTTATAATTGCCTTCCCGACTGAACGGGGGGAGATACCCCACTCACATTTATAAGAAAAATTAATAAATTTTTCCTAAGATATCATACCCGTGTCCAAATTTGTATTAATATTATCGATTTGTAGTACTTTCATAAGAAAGTGAGAGTGTTGATGGGCAAAAAAGTTGCCTGATGATTTCTTATAAAATTGTGTTTCGACCCTGAAAATTTCATTAAAATCGGCGCAGTGGTTCAGATTCTATCAACCTATGACCGCCTCTCCATACAACTTGAACCACTTGGTGCACTGGAGGAGAGTACAATTACTTTGGTGCGGTAGAGATAGATAAAACAAGCACTTTTTTAACATAGGAGAGGGGTTTTAGCTACCCCTCTAAGGCGGGAGGGTATTTAAAAAAAAGAACTTCAAATGAAAAAGAAAACATTTAAGTCTGTTATATTAATTATATCCTTATATTTTCAAATGGCGTTTTCGTATGCCGCGGGACAAAAATAATGCAGCGGGGCAAAATAAATGCCAAGGGGCAATATAAAAGCCGCGGGGCATTAAAAATGCCGCGAGGCAAAATAAATGCCGCGAGGCAAAATAAATGGCGCCGGACAAAATAAATGCCTCGGGGCAAAAATAATGCCGCGGGGCAAAAATAATGCTGCGGGGCATAAATAATGCTGCGGGGCAAAAATAATGCCGCGGGGCAAAAATAATGCCGCAGAGCAAAAAAAATGCCACGGGGCAAAAAAATGTCGCGTGGCAAAAGTAATGACACGGGGCAAAAGTAATGCCGCGGGGCAAAAATAATGCCACGGGGCAAGGACATGGACATGGACATGGACATGGAAATATATTCAAGTTTAGAAATTAACTTAAAAAAAATGTAACCAAGTGAATTTAAGTGCTTTGGTTTTGCCCGACACTGTATGTATCTTAACTGTACGTAAAAGTACTTTTCGAATTAAAACGGTCCTGATTTATACCTTTCACGGTCCGGATTTGGGCTGCGGCCGCTTATTACCGCTTGTTGTAGAATTGGACAAATTCTTACCTGTTTCTTGAGTGCTTTTAAATTACTTTATAAATTTTGTTTAGATGTATAGTTAGATAGCAACAAAAATATATCATACATGAATTTAAAGCTAATGTGGTCTTGTAGAAAATTTTATAACGAAAAATTTATGATAGATGGTTTTCGAAGCTACAAATTATAAGCTACAGAACTACATCCCTCTTTTCGAGTATACTGTCGATTGAATGGCCTATATGCAAATTAATGTATTGGGGTGTTTTCAAAAAACGGTGTGGGGGGGGGTGTCATAAATGGGGAGTGTTTATTTGTGCAAATTGGTCGCTATCATTTTCTCTAGGTCTCTGAACAGTTTGTGACTTAGGGGAGGGGGGTCATACATCGGGGGGTCATGACTGAGAGAAGGGGTCATGGACCATTTCCATTATCTACCAGTGATAACTTTTTACATCGAAAAAAAAGCAAAAATTACATCGTTATAAAAATAACAACCAAAACCGTTTTTCGGGGTGTTCCCATGGACCGATTTTGTTCGATTTTGGATATGTTGTTCAGTAGTGGTAACTGATCAAAAATCAATTAAAAAAGCTTCTGTTTAAATTTTGCCCACGTTAAGTCACTAATTGCCTGGACTATTATTCCAAAAACATCCTTATTGCATTAATCAAATTCAGAGCAGTAACGGGAAGATGATTGTTCTGCTCATTTCCTTTACCTATTTTTGGCACCACAGCACCAACTCATTTTTAAGCAAAAAAAAAGTCTAATAGTTGTCCGAAGCGACCCAATAGAGACTTAGCGGTGGTATAAAACTCATCAGTTGATATTATATCTGATCTGACTGTATTTTCCGGGACAAGAATCGTAAGTTTAAACACATCTTAGGTTTCGGGTTGAAATCTTTCACGCAAATCGGTTAGGACAAAGACAAGTAGACAAAGCAAAGTAGAGGTGCATATAAGGATATTCTGTAGTACTCTTCAAAATTGGATCGGTAAAGGCGTCCACCATGACGTGGGATACGAAGAATTTTCAACTCAACATTCAATTGGTCATCTAATTTTTTTGCACGCTGCCAGATGTTGTTGAAATTAGTATCTTTGTTCTCTCGGCGACTAGAAAGAACGAAAATCGTGTACTTTACCAGCATTGCGCTGCTGGTTTTCAACTCAACAATCAATTGATCATCTAATTTTTTTGCACGCTGCCAGTGGTGCGTTCTTTTATTAACCATAGTTAACTATGGTTAACTATAGTTAACAATGGTCGTTCCTTTATTACAAAATAGTTACGATTTGTAACTATATGACGTCATCACATCGTTCCTAAATTCAGTTTATTAGTGTCAAATAGTTACAATTCGTAACTATTTCCAACTCATCTCCATGATATGAGTTGAAAGTGTTGATCTGTCAAAGCACATGGGAAAAGTATTGTTTACAAAAAAATAAACATTGAAGAATCAAAACAAAGCTTTTGATGAAGTGAAATTAATTAAAATTGAATTTTCTACCATTTTTAATGAAAAAGGAGATTATATTGTAGAAAAATAACATCATTTTATGGTAATTAACGATAAAATAAAGTTTTCTAAAGTTTTCGTTTGACAGATCAACAATATCCAACAATAAATCGTTCCAAAATGAAATGTAACAATTTCCAACTAAATCTAACAATGACACTTCAAGAATTTTTTTTGACATATCAACCATAGTTAACTATGGTTAATAAAAGAACGCACCACAGATGTTGTTGAAATTAGTATCTTTGTTCTCTCGGCGACTAGAAAGAACGAAAATCGCGTTCTTTACCAGCATTGCGCTGCTGTTGTTTGTAGCAATTTTCTCAAGGACTGTGTTAAAGACAACATATCACTTAAAAACAATACTGGTAGGATAATTTATGAAATACATAAAGTCGTTAAAAGGGAAGAATCCTTGCTAGCTGTACTTGGGTCACGCCACTGCGAAATCGTTCCCAGTGTTTCCACAGTTTTGACGAGGTCTAAGGAAAATTGGTGTACACTTTCATGCTTGTCTACCCACCTAGTCTGACAAAGAGTTGTGAGTGCACACCCCAAGGTAGGTAGGCAGCTAACATCTTAACAATACGAAAAAATGTTATAAACCTGAAAAGTAGAATTGCCCAGGGGAGGGCAATTGCACCCATTGCCTACTCCCTAGATGCGCGCCTGTTTTTCTATTATTACTGAGAGAATGGCCTCACTGGCCATTTTCTTTCTTTCTAAAAATAATTTTATTATAAGTCTTTCTTTCTTTTCATTCACAACGTTCTTCGTTGTATGTTAACATTTAAGACACAGAGTTAATACGTTTTCATATATTTTATTCAAAACAATATCCTTGATATCATCAACGCATAATTCGTCAATTATAAAAAATCACTCCTTAAAAAATATTTAGTCTTGGGAACATTAAATCCATTGAAGGGACTTGCAGTGGGAATAGTATAAGCTCCCATATTTGGAAAAGCAATAAAGTCCCCCTCTTTCAAATTTGGAAGATATAAGTTATCACAAATCTATACAAAAAATAAAAAATAAAATTATAAAAATGTATTATTATGAACTTATGTTTTCTTAACAAACCTTATCAAGAGCATCACAAGTTGGCCCCCAAATTAAGCTGCTAAAAGTTTCTTTAACATCGGTCTAAATAAAAAAAAAAAAATTGTTAGTTAAAATCATATGAGAATCCAAAATAATAACTTCATTACCACAAAATGAATTGCTTGAACTTGGATGTGATCATATAAAAGACAATTAAATGTTCCATAAGCCCCATCGTTGATGTAATACATAATCTTTTTAAGTCTACCATCGTTATCTCTGACTTCACGTTTTGAATAAACTTTGCATACAAGAGTGTATGCAGCTGCTACAAAGTATCGTCCAGGTTCACCAATAACACGCACATCAATTCCATCAAAATATTTGTCTACAGAATTGTTGACTACTCTAGCAATCTGTATATTTATGAATCAAGATAAATAAATATCAATCTATAGCAATAAGATATACACGGTAATGTTTATGTAAACTTACGTTAGCAAACATATCATCGTTATCTCCAGGAAAACCACCACCGATGTCAAGCAATTTCATATGATGTCCAATTAGTTTTCCAAATTTAAATAACTGGGCACCTGTACAGATTGCCCTCTCATATGCTGGATAATCGAAACAACCGGATCCAACGTGGAAGCTTACACCTGTTACCTGTATACATTTGTCAATAAAATAAATTGAATGTGATCAGTTCATAGAAAAATATTTATACGAAAAATATGTATATATACATATACATATATACGTTTTAGTGGACAGTTTTTGAAAAAAATTAATTTAAAAACTCAAAATTTTGATTCAAGATTTTACGTAAATTGATATTTCTGTTTTTAAAATTCAATGCTCTTACCAATTCTTAGTCAAACACTGAAAACTGGATGGTTCTAGTGCTTTTACTTTTTTTTCAAAATATTGAAAAATAAATAAACTAATCAAATAATCAACTGGTTGCTGAAATGATCATTTAGCCGGATTCTTCTTAGTTTTATGTGAAAGTTGGTTCATTTATTGGTTCATATTTTAAAAACTAAGAATCCTAAAACCATCCGGTTTTCAGTGTTTGACTAAGAATTATTAACAGCATTGAATTTTGAAAACATAAATTGTACTTAATTACGTAAAATTTTAAGTTTGAAAATTCATTTTTCAAACATTGTTCACTAAAACAACTTTATTTAAAACTAAAATAAAAGAAGGCATTTCTGGCTTTGCAAAAAGGCATAACAGGGCATTGTAAGTGGTACGATTTTTGTAGTATCTTGATGCAACCTACACGCTCTAGCTTTTTGTTACTCCCTAAGCGAATCACCCTGCGTATAATAAAATTGTACTTACGTTCATTTTTAAACTTCCAGCCAATAACATAACTGCGGCTGCATCATCGAATGCATCACATCCAAACTTATCACCAAGTGGACAAAGTGCGTTTTCAGCTTCCGCAAGAAATCGAATGACCACACTTTAAACAAAAACATCAGTTTCAGTAAGAAAACATTTTTTTGTTTTAATAAAACTTACTTGGAGTCGCCGAAACTTTTAAAAATCTTATACAACTCGAATTCATTGTCCACTGTGCTATCAGTAACGTTCTTGGCTTTCATATATTCAATGTGAGAGGTCGCCTTCATAGGATTTGCATAAATTATACGATCAGGGCTAACACCGAGCTCGAGAACTTGTTTAATTTCATTTTTCGATGCACAATCAAAACCAGCACCTAAGTCGGCAAGGGTTTTTATAATATAGGGATCATCATTGCACTTTACAGCTTTAAAATAAAATTATAAATTAAATTAAAAAATAAACATTGATTAGCAAATATATAGAAAATAATTTTGTGCGCAGTGCATATTTGTATTAACAATTAAATTAATTAAAAAACAAAACTATTTCTACCATAATATGGTGTAACATTCGGCATGAGTTGCTTCCAAGTATTAAATTTATTCACAACAGTGGTTAAATCACAAATATTGAGTGCTTCATCAACATTTTTTAAATTAAATTTTTTAATTTCATTCTTAAGTTGAAATTTTCCCTTGTAGAAATTAATTGTTTGCGGAACTGCAGTTGGCATTTTGAAAATATTTAATTTATTTTATGATTTATACTACACAACAATTTTGGGCAAGAAAACCAAATTTAAAACAGCGCTCTTGGCGGTGATGAAAACACTGAATGGTTGGATGCGAGTGGCTATGGCTTTTTATTAAAGCCCGTTACTTCAGAGTAAGATAACGTATATCACCACCTTGTTATCAATTAACTGTGAATTAAAATGTGCTCAATTTTCGGATTTGTTTGTATTGAGTGAAGATTATAAATAATGTAGGTATCCATAGTCCATAGTTTGATATAAAAGCACACTTATCTACTAAATGTGCTCTGTAGAATAATACGAGAAATAGAGTGATTATCAAATAATGGCAAGGGAGTCGGAGTCACGGTGGTGGGCCGAAACAATAAAATTCTCGTCTGAGTTGTAGGAACTTGCTCTTATTTTCTATCACTCTATGGTTTAATTTCATTTATTTATTCTTTAACAAAATATTTTTTTTTTTAAATATATGGTAAAGGTGTCGACAGTGGATCAGGGTACACAGTGAATCATTTGCTCTTATGCTGTCACTTTTTATTTTAAAATGAAATGTTTTTAACCCGGGGTTTAGACAAGCGAGTAGAACTAGTAGCGTTTATGTGTGTTAGTGTATCAGAACACGATAGAGCCAACTAAGTAGCCCAAATAGTATAATATTTTTGCCTGCGAGTAGCCTGCCAGTTATCCTACTGGTGTAGTGTATTTTTTTAATTTATTTGTTTTGTTTCCATAGTTTCCATAATTTGTATATTTTTCTGTATGAAATATTTTTAAAAAATCATACTAGTTGACAAAACGCGCAGAGAGCTACTAGTTACACATACATCCATAAAACTAACACTATGATACAAATGCTACTATAGTTCTACTCGTTTGTCTAAACCCCGGGATAGTGTTAGTTTTATGGATGTTTGTGTGACTAGTAGCTCGAATGAATGGCATGATTTATTTCTCAAGTAAGTAAAAATGCGCTGGTTGTTGATTGGATTGTGGTGGAAGGTAAAACCCTAACCAATCATGTTTGATTTACATGGTCGGTGGAAATTTAGTTATTTTGAAATCAACACGGCGAATACTTTCACAATCTCTGAAATCAGTGAGAAACATTCGCTCCGTAGAGCAAATCATTGACAATGTCACAATGATAACAAAAATGGTAACAGCAATGCTAAATAACAGCAAAAACTGCCGTATTATAGCTCCTCTCTTCTGTGCGCTGCAGGTCGTGTATCGAAGTGTCAAAATCTAAGGGCGCCAATCGATTAAGGAGGGTGTTATTACCTAATGTCTCAGCCAGCACTTTAGCACCAACAGAAACTAAGAAATTTCACTTTTCAATTTGACATCCATTTAGGAGGTGAATTTTCCCTTTAGTCACGGCCAGCACTTTAAGTCCAGTGGAAACCCAACAAATCGCACTTGACAGTTGACAGGGATGGTGGCGAAATGTCAAAAATCCGAAAAATCACACCTTTTGCTTTGAGAGTTGATCGTTGGGGGCGAGATAGCAAACCATACAAATTTTTCAAATATTTTCTTACAAGAAGGTGTCCTTAGCATAGATATTTAGAAGTACGTGAATATGTAGTTAAGCTTTTATATTAATAATAATTAACACTTGCACAATATTTCTATCGTTTGAAAATTGAGAACATGAATGATGTTGGACATTTATTGATATCGGGAATAAGTTTTCCTGGTGATTTGGGCGGTCATTTCATCGAATTTATTTCAGAGATATTCACGATAGCAGAAATATTTATAAGGAAAACTATTTTCCACGGGATTTTTTTTCAAGATTTGTTAACAAACAATACTTTAACAAATGGGACCCGGGGAACGTCGGGTATTTCCGCTATATTCATAGAGTGAGAGTCCCTAATAAATTACGGTTTTACTTAACTATAATGTAAGGCCAAGTGAATACAGGCCATTTTTATTGAAAAATTGTTGTGTTAATATTTTTAAAAGCTTACTACCGTCGGCGCCGGCCGCTTATAGCGACCTCCAAGGGACCAGCCAAATTTGGTCGCAATAGCCAGCGGTCGTTATATCAGACTTACTACAAAAATGATCAAAAAGCAAAAACAGAAATATATTAGATATGTGCTTTTAGATTTAAGGAACAGAATAATAAAGAACTAAGTTAAATTCATTCGCAAAGGAATGCGTGTATTTTTCAAACACGCTCAGGCTTGACTTCTCAGTTTATAACTTTTTGTTTGTATTTTTCTGCATTCCGTCGTTGTAAGCGGCGAAAACGAAGTATTTTTTGTCTGAAAATCGTCATTATATTCAACTTGTCGTTATAGGCGACGATTTCAAGACTTTATAACCGACGATAAGGTAATAGGTACACATTATATGAAAACCAACCAAATGAAGAAAAAGTGGTCGTTAAAAGTGACTCGTCGTCGTCGTTATAAGCCACGTCGTTATAGGTGGCGTTGACTGTACTTTGTTGTACTACACAAATAGCATCAATTATATTAGGGTTGGCCACGAGACGAGACTGACTTTTAAGTATCCGAGACGAGACTGTATATTTGGACCAATAATCAACAGGTTGTCCGGAAATCGTATTTTTCGGAGACGAGACCGGGACGAGACTTAATTATACGAGGCGAGAGTGAAAATTTTCGATTTTAACGAGACCGAGACGAGACTTACAAACCCCTCGCCGAGTCTCGTCTCGTGGCCAGCCCTAGTTTTCTGGTTGCTTATAATTGAAAACATTGTGAGAGTGCAGGTCAGGCTTTGCGTTCAGATTTCTCAAGTGCTGATATCTCTTTTTGAAATTTCCCGTCCTGCCTGAGCTTAGAGGTAGAGCTTCCTTTTTCGTTTTATTTTTGCGGTGCTTTAAGCCTAATTAATCGCAATCGTGTCCAAACTTGCCGTAGATTCCGATCTTCAATATCCCCCAAACGTTTTACATCCTGTAAAGTAAACCACTGTAAGTATGGTGTGATTGAAGCATAGACGATATTTAGGTAATAGAAATTACCAACTTATGTTGATTTTAATAAAGATATCGAATATCGAAATGTTCTACTTGCTACCCAAACCATGTATGTAGGCAGGTACTAGATTCAGATAAAAACTTAAACTTATTTAAAACTTAACAATAAATTTTGCCAGGAAATGAACATTTTCATAGCATAACAGTTAACTGTATACTTATAGTTAGTTTAGGCAAATCATATGTTTGTATGTATGTATGTATGTATGTACCTATACATGAATTGTTTAAGATTATTTATTCGTTATTGTTAAATAACCATCAATGAATTAATGAACAGCTAGTGCTTATCATTGCAGCTGTGTGACCATGACCAAGCAAAACCTTTGTGTTAGTATAGTACCTATATGTAGTTGATTTTGGATGAGGCTGAGTAGGAATCAACTTTATACCTATAAATGTAGGTAAATATTATTGGCAGGCATCATATCTATTATAGGTGAATCTTATCTTATGAAATTGTTTATGATTTTATTTCAAAATATGATATCAGTTATCATATAACAATATGTTGTGTAGTTTGATTATCCGGCTTACTTCAGTAGATAGTTTAAACTCTGAAATGCACCTGTCTACATATCTACGAGCTACAAATGTTGTTTTCGTCTCCTAACGAGGTATGTAGGCATATATATATATATATATATATATATATATATATATATATATATATATATATATATATTGTGCATACGTAGGGGAGACTGGGAACGGTTGAAACAATTTCGCTTATATCGTCCATAGTGTTGGCATGTGAACACCGAGCGATGTTGACGGTATGTGAAAGATCATGTTTTACTGTAGGTTTTTAGTGGAAAGGGGGTAGGTAGTACGATGCAAAACTCGTTTAAAATTAGCAAACCACAATTTTTAACCAAGTAGCATACTAAAAATGATTTATCATCGAACTAAATCGTCTAAAATTTTGCGCCAATATTTTGATTGAAATGAAGAATACAATGTGCTCTTAATTCTAATTTACATTGATGTTTTAATTTGTTTTGGCACATAAGGGGCCTAATATTATATATTGGGGCATATTCATAGTCATTTTAGACCTGGGTATAAGTTAAACATAGGTTTTTTTGAATTTTCGGACGTTGATTCTATTTTTTAAGTATATAATTTCAAAATATTTGAAGCTATTTTTGTATTATTATTATTATTATTATTATTATTATTATTATTATTATTATTATTATTATTATTATTATTATTATTATTATTATTATTATTATTATTATTATTATTATTATTATTATTATTATTATTATTATTATTATAATTCTTTATTTGACCAAAACTCGAAATACATTTGAAAAATAATAAAAGAACATTAGCATGGCAAAAAGTATTTGCCGTCTGCCTGAAAATTGACATTAACCGAGAATAAAATTAAAAAGAAAATATTAGAATACAATAAGTTTATAAATAGATATAGATAAATACGTTAATGTAATGAAACATAATATCCAAGTTATAATATATATTTCCTCGTTACATTATAGAAAAAGATACCTACATAAATATAAATAAATTTTTTTTTTCCAATTTACTCTAGAAAACTGTTCCGATAATCTAAGTATCTAAGGCATGAACAATATAACTGTAAAGTTCCTTCCAACCCCACTCTCCGTTTAAAATTTGTTGCGCTTCCTGGTGATTGAGAAAGCTCTTTAAAAAATAAAGTCTTCGAAGCTCTTGCAGAATTGGGCAAACGGCTATAAAGTGTCTGACATCTTCGATTTCATTTCAGTTACAGAGGTAAAAACACCTAGGAGTATCTGATGAAATCTGTAAGTTTCCAGAAAGACCCTTAAATATAAACACGTACGTTTGGTTGAAGAACAGAAAACAGAATAATAATTTATTGATAACGTTTGATAACAAAGTCGATAGAATACAACATAATAATTTCGACAAAGTGTTTATATACTCTTACATTCAATTTCAACACTCCCACTGAATGTAAAATTAAACTAAATTTGAGACCTATTGCTTTAGCACACAAATTATGCTTTTTGAAAACTAATGGTTTTGTTAGAAAATCTGCATTCATATCTGCTGTGCTGATGTATTTTAAGTTGATTAGTCCTTCATCAATTTTGTCACTAACGAAATGGTGGCGGACATCGATATGTTTTGTCCGGGGATGGTATGCGCTTGTTAATGCAAGACTTAGACTTATAGCACCTTTGTTGTCGCAGTGAAAAGTTGTTAATTTCGGAGAACTTGGAATAAGCTCTAATTGTAATCCATTAAGCCATGAGGCTTCTTGAGTGGCTGAGGAAAGGGCCATGTATTCAGCTTCGGTTGATGAGAGAGCAACAGTGGGCTGTTTTTAAGTGTTCCAGGATATTGCTCCTCCACATGATTTGAGTATGTAACCTGTTACTGACCTTCTATCATCGCCATCGTTTGCCCAGTCCGCGTCACAGTAACCAACCACCATATTGTTTTGGGTTTTTGAGAACTCCAATTTAGCATCTGATGTTCCTTTCAAATATCGAAGAATACGCTTAACTGCAGTCCAATTAGCTTTTCCATAGCAGTTATTAAACCTTGACACATTACTAACTGCAAAACTAACATCAGGTCTGGATACCTGTGCAGCAAACATAATGCTACCAACTGCTTCCTGATATGGAACCTGCATCATTTCATTTTTCTCTTCTTCAGTTTGAGGGCACATTTGTTTAGTCAGCTTCTGATTAGAATCCATGGGTGTGCTCACAGGATTGCAGTCAGTCATATTAAAACGCGTTAAAATATCGTTGATGTATCGTTCTTGATCAATGTAAATCGTACCTTTTGAGCGATCACGTTGAATTTGTATGCCGAGGACAAATCGTGCTTTACCCATAACTTTCATTTTAAAATTACTACTAAGATACGACTTAAGTTTGTTTTTGACATATATATCTACATATACTGCTACAATTATATAATTGGAATCTTCACCAGAAAAATAAACGCATGGATCAATTTTTGATTTCTGAAGACCATAGTTTATCAAAGCTATATCGAGCATTTGGTTCCACAACCGACTAGCTTGCTTCAACCCATATAACGATTTCTTCAAATGGCAAACCTTTCCAGTGTTATCGGAAAAACCTTCTGGTTGCAGCATATATATATTGTCGTTTAGATCACCCTGAAGGAAAGCAGTTACTGCATCCATTTGGTCAATGTCAAGGTTAAATTGGGCGGCTAGAGAAAACAAAAATCGAATGGTGCTATATCTCACTACCGGGGAGAAAGTCTCTTCATAATCAATCCCCTTTCTTTGAGCGCAACCCTTCACAACCAACTGGGCCTTGTACCTTGAAATCTTACCTTCGCTATTACGTTTTGTTTTAAACACCCATTTGCAGTTGATAGCTCTTTTGTCAACAGGCAAATCTACAAGATTCCAGGTTTTGTTTTCTCTCAACGAGTCTATCTCTTCTTTCATCGCTTGCCGCCACAATTCAGAATCAGCTTTTTCAAGGGCTTCTTTTACAGTAAAAGGATCAAGCAACTCACCTGTTCTCACTGAATTAGTAATGCAACCATCTCTTTTGATTAGTTTCGGAACGCGCTGACTTCTTCTGCGAACTTCCATTGAGGTTTTCGTTGCTTCTCTATTCGAATGTGGAATGTTGACATCTTCAGAGGTTTCGTTCGCTTCTGAATTAGGATGCGGAATGATTACCTCTTTACTTGATTCATTCGTCACATTTGTATCTGACATCGAAGTTGGAATGTTTTCTTCTTCACTTGGTTCACTAGTTGAAATGTTGTCTTCCCCCACTGAATCATCATCGTCAACAATTTCAGGAAAATAGAACAAATTATAGCTTGGATCAACCTTGGAGGATGATATTTGTTCATTTTCGAAAAATACGACGTCTCTGCTAATGATGATTCTCTTCTTTGTTGGATGATACAATCGATAATTGTGGAAATCTTCACAGTATAAAATGCAAGCTTCTGATTTCGGATCCAATTTTTTGCGCCGCTCTTTTGGAATATGAGCCATTGCCTTACATCCAAACGCACGCAAATGACTCATATCAGGTTTCTTTCCTAACCATGCCTCCTCAGGAACCATTTGAAGCGATGAACCACATGGTGACCGGTTTATTAAATGAACTGCCGTTGAAACCGCTTCAGTCCAGAAGCTTTTTGGCAAATTCGCATCCAATAACATACACCTCGCTTTCTCGATAATGGTCCGGTTCATGCGCTCTACTAATCCGTTATGCTCCGGTGTATACGGCGCTGATGTACGATGACATATTCCACTCTTTCGTAATAATGTTTCGAATGTTTTATTACAGTACTCTGATCCGTTATCTGTATGTAAAACTTTTATAGTTTTGTTGCATTGATTTTCTACAAGAGCCTTGAATTCTGCAAAACGAGCCACTGTTTCATGTTATGATTGCAGAAAATATACAAACGTTTTTCTTGTAAAATCATCAATGAGTACCATTATGTATCTTGTGCCTCCCATACTTCTGACATTCAATGGACCACATAGATCAGAATGAATGACCTCTAATACTTCAGTCGCTCTAGGTCCTGTGTGATTGAATGGAAATCGGCATTGCTTTCCTTTGAGGCACACTCCACAATTCAATTTGTCGAGGATATGACACTTTTGATTTCGTCCAAAACTATCGCTTAGCATACGGACACTTGCCATGTTTAGATGTCCCAACCTTCTATGCCATATATTGTAGCCTGCTTTTAAATTGTTTGCAACAAAACGTCGATCTTGACCTGGTTTGTCCAACTTAAAAAGTTCTCCATCGAGAGAAGCAGTTGTTTTTCAGAATTATAAATTCTACATCTATTGACATCGAAAACAACTTTGTTGTTTTTGCTTACAATTTGACTAACCGACAAAAGATTAGCGCATAGCCCTGGTATGCACAAAACATTTTCTACCTTTACCTTATCCTCTTGAGCTGCTATTGGCAAGTGCACATTTCCAGTACTTTGTACAGTTAAGCGCTTGTTGTTAGCTACCAGAACAGAAAACAGAATAATAATTTATTGATAATGTTTGATAACAAAGTCGATAGAATGCAACATAATAATTTCGACAAAGTGTTTATATACTTTTACATTCAATTTTAACAGTATCATTTCTGTGAGGTTTGTAATTTAAATTAAGCATCTCAGTCCTTGCTTTAAACAAAGTACTTATTTCATTTGCAGAAAGTTTATTGTTAAAATAATTGGTTACATATAGAGTGTGATTAAGTTGTTTATAGACCGATCTGCTTGGAGAGGTTTGAGCCCTATTCAAAAATTTGAGATACAATGAATCATCGACAATCGCAATACATTCATAAAACCTACCTTGCCAATTGGCAAGGGCAGTTGTACTAAGGTTATTATTAAATGCGTGTGCTTTTGATACCTCATTCCATTCCTTAAACGGGGACAAATTCCTTTGGAATGCAAAATCCATCATTTGCTTATTAAGGTTTACGTTTGACCTTTGCATTACCTTAACTTTGTAATCGGCATTAAATTTTAGATTTCTTAGAAAAATTGGCGGGATACCTGATTCCACATGTATGGCGTAAGTTGGTGTAGAATTAAGCAGTTTTAAAATTCGCTTAAAAAAAAGAAGCGTTGTACAATTTCAAATTCATTTAGATCTTGGTAACCAAAAACTTGACTGGCATAGCATAAGCAGGAGTTTATAGTGGCTTCAAATACTCTAAACTTAGCTGAGATGTCTATGTACTTCAGGTGCGTATACAGCCTTACTTCTTGGGGGGTCATGCAAAAAAAAAAACATATAAAATATTTATACAAAGTCAAATAAGTTTTCAATAAATAAAAATCGTTCAAATCCTGCAAAATAATATCTTATATTAACTCATTTAATTTCAAAAACAGTAAAGAATCAAAAGTCGGCGTGAAATAGCAGACTACGAATGTAATACTATATTTTCACCACGCCAAGTTGGGCAATATCGTCGAAAATATATATTTCGAAATAAGATAATTTCAAACAAAGCACGAAAAAAGGTGAAGATTTTACAAACGCACTCGATTGGAATCCATTTCAAAAGCTTTGAAAATTTTAAGTATAAACATAGAAAAAGGAAACAAGTATTTAACTGCCGAAGCCAATTCAAAATAGAATGAGCTATACAAAATAATTAACAAATTTGAGACGAGAACACTATTTTGGTATTTCCTAAGATAACTCATTTTTGGTTTAGCTGGACCAGTGAACGCGCTCTTCGTTTTTATTCCTGAATGTTACATTTTTTTCTCGGCAACAGCACACAGCATTCTCGAGGTGCCTGAACAAAAAAACTCAGTTTAGCTGTCAAAATACTGAGGAAAAAAAAATTTTAGATTCGCTTGACCATTTGTTCTGAATTTTTTTCAGAATTGATTTTGTTCCTATCAAAGTTTTTATTTCAGCTAGTTCTAATTTGAATTGAAAGTGCAGGAAAAATTAGTAAGATATCATTAGGTACTGAGCAAATTTGTCTGTTTCTGAAATTTATTAATAATAATAATAGTTAAATATAATTAATTACTACTGAAAATGAAAACAATAGTTCTGAATTTCAAAAATTAGCACTTGGGTAAATTGTCCTTTTTACACAATAGTGGCAAAACTAAAAAACAATACAAATTCGCATTTTAATTGAATACAAAGATTCGTTTTCGTTGCTATTCAAGAAAAGTGTGAAAAAAGTTCACGAGTAATACATATTTATATGCTTCTGATTTGAAAAAAATGTATGTCTCTAAGACTGCCACCGACCGATGGGAAAGTGAAAGGCACCTTCCAAATAAATATGTATATCAAATAATATACCAAATCTTTCTTACCAGTAATAATAAAGTAAATAATAACGGACAAAGTTGTTAAATTCTGTGAGCCTAGTCGCGTTTTCGTGAAGGATTCCATCCGACTGGTCAAACGGTTCACCGCAAAGACAAGGAGCTCCAAGAAATCTCCTTCACCATAGCTATTGGCTTTTGCATTATGGGATTCATAGGTTACTTTGTAAAAGTAATCCACATCCCAATCAATAACTATATTGTTGGGTTGTAAATATCGAATAAGTGCAAACAAAAACCTTTCATAACAGGTTTTCATCATAGTTTTATATATTGATGTCTTTTTTCGTTAACATTCAAATTTTTTGGTTAGAGTAACTATAAATCAAAAGAAATCACTTTTTTTGATTTTGAAAATAATGTAATCTGTCATACAGAAATCAAACAAAACAATTTCTGTATGTGTTCTATAATGTGTTTAAAGATGTTATTTTCAGAAATAAAAACTGTTCTTTTTTTATGCATGCATATAATTTAAGATTTGAATGTATTATCATATGAGAAGTTTGTTGTTATGGTAAATTTGAGGTACGAGGAAAAAAATCTAAAAATCGATTGAATATAAAACAACTTAGGTATTCCATTGCTATGAAAATTAAATTTCTTATTATATTCTAAGTTAGCAACATTCAAATTCTCTATTGAATTCTAAAATTTACCAATCGAAAATCCTACCAGCTTTCTAGGTAACCAACTTGCTTTTTTTTCTATGTGGTTACTAAATAATTATTTCAGATCAAGAAACTAATCTTGAGTTCTCGGGCGGGGACATGACCCCGTGACCCCCCCCCCTGTATACGCCATTGATGTACTTGTTGCAGAAGATTTTGTTCCATATAAGGTTTATTGCAATTTTTGCAAGTCCCATTTATCACAGAAGCTCTTCAATCTATTAATTTGTAACTGTAACTGGGTTGTCCGACAAAACAACAAGGTCGTCCGCATAAAGAAGAACCTTAATAAGTAGACCGCCGAACCTAACGCCACCAGGCAAACCACTGGAGACATCTTCAAAGAAAAGGGCAAACATAATTCGGCTTAAAGGGCAACCTTGGGGCACACCGCTCAGTGTTAAAGAAGCTGGACATGGAGCTCCCATTCGACACAGAAGTTGATAATTTATAAAGTAGTGAATTCAAACGCTGCCCTAAAATCAATAAAAAAGACATAAAGTTTTTGTTTGTTATCGATGAATCGTTTTGCTATATTGTAGAGTGCGAAGATTTGATCCACAGTTGACAGACCAGAGCGAAATCCTGCTTGGAAAGTGCTTAGCAATTTATTCTCTTCTATACCAACCTCTTAAGCCTGCAATAGAGTATTTGGGTAAATATTTTTCTCAAACAAGAATCGAAATTCCCCTATAGTTCGCTGGTGAGCTTAAATCTCCTTTTTTTAAAAATAGGACAGATTCGTGACATCATAAATGACTGAGGTATTTCTTCTTTTTCGAGAAGCCTATTAAAAAAAAGGAGAAGAAGATTTACGAAATACGGCGAGGAGTTTTTATGAAATTCGGCTGGAATTCTATCTAACCCGGCTGCCTTGTTGTTTTCATATTTTTAATAGCTGCTTGCAATTCAGTTATTGTAATAGGGTCATTAAGGTCTGAAACAGAAATTGAAGGTAGAGCGTATTGAAAAACTTGTGAGTTTGTTGAAGCGTTAAGAAGTTCCATGAAATGGTTTGCTTGTATCTCCACATTTATTGTAGTTGATGAACATTTTTTAACGCCACCTAACAGTCTTACTTTAGACCAAAATGATTTTGAGTCTTTACATTTTGATAAACTTCCTGCTATACCATTCATGAAAGTTTTTTCTTTATTTTTGCATACTCTCTTATACGTTTTATTTGCATCTAGGTAGAGCGATTTAAAGAAATTTGACTTGGTTTTCCTAAAAATCATTGCAAAAGATTTTTTTCGGAGTCTTCCCAGTCATACCACTCAGCAGCAAAATTTTGTTTGCCATTGGATGGCATGGCTGAGCGCTTAATAACTTCTATTATTTCACCAGCCGACCGCTCACAGGACCACGATACCTGGCTCGAAAGACTTTTTACTTGCGTATCGAGTCTATGCTTGTACAAAACTACCTGACTGTCGATCCATTTATATTTTCGTACTGGTTCGCTCAGCGTAGAATCGAAGTTTTGAAATTTGATGGATGTCACTATTGGAAGGTGAGCTGAATAGCTTGCAGGTTGTACCTCAAAATCCTTTATAACAAAAATCCAATCCCCTCTAGCCAAACAGTAATCTATTAGAGAACAACCCTGACCGGAAATAAATGTTAGTTCACCTCTGCTATCTTTTTTAGTAATTCCATTCAGAACCATTAAACTGGGTTTTGAAATTCCCCGATTCTTTTATTTAAATCACCCAATAGTAACATGTTCTTAAAATCAATTTCACTAAGAAAGGTTTGGAGATCATTCCAATTAGTACAATTCAAATAGGTTGGAAGAATGTAGTATTGTTCATGCCTATGACTTAACATTATAACAGTCTTCCTCTCTATAGTTCTAATACTAACAAAACTCTTTAAACTACACCGTATAGCTTTCAAATAACCTCCACTCGCTCTACCAAAAATACTACTGCGGGTGGCGGGAATGAATTACCGAAAAAATCTTTGAAAAACTTAACAAATTGTGTCTCATGACTGTCTTCAAGAAAAGTCTCTAACAAAATAATAATATAAAAATTTAATATAAACTTAAAAAAATCTGGAATTGCTAACTTATTTTTAAGACCAGAAACATTATAACTTAAAATTTTTAAACTTAAAATTACTTGACGGACGGCAACACTATCCTACAAATGATGTCGATGTTGACTGTTTGGTGGCGCTGATGTCGCATAGGACTCTTTATTCATGGTGAAAGGGATGCTATAAAACCCAGATATAAAAAGGTTGATTGACTCGTTCAGAAATAAAGAGAAGTCAGAACAGATTGTATTTTGGGTAAAAGTTTGCATTGCACTTTGCGTGCGTGCAACATCTGCAAAAGATTTACCTTGGGTTAGGAAATGATATTGTGCTACCTTTAAAACGTCACTTTTTCTACTCAATTGAAAAGATGCCCTCTTTGAGCACCCTGAAAAATTAGCTGGGTGGCCAGATTGACCACAGTTTATACACGAAGTATTTCCCCAACCCATGTCCTTGGTAACCTTGCATTTTCCATTTTCGTGAAAGTCCTTACATTTAACGCATCGACTTTCGTATCAATAGTAGTTGCTGGAATGTCCAAACCTCTGACACCTATAACATTAAATAGGACCCTTTCTTTCAAATCTTTCCCATCTCACTCTATGGTGAAGAAGGTATTTAATATTTTTAAGTTTTTGAATGTTTTCTTTATTGTCTACAGTGCAGATATAAGTATCGAGATTAACGTCATTTTTTTAGACCACCTGGTTTTAAACTCTTTAATTTCTACCATAGAGACAGATGGGTCAGTTTTTAAGACCTCCGCTCTCACCTCCTCGCACTTATATACACCTGAAAGTCCCTTTAAAAGAATTGCTTCTTTTTTCAAAGCTTTTGGGTTTAAATGAAAAAGCATCCACGTGAGTTGACCTGAAACCTTCTATAAAAAGATTATGAAGTGCAATGTCTTTAACCAATAGTTTAAGTCTGCCAAAACCCTTATTCTGAAACCTTACTTCATTAATTCTATCACGAAAATTTTCATAAACAAATTTAATAATAGCGCTTGATTGAGCTCCTTTAACAAAAATCGGTGGGCACCAATCAAGATCGGATTTTTCTTTTGTATTACAGTTTACTGTGTTGTTTTTGAAAGTTAGATGTGTATTTATATTTACATGGTTTGCTTTTCCTTCTTCTATATTATTGAAGATCTGAAATCTATTAGTCCTGTTAGTTAAAGTTGCTTCTGCTGCTAGTTTTTTATTTGGTACATCCAAAGCGGTGAGTGAGATTCGCTTTCTTCTGTTGTTTATTTTCTTGAATAGTTCTTCATCCTCCTTTAATAATCTTTTTAGATTTTCTTCTTCATTATTTGTTTTATCTTGATGAATCGAGTCCTTATTGTTTTTATCATTTATTAATGCTTGTGATGGTGCAGGTATTGTTGTAGATGTCAGATTGGCGGTGCCATTTTCATCAAAGTTAATATATTTTTGATTAGGTAACTCATTTGAGTTCATCTAAATCCATATAATATTTTGGGTCGTCTTCAGCAATCAAGTGTTCCAAATATCCCAAGGATTTTTTTTTCGTAGTTTTTTTATCTTTAGAAGCTTGAAATTCACCTTGGGCGAAACACAATAATTTCTGGAGTTGAGATCACTTGAACTTTTTATTTGCATTAAAATATTTTTTTTTAAATCAACTTAAACTGCATCTATAACTGTAATTGCAATTGCTGCAATTTCAACTAGGGCTGGCTACGAGGCGAGAAAAGTCTCGGTCTCGGTCTCAGTCTCGCATGACGAGACCGAGACGAGACGAGACGAGACTGTATATTTGGACCAAAATTTACAGAGTCTAATAAATTAAAAAAATCCAATTTCAGTTAATTATTTATTTTCTTTTGCACGTAGTATTCAAAATATAATCAAAAATATTTCGTTCCAAAATCAACAGGTTGTCCGGAAATCCTAGTTTTCGGAGACGAGACCGAGACGAGACTTAATTATACGAGACCGAGACGAGACTGAAAATTTTCGATTTAAACGAGACCGAGACGAGACTTACAAAAGTCTCCCAGAGTCTCGTCTCGAGGCCAGCCCTAATTTCAACTCCCGCCCAATTTGTGTTGAGCTTATGAACTTAAGTTAGCACTATTATTCTGAAATGTCAGTATGAATTATTGTTTAATGCAACTGCAATTGCAACTAAAACCGCTAATCCTTGATGCGAAAAAATATTTGACCCTGAGCCTGTCCCCTAAAAACTTACATATAGCCACTAAAACACACTATTCTATTTAATTTGGTTCGATTTGGGTTCAATTGATTCTGCAGTTTCGGAGTCTATAACATATTTACAAACATACAAACATCCATTTTTATATACATATGAGAATCTAAAAAATTGTCTTTGATTGCCTTAAACTATTTACATTTTTATGGATGGTTCATCTCGAGTTGTTCATATCCGGTTGTCTTTTTGGGGATGTGGGGTAAAATTGGATTGCTTCTACGTCGTCGTTGATAGAAATAATTGCTTTGTCCAGTATTGATGTTACATCCAGGTATCGTTGCTCGGGATATCTTTCTTTGCTTGTTATGGTTCTCACTATCGGGCTCGGATGATTTTAAAGACTGCTCTTCAATCTTTTGGCAACATTGATCATGTATTTCGTAGACTCGCTTGTTGCTGTAATACTTTCGTCTTTGTTGGTCGAAGTATAGTCCAGTGCAGATCCACAGGACTTTTCTCACAAACATTCCAATCTATCTTATGCTTGTTTTGGAAATAGTAAACCATGTAGGAAAGCCGTATGTGATGATCAGTCTGAGAAGTACTTTGTGCTTTGGTTCAGTCCATCCCTTTTCCGCATTAGAGGATGGATTCGGTGGAAAGCGTAATTAGCTTTTTTCAGAGTATCTGTTACGTGCGGGTTGAAACGTAACCTGTCCTCAGATCTGATACCCAGGTATTTCACTGATGGCTTAGTCATCAGTTGCGATCCGTCCGGTAGATTAAGCATAATGCTGCGTCAGCTTGTGTTTGAGGGGGTGTTGCGATGCCCCCCGGTTCTTCTGAAGCAAACCAGCACGGATTTAGCTGCGTTGACTGATGCCTATTCTTGTGTAGAATTCCACAGTTTTTTTAGACAATTGTGCAGGAGAATCTTGTTTTATTTCCTTATATATGTTATGTATAATACAGAAGACACGGCTAAATCATAAACATTCTATGCATTCTAAACTATAAAATCTTTTAGTTGGATATGTTGGCCCATTATAGCCTGTGTAAATGATTGAGTTATTAAAGGAATTTAATATAAGTTGTACGGAAATGGTTTTAGGATTCGATCTAGACACCACTCTCTATGAAAGTGGGCTATTGGACTATAAACCAAACACTTTTCAAAACATAATATTATGATCACCCGAAAATTGCGTGGCCTGAACTTGTGTTCAATTCTTTCCAACATTAATAAACTCAAACTAACATGCGATACAAACCTATACCTATGTACCTACCTATTAAATCAATGATAAAAATCTTGTTTTTAAGTGACCACGCGAACTCTATAAGATTTTAGTTGTTGTGCTTTTTTTTAATTAATTATTATGAGATACCAGCAGAGAAAGAAAACCAAGTGACTAGGGTTTGTCTGATAAAAATGTTAGTCAACCACATTATTTGGAAATACCGACCACAGGTGTATAGTAACTCATACCCTCTTATGTGTGTAGGTATGAATATTAATCGCCAAATATTTCACATCAATAACAAATTTAATCAGAATTATTTTTACGATCTAGCTAGTAGAAACCCAGATAATTTTGATTTAAAAAAAAATATTTTATTAAATTTAAAATCTTTCAGGAAAGACTAGGTATCTTTTTGTGTTATGTCTTGTCTAGTACATATCTATACATCATATATGTTCATATAAGTAAATAACCGTATATTGTTAACAGAAAATGCTCCTTAGAGGTCAGTTATATTTAAAAACGAATCAGGAAAATCTTTCAAATGGATTTTTTGCAGTGTTTTCATTTGATGTGAAATACAAGGCCTACAATAATCCACGACAAGTACATCGATTTTTTTGATCAAATAAAATTTTCAATAGAACAGTTATCAATAATTTTTGTTAAAATTCTATTTATTTATTTTCCTGACGCAAACTCGTGCTGATCTTAGGCGCTAGTAATAGCTTCCATTGAAAACCATAATTGAAAGTTTTGTCTTCCAATTTTGAGAATCATGAACAAATACAAAAATAAGAGGCGTTTTGGTACCAAAATGAAGGTTGTTAGTTATACATTTTTTTTAAGTCAAAAACATGTTTTTCAATGATGAAAATAGTTTTCAATGAACAGCTGATATTTTATTCTCAAAATTGAAACACATTCGTTCCAATGATATGTGTTCCTTTCTCTTCCTGTTCTCGTCTGTCAGTTTTTCGTTTAATTATTATCAACTCTAAAGGCCTAACTATAATAGCTTTGGCCCACTTAAGCTTATGTCAAAAATCCAACGAAAATTTGATTATGTTTGCGAAAGTACTCCGCATAGCCATAATGCAATTTTGCTCGCGTATCTACCTGTCTCTCTCCATTTTGCTTTTTAAAATGTTTTGTTTTTTTTTTTTCTTTGACCTGTCAGATTCAATTAAGTGCCGAGCGACTGGAATCGCTCTTGCAAAATTTTAACGAATCGTACCTGAATTGCATTATGGTTTACGAACAGGGATTGTGTGTATTCGCTCGTTGCATATGCGTGTATAAGTGAGCCAAATTCTATTATAGTTGGGCCTTAACCCCAAAGTTGGTTTTTGTATCGGGAATGGATTTTTCAATGAAAGAAAATTTCATGACGGCTTTTATACCGACTTGTTAGAAAATATTCCACCATTTCACTAATTTGTATTTCAATGATGAATTTCAATGAAAGCTATAACTGGCGCCTTAGTTTCTAACATAATAGAACAAAACGTTCCAATGATGTAAGTTCCGATTTCATTCATTCCACTGACAGAACTGCAGGAAAACTTGACGGTAGCCTTAGGCTGGCTAACGGACATATTTTGTGTTCATGTTCAATATAAACGACCATGTGCCCGATTACACGATTCGTTTTCTCGGTTGTTTCGTCTTTCGTCTTTTTGACAGCTTGGGTGAGGGGAGTAGAAATGTAGAGGGAAGGAAGTAGCGAAAGCAGGAATGAAAATTTCAAGACTTTTTCTGGTTGAACTTTGACGTTTCTGATTTGGCAACCACAATTCTCCTCGATGTTAGCAAAAAACGATTTGAATTATTGAATTGAAAAATAGTTTTTCGTAATTGGATACACCTAATCTGCGTTTGTATTTGCGAAATAAGTGATTAAAAAATATTTTTATTTTTTACTATTGATTATTTTCTTACAAAACATCCCCCAATTCCATGAACGTCAAAATAACGAATGGAATTACGTACGTATTTTCGCGAACCATGTAATCATGAACGTTCTTGCCTGTCAAAAACACGAAAGACGAAACGAACGAGAAAACAAACCGTATAATCAGGCTCCATGAGGAAAAAATATTCAAGTTCATTACCGTTTTAACTTTTCCTTATGCGTTTTCCTGATCGCTCAATAAAAGACTGTACGCATGAGAGCGACCAACGACCGACGAATATATGAACAAATGGGATTTAAAACATTAATAAACCTTAATTCTCTACAAAATCTAGACAAAATGGAAGAAATATAATTGAGGATTATTTTAAAACACTAAAATGTTCATTTTAATTGCTAAAACAAGAGAATTTTAAGAAAACAATTTGTTCGTCGCGAATAGCCGCAATTCGTTACGACCAATTTATTTTCTTAAAATTTCTCATATTTAAGCAAATAAAAATTCAGATTGTATAATTTTAAAATTAATCTTAAATCAAATTCAACCATTTTGACTACATTTTGTGTAATTTTAAGGTTTATTAATTTTTTAATTCCCATTTGTGTGTTCATTCGTCGGTCGTTGGTCGCGCTCATGTGAATGGTCCTTAATACCCCAGTCAAAATATATAAACATACAAATCTCATTTTGTATCTTCTTACCCGTCTATAGAGCGAACGAGAGGTTCTGAAAGAAAATTGAAAAAAAAAGTAAATTTTTGAAAAGCGAAAGAAAAAGAAATTTGAGTGTAGTTTTCTTAATTTTTTTTGGAAGTTTTCATTACCGAAAAAGGTTGTGAAAACATTTAGAAAGGTGTTGTGAAAATTGGTGGAGAAAGTTTGGGAAAAAGGCAGAAAGAAAAGAGGAGGAAAATTGATTGGAGATAGGAGCGAGAAGTTGGCAGGAGAAAAATTACAAGCTAAGTACATATATATTGATATCTTATATTATAATTGTGCGTTTCTTTTATCTGAGAGATTTTGTTAAATTTAGTGAATCGTTTGGTTTTTGCTTTCGAGTATATTTCCGATAAAGCGGAACTCGCGACCCGTTAAAAACCGTTTTGTTCTTTCGGGAAAAAGCAGTAACAGTCCATCTTCTTTTGTTTAGCTCTTTTGTTCTAACAGTTTCTAAAAGATCTTGGGTTTTAATCCTACTTGAAAGGCTTCCCAAGCAAAATTTAAAGTAATTAAAATTCTTCTTTTAAGAGTTTAAATTCATTCTTTTACTTCAAAATTCATCTTTGTTGTTTTCCGCTCCAAAAGGTTTGTGATTTCCTTTCATTCAAAAAAAAAAATCACTGGCGCCCATTTTATTCCAGGTACACCCTGTAAACATTTTTATAATTTCAGTTTAATTCAATATTTAATTAAATTCATTAATCGCAAGTCGATTAATAAAATCCCACACGTCGCTGAACCTTTTGTGCTACCTGTTGTGTAAGTTTGCGAAACGCACCCATCGCCCATCTGACAGTTGTCATAACTTTGATTTTTCTTTCGTCGCGACGCACGCCGGTTATTGTGCAAAAATTCTTTTATTTTTTCGTTTGTGATAATTTTTGCGTGGATTCGATAAATCCATTTGTGTTTTGCGGATAAAAAATCCGTCATCACATTTATTAAACTATCATCCTAAATTCGCGTTCGTAAAATCCACAACAATTGTCCAAAATTTGGATAAAATTTTTCACAGACATTCTGCTGCTGAAACCTAGTACGCTGCAGATGCGAAACGAAAAATCCCATACAAAAATGACAAAACGAAATCATAAACGAAAAATTTCGTTCTGCTTATTGGTTTTTAGTATCTACGCTGTTCAATGAGCGAAATCGATAATTGTAGCAGATTATTTGAAGAAGTCTTTAATCTTTTTTCGCACGGAAAAATGACATTTGAGTGTCATTCGTGTTTGTATTTGTTTTTTCTTTTATTACAGCAAGGCTTTCTGTGATTGTTTTTGCTTTGTGTTTGTTTTTTTTTTTTTGTTTGTAATTGGTGACACTTTCAAAGAGAATTTTTTCGCTATGGTGTCCGTAAGCATTTCACTGTCGTGTACGCCTGATGCACTTCATAACACATACACGTTTTGACAGTAGCGTTAAAGACTTGATATTTAGAGACAAGATCAATATTTGGAAGAATTTCAGCCGCATCAAGTTAATTGCCATTTTAGGTTCACTGCTTTTCTCCTACGCATGTTTGCCAAAGCTTAATTAAGGTGATAATATTACACCGAGGAATTTGAAATCACCCACCCTACATAATTATATCCGCTCGTTACTAAGCCACCAAGTTTCTTTTCGTAGTCTTCCTCTCCGTCGGTTCTTGAATATCATTATTTTCGTTTTCAATGCGTTGATATGAAGATCCCATGCATCGCAGTACGTCTGTAGTCGGTTTATTTGAAGTTGAACCGTAAAGGGATTATCCGCAATCAGCACCAAGTCATCTGCATAGAGAAGCACCTTTATGAGATTTCCCGCAAAGCTTACACCACTCGGAAGAATATCAGCTACATCATCAATGAACAGGGCGAATAAAATAGGACTCAAAATGTATCCCTGTGGTACACCTGCAGACGTATCAAACTATCCTGACAACTTAGAACCATCTCATACAGCTGCACTTTTTGACGCCGAAAATTTCAAATACAACATTAAACACTTTCTTGAAACTCCGATCGATCCCATATTATAAATCATTGCCTATTAACTGCCTATCACTGCCTATTAACCGTATCGAATGCAGCTTTGAAGTCCACAAAACACATATACAACTTCTTATTCTTTTCGATACATTTTCTAGCAATCTTCTTCTATATAAAAATGATCTTCTTTCTTCTAAAAATGAATAGCTGTTCGTTTGTCTCGCTAAAACTCGACAATGGCTGCCCCGATTTGGCTAATTTTGACCTTGAAATACTTGTGGAAGTTCATGGAAGGTTTAAATGGTGAGAAACATAAACTAAACACGACCGATCTCTTTGGTCTGTATTTTTGGCATACAAAACTCTTCTGTTCCAGAAATAAAAAAAAATGTAAAAGTGTCGAAAAAATAAAATAAATAAATAAAATTTAAGACGATCTATTATCATTAGTTTTATTGTTATCGTCGAAGCCAATCATAAGTTCGAACTCGCCAATACTGTCCAAAGCTTATTTTGAAGCTCACATCAATGTGGAATATTGTTACTCCATCAAATCAAGATATGTAAACATATGTAAATATGTTAACAAAGGTAGCGACACTTCCATCTTTGCTTTAACTAATGCAAATGATGAAGTATCTCAGTATCAGATGGGTCACTTTGTAAGCAGCAACGAAGCAATTTGACGCATATTTTCATTAGCGATCCACGAAAGACACCCTCAGTAGTCCATTTAGCAGTTCTTCTAGAAAACGGACAACGAGTGTACCTATTTCAATCAAGAGAACGCGGCAGATAGAGCGGCACGTCCACCATCGACCAAATAAACAAGCTTCTTCTCAATTTGTGAAACAGATGCTTTCGCTCGCACTTAGCTGTATGCTGATATTACACGGCGTGGAACGCATCAACGAAATCGTTTCTGCGTCGGAAACAAGGAACACCAGTTGAAGGAGACCCAAATGTATTTGCCTCAGACGCTCTAGCCTCTAGGTCGCATCTACACAGTTCATCCAAATAACGATGAATGTTAATATCTTCGATTGTTGTTGGTGAATGTTCGTGGTCCAACAATCAACATCGTTTCAACAACTGAGTTGATGGATATTTGTGTGCGACTTACCGTGAGGCGTGTCAACTACTACAGTTGCTCGAGAACGATTCACATTGGGATAATACACTTAAGGATTTCGTTTTTAAATTCCCTGGATTTGCCTGGACTTTAACCTCACAATTTACAATTAAAAGTAGGATCAGTTGTGATTATGCTGCGTAACACTAATCAACCTCGACTCTGCAATGGAACGAGAATTGCTGTGAAAAACCTGATGAAAATACAAAGGAGAAGATTTCCAGTTCTACTGGCCTTTGCGATGACCATAAATAAATCGCAAGGCCAGTCGTTGGAAGTTTGCGGAATCAACGTAAACTTTTCCTGTTTCAGGAAATCTCGCGTGTTCGCGAGTCGGAAAACCATCATCTTTATATATTTACGCACCGCAAAAAAAGCCAACATATTTAGTTGGTATGTACATCAGAAAGCTTTAAATTGGTTGAGTGGATAACTGTGTTGTTTTTAATGTAAATACAAATTTTTTATTAAGTTTTGACAACATTTTACACAAATATTATGTAAGTGATACGTAGTTAACCGAGCCATCTTCATTCGTTCTATTTCATCGATTAACGATCGTTCTATTTTATCGATCACATTCGATCAATTTTATTGATCGTTAAAAAATCTAAACACACTTACTTGCATCTTCTTTTTTAAATATAGCAAATATAAGAGCTTTCGTAAAACTAGCTGCAAAACAAATAATATAAATCAAGTTGGAATGCCATCACTACCCGGAGCTTTGTTGTTCTTCATAACAAGAAAAGTTTTTTAAAGTTCTCTTAAATAAATTTGAGAGTCGAGTTCAGACACATGCACATCCTGTAAAGCATAGCTAAAAGTATGAAGGTTCTCCTCCGCTGTCAATACAGTTTTAAATTGAGCCACCAACCGCCATGGTATCAGCTTCGAGAGCATTCTTCAAATACCTCGGTAACGCCCACCCAACTCACGTACGTTCGACCAGAATAACCTAGAGTTCTTAGAATGTTTTAATCTTGTTGCATTACTTTTAAGATATAACATCTTTTTGTTGAAGCACATTTGCTTAAATTCTTTGTTGGCATGCGAGTACACATTTTTGAAAGCAATGGCGTCTGTTGACCTGAATAATTTCAAGTACCTGAAAGAAAGTTTTCGGATGTTGCAACAATCTTTGTCAAACCATTTGCATTTAGGTGTAAGTGCAGAATTTCCATTCGATCCATCGGATCTTTGTTCTCAAACCACTTGAGTTTCTGGGAATATCTGCGTTAAATTGCTACACTTCCTCGTCGAAATTTGCTTTTACTAGGATAGATAAATGAGCTGAAAAATTAGCCATAAGTACTTCAAAATCCTCAACACAGCTAACCCACTCTCCAGATATTGCACAAAAGTCGATAAGTGATTGCCCTTGACCAATAATGAATGTTAGCTCACCCCCTTGTCACCATTTGAAAAACCGTTTAGTACAAAAAGTCCAAAGTCATCAAACAAATCTATTAACAGCCTTCAATTTCTATTAAGCGTTTCATCCTTAGAATTTCTGTTTACCTGTTTGGTCTCGTAAAATATGCGCAGCAGAGTTCTGAAAATTACCAGTCCGTGCGTTGAGATCGCCAATGATTATTAAATTTTTAAAAGAAGTACTGTTTATAAACTCAGTAGTAGTAGTAGTTATGTGCATTCAAGAGGACACAAGCGTCCACAGGTTTTTCTCAAAATCCACCTCTGTCTACCAACTCCTACTCTCATCGGGTGTCTAGTACCTAAGCTGGAGACGGGGTTTAAATCCCCGTGGAAAGCTGTTGGGGACAGCCAACGAGAGAGGGGGGGGGGGAGGAGTGTTCCCACTAAGGCACTTCTCCTTTCATCGAGGCGGCAGCGGACGAATTCTCTAGATGGAATCAACGGTGGCGTCTACAGTTCCAGTTAGGTTGAACTACTAAGTGAACACCTTATATGAGCTACTACGACATATTTGTAGCTCAGGCCTATAAGGAGCGGTTTATCCGGCTCCCTACCCTTGGAGTTATACGAAGGGTCTGGTCCTCCGGGTCGGGTGTTGTGCGTCGGGGTAACTTCCCTACCACGTAAAAAAAAGTTGTTTCGAAACAACAACAAGCCTCGGATATGGATGATTTTAAAGTTGACGACCCCAGCAAACGAAACAAGGACAATGAATTTCGGATCTGCACGTGGAAAGTCCTGTCCTTATACAGAACACGTGCAGCCGAACAATTAGTGGAGAATCTGGACAGGCTAAAGGCTGACGTAACAGCCATCCAGGAAGTGCGATGGGATGGAGAGGGCATACGGAGACTGAAAACGTGTGACATCTACTACGGCGGGTGCTTGAAGGAACAGGGTCAGCGGCTCTTTGGTTGTGGTTTTGTGATAAGGGGAAGACTTAGGCAAGAAGTCTTGGGCTTCCGAAGTGTAAGCGAGCGCCTGGTCACAATCCGCATCAAGGGCAAATTTAAGAACATTTCGCTGATCTCTGTTCATGCCCCCCATGAAGGGAGAGATGACTCAACCAAAGAAGCATTCTACGATCTCCTGGAGACAACGTATGATATGTGCCCGAAGTACGACGTGAAGATCATTCTTGGTGACTTCAACGCAAGATTCAGAAAGGAGGGCATCTTTGGTTCGATAGTCGGAGGACACAGCCTACACGACGAAACTTCCGGCAACGGACACAGGCTGGCAGACTTTGCGGCGGGGCGAAATGTCATAATCTCAAGCTACTACTTCCCACACCTCAATATACACAAGGGGACTTGGCGGTCGCGTGATCAAGTAACGGTCAACCAAATCGACCACGTTGCGATAGACGCGAGACATGCTTCCAGTATCTTGGACGTCCGAACGTTCCGAGGGGCCAACATTGACTCGGATCACTACCTGGTGGTAGCTAGACTACTTATGCGGATATCCATGACGCAACAACGCAGAGCAGATGCTGTGAAAAGATTCGATGTCGAGAAGCCTAAATCGCATGAGACTGCCAGAACTTTTGCAGACCACGTAACTCTTAATCTCTCAGGAGGTCCGCCACCAGCATCAAGTGCAGAGGACCAGTGGGAACACTGTCAACAAGCCATCAGAAGTGCCGCCTCTGATGTGCTGGGTTTCACTAGGCGAATACAACGAAACCCCTGGTTCGATGAAGAGTGCCGGCTAGCGCATGCAGCTAAGGACGAGGCCTACCAGGCGATGCTGCAGACTCGAACAAGAGCTGCTGAGAGAGTGGCCCAGGAGCTCTACGGGCTGAAACGAAAAGAGGAACGCCGACTTCTCAGGAGGAAAAAGAGAGAGCACGAGAAGCGGGCGGTAGAGTCTATTGAGGGTTGTAGCGGTTGGGGAGATGTTCGAAAGTTTTATCAGAGGGTGAAGCGATCCACCCAAGGATTCAAGGCTAGAACGGAAGCCTGTCGAGATGAGAGTGGGAATATGGTAGTAGACACACAGTCAGTGCTGAGGATCTGGAAAGAACACTTCTCTAGACTGCTTAATGGCGAAGACAGCCAAGATGCCGCTAAGAGGCAGAACGCTCCATTCAACTTGGACGATGATGGCCAAGAGTTCCGTCCACCCGACCTAACTGAAGTGCGGCTGGCGATATCCAAACTTAAGTCGTACAAGGCTGCTGGTGCGGATGGCTTACAAGCCGAACTATTTAAATCAGCGGGAGATGACTTGGCTAGGAGCATACACCAGCTCATCTGCCAAATTTGGTCGGAGGAAAGTATGCCCGATGAATGGAACCTCGGTATAGTGTGCCCCATCCATAAAAAGGGAGATGTTCTGAAATGTACCAACTACAGAGGAATTAGTCTCCTAAACGTCGCTTATAAAATCTTGTCGGCCATCCTGTGTGACCGCTTAAAACCTTTTGGCAACGATCTGATCGGCCCTTATCAGTGCGGTTTTAGGCCAGGCAAGTCAACCGTCGATCAAATGTTCACCTCCGACAGATTTTAGAAAAATCCCGGGAATTCCAGATCGATACATACCAACTTTTTATCGATTTTAAAGTCGCGTATGATAGCGTGAAAAGGGACGAATTATACAGAGCCATGTCGAGTCTCGGCATCCCTGCCAAACTCGTCCGTTTGTGCAGGATGACGATGAAGAAATCTCGCTGCTCCGTCAAAATTGGTAAGAACACCACCGATTCCTTTGATGTTGAGAAAGGATTGAGGCAAGGCGACGCGTTATCATGCAACCTATTCAACATCGTTCTTGAAGCCATTGTACGCAACGCACATGTCAACACCAGCGGTACAATCTATCAAAAGTCCGTTCAACTGCTTGCATATGCGGATGACATAGACATTGTCGGCAGAACGAAGCGATCTGTGGCAGGGGCATTTGCGAGCATTGAATCGGAGGCGGCTAGAATGGGATTGGCGGTTAATGAGGACAAGACGAAGTATATGCTGTCATCGAGAGAGGAATCTCAACATCGTCGACTCGGGCAAAATATCACGATGGACAGATATAACTTCGAAGTTGTCAAGGACTTTGTCTACCTGGGCTCCACTATTACATCGCAGAATGACATCAGTGCAGAGATCAAGCGAAGAATTAGTCTTGCCAACCGCTGTTTCTTCGGTCTAAGAAGGCATTTAAGTAGTAAGGCCCTCTCTCAGAGAACCAAGGAGACTTTATACAAAACCCTAATCATCCCGGTCCTGCTTTATGGGTCAGAAGCATGGACACTGAAAGATTCGGATAAAAATCTGCTATGGTGCTTTGAGAGGAAGATTCTTCGTGTGATTTTCGGTCCGGTGTGTATCGAAGGAGTATGGAGGAGAAGATTCAACGACGAGCTATACGGGTTATACAGCGACGTTGACCTGGTCAAAAAGCTGAAAATACAGCGGCTGAGATGGCTGGGGCACGTGGAGCGTATGGACAGCAACGCACCTGCCCGACGAGTCTTCGAGTGTGGGGGGGGGAGGAGTGTTCCCACTAAGGCACTTCTTCTTTCATCGAGGCGGCAGCGGACGAATTCTCTAGATGGAATCAACGGTGGCGTCTACAGTTCCAGTTAGGTTGAACTACTAAGTGAACACCTTATATGGGCTACTACGACATATTTGTAGCTCAGGCCTATAAGGAGCGGTTTATCCGGCTCCCTACCCTTGGAGTTATACGAAGGGTCTGGTCCTCCGGGTCGGGGGTTGTGCGTTGGGGTAACTTCCCTACCACGTAAAAAAAAGTTGTTTCGAAACAACAACAAGCCTCGGATATGGATGATTTTAAAGTTGACGACCCCAGCAAATGAAACAAGGACAATGAATTTCGGATCTGCACGTGGAAAGTCCTGTCCTTATACAGAACACGTGCAGCCGAACAATTAGTGGAGAATCTGGACAGGCTAAAGGCTGACGTAACAGCCATCCAGGAAGTGCGATGGGATGGAGAGGGCATACGGAGACTGAAAACGTGTGACATCTACTACGGCGGGTGCTTGAAGGAACAGGGTCAGCGGCTCTTTGGTTGTGGTTTTGTGATAAGGGGAAGACTTAGGCAAGAAGTCTTGAGCTTCCGAAGTGTAAGCGAGCGCCTGGTCACAATCCGCATCAAGGGCAAATTTAAGAACATTTCGCTGATCTCTGTTCATGCCCCCCATGAAGGGAGAGATGACTCAACCAAAGAAGCATTCTACGATCTCCTGGAGACAACGTATGATATGTGCCCGAAGTACGACGTGAAGATCATTCTTGGTGACTTCAACGCAAGATTCAGAAAGGAGGGCATCTTTGGTTCGATAGTCGGAGGACACAGCCTACACGACGAAACTTCCGGCAACGGACACAGGCTGGCAGACTTTGCGGCGGGGCGAAATGTCATAATCTCAAGCTACTACTTCCCACACCTCAATATACACAAGGGGACTTGGCGGTCGCGTGATCAAGTAACGGTCAACCAAATCGACCACGTTGCGATAGACGCGAGACATGCTTCCAGTATCTTGGACGTCCGAACGTTCCGAGGGGCCAACATTGACTCGGATCACTACCTGGTGGTAGCTAGACTACTTATGCGGATATCCATGACGCAAAAACGCAGAGCAGATGCTGTGAAAAGATTCGATGTCGAGAAGCCTAAATCGCAAGAGACTGCCAGAACGTTTGCAGACCACGTAACTCTTAATCTCTCAGGAGGTCCGCCACCAGCATCAAGTGCAGAGGACCAGTGAGAACACTGTCAACAAGCCATCAGAAGTGCCGCCTCTGATGTGCTGGGTTTCACTAGGCGAATACAACGAAACCCCTGGTTCGATGAAGAGTGCCGGCTAGCGCATGCAGCTAAGGACGAGGCCTACCAGGCGATGCTGCAGACTCGAACAAGAGCTGCTGAGAGAGTGGCTCGGGAGCTCTACGGGCTGAAACGAAAAGAGGAACGCCGACTTCTCAGGAGGAAAAAGAGAGAACACGAGAAGCGGGCGGTAGAGTCTATTGAGGGTTGTAGCGGTAGGGGAGATGTTCGAAAGTTTTATCAGAGGGTGAAGCGATCCACCCAAGGATTCAAGGCTAGAACGGAAGCCTGTCGAGATGAGAGTGGGAATATGGTAGTAGACACACAGTCAGTGCTGAGGATCTGGAAAGAACACTTCTCTAGACTGCTTAATGGCGAAGACAGCCAAGATGCCGCTAAGAGGCAGAACGCTCCATTCAACTTGGACGATGATGGCCAAGAGTTCCGTCCACCCGACCTAACTGAAGTGCGGCTGGCGATATCCAAACTTAAGTCGTACAAGGCTGCTGGTGCGGATGGCTTACAAGCCGAACTATTTAAATCAGCGGGAGATGACTTGGCTAGGAGCATACACCAGCTCATCTGCCAAATTTGGTCGGAGGAAAGTATGCCCGATGAATGGAACCTCGGTATAGTGTGCCCCATCCATAAAAAGGGAGATGTTCTGAAATGTACCAACTACAGAGGAATTAGTCTCCTAAACGTCGCTTATAAAATCTTGTCGGCCATCCTGTGTGACCGCTTAAAACCTTTTGGCAACGATCTGATCGGCCCTTATCAGTGCGGTTTTAGGCCAGGCAAGTCAACCGTCGATCAAATGTTCACCTCCGACAGATTTTAGAAAAATCCCGGGAATTCCAGATCGATACATACCAACTTTTTATCGATTTTAAAGTCGCGTATGATAGCGTGAAAAGGGACGAATTATACAGAGCCATGTCGAGTCTCGGCATCCCTGCCAAACTCGTCCGTTTGTGCAGGATGACGATGAAGAAATCTCGCTGCTCCGTCAAAATTGGTAAGAACACCACCGATTCCTTTGATGTTGAGAAAGGATTGAGGCAAGGCGACGCGTTATCATGCAACCTATTCAACATCGTTCTTGAAGCCATTGTACGCAACGCACATGTCAACACCAGCGGTACAATCTATCAAAAGTCCGTTCAACTGCTTGCATATGCGGATGACATAGACATTGTCGGCAGAACGAAGCGATCTGTGGCAGGGGCATTTGCGAGCATTGAATCGGAGGCGGCTAGAATGGGATTGGCGGTTAATGAGGACAAGACGAAGTATATGCTGTCATCGAGAGAGGAATCTCAACATCGTCGACTCGGGCAAAATATCACGATGGACAGATATAACTTCGAAGTTGTCAAGGACTTTGTCTACCTGGGCTCCACTATTACATCGCAGAATGACATCAGTGCAGAGATCAAGCGAAGAATTAGTCTTGCCAACCGCTGTTTCTTCGGTCTAAGAAGGCATTTAAGTAGTAAGGCCCTCTCTCAGAGAACCAAGGAGACTTTATACAAAACCCTAATCATCCCGGTCCTGCTTTATGGGTCAGAAGCATGGACACTGAAAGATTCGGATAAAAATCTGCTATGGTGCTTTGAGAGGAAGATTCTTCGTGTGATTTTCGGTCCGGTGTGTATCGAAGGAGTATGGAGGAGAAGATTCAACGACGAGCTATACGGGCTATACAGCGACGTTGACCTGGTCAAAAAGCTGAAAATACAGCGGCTGAGATGGCTGGGGCACGTGGAGCGTATGGACAGCAACGCACCTGCCCGACGAGTCTTCGAATCCAACCCCGATGGGGTACGCAGCAGAGGAAGAACCCGTAACAGGTGGCGCAATCAAGTGAATGACGACATCAAAGCACTCGGTGTGCGCAACTGGAAGCGGCTAGCTAGGGACAGAGCTGGCTTGTTAGTTGAGGCCGAAGCCCATCCTGGGCTGTGAGCGCCATTAAAAGTAAGTAAGTAAGTTTATAAACTCACGTAAGTTGGGAAAATCATTAAGCCAGTTATTGCAATTCAGGTAGACCAGTATAATAAATAAACTTAATTGTTTTGATAAAATTTGAACAACAAGCCTATTTTCAATAATATTTAATTGAACAATGTGATAAAATATAGTTTTGAACCCACATAAAATACATCCGCTCGCTCTTCAATGAGCAAATATACGGCCAGCGAAACAAACACAAAATTCAAGGATACGTCATAGATTATCTTCTTACTACTAATTAAAAAAAAAAAAAACAAACAAAATTTACGGATACGTACATATGATATACATACATAGTGCTGGAATACACGAGCCCAAAAAATAATTAATTCACGAAAGAGAACGGATGATTTTTAGAGAGAAAGAAAGAAACGGAAAAATGACATCCCTTTCTTTCTTTCTAAAATTCATGCGTTCTCTTTCGTGAATTAATTCTTTTTTTGCGCTCGTGTATAAATGTTGTTACTTATTTTTTTTTTTTTAATATTTGGTTCATTAACTATTCAATAGTAAACCTTAATTCATCTATAAAGCACATATTACACTACTATATTTTCTTAGTTAAACCAAATTTTGGACTCCTTAAATTATAGACCGAGAGCCCAAAGCAGATTTTGGGTGTGAACGATAGCAAAAATTCACTAGTATTTTAAAATACACCTTAACTTTTTATATCCAAATATGAAAGTCTGGCACTCCGTGGTTGGGGCGTTTGCAGGAAATGCTGCATTAAAAATGCGTTTTTTTTTTGAAAGTGCAGATAATTGGTATAGCAACTACAACATTATATTTATTTAAAGAACTGAGCGTCCTCGATATGAACATGAGGGTCCCAGACGTACGGCTGCCTGCCGTACTCAAAGAATGCAAAAAATCGGTTTTACAGATAATTGTGATAGCAAAATAATTAATTTTCCCGATGACGCAGTAGTCTCTCCTCATCACAAAAATATGGGTCCAAGACTTTTTCCAAGGGGCCAATTGGCTGCCAGACGCACTCAAAGAATGCAAAAAATCGGTTTGACAGATAATTGTTATAGCAAAATAATTCATTTTCCCAATGATGCATGGCGTTTTTCTTTTTTAACTCTGAGCAGATCACGAAACTGTCAAACAAAAATTCTATGTTTTTTTTTAGCTCAGACATATCAGAGCTCAAAAAGTGCGTTTCTTTTTTCCATCTGAGCTAGATCAGAGCTTAATCGATTAGCTCAGAATAAAATGACCGAGCAAATCGAGCGAAGCCAACTTCACTTTTTTTCAGTGATTTGACAGACGAAAGAAATACAAAAAATTAAAAAATGGATTCCCAGGACAGTCGCCCGTCTAAATCAGGTAAACAAAAATGTATTTTATGGCGTTTTTCCTTTTCGGCTCTAAATAAACCTCTGAACAAAAATGTATTTTAGTAACACACCTATGAAATGACAGTTCAGTGCTCAAATGTGTTTCATAAATAAGTCTGAGGGCTCTGATCATAATCTGCTCAGAGCTCTGCTCTGATCGCTCAGCCTCTGCTCAGAGGTTTATTTAGAGCCGAAAAAGTAGTCTCTCCTCATCACAAAAATATGGGTCCAAGACTTTTTCCATGAAGCCAAATAGTTGCACGAAGCACTCAAAGAAAAAACTACTGTATCAGACTAAATATTTTTAAGGTAAGCTTTTGCTGTATCTAAACAACGCAACGCTAAGGAATTATTTTTTCGAAGATTCCTAAAAAAATATTTTCTTTTCGAAATTGTTGTTTATTTGTTTTGTTACCAAAAATCATAATATAAGAATCTTAACGCTTTCTAAATATAGGCGGAGAGCCGACCGTAGGATCACTTAGCTCATAAGGTAAGAGGTTCTAATACCCCTTAGTCGATAGATATATTCAAGAGAAGCTCAACGCACATGGGTTGCCTATCGAAATTTGGGTAGGTGACGTCTGAAACGGGCCACTTTCGGTTGGTTTTTTGGACCGTGACTTAGCTCATCGAGTAAGAAATTTTAACTACGCCCAAATTGACGAGAAAGAACGAAAAAAAAAGGGTTGCCTATATTTATATAAATAAAAAAGCACTTTTTTGGAACTATGACTTAGATCATCGAGTAAGAGGACAAAATTAGTATCAAATTCAAGATTAGACTGTGCCACTTTAAAAAAAGTGTAGGTGTATACAATATAATTAATGCACTTAAAAAAACTGCTCCTGGCATTTTCATATTTGGGATTTTTGGGAAACATAACACATATGATTGTTGGTACTGTTGTAACATGTCCACTAAATTTCAGCTTTTTAAACAATATTTATGGGACATGAGTAATTTTTTGGAACTTGCACTGCAATTTAGTTATTTTTTATTTACTTCCCTGGTTTTGTCAATCTAAGCCCGTCCATTTGTCACTTAAATAGTCTTTCTAGGGCAACATGTTTCACAGATATAGTCACAAACAAAGAGTGCAAAATGGCTGCGTTTTTCAAGATTGTGCCCATACACCAACGCGGATTGCTTGGAACCTTTCACATATGACTAAGGACACTATTCTGAACATGACCATACGAAAATATACCAGTAACAAATTTTGTCCGGGTCAAAGGCTAATTTCACTGGACTAATCTGAAAAAGAAGTGATTTTTGTAAAAAAAAATTCATTAAATGCGGGTTGGCATGTACATGCACCTGATTGTGAAAAGGCAGCCTATATTTTTTTGTCAGATTAAAGTCTAACTTTTAATTTGATGTATGTTTTAAGCTCTTACCTTATCAAATTTTAAACATTTGATCTGAAAAAGAAGTGATTTTTGTAAAAATTTGCATTAAATTTGGGTTGGCAGGTACATGCACCTGATTGAGAAAAGGCAGCCTATATTTGTTTGATAGATTAGAGTCTAAGCTTTAATTTGATGTATGTTTTAAGCTCTTACCTTATCAAATTTTAAACACTTCACCTGAAAATTTAGATATTTTGGTATATTTTTGTATTAAATCATGTCTGACAAGAGCATTCACCTTTTTAAGAGGAGCCAACCTATATTTTTTAAATATAGTACCGTCTGGGCTTTAATTTAATGATACCGGTTTTACTTGTGTCTATATAAAAAAAGAATTTTTTTTATACAAAATGCAACTGAAAACTTTTAATGTTGAGTTAAATCTATTTTTTGCCTACGCTTAGAAGACTTAATAAAGAAAAAGTGTATTTTATTAATTTTCTACAGATTGTCTACTTTTTTTTTGGTATATAATAATTTATCAAACTCATACAAAATAAAAAGTTGTAAGCAATAACGTGTTTCTAACATTTTTTTCCTTTAAGAAGGGTTGACACCCTATTTTTTTATTTTCAGTACAGTCTCATCTTGAATGCGATACTAGTTTTGTCCTCTTACTCGATGAGCTAAGTCATAGTTCCAAAAAATTGCTTTTCAAAGAGGGTTGGCAACACCCCCTACCCATTTTAAACTAGGCAACCCTATATTTTTCGTTCTTTCTCGTCAAGGCCTATAATTTGGGCGAAGTTAAAATCTCTTACTCGATGAGCTAAGTCATGGTCAAAAAACCTAATTTCGCTAGGCAACCCATGTGCGTTGAGTTTCTCTTGAATAGATCTATCGACTAAGGGGTATTAGAACCTCTTACCTTATGGGCTAAGTGATCCTACGGTCGCCGCTTGGACTAATATATTTTGTTTGCAACCACGAATAATACCACGGGTTTGAAATGTGTTCTGCATTGTGGAATTGAAGATAATTCAAATGCAAAAATTATTTTATTTGCTGAGAACACGTTAGAAAAATACAAAAACGTTTTAAAATATCGACAAAAAAAATGAACTTTAAGTTTTCAGAAGTTAAACTTCCAAAAGTGATAAATAGTGTAAATGGGTATCACGCCCTTTGTTACAAAAGACTTACAGCAGTACGTAGAAGTACAAACAAATCTTCCGGGCAAAAAGAAAATTGCAAAACAGGTAAGTAAAAATAATTTGTACCTACATAATATGCATAGTCCAAAGGTTGAGTTTTGGTGTCTTAAGAAGAATAATTAATTAACCTTTCAACTTAATAAACAAAATGCGTTTAAATTGGTGTTCATTTGATTCAACTATTATGGAAGACAGGAGGCTAGAGGTAAAAATTTCACAGATAAAGAAAAAATCGTTCAACAGGATGGCCTATTTCCTTCCAATCACGCAGCAGCGTTTAATAGTAAAAAATAGATATAATAGATAGATATTCATGAACGCAGGGAACTTGCTCCGAATTCAATGTTTTTTATTTTGAAATGTGGGAAATTAAATGTATATTAGAACAAAGTTAACAGTCTGAACTGAATGTTGTTTAAATTTCAAAAATAATATTTTGTAATATTATTTGAAATTGCACAAATCAAGTTAAAAAATTCTTCAAATGTTTATAAATTGTTTCTGATATTTGTATTTAATATAACAGTTCATAACTAAGTACAATAAAACTCGCTTATATCAACGAGGAGATGATAGATTTAAAAAATAAAATACAATTTTAAAAAAGAGGCTGGGGAACATAGTTTTAGACTCTAACAGCCATATTATTGACTTGTTTCAAAAGTAGTTTTATGGTTAAACTATTTTAACAGAGTTTTCGAGTCTCAAGTTTTGGACAAATCGGTATTATTCACGAAAGTTTTTTTTAAATAATACCGATTTGTACAAAACTTGCAACTTGAAACTTCTATAGCACAGTTTTGCCGTAAAACTAGTTTTGAAGCAAGTCAAAATCTGTCTGTAAGGATTTTTAAGACTTTTTTAAATTATAGAATATACCTAATATATAGTTTAGTTGAAGAAAAATGTTGTAATTATTAATAGAATAAAATAGTTTTTTTTTATACTAAGGCTGTGCTTCCTTAACGATTTTAAGATATAAATAAGATGTATTATCATTTCTTTTTTGATCAACAATTTCGAAAAAAATTTTTTGAGTTTTGCATTCAAGAGTCTTCCAAAAAATAATCTCTTAGCGTTGGAGTCTGACAGCCATTTTGCCCCATAGAAAACGTCTTGGACCCATATTTTTGTGAAGAGGAAAGACTACTGCATCATTGCGAAAATAAATTATTTAGCTATAACAATTATCTGTAAAACCGATTTTTTGCATTCTTTGAGTGCGTCTGGCAGCCATTTGGCCCCATGGAAAATGTCTTGGACCCATATTTTTGTGATGAGGGGAGACTACTGCATCATTGAGAAAATGAATTATTTTGCTATCACAATTATCTGTAAAACCGATTTTTTGTATTCTTTGAGTGCGTCTGGCAGCCATTTGGCCCCATGGAAAAAGTCTTGGACCCATATTTTTTTGATGCATCATCGGGAAAATTAATTATTTTGCTATCACAATGCACCCCTATTACGGTTGTCGTGTCGCTAAATCGACAGTAAAACGACAATGCTCTAGAGGCAACAGTTGGCTTTTAAATAAACCCAAATCTTCGACATTCTCTCCAATCTCCAACCATCTCATCATTATGACGAAATTAGTTTTAATAAAATATCAATTGCCGCCTCCAGGGACGTGTCGTTTTACTGTCGTTTTAGTGACACGACAACCGTAATAGGGGTGATTATCTGTAAAACCGATTTTGTTCATTCTTTGAGTACGTCAGGCAGCCATTTTATCGAGGACGCTTAGTTCTTTAAATAAATATAATGTTGTAGTTGCTTTACCATTTATCTGCACTTTCGAAAAAACGCATTTTTAATGCAGCATTTCCTGAAAACGCCCCAACCACGGAGTGCCAGACTTTCATATTTGGATATAAGAAGCTAAGATGTATTTTAAAATACTAGTGAATTTTTGCTATCGTTCACACCCAAAATCTGCTGTGGGCTCTTAGTCTATTATGAAAATATTAATTTCTAAATTCAAATTTGACATTACGTACACCCTGGCGTATACGTTTTGATTTAATTTGTAAATTAAATAAGTGCCCAACTGTATTAGCTTTAAAAAAAATATTAAATTGTACCTACTGCCGCTTAGTAAGTTCAAAATGGACGGATATAATTCACCTAATTTTTTGCCTTTTTAAAAGTACTCAAGCTAACATTAACCTTTATTTAAGTTAAACTTATCTTTGTCCTGAATATGATTTTTGGCGAGTACCAACATGTCCCACATACCAAAAATTCAAACAACCATTGGTCTTTTTAATGCTTAAAAAGAGTTGCGTGAGCGAGACAGAGGACACATAAAAGGAGTTCAAATGTACATTAATAGTAAAATTAGTTCGCGATTGTTTTAACATTGATTCTGAATGTTTACTTTTATGAAGTCGGGGGAAATCTTGCAACATAACGTGTATCTAGTGGCCCTGGGAAATGCACAAATAAAAACTGGATTATATTGAGAAATACGATAACAAATAAACTTTAATTTCACATGCACTCACTTTTTTTCAAATACTGTCAATTATATGTATGTACGTCGTACATACAAAATATTTATCTTTTTTTTTATTTTAAAGCTTAGTCTACTATACTTCAACATTTATGTATTTCCTATGGATGTTAATTTTGGTCTAAACTATATAAAAAGATGTTACTTTCTGTGCTTTACGGTAAGATACAAAATCATTTATCTGGGAAAATTCAAATGTCCATTAAATGCTGTAACAGCTACATACATCTGTGGGGGAAAAACATTTCCAACGTTATATAATTTATTTAGTTCCGTTGAGTATTTGCAAAGAAAAGTGTACCTTTAGGTTTTGCTAAGCGTATCAATATTTAGATTTGTTCTGATTGCTGGGATAAAAGTTATTTTGTAATCTTTAAAATATTTATAAAATTCATTTCATCTTTGTCTTCTAAGAACGTTTGAATGAGAATAATAATATCAAAGCTAGAAATATAATTGAAAAAATCAGGTTGCAATAATTTACTTATTAAACCTGTAATATTGTATGCCAAAATCGATAAGTTAATAGAATTCATAATTTTATTTAGACAGACGGCACTGTTTTCCTATTGTTTTTTTGTCTGTTATTAGTTGCAATAGTTCACGTTCAGGTGGCGCTGACTTCAGTTGAGAGAAAAATGTTGATGCTTGCTCAGATATCAAATTTAGTTGCTCAGATATTATTCGTGTTATATTGTTTAAGTCATCCATAGTACAGTACGATTTTACATGCATTACAAATACAACGTCGCTAGTAGCTCTTACAGCCGAGAAGAAACTAAAGTAGAATAAAGGCTCGAATAAACGCCAAAAATCTATCCATTGTAGGATTTTACTTTAGATTCTTATCGGCTGCAGAGCTTCTACTAAAAACGTACTGTACTATGGATGGCTTTTGCAATAAAACACGTCTATTGTTTCATTAAGAATGTTTCTCAGTTGAGCAATAGACATTTCACCAACTTCCATCTTATTTGAAATTGAAATTGAATTTTGTTTCTTGTTAGTGTTGTTTTGTTCTGGTGAAGTTTCGGTTATGTCTCTTTTATTGCCGTTTATAGAGAAATCCCGTACTGCCAAACTGGATTTTAAAACTTACTTAAATATTTCCTACCTTTGGTAAATAGGTGCTATTTTTTTCTTAGCACAAAATATTTATGAAGACAAGTGAATAATTTTGAGTTAAAAGTCTTATTGAAAGACTTCAATATTTAATGCAATTAAAATGTCATTCAGGAGCTAAAATTCGGTTGAAATGTCAATCAAAGTGGAAGTAATTCTTTTCTTCTTTTTCGTCTGGTATTTTTAAGACTTGTTTTTCTTTTTTTTTAATACTCCCTTCTTACGCTCCTTTCTCACCCGTCTGAATTTTTTCAACCCATTTTTTATTTGACAAAATGTCAATTATTAATTTATAAAGTCCTACTTAAATTTTGAATTGGACATAGCAGGAATTTTCACTACACCCATTCTGAAATCCAATGGATCGCTTTAAGTTGCTTCTTCTCAATTTTTGGGTTTGGTATCTGTAGGCTTCGTTTCACACACATTAATTTTTTTTTTTCTTAATACATTTTATTTAATTTCAATTATTAGTGAGTACAAACCGCATATGAACCGTCTGTGTGTGAAGGAAAATCGAACCGAATACAGACCGAACCGAATGAAAACGAATAAGTGTGAAATGAGCCTTTAGGTGAATCTTCAAATACAAATTATCTATTTGATGCCACACTAAAAGTGAAATGTAAACCACGATTGTATAAACTCCGAACTTCCAAATAATATATTTTTTTAAATTTTATCTTGATTTGTTTTCAAAACTTTATCAAAAACCTTGATTTTAGTTGCAAATTAAATTAAAATGGAAAGTTAAAAAAACATGAAGTAAATTGCAGTTTGTTGAGATGTTTGTGTATGAATGTATTAGTGATTGTTGAGTGTATTCCAATTTCAAATTAAGATTCAAATTTCTCTTCTCAGAATCGTCAGAAGCGTATTTTGTGTGCCAATGGAATGGTTTCAGAAGACTTCCCGACGCTTCCAAAGGAAAACGGCATAAATGTTTATCATTATGCTTGATTGAAATTCGCACAGCCAGTAAAACTTATTTTCATAGCCTTACTAGCTGTCCCGACAAACGTTGTTCTACCGTATAAATTATTTATAGTGAATATTTAAGTTGTTAAATAAGATATAAAGAACATATTGTAAGTGTGTTTGAATGTTTTATCGATCGATAAAATTGATCGAAAAGAACGATGAAATAGAACGAATGAAACGAATTGAACGAAAGTGAGTTTGACGTTTATGCTGTAGGCAATGACGGTGCGTATTGTCATTCGATGGATAAACTAACTTGATACGATCGTGACTCTAGAGTTCTATTGAATAGAAAATTTTCGATGCAGTATATTTGTGCTGAGCAATTAAATATCGGTGCAATCAAGCATTTTAAGGTGTATCTCGTCGTTGAGTGTGTCGCAGTTCTGTTCTAGGAATTTTTCGACACTGAATTCAATGTATTTCATTAACTTATTCATTGTTTGACCTCTTAGAAGTTAAATCTAAAGTAAAATACGTAATTTATTTTTATCGTTAATTAGAAAAATTAAATTTCAACCCATGCTCTATGAATCTCACAAAAAAATTAAAAAGAAACACTAAAATCCAAATTTTCAGACATATCAGTTGTTTAACTAGTGTTCACATTAGCTATAGCGGTCGAGCTGATGAACTTGTCGATCATGGGCGTATACAGCTTTAGTTCATGCCAAAAAAAATAACACAAACTAATATTTGTTAAAAGTCAAGTGCCTTATATTTTTTCCACGCGTGATTCACGAGGTGCCAATGCATCCAAATAAAGTTACTGTTTTGTGTGGATTTTGGGCTGGATGCCTGGAGGCGTCATCGGTTCGTACTTCTTCGAAAATGATGCTGGCCAGGCCATTACCGTCAACGGCGATCTCTATAGGTCGATGATCACCAACTTCTTGTGGCCTAAATTGGATGATATGGATATATGGTTTCAACAGGATGGCTTTACGTGCCACACAGCTTAAGACACAATCGATATTCCGCACGAGCGGTTTCATGGCATGGTTATCTCGCGCCGAGGCGACGTGAATTGGCCACCAAGATCGTGTGATTTGACCCCTTTGTACTTTTTCTTGTGGGGCTTTCTTAAGTCGCAGGTCTATGCGAATAAGTTGCAAACCACCTCGACCCTCAAAGAGAACATAATCGATGCGATCGGTCAAATTCAGCCTGATTTATGCGCCAAAGTCATCGAAAACTGGACCTTTCGAATCCGCGCCACCCAGCGAAACCGGGGCGGCCATTTGAACGATGTTATATTTCTATAATAGGGCTCTCAAATAAAGATAAAACCTTATTGATATCTTGTTTTATTATATTTTAAAATCGACCCGCCCTTAAAAAATAAGTAAAAATAATTTAAAATCGTTCATATCCTGGAAAAATATATCGTTCCTTAACTCATTTAATTTTAAGACAGTTAAGAATCAAAAGTCGGCTTGAAATAACAGACTACGAATGTAATACTACATTTTCACTACGCCAAATTAGGCAATTTCGTTAAAAATATATATTTCGAACTGCCAAAGCCAATTCAAAATGAAATGACCAACCTATACAAAAAAATTAACAAATTTAAGACGAAAACACTTTTTTGGTATTTGCAAAGTTACCTCATTTTTGGTTCCAAAGAAAATTAAAATAAACAACTTAGTCGAACGAACCTTTATTAGCTGGACCAGTGAACGCGCTCTTCGTTTTTATTCCTGACTGTTACATTTTTTAAATTGGGTTTTTTGTGTGATAACACACTCGCAGTTTGGCTGGATAGCTTTCGCTCCGTAATTTATATTATTGAATGTTTTTTCAACAACCACTTGTTACATTTTTTATTTCGGAGCGCCTCAGCAAAAGCATACAGCAATCTCCAGTTGCCTGCCCAAAAAAAATGAGTTTAGCTAGCTGTCAAAATACTGAGGAAAAAAAATTTTGGATTCGCTTGATCATTTTTTAAAATTTTATTCAGATTTTATTTTAATCCTATCAAAGTTTTTTTTTCAGCGAATTGAAGTTGGAGGAAAAATTAGTAAAATATCATAGGTACTGTGCACGGTTTTCTGTTTCTTAATTTTAGTAAATAGACATAAATATTCACTACTGAAAATGAAAACAATAGCTCTGATTTTCAAAAATGACCACTTGTGTAAATTGCTCTTTTTACAATAGTGGACAAACTAAAATACATTACAAATTCGTATTATAATTTAATACAAAGATGCCTTTTCGTTGCGTTTCAAGAAAAGTGTGAACAAAGTTCACGAGTGATTTTGATATGCTTCTGATTTGAAAAAAAATATATGTCTCTAAGACTGCCACCGATGGAAAAGTGAAAGGCACCTTCCAATATAAATATGTACATCAAATATACCTTATCTTTTTATCTTTCTTACCAGTAAGCCTTTCTGATAAAAATAATGGACAAAATTGTTAAATTCTACGAGCCTAGTCGCTTTTCCTACATAATTCCATCCGACTGGTCAAACGATTCACGGCAAGGAGTTCCAAAAAATCTCCTTTACCATGCCTATTGGCTTTTGCATTATGGGATTCATAGGTTACAAATCAATAACAATATTGTTCGATCGTAATTGTTGAATAAGTGCAAACAAAATCCTTTCATAATAGGTTTTCCTCATAGTTTTATAAATTTATGTCTTTTATCGTTAACATTAATATTTTTTGGTTAGAATAACTATAAATCGAAAATTATCACTCTTTTTGCTTTTAGAAATGATCTGTCATACAGAAATCAAACAAAATAATTTCTGCATGTGTTCTATAATGTGTTTAAAGGTTTTATTTTCAGAAAAAAAAAATGTTCTTTTTTTGAAAATACTATTAGTTTTTACTTTACCGAGTGAAAATTTGGTAACATCTCCGAACTTTGATTTCTGTTTGGTTTAACAGGTTTTGGCTGTCACCTCAAAACGGAAACTAGCCTATGCATATATTTAAAGATTTAAATGTTTTATCATATGATAAGTTTATTGTTGTGTTAAATTTCTTATTGAATTGAAGTTACCAACATTCAAATTCTCTATTGAATTCTAAATTAACAATCGAAAATCCTACTAGCTTTCTAAGTAACCAACTTTCATTTTTTTTTCTATGTGGTTACTAAATAATTATTTCAGATCAACAAAATAATCTTGAGTTCTCGGGGGGGGGACATGACCCCGTGACCCCCCCCTGTATACGCCGTTGTTGTCGATGAGTGTGAAGTGAACCCCCCTATTGGAAACACTAAAATTGACACTGAAATTTGTACAGTAAATTTCTAAGATGAATATTTTTTTCTTTTAATTGACAGACTTGGATATTATACAGGTTTCGCTTAGTAAAAAAAAAATCGGACAAAATGGTCAATGCAATTAAGCGGGGAATACTGTAGACCAAATTGTTATACTGACTGAAGAAAAACGGTATGCCCTTTGAGTATTTAATCAGCCTTTCACAGGCACAAAACACGTACATATTTCTTGTCAATTGAAATCATCCGTGCAAAATTTTGCACACACTGCGTTAGGATACACCACAAATTCAAAGGGGGAATCACGTTAGGTGATTTGTGATCATCACAGTTGTGACAGTCACAATCATGTGATAAGAAATTGAGAAAGTGAAATAAATTAATTTTTAATGCCTACTAAAACAAGTGTCAATTAAATGCTTTTGAATATTTGCTATGGTTCTGTTGGCGCAATATTTAACTGGCCAAATTCCTGTTGGCCCAATAATTTGTTGGCTAAATTCCTGCAAGAAAATCCTGCGATCTTCATAAAAACATTTTTGAAATAAAAATATTTTTCTTTTGTGAAATATAAATTTGTTTTGACTTGACTAATATGAAAGTGATAAATAGCTGTCACAGGAAATAGTCACAAAAGTGTGATTGTCACATGTGACAATCACCTTACGCAGATGGAATTTCTTGATAATGACTATCAATTATCACAAAGTACCTTAGCAGATTCCACTCCAGAAAATAAATGTCAAAGTAACGCCACACTTCATGTCAATGAATAAGTTCGATGAGGCGGACGAAGAGTGACATCTGTCATTCAACAACATAAATAATTTCGTTTTGTTTGTTAAATTATTTTATTTATCATACAAAAATACGAAAATCGCGATTAAAAAATGGGTGGTAGGTTTAGGAGGTTGGAATTTTGGGGTTGTAAATACTTTTGGATTTCAAATCCAAAAAAAAATATAAAAATCGGTCGTGCCGTTTCGGAGGAGTTCGACCACAAACACTGTGACACGAGATTTTTATATAATAGATTTAAGTAATAAATTAACCCATTAATTATTATGGAAGCTTTGTTACGATTTGCCTTACTTTCATTGCACTTTTTTTAATAAGAAAACTTACTTTGTTATAAGAGACCGGTCCAGCAACACTAAATTTTGGCACCTTCTTGTATAGTATGCAGTTACTGATCAATCGTGATTCTCTTAAGGAGACTTTCCTTATCTAGAATTAATATTAATTCTAGATTTTTCTAGTTCGTGATTATGCTATGCTTTCTAGATCTTTGTTTTCGAGATTTTTGTTTTAATTCTAGATATATTTTTTCGAGTTTTTACTTTCGGGATTTTTGCTTTCCGGATTATTGGTTTCTAGATATAGTGGTAGAACCAAAAATATTATACTTGCACAAATTTGTAAAACTCACTTTTTTCGTCAATAGTTAAAATTGTATTTTTCGTTTTTCTTTAAAGTCAAGAATGAGGATGTTCTTCGTAAAAAACAAACTCTTTAAATCAAGATAGTGGCAATCCTACAAGAAGATGATGATCGAACATTTTGATTTATGCTTTCTATATGGTACACTTTTATAAGCCAGGACGAAAAAGAAATAAATCGAAGAGTAGCAAATACTTGGAAACAGGACTGGATTATCAAAGAGATTTTAGATTCAAATATACACTGCGCGTCATAAGGTTAGAAGCAGTCATTTTTGAGAATTGAATTTGATTTGTCTCGTGTTATACGCAAAATCGATCGAAATTTTGTATGACACAAGAAAGACTTTTTAATGTGCCATAGCAAAACCTATGCTTGCACTTCAAGAACAAGAATCAACGGCATCCAAAGGAATAAATGTTAGCTGAGTCACTTTTTTAAGTAATTTTATCGCGTCATAAGGATAGAAGCACATACAAAATTGAAGAAAAACGATGGTTTAATTTTGTTTTAATTTTTTTTTTTCGAAAAAATGTCCAAATTCCTAAACGCAACATTTGCAAAGCAAAATACATGCAAAGCATATGTAAAAAGCAAGTTGAAATGCTAAAAGCATGTTTGCATAGCATGTATATGACGTTTCGGAACGGACATTTGCGTTGTTTGTTGATTTTTGCTCGAATCAATTATGGACCCCCAAACAAAAATTATTTTAATAAAGATTTTACTGAGTTAATGTTGCTTTGTTCCATATCTACACTTCATAAAACAAACAAGTAATAGTAGGTACTCCCATCTTGTTGCACCTCCTCCAGTTTCCCCATTCCTTTGTTTTATGCATTTCTTCTTTTGTAAACGAAAATCGAGGACTGTTTTCTAATATTTCCTTAAGAACTTGACCCCATACGCTTTTTTAGCCTTCAGTTTTCAGTTTTCCATACTTTTTAAATTAGTCATAAAACAGTTATTTTATGTCTTTTAGTAAATATTAATTACTTTTCTTCAAAAAACTAATAAATTAAGTGAAGCTAAATTCCAGACACATCTCACGCCAAACAAATTCAAATGCAAGTGAAGTGCGCAAGATATTTTTTACATTTGCTCAAAAGCTTTTACATTTGCGCAAGTAAAAAAGTCGAGTGCGGTTTGGGACAGTCTGCTTTGCACTTATTTAATGTGCATAATTTGCTCAAGTTTTGCGTTTAAGAATTTGCCCATTTTTTTACTTAACCGTGCTTACTGCCGCCAGCTTAAAACAAAAATTCCACAATTCAATGTTTAAGAGAGTTATACAGCGATTTAAGATAGTCAAGTGAAATTTTAATCAAGGCCAAATTAAAGTTATGAATCAGTTATCGCATTGCTTCGATTTTTCGTATATTTTTCATGTGAGCCATCCCAATAAATTTTCTTTTATTTTTGAAGTCCGATGAATAGAAAACCAAGGCAGCAATATAACATTTCTCCTTAAAATAATGATTTAAACACCCGAGTTGCATGAAAAGGAGCATTATTTTGTAGAAAACCAAATCGGTTTGTCCGAAAAGATCATTGGTTTGCTGAAACAATGCTTCTGGCAATGTTTTGTATTACCAAGATGACTGGAAATCAGGCATCTTAGTACTGCCAAGTTAATTGTTCTCTATTAGGATATTGTGGCCCAAATCATTACGCCTCCTTCCCTGTTGTGATGAAGGTTCAGAAATTACTAATTTTTCCTCAACAAGATGGCTATAGTAATTTTTCCACGATATGAGAAAAGAGGAACGATTTCTGAACGATTTTCAAAACTGAACATTTTCTTTTCCATTGGAGTTCAAGTTCACCAATTTACCTGGTATATTTCTTTATAGTTGTTTCTTTTACAACGTTCTTAATTGTATAGTTAAAAAGAAAAGCACATTTAATACGTTTTCATTTATTTTACTGAAAATACTGTGTTTGATTTCATCAACGCACAATTCGTCAATTGTAAAAAATCACTCCTTAAAAAATATTTAGTCTTGGGAACACTAAATCCACTGAAGGCACTTGCAGCAGGAATAGTGTAAGCTCCCATATTTGGAAAGGCAATAAAGTCTCCCTCTTTCAAATTTGGAAGATAAAAATTATCACAAATCTATTTTAAAAAAATAAATTTAAAAAAATTAGTTATTATGAATTAATGTTTACGTGAATTTCTTAACAAACCTTATCAAGAGCATTACAAGTTGGTCCCCAAATTAAACTGCTAAAAGTTTCTTTTACATCGGTCTTAATGAAAACAAAAACATCGTTTAGTTATATCTAATCATATAAGAATCCAAAATATTAACTTCATTACCACAAAATGAATTGCTTGACCAGGTTTTTGGATGGAATTATATAAAAGACCATTAAATGTTCCATAAGTCCCATTATTGATATAGTACATAATCCTTTTAATTCTACCATCATTATCTCTGACTTCACGTTTTGAATAAACTTTGCAAACAAGTGTGTATGCAGCTGCTACAAAGTATCGTCCAGGCTCACCAATAACACGCACATCAATTCCATCAAAATATTTATCTACAGAATTGGTGACTACTCTAGCAATCTGTATTAAATGAATCAAGATAAATAATTATCAATCTTTTACAATGAGATATACACGTTTATGTTGATGTAAACTTACGTTAGCAAGCAAAGCATCGTTATCTCCAGGAAAACCACCACCGATGTCAAGTAATTTCATATGATGTCCAATTAGTTTTCCAAATTTGAATAACTGGGCAGCTGTACGAATTGCCCTTTCATATGCTAAATAATCGTAACAACCGGATCCAACGTGGAAGCTCACACCTGTTACCTGTAAACATTAATTTGTCAATAAAATAAATTAAATGTAATCACAACAAAAACATAAATGTTTAAAAAGTAGCCAAGTTCTTCTATATACAAAAACTTTTGCGTAACAAGTCAGCCGTAAAAAGTAATGAGATCTAAAAGTACGCCAATCTCTAAGTTTATTAATTTTAAATACCAAATATTTTGAGTAGAGTAACAAGGAAGAACCTGAAAATTGTTAGAAAACTACTAGTCAAGCTTTCATTTCAAAATTGAGTAATTATGTAAAAAAATAAAACTTGCCAAGTAGGTAAGCCAACTCAATTTAAGTCAGTAATCATTAAATAACAGATTTTACTGATAATTTTGAGGTTCTTCGATATTACTCTACTTAAAATATTTAATATTAATAAACTTAGAACTTGGCGTACTTTTAGATCTCATTACTTTTTACGGCTGACTTGTAACGCAAAGGTTTTTGTATATACATAGAAGAACTTGGCTACTTTTTTAACATTAATTTTTTTGTTTGTAATTTCACTACTTTTTGCAAACGTTCTTTTTATTAGGAAAAGTGGGTGGAATAAACTCTCAATGAGAGCCTCATAAGTAAAGTAAGTTTTTAAATTATTCCTCTTGTATAAACTACAAGACCTAGAATTGCTCCATTGAAATGATAATAATTGATAAGAAGTGGATGAAAGAAACGCCCTTGCATGAACAATTTCATGATTTCAACTTTTTCTTTGTATACACCTGAAAACGAACCGCTTCACGAAATTTAATAATCCTGCACCAAACGAAAGTGCTCTTGATATATTTAATATTAATTCTGTGAAAATGGGTGGTTGCCACGCCCACTGAATGTTAAATCTCAAATTTTCAATTTTTCCTTTGCTTGCATGTCAAGTCCTATCGCCCTACCAAATTTCATCACTCTACGACAACCAGAAGTGCTTCATATAATTGATATCAATTCTGCGAAAACGGGCGCATGCCACGCGCTCTGAATTTAAAATCGCAAATTTTAAAGTTTGCATTTGCTTGCACTTCTAGCCCTACCGTTTTACCAAATTTCATCATTCTACGACACTGAAAAGTGCTCCCCATAATTGATATCAGATCTATTCAAATGGGCGGGTGCTACGGTCCTGAATGTAAAATATCAAATTTTAAATACCGCCGTATTTAATTTCATCATTCTACGACAATCAGAAGTGCTCCAAATAATTTATATCAATTCTATGAATATGGGCGGGTACCACGCCCCCTGAATGGAAAATCTAAAATGTCGGGAAGTGCTCCATAATTTTGATGATCTGTAAGTCAGTTAGGTACGGTTTTTGCGATTTTTGCAGTCTTGTATCTCGGAAACCCCTTATGCTAAAGAATTGAAATTTGGTGAGCTGCCTAAACCTGGTGAGCTTAGCAAATGCTGCGAGTTTCAAGTTTCTGACTTTATTGGTAGGTACTGAAGTTATAGGGGGGTCGGAAATCGTCTGAGTTTGAGCCTGTAAAAAGGGTGTAGTGCCAGAACTTGGCTGGGCACTACCGTGCCATTTGATAAGTTCATAGAAATCATTGAATTAATATATGTGTATGTAAATAGAAGGTGACACTTGGCGAACCCCACAAGTGGAACCTTAGGTGAAGCAGTGGGCTAGTTGTGGTCCCCCTCGAGATCATGACAATCGCTTGTAAAATGAAGAAGAAGGTGACACTTGGAAGTATGACCAAGAGCAGTACAGTAGGTCCGTAGTGACGCTTAAATAAATTTCCCTTTTATTGTGAGAGAGGGAATTTTCTCAATAACTTGTTGTTCAAAATTTCTATGGAAACGATTATTGAAAGGTATTTGTTTTTTGAAATTCAAATTTATTTTATACATAAGATATAAGGAAAGGATGTGTATGGTATATGAATATAAACGAAGCTTCCATGTAGTTGGTAGTAGCCCGTAGCGTAATGGTTAGTGCGTTCGACTGTCACACTGGAGGGTTGGGTTCGCTTCCCAGCCTCGTCCACCTAAAAACTAAAAAAGTTTTTTTCAGGGCTACTGCCTCTTGCGAGGAATTGACAAATCCTCCAAGAGTATCACTTGTCATGAATGAGTGTTTCTCGTCTAGCCGTTCGGATTCGACATAACATTGTAGGTCCCTTCCATTCCTGTCGACAGGCGCACACAGGAATGGTTGCGAGTTGTTAGTCACTAGGCCCTGGTTCTTCACGAGACGTTGTGCCACCCAATTAATTTATTTTTGTCCATGTAGTTGGTCCACCAACTATTGAGTTGAGCAAAACTATTAATTGCAAATTTGTAATCGTTTGTACCAGTTTAAGATTTGTTTGTACACTCCCGTTTCTTTTTATATAATTCAAATAAATTTACGGAGTTTGGCCCACCAACTATAGCGCTCGAAAAATCTGGAAATGCAGTTTATATAGAAAATCGTTTGAATTTTTTTTCGTTTGTATTTGTTCCAAATTTTTTTGAGACAAGCATTTTTGTTTAACAAAATTTTATTAAAATTTTGAAATGCATTCTAATATTTTACCAAGGGTTCGCAAATAAAACTTGTTATCCCTCGAAGAGCTGATCACAATTGGCCACCGAGATCTTGTAATATAACACCTTGCGACTTCTTCCTTTAGGGCCACGTGAAAGATAAGGTCTACGCCAACAGACCAGCGTCGATTCAAAACCTCAAAGATGGAATTCGTGACGATGTTGAGGGCATACATCAGCTGCCACTTTGCGATTTGGTGATGGAAAATTTCGTATAAAGGACATTGTTGGCTGATATTTATGGCATACTTTCCTTTTTACATTGAAATAAACATTCGATCATTTAACCCAAAAAATTTCATTTTTCTCTGAATATCAAAATAACACCTCTTAAGCAAACGAAAAAAAAAATTCAAACGTATACAAACGATTTTCTATCAAACTGCATTTCCAGAGCGTTATAGTTGGTGGGCCAAACTCCGTAAATTTTTTTGAAGTGTCTATATAAAAAATGGACACGACTGGATCGCACAAACTTGCTCTAGTAGCTTACAACTTGAACGTAGCTTAAAATTGACAATGTGCATATATAGTGGTTCTATAAAATTATTACATCATTACAAAAAGTTTTTAAAAACAATGTAAAATATAAATTATTACTAAAAATTACTATAAATTTGCTTTTTTTTAATAGCTTAAACAGGTAGAGCTAAAATAAAATATGTTATATGGTTTGTCGTAAGAGCGGTTTTTTTTAATTAATATTTTATATATAAAATTTCTTGAAAATTAAAAAAAATTAATTTGGTATGCTTACTTTTAGTATTTAATAAAATACAATTTTTCACAAAATTAAATAAAAAATCTTTGACCCGTTTTAAAGGTACTGAATTTTCAAAAAAAAAAAAAAAAAATATACAATATTTTTTTAAAAATCCAAAAATTATTTTTTTTGAAAAATCGTATATGTAAAATTGTAAAATTGCAAAGGACCTCTTGCATAAAAAATGTGGTTGAAATCGATGTAGCCGTTAACGAGAAATTTGAAAACCAAAATATCGGTTCTCTGACAGGTGCCGTTAATAACCGTTATAATCTTTTTTTCCTAACAAAATATTTACTACAGTAATTATAGTATCTCGTTATTTTATTTTTCAAAATCGTTGGAGTCGTTCTTGAAATTAATCAGTTTTAGTATATCGGTTGTTTATTTTTGAGCTAAACTAAAAATTTCAATTTCCCGTCTTGGGAATCTCTTTAGAACCTTAATTCAAAAGTTTGAAGAAAATCGCTTCAGCCGTTTAGGCTGCCGGCCGAGGTACAAACAGACAGACGGACAGACAGAATTGCGAGACCCACTTTTTCCGCGTTCTCTATCATCGTAATGTTAGGAAAAGTTATTATCTCCAGGTTTTTTTTGCGCGAATCATAAACTTGCCCTATTCTACGTATATCGGAAGTAAAAACGGTGAGTGTGCAAACAATTCCGCCATCGCCACGCGAGGCGCGTAGCATTCGCACAATTGCGTACCTACCAAGTCTTCAGGAATTATTACTTGAAAACCTTGGCAATAATTCCTAAAATGTTAAGACACATTTTGCTGTCGTGTAGTGTAACTATTTTAGCGCTATAGTATCAAACCTAGACAATGTTGACCTTTTACAAAAAAAAAAATTAACTTTTTTACAAAAAAAAAATTAAACTTTTTAAAAAAAATAAAAATTAAACTTTTTTAGAAGATAAAATAAGTGTTGTTACAAAAAAATTAACTTTTTTTATGTAAAAATAAATATCTTTTCTTATTTGCTTAAACATTAAAAAGTGAAATTATTCAATTATGCTACATATATTTTAGTATAAATTATATATGCACGCTTATTCGTGACTCACTGCCTGGGTAACGCTGCTATGATAAAATACTAAAATCGGAAAAAGGGTTCCTGCTCCTGAACAGACTGTTAGCCCAATCGGAATGAGCATTTACCAAAGGAAAAAATAGTACTGCACACTTTTCTTTCAGAACTCGTTAAAGGGGTCATTAGGAAATTAGAAAATTGCTCTCCTGCTAAAGCCGCCATCTTGGATTTACTAAAGTACTAGGTTTTGTTATTGAGAAAAAAAAAACTTTGAATATTGAAAAACAATGGCAACACATACAATCTCATGCAATATCTTTTTTTAAAGCCAGATGTCTATTCTTTTATTTGGTGTTTAAAAATTTTGGTTTAAGTGAACAGTTTTTGGAAAATAAATTTTCAAACTCAATACAGTGGTGGTCCAGTATAACGAACGATATAATGTGCAAAGTCAATTCGTTATATTGAAAATTCGTTATATCGAAACGATTTTTTCACACAAATCGTTAGGTTAATAGAAAGTACAATAATTGTTTACAATTATTGTCTTTTTCATTATTTTATTTCATACTACATAAAAAAAAATAAATACATACTTCACTTAATAAAATACAAAAAAAAACATTTTTAACTTCATTTACATATAATAGAACATTTAAGGAATAGGAACATGACTCTAACGTTGGGCAATAAACCATTTGTTCAATGCGGTTTCCTTTTTTGGATATTCACCATTGTTTAATGATCGTCGACGAAAAGATCCACTGTTTGTATTTCTCAGATTTTTGAGAATCTTACTCTCATTTTTCTTGATGGTGCATATGCTAGACTTTGGATTTCCAAACTTCTTCGAAATGTCCGAAAGCGAAACTCCTCTTTTATATTCTTCAATGATTTTAATTTTTGCTTACATTGTAAGTCATTTGCGCGACGACATCTTGCAGAAACTTTCTTATTCAGCATCAGACATGAAACTGAGAAACCATGGAAAATATTCTAGACGCCAAAAACCGTAAAACAACTAAAAATGGGACTAAAAGTCCATTACAGTTTTGTGTATAGCGAACGGAGCAACTGTTTACACGAAGACGAATACGTAGGACATAACTAAGCAAGAGAAAAAAAAATTGTGTACGTATCTTCGAATATTATCATGAACATACATGTTAGTAGATATTAAAACACTTAAAATCATTTGTTTTTTTTTTTTCATTTTCTGTTCGTTATACAGAATACCTAATGGACTTGAAAAACATGTTCGTTATATCGATCATTCGTTATATCGGCATTCGTTATACTGGACCACCACTGTATTTTTTTAACTTCTACGTAATTTAGTAATATTTTTGATTTTAAAATTCAACGCTCTTAATAATTTCTAGCAGATTTATTGAAAACTGGGTGACTTAAGAACTTAAACTCTTCAGAAAATTTAAAATTACAAAAACTACTTAGGTATTTCTTATAAAAATGTTTTTTGAGTATTTAGTATTTTAACTTGGGATCTTTGAGATTACGTGAATTTGCATGTGCTTTTCTATCGGAGTCTATTGCTTACCCTCTCCTCCACTCAGGTCCTGATCTTATATTCATTCTACGTTTCATATTCAGTGCGGGGGGGTTACTCAACATCTTGGTAAAGGTATTTAAACAATATTATGCTACGACTTTTGTGTATTTTATTGGGAAGCCGTAGCAAAATATTGTTTAAATACCTTTACCAAGATGTTGAGTAACCCCCCGCACTGAATATGAAACGTAGAATGAATATAAGATCAGGACCTGAGTGGAGGAGAGGGTAAGCCCTAGACTACGATAGAAGGGCACATGAAAATTCTCATAATTTCAAAGATCCCAATTTTAAACACTAATACCCGTATTCATAAAGAAAAAAAGTTATTTTAGCTCCCGTGTTTAGGAAAACTACACCATAGAATAAGAATTTTCTGGGCTCAATCTAAGGCAATTGCTTACTGCTCCATTTGAGTCCGGAACATTCTTATTCCATGATGTAGATTTCCTAAGCACGGGAGCTAAAATAACTATTTTTTCTTTATGAATAAGGGTGTAATAGGGGCGTATACAGCTTTAGTTCTTGGGGGGGGGGTCATGCCAAAAAAAACATAACACAAACTAATATTTGTTAAAAGTCAAGTGCCTTATATTTTTTTTTTTTCATATTCAACTGTGCGTAGCTATATAAAAGAAAAGGGAAAAAATCTTAATTAACTATACTAAAGGGTTTTCCAATAAGAACGGGTTGAATTTGACAGCTCGTGGCGGCCATATTGGTTCTTTTACTTTCGTTCAAAATATCGTCTTTTAATCAGTTACTACAGACAAATCATCATGGTGAGTTACAGCGTCGAGCAACACGTGCAATTGATGTTTTAGAGCAGTTAAAAATGTATCCCAATTTTGGTCGAAAAATCATCTTTAGCGATGAGGCCCATCTTTGGATGAATGGGTACGTGAATAAGCTAAATTGCCCGATTTGGGACTACACTTATCCACGCGAGATTCACGAGGTGCCAATGCATCCAAATAAAGTTACTGTTTTGTGTGGATTTTGGGCTGGATGCATGGAGGCGTCATCGGTCCGTACTTCTTCGAAAATGATGCTGGCCAGGCCATCACCGTTAACGGCGATCGCTATAGGTCGATGATCACCAACTTCTTGTGGCCTTAATTTGATGATATGGACACTGGAGATATATGGGGTCAACAGGATGGCGCTACGTGCCACACAGCTTAAGACACAATCGATATTCTGCACGAGCGGTTTCATGGCGCCGAGGCGAAGTGAATTGGCCACCAAGATCGTGTGATTTGACCCTTTTGGACTTTTTTTTGTGGGGCTTTCTTAAGTCGCAGGTCTATGCGAATAAGCTGCAAACCACCTTGACCCTCAAAGACAACATAATCGATGCCATCGGTCAAATTCAGCCTGATTTATGCGCCAAAGTCATCTCAAAAAATGGACCTTTCGAATCCGCGCCACCCAGCGAAACCGGGGCGGCCATTTGAACGATGTTATATTACTATAATAGGGCTCTCAAATACAGATAAAACCTTATTGATATCTTGTTTTATTCAATTTTTAAATCGACCCGCCCTTAATGGGAAACCCTATAATACTTTACCTTTGTTAAAAATAACTTAAAATAATTTAAAATCGTTCATATCCTGGAAAAAGATATCGTACCTTTACTCATTTAATTTCAAGACAGTTAAGAATCAAAAGTCGGCGTGAAATAGCAGACTACGAATGTAATACTAAATTTTCACTACGCCAAGTTAGGCAATTTCGTTGAAAATATATATTTCGAACTGCCAAAGCCAATTCGAAATGAAATGAGCTACCTATACAAAAAAAATTAACAAATTTAAGACGAAAACACTTTTTTGGTATTTTCAAAGTTACCTCATTTTTGGTTCCAAAGAAAATTAAAATAAACAACTGAGTCGAACGAACCTTTATTAGCTGGACCAGTGAACGCGCTCTTCGTTTTTATTCCTGACTGTTACATTTTTTAAATTGGGTTTTTTGTGTGATAACACACTCGCAGTTTGGCTGGATAGCTTTCGCTCCGTAATTTATATTATTGAATGTTTTTCCAACAACCACTTGTTACATTTTTTATTTTGGAGGGCCTCAGCAAAAGCATACAGCAATCTCCAGTTGCCTGACCAAAAAAAATCAGTTTAGCTAGCTGTCAAAATACTGAGGAAAAAAATTTTGGATTCGCTTGATCATTTGTTTTGAATTTTATTCAGAATTTATTTTAATCCTATCAAAGTTTTTATTTCAGCGAATTGAAGTTGCAGGAAAAATTAGTAAAATAACATAGGCTCTTTTTACAATAGTGGAAAAACTAAAATAAATTACATATTCGTAGTATAATTGAATACAAAGATTCGTTTTCGTTGCGTTTCAAGAAAAGTGTGAACATTTTTTTGAAACTGAACTGATTTGAAAAAAATGTATGTCTCTAAGACTGCCACCGATGGAAAAGTGAAAGGTACCTTACAAAATAAATATGTACATCAAATATACCTAATCTTTTTATCTTTCTTATCAGTCGGCCTTTCTGATAAAAATAATGGACAAAGTTTTAAAATTCTACGAGTCTAGTCGCTTTTCGTCAATAATTCCATCCGACTGGTCAAACGGTTCACCGCAAGGAGTTCCAAAAAATCTCCTTTACCATAGCTACTGGCTTTTGCATTATGGGATTCATAGGTTACTTTGTAAAAGTAATCCACATCCAAATCAATAACAATATTGTTCAATCGTAAATGTTGAATAAGTGCACAAAATCCTTTCATAATAGGTTTTCATCATAGTTTTATATATTTATGTCTTTTATCGTTAACATTAATATTTTTTGGTTAGAATAACTATAAATCGAAAGTTGTCACTTTTTTTTGCTTTTAAAAATAATCTGTCATACAGAAATCAATAATGTGTTTAAAGATTTTATTTTCAGAAAAAAAAATGTTCTTATTTTGAAAATCCTATTATTTTACTTTACTGAGTGAAAATTTGGTAACAACTCCGCACTTTGATTTCTGTTTCGTTTAACAGGTTTTGGCTGTCATCTCAAAACGGAAACTAGCCTTTGCATATATTTTAAGATTTGAATGTATTGTCATATAAGAAGTTTGTTCTTATGTTAAATTTGAAGTACGAGGAAGAAATCAAAGTATCATCGGTTGACTACAAAATAACAATAATAACAATAATAAAATATTCCAATGCCCTGAAAATTAAATTTCTTATTGAATTGAAGTTACCAACATTCAAATTCTCTATTGAATTCTAAATTAACAATCGAAAATCCTACTACCTTTCTTTTTTTTTCTATGTAGTTACTAAATAATTATTTCAGATCAACAAAATAATCTTGAGTTCTCGGGGTGGGACATGACCCCCCCCCTGTATACGCCGTTGGGTGTAAATACACAAAAAAACATTTTTGAAATGCCTAAGTAGTTTTCGTAATTTTCAATTTTCTTAGTTAAAGCATTTAAGTCCACCCAGTTTTTAGCAATCGGCTACAAAAATTTTTAAGAGCGTTGAATTTTAAAATCAAAAATATTACTTTATTACGCAAAATTTACAATAAAAAAGTTAAATTTTTTTTTTTCAAAATTTTGAGTTTGAAAATTTATTTTTCAAAGAGTATTCACTTAAACAAACATTTTTAAACACCAAATAAAAGAATTGATATCTGGCTTTAAAAAAAGATATTACAAGAGATTGTAAGTGCTGCCATTGTTTTTCAATACATTTTTTATGTTTTAAGTTTTTTTGCTAACACTTACACTAGAAACTAGTGTGAGTAAATCCAAGATGTCGGCTTTGGCAGGAGAGTAACATTCCCGACAAAACACTCAAGGATGCCTGATGACCCCCTCTAACGAGTTCTGAAAGAAAAGTGTGCAGTACTATTTTTTCCCTTTCAGGTCATTTTTGTGTAGATAGCAACTTGGCTATGTGTCGGAAGGCCTTGAATAGGCCTACAGGCAATATTTCAGGAAATAGGTCTTAAATAGCCCTAAATTGGTTAAAATTTTAAGGGTTGTCACATCTTTAAGTTAACTTTTTTTTTATGAAAGTGAAGGGTGAGGTTGTCAATTAAGTTATATACTTATTAACGCTCAGCCCTGATTCACATTGAATAATGACAAATCTTCATTTTTTTTTTTTTTAGCAATTTTGTGGCATAGTGTTGTTTTGCTACTTTTTATTTGGTTCGTCTGCATTTTTACTTGTGATATACATAGGTACCTAAATAATTAAATGACCTTTGATAACTATTTGATTTATCCTATTCTACGTGAAAATAACGTCGCTTTCATATTTTGAAAAGTAAAACTCCTAACCACCCAGTTTTCAGTGTTTTACTATAAAGCCTAGTACGCTGCTGATGCGAAACGAAAAACCCCATACAAAAATGTCATGACGAAATCAGAATTGAAAAATTTCGTTCTTTTGTATGCTGTTCGACCAGCGAAATTGATCATTATACCAGTTGATCATTAGTCTCCACTTTCTTTTCGCAATGAATTAATTGCCCGGACCATTAATTGTGTGTGAAAAAATGGCATTTGGGTTTGTTCGTGTATTTATTTGTTGTTTCTTTCATTACAGCACTGTTTTTGTTTGCTTTTTTTGTTAAATTTCGTTTTATTTATTAGCAATTTATTTAAACTCTCCATGAATATTTTTCCGCTTTGTTTTCGTAAGCATTTCTTTGTCTTTTTGGAGACCGCAGGAAAATGTCGTTTCGCATCAGCAGCGAACTAGGCTTAAATAAATAAGAGCGAGAAATTTTTCAAAATTTTGAGCTTGAAAATTAATTTTTTCAAAAATTGTTAACTAAAATAAAATAAAATAAAATAAAATAAAATAAAATAAAATAAAATAAAATAAAATAAAATAAAATAAAATAAAATAAAATAAAATAAAATAAAATAAAATGAAATGAAATTAAATAAAATAATTAGCTGGTTTTGAAAAAAGGTATAACATGGCATTATTAGTGCTACCGTTGTTTTTAAATGTTTGTTCCTGTTCGCTTTTTGTCACACCCTATGCGAATCACCCTGTATAATAAAACTGTACTTACATTCATTTTTAAACTTCCAGCCAATAACATAACTGCAGCTGCATCATCGAAAGCTTCACATCCAAACTTATCACCAAGTGGACGAAGTGCATTTTCGACTTCCGTAAGAAATCGAAGGACCACACTTAAACAAAAACATGAGTTTCAGTAAGAATTTTTTTTTTTAATAAAATTTACTTGGAATCGCCAAAACTTTTAAAAATCTTATACAACTCGAATTCATTGTCCACTGTGCTGTCAGTAACGTTCTTGGCCTTCATATATTCAATGTGAGATGTCGCCTTCATAGGATGTGCATAAATAATACGATCTGGACTAACACCGAGCTCGAGAACATGTTTAATTTCATTTTTCGATGCACAATCAAAGCCAGCGCCTAAGACGGCAAGCGTTTTTATTATATAGGGATCATAATTGCACTTAACAGCTTAAAAAAAAAAATCATAAATTAAATTATTGTATTGCAAATTTAATTTTTAACAATAATTTTGTGTGCACAGTTTATTTTAACTTAATAATTAATTAAAAACCAAAAACGAAACTATTTTTACCATAGTATGGTGTTACATTTGGCATATGTTGTTTCCACGTATAAAATTTATTCGCAACTGTGGTTAAATCACAAATATTCAGTGCTTCATCTACATTTTTTAAATTAAATTTTTGAATTTCATTTTTTAGTTGAAATTTTCCCTTGTAGAAATTTATTGTTTGCGGTACTGCGGTTTGCATTTTGAAAATACTTTAACTTTGTATGTTTTATTACACAACAATTTTGGAAAAGAAAAACAAAATAATTAAAACAGCGCTCTTGGCGGTGATTAAAACACTGTTATGGTGATGGCTTTTTCTTAAGGCCCGTTACTTCTGGATAAGATAACTTAGCATGACTATACTATTTATTATCTTTAAATCAAAATGTATTTATAGTCCATAGTTTGATATAAAAGCACTGTATACTGTGTAGTGTCTATCATACTACTGTAATTTACAATACATATATAGTAAATATAATCTTATAGTGGAGGCTAGATAGCCCCAAAAATTGCATTATTCAAGAACCCGGGGAACCTGCTCCGAAATTGGTGATTTTTTTAGAAAAAAGTTTATAATTAAAACAATGACGCTCTCAACTCAACATTTTTTCAATTTCAAGAAACCAAAACTTGTCAAATTGTGAAGCAGCTATTTTTGCTGATGACACAGCCATATTCTCCTCACATGAGTTTGGTCTTAACATTGAGACGAATCTAAATAATGCGATAAGAATATTGGAACAATATTATAACCAATGGAAAATCAAACTTAATGGTGATAAGATGCAAGCTATCTTTTTCACGCGAAAAAGAAACCCTTGTTATCTTCCAACCAACCAATTACAAATCCTAGGAAAACAAGTTTCTTGGAATAGTCAAGTGAAATATCTCGGCATTCATCTTGATGCTTAATTAACTTTTAACCAGCATTTAAGCCATACAATTAAAAAAGTTAACCTGGCCATAAGAATGCTTTATCCTTTCATCAACAGAAAGTCTTTATTGTCAAATGAGAACAAAATAATTATTCATAAAGTCATTTTTCAGGCAATTCTTTTGTATGGTTGTCCTGTTTGGAAAAATGTAGCTAAATGCCACATGAAAAAGCTGCAAATTTCTCAAAATAAACTTTTAAAAATGTTGCTTGACCTTCCCTGGCATCATTCGACTCTCGATCTCCATGCAAAGGCGAATGTTGAATCGATTTCGGATAGAATCCAAAAACTAACTAGTTCATTCTTTAATCGACTTGAGCTTTCGGAGAATACTCCCATAAACCAACTTAATAATTAAACTTAGAATATTTTGTACCTACTTGATATACGAACTGTGATTATTTTAGTCTCTTCTTATTTATTTTTGTTTCTTATTTATTTATTTATTTATTTATTTATTTATTTTTGTATTTATTTATTTATTTAATTATTTATTGTCTATTTATTAATTAATTAATTATATTATTTATTTATTTATTAATTTACTTCTTTTTTATTTGTTTAATAATTTATTTATTTATTTATTTATTTATTTATTTATTTATATATTTATTTATTTATTTCTTTATTTATTTTTTGTTTTTTCTCCAAATTTAATAATTTGTTATTTATATACATATATATATATATATATATATATTTTTTTTTTGTATATATTTATTTATTGTTTCATTTATATGTTAATTTAAATGTTTCTACTATGTTCATAAAGACTTTTGCTTTCTTAATATTAATTTATTCAAAGTTATATATAATATTCGAAACTTGATTTTTATTTGTATAAATAAACATACGATTGATGGTCGGAAATTATTTATTACCTTTTTTAAGTTTGTTTTTTTTTTTAAACTTTTTGTTAATTGTATAAATAGATTAAATAGTTAGTTAACTTTTCTCATTGTTATATATTTTTATTAAATTTCTATTTCCATTTCTCTTCTAGTCATTAGTATTAAGTATAGTTACAAAATATATTTGTACCTTATAAAATTTTTTTTTTTCTAATGGAGGTTTTATCGTGTTTCCTCCGAACATAATATTTAACTTAAAACTGAAATTTATAGAAACCCTTATAAAATAATATTTAAGTTGAAAGATATGTATATTGTATCAAATCTCTTTAATGTAAAATGTGCGGTAACAAACCATTGTAAAATTTATAACGAAATAAAAAATCTATCTAATATTATTTGTAGCAATATATAAGTCAAGAGTAAAAACACTTCAAATGTTTATTAATTTTCGCAGGAAATTATATATATATATATATAAATATAAAGTTAAAAACAAAGTATAGTAAAACCTGGTTATATTCACGAGAACATTATACATGGTGTCCACTATTTTTCAAAATAAATTTCCCTGACTTTCCCTGACCAATTTCAAAATTTTCCCTGATTAAAAAATCAAAAAAAAAATTTTCATGAGTAGTATGAGTATTAATATTGTACAAATATTTCACAAAGTGGTAGAAAATGTACGTATTTGAATGGAGTTAATTAAACCTTAGGCAAAAGAACTCACCTTGTATTTTTCAAAGATCTATCTGAAGGTATACATAACGGATTGCGTTTAAAGTGTAAAATAATAACTGCATGAATTTAAAAAAAAAATGGTTTTGCTTAACAAAAGGGACAACTATACCAATGCAATGTAGTTAATAGTGATGAATGACCATTTAAATAGAATGGCGCAAAATTTTAAACAGCCTATTATTAAGGATTTAGTATGATACTACTTAACATTTTATTAATTCTTTAACAGTTTACTAAAATTTTCTAAATTTTAAATACCTTTTAACTAGTATCATACTAAACTAATTTCCTTCATAAAATTCAGCTGAACACGTCCAAAAAAGTAACAGCTCGTGCAAAAAATTCACAAACACCCCTGATTTTGGAAATTTTAAACGTCAAAGTGTCATATGGATTTAGTACGATACTAAAAATCAACTAAAATTTTGCGCCAATGCTTTTAAATCATATGTATATATCTTTGCGATGTTAAAATTTAATAGTTTATTTTTTTTAAATAAATCAAAATGTATTAATTCAGGTATGCAGAAACAGTATGAAGAAATACTTGAACGCGTTGGTTGAACCTCACATTCAAAGGACAATGGGCAAATTGGGCCCAGCACCAATAAGAACGGCCTTCATATCATATAAAGGTATTTGTATGCATTCCTTATCCGGTAACTGTTTGTCCAGATTCGCTGTTTGACAAAAGTTATTTAAATTTGATTAAAATGACTTTAAGGGTAACAATTCCTTTTTTCCTTAGTTTTTCTTTAATATTTTGTGTATTTTTCGCTCGATTTAAGCCATTTTTGGAAATAAGTTCTTTGAACCCATGATAGAATACCTGAATTTTTAAAGTTATGTTCAGGCGTCGCAAGCATCAATTTTATGCAAAAAGCAGTTTTTGGAGCATTTAATTTGTAAAAAAAAAAACAAACGGAAAAAAAACGAAAAAATTGGTATTACATTTGTAACGGGCTGACGGTTACAAAATATTAAAAAAAAATTATAAACAAAAAATTTAATATTTTGTTCGTTTGGTACCTACTAAAAGATTTTTAACTCAGTCAGTTTCTCACCTATTTTAACTTACTTTTAAGTTAGTCTCTTTTTTATCATATACAAAAATCACAAATCCAGGTCCTTGTTTTACACAAAAATCACTTAATAGTCCAAAATCAAAGCCAGGTCGTTATTTTTAAACGAGTAGACATTATTTTAGATAAACTGTTAAAATTGTACTTGATTTTGTAGCTTGAGCGAAAAATGTTCTTTTTCTGAAATGTTATTCTTCTATGAAAAACCACAAAGACACTTTAAAGCGGTAAAAAACTGACTGAGATAAAAATATTTTAGTACCAGAAAAAGGAACAAAAAAATATTCTATTTTTTGTTAATATTTTTTTGTTTGATCTATTTAAAAATCATGTCGTAAAAAATGTACAACCATTTTCTTCGTTACTAAATAAGGAATAAGTTAAAATTGAACCCCTAATAGTATAAGTGTGGTTTGTGGGTGGTTTTGTGGGTTGTTTTGTCCAATTTTTACGAATTGCTATTTAAAACCTTGAAAATAATACCCATTTTTATTACCTTAAATGAGATACAAACTGATGTTTGTTTGTTGTTTTCCAGAGATGATTTTGACATAAAAACTATTATTAAAAAGCCAATATTTGTATTTTTTACAAAATAAAAACTCCAAAAAATGCTTTTTGCATAAAATTGATGGTTGCCGTAAACGTAATTTTAAAAATCTGAAAAACCTTAGGTAGTGTGTCATGGATTCCAAGAATTTTATTCCAAAAAATGGCTTAAATCGATCGAAAAATCCACAAAATATTAAAAAAAAAAAAACTATGGAAAAAAATAATTGTGACCCTAAAACTCATTTTATTCAAAATTAACACACAGCGAATTTGGACACTTAGTTTTTTATTTTTTGCCTCTTATTGGCCGCGATCGGAAACCTATGATATGCTATCTAAAGGTCGATTCACAATGGAACGAGTAAACGCGACGAGAGCGTGACTTGATGGTGGAGTCACATGTAACTGCATTTGGTTTCTGCACAAAAAAAGGGATGCCAAATACAAAATGTATATTTGTTAGATAGAGAGAAAAGATCAAAATGCAGAAGAACTTCGTTTCTGCATTATAGGAAAGTGCTATGATGCAGAAATGAAGACGAACATGTTCATCTTCTTGATGGATCTCTTTTTATACATCTGTCCTGCTCTACTTTTCTGCATTATGCAGATGAAGATACATGTAAATCCACCATTTTTCGCTGTCATTTTTTTCTAGTTATAAAATCGTTTCCCAATTCATAATGCGACGAGTTTCTTGACGACGAGTTTTTTGTAGCGTTAAATTATTTATTCTTTTTGCTGAGCAGTGTGCGTTCAAAATAATGAAAAAATTAAACTGAAATTTTATTATTTAAATATTATTTTATTATAATGAAAATATTAACTGTCCCCCTTATTTATAAAGAAAAAATAGTTATTTAAGCTTCCGTGTTTAGGTTTTCGAACGGATTGGTTCTTTTTGACATTTCGCTTGGGGTAGAAACATACATATATCTACCAAAATATTTCAGATAGCATGGGCCACGTTCGCGTGGTAAGCAGATACGTATCTGAGATACGTTAGAATCTGATATGTTTTCGAACGACCAGAATCGGATACGTAATCAAACCAAACAAAATCAAGAAATGAACAGATGAGATGTCAGCTGTTAGTATAATCCAAACAAATCTGAAAATGTTCGGGATAGCTCAAGATTTCTTTTTGACATCAGCTGTTTGGTTCGGCAGCTAGTTTTTCCTTATGCATTACAACAACACAAACAAATCCAGATACCTTTGGTTACGTATCCGAACGTGGCCATGGATAGCTATCCAACAGCAAAAGCTGTTTTGTCATCAGCTGTTTTTTAAACGGGATTCCAACAACACGAACCTATCTGGATAGATCTACATAGGTTTCCGATCGCGGCCATTACTGTACAAAATAACACAAAGTGCATTTATTTGCGTTTCACTCATTTTTGTTGACATATTCACAGGTATGGTAAGAGATACGAAATGAATAATTTTAAACAGAGATGTAATCAAAACGAAATGTTCGATCAGAAAAAAGTTTCTTATGCGAGAAAGTGAAAAAGGAGTTCATTGAATTTTTAAATATTGATATGGAAAAAAATTTCCCTGATCGCTTCCCGAATTCCCTGACTTTCCCTGACCAAATTGTGTTCGCTGACTTTCCAGTTTAGCAGACACCATGTTATAGATTTTTTTTAAATTTCAATTAAAATAATAAATAGTAATATGTAATTAAATTTAAAATAATAATAATATTTAGTATAGAAGTTCAAACCCGCTTACAGTAAAACCCGTTTATATGCCCAACTTTTTTTATTAAATTCAAAATAATTAATTCATACTTATTAATACATACCTTACCTACCTCATAATTTAATTTAAAAATAAAAGTTTTGTGTTATAGGAATGACGAATGAAATTTGTTTGTTAGATATTCAAAATGCGTATGATGGATCTTCTAGAGGACATTCAAACACGTGACTCTTGTTCCGGGATTATATTTTCAGACCCTGTTTTAAGGTAAGTAAATATATTATTTTCCAAAAATCAAGCAAATGTTCAAGATATTTGCTTTGAAATTGCGACAGCTACCGTTCGATCAAGCTGATGTCACACATCGTTGAGCCGATATTGGATGGCCGCCTACGAAAAATAATACGGCTGTCCGACGACCAGTGCGGGTTTGTTTCGGGTAAATCAACCACAGATGCTATTCAGAGTATAAGAATCAGAATGGAAAAATATCGGGATTCCTCAAGAGATTTGCATATTGTATTGGTTGATTTTAAAAAAGCATTGGACAGATAACCACGATATCTGATATGGGTTGCACTTAGGCGACGAGGAGTTCCAGGAGTCTACGTCGTGCGGATGATCATGGACATGTACGAGCAAGTTAAAACAAAGGTAAGATGCCCCGCAGGAATCATCGAAGAGTTCCAAATAAGAGTAGGTGTGCGCCAGGGAAGCGTCTTGAGTCCTTTGCCTTTTATTACTGTCCTTGACTTTCAGCTTGAGGATAAGGTGCCGGACCCCAAAGTGAATTAGGTATTCTTTGCTGACGATGGAGCCATCATAAGTGAAGATCCTGTGTCCTTGCAACGAGCACTTGATGTATGGGTGGATGTTCTGGAGGGGAATGGATACCACATTAGCGCGAAAAAGACCGAATACTTATGCTGTCCATTTTCTCATCCACACAGGCCTATTCCGTACAACTTTGAAAAACAGATTATTTAATACAGGTTTTATAATGACGTCATAACTTTTTTATCACCACCTGATATAACACAAGAAATTGATAAGGAAGCAAGCTTCAATTGTTGAGTTATATAGGAACCTAGTTAGGATCTAAGGGAAAAGGAGAGATAAAACAAAATTCTACTCTTATTAACTTCTATTTCGTTCACTTAATTTCATGAATCAATTTGTTCCCAGTCAGATCCTATCTTTCTTAGACTAAATTATTATGTTTTTTTTTTAAGGAAATTTCTTAAAAAAAAAAAAATCAGAATTTTACAAAACAAAATTTTGCAGGTCAGTATTTTGTTCATACAGTATTATGACGTACAGAATTATGGTCTTACAGTATTTTGACCACGCAGATTTCATCATACAGAATTTTGAAAAACAGTATTATGACCCGCTCCTATTCCAGACATCGATTTGAATGGAACAGTGCTTCCCAAGTGCGAAAAATCTACAATATCTTGGATCTGTGATCAATAGCGGAGGATCTTGTGATAACGACATCAAACATCGCGTAAGCGTAGGGTGGATGAAGTGGCGGGAAAACTCTGTCATATTCTGTGATAGAAAAATGCACCCTAAGCTGAAAGGAAAGCTCTACACGGCAGTTTTTCGTCCAGCGCTTACATACATAAGTCTGAGAGTAAATTGACGGCAGCTGAAATAAAGATGCTTCGCATGACAGCAGGAGTGACAGAGCGTGATCGAGTAAGAAGCAAGAGAATCCGTGGAAGCCTACACGTCAAAAATACCATCTTGGACAAAATACAGTATGACCAACTTAGCTGGTACTGTCATGTACAAAGAAGATGCCACGAGAACCCAGTACAAAAGGCAATAGCACAAGACATTCCAACACTATCGCGGAAGAAAGGCAGGCGCAAAAACTCCTGGATGAAACAAATGCAACGACAAATTAGTTGGCCTCAGACATGGAGCAATCCAAAACCGGGAGGCCGGGTCAACCCGGCGAAACCCCGCAACTGAAACGTTTGGCGAAGCAGTTGAGTGGGAGAGTTGTGGTCCCCCTCAAGATCATGACAATCACCGGTAAAATGAAGAAGAAGAAGATTTGCTTCATTATAAGCATCCTTACAGAGACAAAATAAATAATTTTAAGTAGGTATGTGTAACCACTTACTGAAGTAAATATCTTGACCATTTGATTTTTTGTTTCCCTTAACACGGCTGCAGAGTCTGAAAATATAATTTTGATAAATGCCCAAAAACAAAAGTCATTTTGTTGTATATTTTGTACAAGATCCAACATACCAATTTTAAATATCTGACAAAAAAAAATTATCCAATATTCTTATTATACATAACATTTTTTTGTTTACATTAAATTATTAGGTAGGTATGTATTATTAATTATTTTAAATTGAATAAAAGAAATTGTGCATATAAGCTGGTTTTACTATAAATGGCTTTGAACATTTAAACAGTTTATACATATACATATACATATATTTATACATTACTAGCTGACCCAGCGAACTCCGTTCCTCCCAAATTGTTAATGTAATAAAAATAATAATTCCGAGCCTGGCACATTCTGCTTGATGTACTCAATTCGGTCAATTCAAATTCTCTATTCAAATAAATGCAATGGAATAACTGGAAGTATATCGACGTGTTTTAATCAAATTGCTAGTGATTGACGTGTCAACCTGCTTTTTTACTGAAGTGCTTTATGGTAAACAACGTTTTTTCGTTCTATTATCGGCTGGGTACACGTTCAAAGCGGGATGTTTGCCGACACGTTATCACGCCACATACAATTGACCATGTGAGAAACATGCAGGAATTCAAGACTAATGCCACAATCATACCGCAAATATCCTTGCGACATATTAACTCTCATAGCGAAAGCGAGACGCTTAAATAGGAATGACAGGTCGCTCGAATGGCAAATTTCGTGATATAGTGTGTGGCTTCGTTTTCATCCATCAAGGATTCGATTGCAATTTATTCACATATCCCCATAAGGCCTTGGGGCAAGTGTTCAACACATCTGTCAGATCTTATGTTAAAATAACAGGCAGCCTATGAAAAAAATTAACCTTACAGCATAATCATTGCGCCACTGAAACGTTTTTCATCATTTTGTATATCTTTCAACATGTGATTCAGGGCCATGCACTTTTGTAAGCCATTGGGCACTTGTCGTATGTGGTAATGTTAAATTGTTGCAATACTTTTGCCATGCCAGACTTCTTTGAAATGTTGCATGTAGGTTCTTTATCCACTACTTGCAGATTCAATGTCAATTTCAACGCAGAATGGTTCGACTCCCTTCTTAAAACGTAGAATCAATCCCCTTAGAGGCCAATACCAAAGGAATCTCAGATCTCGTACGAATCGTAGTCAAAATCAGTGAAATCAGAAAAAAATTCCAGTTCCACTGAAAGAATCAAGTAAGAAAATGCCACAATCCCCGTTATCGAATGCTTCCATCAATTCATTGCACATCTTGACTCAACACGACTCGATCAAATCCATTCCTCGGTCGAGTTCTCGATGTCACTTTGATGTGTCATTTTGACAGCTGTCATTTTGACATCTGTCACTTTGACTTTTGTCACTTTGACATCTGTCACTTTGGCATATGTCAGTTTGTCATCTGTAACTTTAACATCTGTCACTTTTACACCTGTCATTTTGACACCTGTCACTTCGACATCTGTCACTTTTACACCTGTCACTTTGACATCTGTCACTTTGTCATCTGTCTTTCACAGCTGGACATTTCCGGAATACTCCTCCATAGTTTCCTTCCTTGGGTCAGTACAAATCCATCAAACCCAAAATCGTGAAAACCGAACGATCTATTCTCGAGTTATCCTGCTGAAAAACGAAATGTGCGCACACAGCGCCACCTGTTGAGAATTTTAAGAATTTTGGTTTTCCTAAATCTTCGCGGAACAGTAATTACAGACAGACCCCCAGAAGGTTGAATCCAATTAGGTCCAGCCGTTTTTAAGTTTTAAGCAGCCGCACAAACCACGATTCATTTTTATATATGTACATATATATGTAGATATTATTATTACTCACCCCTAATTTTGATTTTCGATTGTTGATTAATAGTTGATGAATATTGAAATTCGATATTAAACCACCCAACTGAAAAAAGTTTTGGTCATTGGGATAATGCAGACCGTTGTGAATTATAAAAAAAATTGACAAATATCAATGAATAGTTGATCACATTTTGCGTAAATTGAGTTTAAAAATCCAAAATATCAATATTTATCAACTATCAACCAACAATCGGAAATTTCAATAGGGGTAGTGACTTTTTATTATATTAATTGCAATTAAAATAAATTCTATCACCTCCCCATGAATAAAAGCTAGTTTTACTATACTAATCCTCGATTTCATAAAGCCCTTTTAAAAATTTAACAGGCTTTTAAGTCATAGTATGACGTTTATTCCATACAAATTACGTCATTTAAAAATTTAAAAGCCTGTTAAATGTTTATGAAATTGGCCATAAGTTTTGAAATTTAGATTAAATACAAATTTAAAATATATTTTATAAACATTTGATTGTTTTTTTGTGTGATAACACACTCGCAGTTAGGCTGTATAGCTTTCGCTCCGTCATTTATAATATTTATGAATGTTTGAATGTTCAACAACCACTTGAGTGGGCTACCACCATTGTATTTGGCTGGAATTATTGCGATTTCTTGGCTGCCTATGCACTACGCATTGTGCCACCGAGGTCACCTGATCATGTACTTCTAATGTAGGGTTTTTGTCTTTATAAATTTATTGCATATTGAGACAACTAGCATTTTTACTAGCCGCAAACAAGTTGGCTGTTTTTTACTTAATTTATAGGTATATTTGTACAATTAATAATACAAAATATAGACTTTTTTTTGAAAAAATTTGTCTGTTTTGAAATTTAATTTTTGAATTGTGAACTTTTTTCTAAATTTATTTTCCTTACTTAAAAAAAAAATCATCGAAATCGGAGCAGGTTCCCCGGGTTCTTGAATAAAATGCTATCTAGCCTTCACTATATGTTTATTATATATAATTTCCAAGGCAATTTTTTATTTTTTAGATTGTATAAAATATATTGATATAAATAAACTAGATTTCAAACTAAAAGGTTAATCAATTAAATATTAAATTGAATCTATATACCACAAGCACACTTAGCTACTATTGTATCTTGGATAAGAAATCGCTTAGTAATAACAAAACAATATATTTATTAAATGAAAATATAAACTAACAACTAGTAAAACTATTTATCGAATGACATATACATATGTACATTGTACATTATGCATGTATTTAAAAAGTAAATTATTATATTGAAAATGAACAGGGTAACTAAGTACCTACAGTTAATTATTACAAGTGTAAATGTTGAGTGTTGAAAAACACCACACGTACTAGGCCTGCAACTAGCTACCGTTTTTCAGGCTTAAGCGGCAACTAAAAGATACTATCTAACACATACTATTCTAAAGTATATGGTATAAGAGTAATTTGGTTAAAAATTAGTACGAATTACTGTGGCATATATGTCACATGGTTCAAATACTGCCTTAAAGGTGCATGTACACTGTTTTCGATATTTCATTATTTACCCAGAAAAATTATCTGAATTTTTGTGGCATGTGGTAAAATGTTTTCTTAATTACATTACATTAAACACACAAATTTTATCGTGAAGGGAGGTAAGAAAGAGATAAAAACAGAATTAGCTCCGGTTTTTTTTTTAATATCTCAAAAATTATCAGCTTTACAAAAAAATGTTTAAACACAAATTATAGCTAACTTATACAATTTTACACATATTAAGTGATGGCACTTTTTTTGTAAGACCAATAGTTTAGAAGATACGTGTTAAATTATGTCTGTCACATTTTAGACTTAATAGAGCCCATTTCACCAACCAATTTTCATTTTTCACTTTGCAAATTAGCAAACAAATATTTTCTGGCAAAGTAAAAGTACAAAGTGTTTCACAAAACTTGCAAAATGAAAAGACTTTTCACTTATCAGTTTTCAGACTATTTTGCAAAGTTGCAAAGTAAACTCAAATTGTATCAATTTGGTCAATTATGCATTGAAAAAAAAAATCATTTGCAATATTATTGACGTTGCAAATTAAAGAATTTACAAATAAATTAAATAAATCAGAAGACGGAAAAGATGGTTTAAGTATTGAACGAATTTTAAATTTATATGATTGTTAAAATAAAGAACTTTTATAAGTGATTTCAGAGTCATCGTGTAAATTCAACAAAAAGTTGTTCTTTATTACTGATTTAGCTTAACTGCGACTATGCTTATTAGTTATTGCAAAGTTATCGCGTAAATTCACCAAAAATTTCAATACTGATTTAGCTTAAAGGTTAGACCGCACACAACTACAGCGGAACGACACTTCACGACACGTCAAAACATTATTTGTATGAAATTGTATGAGCTATATCGCACTAAGCGGTTACTGAACTTCATAAAATTTTATACAAATTATAATGAGTCGCAGTTCCGCCTAGTGCGGTCTAACCTTAATAGTGATTTAGCTTATAAGTGATTTCAGAGTCATCTTGTAAATTCAACAAAAAGCTGTTCTTTATTACTGATTTAGCTTAACTGCGACTATGCTTATTAGTTATTGCAAAGTTATCGCGTAAATTCACCAAAAATTTCAATACTGATTTAGCTTAAAGGTTAGACCGCACACAACTACAGCGGAACTTCACTTCACGACACGTCAAAACATTATTTGTATGAAATTGTATGAGCTATATCGCACTAAGCGGTTACTGAACTTCATAAAATTTTATACAAATTATAATGAGTCGTAGTTCCGCTGCAGTGCAGTTCCGCCTAGTGCGGTCTAACCTTAATAGTGATTTTGCTTATAAGTGATTTCAGAGTCATCTTGTAAATTCAACAAAAAGCTGTTCTTTATTACTGATTTAACTTAACTGCGACTCTGCTTATTTTTTATTGCAGAGTTATCACGTAAATTCACCAAAAAGTTCAATACTGATTAAGCTTAACTGTGATTTCGTTTATAAGTGATTCCAGAGTCATAGTGTAAATTCAACCAAAAGTTGTTCTTTATTACTGATTTAGCTTATCTGCGATTCTTCTTATTAGTTATTGCAAAGTTATCGCGTAAAATATATATAAATATATAAAATATAAAATGACGCCCAGGCGTCGAAAATAAATTGACGCCGGGTCGTCAAAAATAAATTGACACGCGGACGTCATTTTCTTTTTGACTCCCGGGCGCCATTTTATTTTTGACGCCCGGGCCCTACAAAAAAAATGTTTAAACACATATTATAGCTAACTTATACAATTTTACACATATCAAGTGATGGACTTTTTTGTAAGACCAATAGTTTTTATTTGTTTTTGACGCCCGGGCGTCATTTTATTTTTGACACCCGGGCGTCATTTTATTTTTGAAAATTTATTTTTGACGCCCGGGCGCCAAAAATTAAATGTCGCCCGGCCGTAAAAAAATAAAATGATGCGCGGGCGTCAAAATTAAAATAACGCCCGGGTGTCAAAAATAAAATGATACCGGGCGTCAAAAATAAAATGACACCCGGGCGTCAAAAATAAAATGTCACCCAGGCGTCAAAAAAAATGACGCCCGGGCGTCAAAAATAAAATAACGCTTGGGCGTCAAAAATGAAACGAAGCCCGGGCGTCAAAAAAATAAAATGACGCCCGGGCGTCAAAAATAAAATGACACCCGGGTGTCAAAAATAAAATGACGTCTGGGCGTCAAAAATAGAATGACGAGTCAAAAATAAAATGACGCCCGGGCGTCAAAAATAAAATGACTCCCGGGCTTCAAAAATAAAATGACGCATGGGCGTCAAAAATAAAATGACACCTGGGTGTCAAAAATAAAATGATACCCGGGCGTCAAAAATGAAATGACGCCTAGGCGTCAAAAATAAAATAACGCCTGGCCGTCAAAAATAAAATGACGCCCGGTCGTTCAAAGAAAAATGACGCCCGGGCGTCAAAAATAAAATGACACCTGGGTGTCAAAAATAAAATGATACCCGGGCGTCAAAAATGAAATGACGCCTGGGCGTCAAAAATAAAATGACGCCCAGGCGTCAAAAATAAAATGACACCCGGGCGTCAAAAATGAAATGACACCCGGGCGTCAAAAATAAAATGACGCCTGGGCGTCAAAATAATATGACACCCGGACGTCAAAAATAAAATGACACCCGGGCGTCAAAAATAAAATGACTCCCGGGCGTCAAAAATAAAATGACACACGGCCGTTCAAAAAAAAATGAAGCCCGGGCGTCAAAAATAAAATGACACCTGGGTGTCAAAAATAAAATGACGCCTGGGCTTAAAAAAAAAGACGCCCGGGCGACAAAAATAATATGACGCCCAGACGTCAAAAATAAAATGACACCTGGGCTTAAAAAATTAAATGACACCCGGGCGTCAAAAATAAATTGACGCTTGGGCGTCAAAAATAAAAAAAAATGACTTCCGTCAAAAATAAAATGACGCCCGGGCGTCAAAAATAAATTGACGCCTAGGCCTCAAAAATAAAATGACGCCCGGGCGTCAAAAAAAATACTCCCGGACGTCAAAAACAAAATGACGCCCGGGCTTCGAAAAAAACTACGCCCGGGCGTCAAAAATAAAATGGCGTCTGGGCGTCAAAAATAAAATGACGCCCGAGGGTCAAAAAGATAATGACGCCAGGGCATCAAAAATAAAATGACGCCTGGGCGTCAAAAACAAAATGACGCCCGGGCATCAAAAATAAATTGACGCCCGAGGGTCAAAAAGAAAATGACGCCAGGGCATCAAAAATAAAATGACGCCCGGGCGTCAAAAATAAAATGACTGCTGGGCGTCTTAAATATATAAAATTCTTTCTACCACAACTTTTTATAAGAGGAGGGACCAAGAAATTTTAACATTTCCAATATAGGAAACTGTCAAATTTGATTGAAGTATGGCTATGATGATAAATTATTCAAAATCTCTTAAAAATTTTAATTTTTTGAGATATTTTTAGCTTGGGAAAAATGAGAGTTTTGGGAATTTCGGATGATATTTGGAACTTTCTGTTACCGATTTATCAGGCCATAGACTGTCAAATTAAATTGAAAGATTGCTAAGGAGATGATGCATTGAAAAACTTAAAAAATAAATCGGGTGGCACAACGGCTCATGAAGCACCAGGGCCTATTGACTAACAACTCGCAACCATTCCTGTGTGCGCCTATCGACAGGAATAGAAGGGACCTACAATTTTATGCCGAATCCGAACGGCTAGACGAGAAGCACTTATTCGTGACAAGTGATACTCTTGGAGGATTTGTCAATTCCTCGCAAGAGGCAGTAGCCCTGAAAAAAACTTTTTAGTTTTTAGGTGGACGAGGCTGGGAAGCGAACCCAGACCTCCAGCGTGACCGTTGAACGCACTAACCGCTACGGTACGGGCTACGACTACTATTGAAAAACTTAAGGTATCTGAATTTTTTGAGGTTACATTTTTTGCGGGCGGGAATATCTGTCAACGTATGAACTGTCAACTTCCATTTAAGGATGCCTACGATGATGATGGATTCAAAAACCTCCAAAAAATCAATTTTTTTTTTTAAATTATTTAAAAAAAAAATCGAAATTTTTGAATAAGATGAGAATCAATCCAAGTTACTTTGACGCGAAAGAAAAGTCTGTAAATGCATCTGTCAACGCTTTGGCAGTATAATGCGTTGACCATATCACAAGACTTGATGCAGAATTCGACGTCATTTTTTGTAAAGTGTAAACTCAGGGTTAGCTGCGATTATACTAAGTAGCGAGTTAGTTTGTAAATTCAACAAAAATTTTAATACTGATTTTGCTTAACTGCGACTATGATTATAAGTTATTGCAGAGTTATCGCGTAAATTCATTAATACTGATTTAGCTTAACAGTGATTTCGCTTATAAGTGATTTCAATTTTTGGTGAATTTATGCAATATAACTCTGCAATAACTAATAAGCAGAATCGCAGTTAAGCTAAAGCAGTAATAAAGAACAACTTTTTGTTGAATTTACACGATGACTCTGAAATCACTTATAAGCGAAAACACTGCCAAAGTTAAATCAGTATTGAAATTTTAGGTGACTCTAGAATAACTCATAAGCAGAATCGCAGTTAAGCTAAATCAGTAATAAAAAACAACTTTTTGTTGAATTTACAGGATGAATCTGAAATAACTAATAACAACAAGCAAAACCACTGTTAAGTTTCTTGAATTGTCACAATAACCCTTAAATCACTTATAAGCAGAATAACAGTTTGGCAATATCAGTTTTTAACAACTATTTTTATTTTAATTAACGCAATGTGTCAGTTATAAATAGATAATTCCAAAAAAGCTAAACCATTAACCATTATAAATTTTCAGAAGTCAGAATCGAGCAATGTTTTAGGAATTTACACAATGTTCTAAAATCATTTTCTTGATATAACCAATTCTGAAAAACAAATTATGAATTTTATATGTTATTTCAGTAACAGGTATTTTTGTATTGCAGTAGCAATATTTTATTGCTACATTCCAATACCTGTTACTGTATACCTGTTACCGAAATAATGACCCATCCCTATTCCAGATCCTCAGCACTGACTGTGTGTCTACTATCTCCCACTCTCATCATGGCAGGCTTCCGTTCTAGCCTTGTATCCTTGGGTGGATCGCTTCACCCTCTGATAAAATTTTCGAACTACTCCCCTACCGCTACAACCCTCAATAGACTCTACCGCCCGCTTCTCGTGCTCTCCCTTTTACCTCCTGAGAAGTCGGCGTTCCTTTTTTCGTTTCGGCCCGTAGAGCTACCGGGCTACTCTCTCAGCAGCTCTTGTTCGGGACTGCAGCATTGCCTGGTTTCGTTTCGTTCGCCTAGTGAAACCCAGCACATCAGAGGCGGCACTTCTGATGGCTTGTTGACAGTGTTTCCACTGGTCCTCTGCACTTGATGCTGGTGGCGAACCTCCTGAGAGATTAAGAGTTACGTGGTCTGCAAAAGTTCTGGTGGTCTCTTGCGTTTTAAGCTTCCCGAAATCGAACTTTTTCACAGCATCTGCTCTGCGTTGTTGCGTCATAGATATCCGCATACGTAGTCTAGCTACCACCAGGTAGTGATCCGAGACAATGTTGGCCCCTCGAAACGTTCGGACGTCCAAGATACTGGAAGCATGTCTCGCGTCTATCGCAACGCGGTCGATTTGGTTGACGGTTAGTTGATCACACGACCGCCAAGTCATCTTGTAAATGTTTGGGTGTGGGAAGAAGGTGCTTGAGATGATGACGTTTCGCCCCGCCGCAAAGTCTGCCAGCCTGCGTCCGTTGCCGGAAGTTTCGTCGTGTAGGCTGTGTCCTCCGACTATCGAACCAAAAGTGCCCTCCTTTCCGAATCTTGCGTTGAAGTGATCAAGAATAATCTTCACATCGTACTTCCGCCACATATCATACGTTGTATCCAGGTGATCGTAGAATGCTTCTTTGGTTGAGTCATCTCTCTTTTCATGGGGGGCGTGAACAGAGATCAGCGTAATGGTCTTAAATTTGCCTTTGATGCGGATTGTGACCAGGCGCTCGCTTACACTTCGGAAGCGCAAGACTTCTTGCCTAAGTCTTCCCCTTATCACAAAACCACATCCAAAGAGCCGCTGACCCTGTTCCTTGACGCACCCGCCGTAGTAGATGTCACACGATTTCAGTCTCCGTATGCCCTCTCCATCCCATCGCACTTCCTGGATGGCTGTTACGTTAGCCTTTAGCCTGAGCAGGTTCTCCACTTATTGTTCGGCTGCACGTGTTCTGTTCTGTTCATTGTCCTTGTTTCGTTTGCTGGGGTCGTCAACTTTAAAATCTTCCATATCCGAGGCTTGTTGTTGTTTCGGAACAACCTTTTTTTACGTGGTAGGGAAGTTACCCCGACGCACAGCCCCCGACCCGGAGGACCAGACCATTCTTATAACTCCAAGGGTAGGGAGCCGGATAAACCGCTCCTTATAGGCCTGAGCTACGAATATGTCGTAGTAGCCCATATAAAGTGTTCACTTAGTAGTTCAACCTAACTGGAACTGTAGACGCCACCGTTGATTCCATCTGGAGAATTCGTCCGCTGCCGCCTCGATGAAAGGAGAAGTGCCTTAGTGGGAACACTCCTCCCCCCTCTCTCGTTGGCTGTCCCCAACAGCTTTCCAGGGTGATTCAAACCCCATCGCCAGCTGAGGTACTAGACACCCGATGTTCACCACTAGGAGGTGAGAGAAGGAGTTGGTAGACAGAGGTGGGTTTTGAGAAAAACCTGTGGACGCTTGTGTCCTCTTGAATGCACATAACTACCCCGCTTCCATATCTGCTAAAAAATAATTTCCATGTAAAATACAACAACAATTTTGCCAATACCGAAATTGTTGTTGTATTAAACATGGGAATTATTTTTAAGGAGATATGGAAGCGGAGATAAAGGCACAAAAAAACACGGCTAATATTACGTTTTGAAAAGTGTTTGGGTTATAGTCCAATAGCCACATTCATAGAGAGTGGTGTCTAGATCGCATTCAAAATCATTTTCGTACAACTCATATTAGATTCCCTTAATGAATCAATCATTTACTCAAAAACTATAATGGGCTAACATATCCAACCAAATGATTTTATTTTTTTAGAATGCATCGAATGTTTTAGCTTTAGCCCTAAGGCGTCTATTCTGTATTTGGAAGCAAACAAAATCTCAGTTAGATTTCATAATGTTAATTATGCCGAGCTGGTCAAGATTCTCCATTCAATTGTTAAAAAAAATAACACTTCTAATTTTCGTATTTATACTAACTTGTAGGTGTATATAAAAAATGTTTCAATTTTGCTTTAAGTATTTAATTGTTAAAGTGAGACTTTTTGTCTCTATTTCTTCATATCAAAGCTGCTTAATTTTGTACTTCACTGATATACCAAGAGCCCACAGGAAAATATGGGGGTGCGAAATTGAACCAAAAAATATACGTCGAAACGTGTATTAAGGCTAATGAAAAAAATTAAAGCTTGCAACACATGGTGGCGGACTAAAGGTAGAAGGGGCAATTTTCGAAAAAAAAAATTACTTGAAACACAAAACAAATTATTAAAAAACAACGGTAATATCTACAATGTTCTGTTATACTTTTATGTAAGGCCATAAATCCCTTCTTTCGTTATCTTTTAAATAAAGCTCTTGAAATTTTTTGAAAAGGTTCAAAATATTTTTTTTTGCTAAATTTCACGTAACTAAGTACTATTTTTGTTTCAAAAATGCAATGCCTTATTAATTTGTTAGTTTGTATTCAAACACTGATAACCGGATGGTTCTAGAACTTTTACTTTTCAATATATAAAAAAGTAAATAAACCCGATTTCTCATAAAACTAAGAAAAATCCGACTAAGTTATCATTTCAGCAGCCAGTTGTAAATAGGACATAGGTACATGGGGAAAAAATTCTCTAGGGTGTTTTTTGGAGGGGGAAAGGAAAGGAGGTATGAACTTATCGAAATTAAAAATTTAAATTGATTCATTCATTTCATTAATGAAATAAAGAAAAAATAATACAATTTGGACAATATGATGAGAGTATTTTTTTAATTTTGAATCTAATGACAGCAAAATTAAGGCGATACAATAATCCTAAGAAAAGTTATTGTCAATTTTATCCAGAGATGACTGTATTTTCAGAAAACAGATAAGACTATTCAAAACATACCTTGAACGCAATGGTACATTAATGAAAATTTGTATAAATTCCATCCATCATCCAGTTTTTGTCATTATGCCAATATGCTTAAGTTTTTGAGATATTTAAAAAGTTTTTTCACTATTTTTGAGGTTTGTAAAAATTCTTTAATTTCTTCAAAATTTGTTTTAAATCTTTCCAACGTTTTCTTTTAAAATCGGATAAGACCTCAGTTAAAGTTAGTCTGCGTCCATTTTTCACTATTTTTAAGGTTATGCAATGCGAGGTCATTTTTGTTAGCAAAATTTGCAACGATTCGTCAATGATGATGCCATCGGGTTGATGCAATAATGGGAGTTATTTGATAAATATAGTATGATTTAATACAAAAATCAAATAAATAAAATAAAACCCCTGAAGAAGTAAGGAAGTCTTACGAAACGTTGGGTAAGAGAATGGAATAGGAGTTTTTTGTTCGCATGCCAAAATCAAAAAGACCAAAAGAGCCTAATTGAAACAAAATCAAATAGTTTTTTATTTCTTCATAATTAATTTTTAATCTTTCCAATATGCCTTTTCTTCTTAAAATTTAGATATGTTGCTAACTTTCTATATAAGACCATATTTTATTCAATTAACTAAGTAATCGGGCCGTATGAAACGTAACCAAACATTTATTTTTAAAATGGTTTGTCAAGGTATTGATGCTTTTTGCGTGATTTAGCTTTTTTAAAAGTTATGTTCTTTCACATTATTTATTAAAAATCAAGAGTAAACAATTTGTTTCTCTAAAAAATCCAACAGTAAATATAATTGTGTTATATTTATGATTTGGCATAAACAATGTAAAATATCGCTGCAAAAATGGTTGAATCATTAACTTGTAGTCGTGGTATTCAAAAACGTAATGCGAGACAAAAAAAAATATAGGTACCGAACAAAAAAATGCATAGGTACATATATCTTTTCTTGTGGTTGAGATACAACTTTTTTATCAGTTTTCAGTACGGTCACAAAAGCTGCATTTTATTATGCCCCAGTTCTGGTTTGGATATGATCATGAAGATAAAACAAACAGAACCAAAATGACAAAAGTGGCTACCAGTGTTACCACTCGGACTCATATGAGTCAAAAGGGGCTCATTTTTTTAAACTTGGCTCAGGGACTCATCTTTTTTAGATTTGGCTCATTTTTTTTAAGAGTAAATATAAACACTTTGTGCCTTACCAATAATCAAATTTATTGACGACTTAAATATTTCGGTAAAATGAACCATAATGGTTTGGAATCTAATTAATTAACTGTTCATGGTACGACCTTAATATTAATTCTAAATAGTGAATCCATAAATAGTACATTATTTGTGATCAATATTAATAAGGTTATTGGTAAGGCCCTTTATATATTTAATACGGTTAAGCCAATTTTTAAGTTCAAACGCTTTTATTTCGTTTGCTGAACAAAATGTATGTTAAATAAGTAAGTTTAATAATATTTATGAATTAAATATATTGTTTTATGATTTCAAAGTAATTAATTTTCTTATTAAAAAATGAAAAAAGTCTTATCATACAACTTGAACAGATTTTTTATTGGGACCTCATTTAATTCAAAATGACTAATTTTTTCAGCGTCCAGGACTCATTAAAAATTAAACCTGCGGTAACACTGGTGACCCACGTCTTTCTTCCTTATTCATGTATTCCTTTCTTTTTTCTTAAAACTAAATTTTAAAAGGAAAAGCTAAGGGTGTGTGATACGTAGGGCTGGGATTCACTGGCACTTAAAAATCGGAAATATGCGCCCTTAAAAATGGAAAATATGCAGTAAAAACGGAAAATATGCATTTAAAAAACTTTATTTTTCTCAGAAGAAAAAAAAATTTTTATTTAGTTTTTATTAATAAAGAATTGAATTCAATCTGACGTAAAGAGAGGGGTTTTTTGACAGCAAATTTCATGTATTGTAAGATTATTAAAACAGCTTTCGTTATTGTATCTCAGACTTAATATTTATTTAAATTTTCATTGTCATTGCCTTGGTTTTTCTCAAAAAACAGTCCTAATCTTTTTTTTAATAATTGCACCAATAGGGCCTTTAAAAGAATACATTTTTGCAAACTTTCCATCAACTAAATAGATTTGATTTTTCAATATGCTCCTACCCTCAAGATTTGTGATCGTGCCACATAGAAAATTATAGGTTGAGCAAATAAATACAATTTCACCACTATCGAATTGGATCACTTTAAAATGTTATGCATATTACGGAATTTCTTCTATCCACGTTCCCCACCTAGTATTTATAGGCTATTAAACCAACTCATCGACTTAGGCAGTGGCGGATCCAGGGGGGTGGCTTAAGGGGCTAAAGCCCCCCCCACAGGCAGTTCTTAAAATTGATTGAAATATAGAAATCAGAATCAGGAGTCAGAAAAAATAACAAGGCTGGGGCTACGCAATTAAATGCTACGTATTTTTTTCGCAGCCCCAAATTAATTACGTTGGGGCAGAATTCTGAAGGGAATTGTACAAAAAAACAAGTTCGGGGCTACGGATAATTGACAGAAAATTGGGACGAAAAAAAAAAACAGCTCGCCAGTAGGGCTTGACAAGAATTGGACAAAAAAATGTGGTCGGGGCTAAGCAAATAATTCCTTTAAAACTTACCTTATTCCAGAAAATTTTTGCGCTTGACTCAAGGGACTGTCAAGTCCAAGTTGGGACTAAAGCTTAAAGAGATAATCGAAAAAACGGGGTCGGGGCTTAGCAATTAACATGCCAAACGAAAAAATAATTCACCCTATGAACTTCGCTAATTTTGCAAAAAAAAAGAAATTGGGGCTAAAACCCGTGAAGAATTTGGGAAAATCAGAGTTTTTTCTGGCCACTCAGAAAATCATGCGTGTGAATATTTGCAGTCCCTCTAGACTGACGTACAAATTTACTGACAGATTTTTTTTCTGGTGGCTCAAAGCTTGACGTGGCTGAAAATTGAAGGTATATACATTTTTTTTCTATCTCCACTTAAAAATATTTTAAATGTTAAATACTACAGATGTTATTGTATGTAATATTGAAATCATTTTAAACCGGGGATAGAAGCTGATATAAATGCACAAAAACCAAGGCTATTCTAAAAGGAAAAGTGGGAATGCCAAAATTCAATTATTTATATAACTGTAGATTTTCACAAAAAAAACCTTTAACCTAAACTAAAACTTTTTTATATTAGTTATGTATAAATTATAAAAATATATTAATTATAAAATAAAATCAACATCGTCACAATAGTTAAAATAATTTGTTATCAAGGGAAGCGTTTTTCCCTTTTCACTCTCACAACGAATGTTACATTTCCTTGTCACTCGAAAACATTAAAAATAAAAATAATTTCAAATAGAAAGAAATATAATAATTTATTATTATTATAAAATGGCAGTTATCAATAAGATTTTAGAATGATTATTACGATCAAGTGTTCTGAACGCTGCACTGATAGACCAAGAATCTACAGCAAATTTTGGGAGTGGATTGCTAACTAAAATATGAGTATGATGGTTTATAAGTGCATATATCGGGGTATCAAAAAGAACCGTCTGGAAGGTTTCTTTTTCAGCCTTTGGCGGGGGTGGGAGTTTGAAAATAGCGATTTTCCAGTTTATTTTTTCAATAAATTTATAAATTATAATAATGTGATGCTCTGTCATTTTATTTAAGTCAAAATCTTGGCAATCCGACCAATAGAACTCAAGATATTAGGTTTTTAAGCGAACCTTAATCGATTTTTTTGGAGATTTTGTTTTGTTGATTTTTTGTGTTTTATAATTCTCCAAGAAAAAGACGATAAGGTCCTCTTAAAAAGCTTATATTTTGAGTTCTATTGCTCGAATTGCCAAGATTATGATGTTTTGACTAAATGACAACATCACATAATATATTTTTTAAATTTATTAAAGTGGTAATACCTCTGACAAAATAACTGGAAAATCGCTATTTTCAAACCTCCACCGCCGCAAAAGGCTGAACAAGAACCCTGAGAGACGGTTGTTTTTGATACCGCGATATATGCACCTACAAACCATCATACTCATATTTTGGTTATCAATCCACTCCCAAAATTTGCTGCGGGCTCTTAGGCTATGAAGTTTAAATGGCAGAATACATTCGTTTAACTAGAACTACAGAATTATCTAAGTTCAAGGTTTACTTTGAAACTGAATCAAGTGCTGAACTTAAGTTTAAACATAAATTGTTTAATTTGTGAAACTGGCCATTAATGTCTCAAACTGGATCTACCAAGCCCCCCCCAGAGCCTAATCCTAGATCCGCTACTGGACCTAGGTTTTTTGTCACATATATAAACTCGACACTTTATTGAAAAATATAAATGAACAATATGAAAAAATGCATCTATTATGAAAATATGCATTTATAATAAAAATTTGCATTTTGAATGCATTTTAAAAATCGCATGATTTGTAAAGATAATTTGGTCTTAGGCTTTAAGATGTTGTGAGAAAAAACATGCATTTGCATGGAAATTCCAGCCCTAGTGATAAGAATTGATTTGAAAATCCAAATCCAAAAACATAGCTGGATCTTGAGTTGTTTTTGTAAAACGTGTTTTTTTGATTGTAAATCCAAACCGAATCGGATCTGGGGAAAAATAAAACACAAAGAAAAGAAATTCCAGGGTTATCCATTCTTTACGGGACACCCTGCATAATAAACTTGAACACAAGATCAAGTAGGCGGCGAACCAGTCGTGCATTTCCAAACTCATATTGTATAACTTTAATTAACTTTAAGGAGGATTTTTTTTAACTTACATATGTTAATACAATGCAGTCAGGCTGCGAAGGCAACAATAAACTTTGAAAGTTTGAGTGAAACAACAACAACTTATAAGTGTTCTACTCTCGCACTGGTGAAATAGCTATACCTATAACTTCAGCGAAAAAATAACTTGGTGGTAAAACAGTAAAGGACAATCGGCAAATATGTATGGAGCGTTGGCCCACCACCAATAAGAACGGCCTTCATATCGCATATAGGTACAATGTTTAGGCATTTACATATTATCCGTTAACCGTTTGTCCAAATTCGCTGTGTGACAAAAGTTTTGCAATTTTGAATACAATGAGTTTTAGGGTTACAATTCCTTTTTTTCATACTTTTTCTTTAATATTTTGTGTATTTTTCGTTCGATTTAAGCCATTTTTTAATTTGAACTTAATTCAGATTTTTAAAATTATGTTTAGGGGTCGCAAGCATGAATTTTATGCAAAAAGCAGTTTTTGGAGTATTTAATTTGTAAAAAATACAAATATTGGTTTTTAAATAATATTTTTGGTGTTAAAATCATCTCTGGAAAACAACAAACAAATATAAATTTGTATCTCATTTATCGTAATAAAAATGGGTATTATTTTCAAGGTTTTAAATTGCAATTCGTAAAAATTGGACAAAACAACCCACAAACCACCCTTATATATACTAATAGGGGTTGAATTTTTTTTTTTTTAAACTTATTCCTTATTTAGGAAAGAAGAACATTTTTTAAGAAATGATTCCTAAATAGTTAAAAAAAAAATATTAACAAAGAATATTATATTTTTTTTCCTTTTATATTATAGTACTAAAAGATTTTTAACTCACTCAGTTTTTCACCGATTTTAAATGTTTTTGTGGTTTTTCAAAGAAGAATGTTAGATCTTTTTTAATTATATACAATTTTTGCTCAAGCTACAAAATCAAGTACAAGTTTAACAGTTTATCTAAAATAACGAAGATTTAGTGTAAATTTTTTTTTTTTTTTCTACTTTTTCAAAAACGACGACTTGGCTTTGATTCTGGACTATTTAGTGATTTTTGTGTAAAACAAGGACCTGCATTAGTGATTTTGTATATGATACAAAAGAAACCAACATTCTTCTTTGAAAAACCGCAAAGAAACTTAAAATCGGTAAGGAACTGACTAAGTTAAAAATCTTTTAGTAGCATAAAAAGCAAACAAAATATTATATTTTTTTTTTGTATCTATTTTGTGATTAGCCCGTAATAAATATAATAGCAATTTCTTCGTTACTTAATAAGGAATAAGCTAAAAATATTTCAACCCCTTATAATAATATATAAGGGTGGTTTTGAGGGTCGTTTTGTGAGTTGTTTTGTCTTACTTTTACGAATTGCAAACGAACCTTAACAACAAAACCTATTTTTAATTGGGTGTTTTGTGTGATAACACACTCGCAGTTAGATGCTTTCGCTCCATCATTTATATTATTTATTAATATTTATAGTGGTTGTTGAACATTCAAACATTCATAAATAATATAAATGACGGAGCGAAAGCTATGCAGCCTAACTGCGAGTGTGTTAGGTATCGTACAAAAAACCCAATTGAATGAAATCAATTCTTGACCAGTGTCAAATCTTTTATACAATCTCCCATTGTCCAACGAATTGTTGGTTTGTAAATCGTGTACGGAGAAAAGACAAAGAACCCGATTGATCAACAACCAACTTGTGTGCGGCGAGTAATAATGCTAGTTGTATCAATATGCAATTTATAAGGACGAAAACCCTACATTGGATGTGCATGATCAGGTGACCTCGGTGGTGCAATGCGTAGTGCATAGGCTTCAGAGGTAGCTGGTCAAGGCTCGATTCCAATTGACGGCACTAATAATTTATAAATTAAAATTACACATAAAGACTAAGCACCACTAATAGGGAACCTGATGATTGGTGTGGCAGCCAAGAAATTGCAATAATTCCAGCCAAATACAATAGTGGTAGCCCACTCAAGCGGTTGTTGAACATTTAAAACCTATTTTTGTTCTGATAAATGAGGTAAAAATTGATTTTGTTTGCTTTTTTCCTCAGATGATTTTGACATTCAAAATATTATTTAAAATCCAATATTTGTATTTTTTACAAATTAAAGACTCCAAAAACTGCTTTTTGCATAAAATTGATGATTGCGACCCCTTAACATAATTTTAAAAATCGGAAAAAATTCAGTTAGTGTGTCATGGGTTCAAAGAACTTAATTCCAAAAAATATAAAAGAAAAAGTATGGAAAAAAGGAATTGTGACCCTAAAACTCATTTAATTCAAAATTAAATAACTTTTGTCACACAGCGAATTGGGACAAACGGTTAGCGGATAATGAATGCATAAACATATACCTATATACGATATGAAGGCCGTTCTTAGGGGCCAGTTATAGCTATCATTGAAAATCATCATTGAAAATATTAATTGTCAATTTTGAGAGATTTTGAAGAAAAAATAAATGATTATTTTGATGCAAAAGTAAAGCTTATTGACTTAATAATTATTTCCAGGCAAAACAAAATTCAATTTGGCACAACTTTTCTCATAAAATGACTTTTAATTTTTCAATGATGAACTACCTTACCAATGATCATTGGAAAAATTAAAAGTAACGTAATGGGGAAGATATGGGTCAAAATGAATTTTTTATGGAGGAGAAATAATTTTGAAGTCGTAAGCTTTATTTCTGCGTTAAAATATTCAATGATTAAACTTTCCAAGGGCCTCAAAATCAACAGCTAACTTTTTCAATGATGGTTTTCAATGATAGCTATAACTGGCACCTTATTGGTTCGTATTTGCCCATTGTCTTTTAAGTTGTTGTTGTTTCATTCACTCAAACTGTCTAGCTACAATTTTAGTTGTTAACTTACATAACTACAAGAGCAAGTTAATGCAATTCAGTCGGGGATTTCTGTTTTTTAAGTTGGGTATTTTCAAGTTCAACGTGATTGAGAAATTATATATATTTTTTTATATATATATTTTTTATAATAGATCTACTTTTCACTCTCATCTTTGTACTTACCTTTTCTTTTTGCCACATTTTTCAGAAGTAACCCAACCCTTGCAACCTGCATTTGATAGTTATTCGAATTTTGCAACCCCTCTCATTCCAAAAGGGCAAAAACATGTCGGATTTTAATTGTTTTCAATGTAAATTGGTGTTCAAACTATGAACGAAGAAAAATACGTTCTTGTTATGCCTCTCGACTCGGGGCATTATGTTTGACCTTTTCATTACTTACTTTAGGTATTTAATTTCTATAGTGAAAGCAGTGCCCGTTACCTACCCCCATACTACTAATTTCATTTATATTCCTAGAGGGCACACCCATAAGTGTTTCTATCTAGATAGACCTAGGTAGATGGTTTGGGACAGTTGTGTGTTGATGACTTAAATAAATATGTAACAGTTAAATTATTGTCCTTTAAAGTGCTCGAGAACAAAACGTGACCTGGGACAATATCTTGTGATTAAATTGACCCATTATTGATGAATACAATTTAATTACAATAGCTCTAGTTGCAATTGTTTTTAAAGGTATGAGGGACTTGTATGTAGCTATACCCATGGAGTATAAGTATGCTATATTTATAGTAAAATGAGTTACGATAACAAATATTTTCGCTCGTAAATTTAAATGATTTCCATAAAATTAATATGAAGTGTGATTCAAATAGGTTCATACAATACAGATCACTTAAATAGACACACTTAACTTCTGTTGATGTTTCACATATTTTGCGACAGAAACCAATTTATACTTTTCGGAACGATTTTTGTGCTCTGAATTGAAATATGACATTGTTTTGCTAGATTGGCTAAAATTAATTTTGAGATATCGTATTCTAAAAAGTTTCGAAAACCGTGTTTTTTGTTGTTTTTGAGGTTAAGTTAGGCCTAGTTCACACAAGACTACACTGCATTTTTATAATCATATTTGAGTTTTACCGAACAAACGGCGGGGTGTTAACGTGGCACTTTTTGATTCCATTAAAAATCGAAAAGCTGCGGTATAAATGATAATTTTTTTTATGATTTTATGACCCTGGGTACCTCTTGCGTTAAATTTATCTCTATAAAAAAGGGTTGAGGTAAAAATTCTGTATATTTTTTTTTTTTTTTCAAATTCTAAAATTTGTCATCAAGTTTGGCATTTTGAATAATGAAAATCCACTCAATTGACACTCCACTCAATTAACTCTTTAGTATAAAATTTTCAACCTCTTGCCACAAATTTTAAATGAAGATTTAGGCTGATATTTTGACTTTGTTTTAAGACCTTAATTAAATTAAATTTTGTCGTCCATCCTCTTTAATAAATCATACAAAACTTGTTGGCACTATATTAAAAGAGAGTTAGAGCAATAACTGTTATGGCAATTATTTTTAGAAATAATTTTTACAGATAAATTTAGGATTTCTTTACCTTTGACTATCTTCTGCATTCATAAAGATAACCACAACTCAAGTTTCAAGCCCCAGTATGTATGTAGCTAAATTCATATTTAAATTAATTTTTAATAAAAATCGATTTTATTCGGAAAATTCGGATTGAAACACCCCTCTTGGTTTTCCTGTTAAGCTTTCAGTAATCAAACTATACTTACATTTATGTTCAGGATGGTAAGGTTTATATTAGTGTATATATTTTTTTTATTGTAAAAATGTTCATTAACTTTTAAGTTTACAATAGCAAAAACCAAATAATTGATGGGACACACCTTTAAGTGAAATTTGTTGCTGAGGTATCAACATAATTGCTGTTATATTGACTTGTGGTCTAAGAGAAAACGAAATCATTTGATGCTCGCAATCAATAGTAATTATGCAATACGCGAAAACCGTTTTAATACAAGCATTTTTACTCATTTTTTATTTTGTTAACAAATATTTAAATCAATAGTCGCAATCATATAAATAAATTTCAGGCTTCTAAAGATAAAATTCAAATAAACACTTTATTCGGTTGATTTGTAGTAGCCCGTAGCGTAATGGTTAGTGCGTTCGACTGTCACGCTGGAGGTCTGGGATCGCTTCCCAGCCTCGTCCACCTAAAAACTAAAAAGTTTTTTTTCAGGGCTACTGCCTCTTGCGAGGAATTGACAAATCCTCCAAGAGTATCACTTGTCACGAATAAGTGCTTCTCGTCTAGCCGTTAAATAAATCGGGTGGCACAACGGCTCATGAAGAACCAGGGCCTAGTGACTAACAACTCGCAACCATTCCTGTGTGCGCCTGTCGACAGGAATGGAAGGGACCTACAATTTTATGCCGAATCCGAATGGCTAGACGAGAAGCACTTATTCGTGACAAGTGATACTCTTGGAGGATTTGTCAATTCCTCGCAAGAGGCAGTAGCCCTGAAAAAAACTTTTTAGTTTTTTAGGTGGACGAGGCTGGGAAGCGATCCCAGACCTCCACCGTGACAGTCGAACGCACTCACCATTATGCTACGGGCTACTACTTTAAATATTCAAATTTCCGCTAAAATAAGTCTGAAGTTAGCGGGCGAACATTCGAAAATAACAATTTTTTTGATGTCCAAAATGGGAGCTTTTTAAATGCTAATTTTTTACCCAAAAATTAATTTCTTATCTCTTAAGAGTAATTTTTTATTTGAGTTTTAAGTTTAAAATGTGCACTTCCGGTCCGTTGAAGCTGGCGGACAAAATCTAAAAAAATGAGATTTTCAATTTTTTTTCTTTTGCCAGAATTTGTAGCTTTTAAAATGCTGTTTGCTGGCTCAAACCTCAAATTTGTTTATTTTTAGAGCATTCTAATTTAGAGCATTCTAATAGCTATAAAATTTGGGTACCAATTTTACTTCAAAATTCTTATTATTTTGGATTAAGTCCGCTAACTTCAGACTTATTTTAGCGGAATTTTCAATAACATAAAAACTAAGCGAGCTAAACATTTTTTTGGATTGAGCCACAAATTAGCATTTAATAAGCTAAGTTTCCGCCAAAATAAGGGACGTCAAATTTATTTAGTTGATAACTTAAAGTACTGTTAAACTGTAATTTTATTCACTTAACGCAAATAATTGATTTCATTTTTGTTATAAAAATTCCAAATTAGTAATAGTTATCATAATCTAAGATTTAAGACTTCTAAACTCGATAATTTTCAAATCAGAAGTGACATAAAATGCAATCTACCCTTACCTGTCTAAACGGCACAAGTGATTTTTTTATTGTCATAATAATAATTGGTACATAATTTACGGCATTCCACTTTTAATAAATAAAAAATAATTCTAGTTTGCCTGTTTATTATATGATTTTTGTTTGTGGTATTCTCACTTTTTTACACAGACAAACCGTTGTTGGGTATTGTATAATGTATATCATGGTACATATATAGTAAAGGTTATATCATTAGGGTTTTCAGTTTTTCTAGTTCTGCGCCTGGTTTCAAAGTTAAAGAAAGTGATGGATCCTGTACGGTTTGGCGGTTTTTGTAAGCCTAATATTAAATACAAACTAATTAAACGCACACTTACATATTTTGGGTTTTTGGGTTAATTTTGCTATTTATATGTGTATTATTGTATTGTATTACAAAATAAGACCAAATTCCAAATTTTGCCTTACTTAGTTTTCAAAAGTGAAATAACCCCAATTTGGCTTTATTTCCAAAGCTATAATGAAATAAAACCAAAAAGCATATAGAAATAAAGCCAAAATTATGCAAAACTAATTTTTGGCTTTATTTCGATTTCAAAATTGAAATAAAGGCAAATAGTTTTCGTTAAAACACATTTTTGGCTTCATTTCGTTTTTTAAATCGAAATAAAGCATAATTTATCATCATTCTGTATCAATTGAAGATTTTTTTAGGCAAAACTTTGCTATCAGTCGTGTATCCAACGATAAACCCGTCAATTTGAGGTTCATTGGTAAGAGACGAAGCAAATCGTAGATATATTTGAAAGTTTTGAAAAATCTGGATGCAGGGAACTTATGCTAGGTTTCCACTTGTCATTGAAAAGACGCAAACTGACACACTTCCCAGGACAGGGTAGCTTTTACCAACACAAAAAGCAAAGAAAGTAGTAGTAGCGAGCAAGTATAACTCACCCTGTCTTGGAAAGTTTGCCAATTTGCGTCTTTTCAATGACAAGTGGAAACCTAGCAGTAGTCCCCGGGAACTAAGTCCACTAAGGGACTTAGTTCTCACTTAATGGGAACGAAATCCACTTAACTAAAGTGGACCCATGCAAGGTGGGAACCAGCTCCACTTTCTTATGGGAAATTAGTACACACTCAAAAGTATAAAGTGGGAACTAATTTTCAAGAACAAAAATTAAAAAGAGAGATTATTTGATTTTTATTTGATTATTTAAGAAAACTGAATTTCGAAACAACCTGACACTTTTTGATTCAGCTTTCGAGTTTTCGAAAATAATCAAATATTCGAAATTTTAAAAATGTTGTTATTTAAATTTGGTATCTCGGAAAAAAGTTTTTTGTAAAGAAAAATCTGATAAATTAAACCGATTAGTCCAAATCGAAATAAAGCCGAATGGGCTTTATTTCAATTTCTTAAAGAAATAAAGCCAAACTACAAATTATTTCTTTTTTGAAAACGCAATAAAGCCAAATTTTTTAACTTTGGTCTTATTTCGTTTGGCGTTATTTCACGTCAGCTCTAAAAACAATAGCAAAATTATTTTATTTTCAAGCAATTCACATATTTTTCTTTGTTTATCTTGTTTTCAGTTGTCATTTTTCATCTTAACACATACAAAATTCATACGAACAACCATTTTTAAATCCTGACAACCTGCGCAGTATCTATAGTATGTGCACCTAATTGAATAAACTGTCTATTGTTTAATAAATTTAATAATAAAGTACTACCTACATAATTATGTATGTTGCTACCTATACTTATGTTTATAGAATTTTTCCAAGTGCATCTAACCATATGAACCGAACTGTATACGCACATTTTATGCACTACACGCTAGAATTTATGATGATCAAATTATAACAGACCTTATACCTCATTTAAATGACAATCATCATTGATGAGTGCTGGTTTTAAATTTGTGGACAGAACTTCAAACCCAATGAGCCATATATTTGTAAGGCACAAACTATATTCGATTAAACCACCAATACGCAATACCTAACCTATGTATGTACGTCTACTTCCTTATTGTTGAGACAAATCCCGGTGGAATTTTATAGGGGGAGTTTGTTGCACGGTAAAAATTTAAAAGGAGGAACAAATCAAAAAAAAAAAAAAAAACAAAAATCAAGGAAGCAATTGAATTGACTTGCCAATAATGATCAATCAATGGACAATTGACATGCGGTGAGTTGCAAAAAGAACGCCTGTTGTAGTTTAAATCAACACCCTTTCCTCGTTTAAAACCCAACTGTATCTAGTAGCTATGTAGGTTAACAATGTATTCTAGAGATCTCTTTTGGTTGTTGTTTTTTTTTTTTTAATTTACAATGATAATCATTGCATTCTGATATTATTTGAACTCGTGGTCGTGATGATAAAAACTTGGCAATTGTCTAGTTGTCATTTGTATTGAGTGATGACTGCGGACACTGCAGTCATAAATCAAAAATGTATCTATTTTTCGTTAAGGAACTCAAGAAAAAGGATTATGATTTGAGAGGTTCATGAAATTTAACTTGTTTTATAAACAAAGCCATAAGCAATAAATTCCAGGATTGAAATTCAGTGTAAAATAGAAATGAATTCATAACAAAAGGCAAACGTGCGTGTGTGGCGTCGTGTGTCGTTAAAATTAATATTTGATTGCAAGGGGAAGCTTATCAGCTTATGTGAGTGCGCTCTACACACATTTCCGATTGATGAAAAATTACTCCGAAAAAAATAGGTTTTATGTTCTATGTTTATTAGTTACCTACCTATCACAAACCAAAAAGTATACTATTATGTTATTAATTTTGCAATTATGTTAATAGGAATGATGTTTGCACTGGATGGATGTGCAACTTTGGAATATTTTCTGACAACATATTTGAAATAGAACAAATTGAACGTGAAACTATAAATTCTCCAAATTATACAATTTCGGGCTCAGGGTTTTAAAATTCTAATGATGGATGTTTTAATTCAAGCAATGTAATGAAAACAAATTCCCACCTACTTTGCTTTTACATTATTATGCATAGTTTTCGATTGCATGTTGGAACTGTTTCATTCCTTTAAGATATGAAAAATCATTACTTACTCCAAATTCATATTTGGAAAAAATCCAATCGAAAACATCAGAAGAACATACAAATTCAATAAACATAAAATGTAGAACTGGGTTGCATGAAATCCATTGTAGGTAAGGCTCTCCCAAAGCAACGCGAAACATTCGGCGTGGCGGAGTAACATTCGCCGGTGTTCTAAGGTCTGGACACTCTTATTTATCACCATATGTAAATAAATATTACCGATTTTCAATTGTAATACGTGGATCGTGGATATCAGATAGATAGGTGGATGGCAGATAGAGTAAATCCAAAAATTCTCTGCAACAGTGTCGACAGACTTGACTCCCTGGCCCGATGTGTCAATAATATTGTTGATTTGATAGACTTCTTTGTTCTTGGCAGCACAAAGAATGACTCGTTCACTCAGCCAATCTTGATTCGTATGATTTGTTTTTATATGTATGTTGAAACAACATTTTTACCAGTTCTTCTTTTTAAGTCACTGAATTGCAGAATATATGCTGGAGTGAAATTCTTCCTGATGTCATATCGATCGTTGATGTCTGCCCGTTCAAAATGTTCAGCAAATTTATCATGCTTTGGAAATGTTGCAATTGGGAGTATCAATAAACTGCATGTTCAACGGCAATTTCAAAACGGAATGCGCAGTTCTTCCACATGTTAGAAATGTCGCAGTTATTGCATACGATGCCACAGTTTAAGCTTTCTCATTTTGAGAACGAATTGTTGTTAGGAAAATGTTTGCAGTTCCCCGATATTGTATCTATTATTTTATCGTAAATGTTTTTTGCTCAAGAATTAGCCTAGCAGCATATCACCCCACATAAGACAAAATATCACCCGTATTGTAATATTTTTCCCGACACAATTCTTAATCGAAAGAAACAGCATCATGTCGATTCGGCGATTTCATTCACAATTCATTTGCTAGCGATAACTCAACACAAATCTTTGAATTTTTCTCGCGTTATCCTTGCAAAATATTTTCAGCCATGTGCGAACTAAATCTCTTCCATGTTTCCACCAAGCATTAAACCGAGATTTAGCAAGATTATCACAAATCTCCTTGAAATCTACAAGATTTACCATACAAATTTTAATCTCCTCAAATGAAGATTTCAAATAAAACTCATTCAAATCTACTTGGAAACATTAGTTTGTCAAATCAAACAAACTTTTTTTCGAAGAATAATTGTGGAACCGACCTATTTTCGTTCATTGACAGATGAAAATGTAAACAAAAACTATTTATCTCACTTACACTTCATATCAAAAATGAAACACCATTTGAATGTTTTTCCATAATCCTCTTTTTGTGCAGTGGAAACACCAAACAAATCTCATTACCTAAATCTCGGTTTAGTGGTTGGTGAAAACGTAGTATTAGACCTGAAGAAGAGCAGGCTGTTAATCAAACAATCACAAAAAATTTGTTTTTGTTTACTATGTACTTTCACAAAGGGCAGCCATCTTGAAATTTGGAAAGCTGCGCCTGATAATACCTTAGATATCTGTACTGTGTGTATGTACCTACAGCTAAAACGTATCTCTAACTAAAATTGCTTTCCTGACAGATGCTAAAATATAGTGAGTTTAGGTTTCATGGGGATGTTCTTCGAAAAGAAGCCAAGCGGGCTTTTATTTTTCAAGTAGTTGACTCTTTCGTCTCTGCAGTTCAACAACACGGTTCAGATCGCTCAAAATCCAAGGAAGATCGCTTCCGTTCAGGAGTATATCACCCTTTTTTCGACTTCTAAGCTTTTAAAATCTCAATTTCTATTTCTTGCATTATTTCTTCAAGTTGCTGTTTTCGATAGATAGATTCAAAAACAATTTGAAAGTGACAGTTTTTGTTTTATTTTCACAAAGAAGAATGAGCATTTTGGTCTTCATCGTCTCGTCTCGTGGCCAACTCTAGTCTATACAAAAAAAAATTATGTTCTAGGGCTAAGCTTTCCAACGATATGCACTCCGCTCCACTTGAATAGAAACAAACTTTTTGTTTACTGTCTGAGCATGTAGCGCTTTGGTAAATTTATAAATTCAACTTTTGTTTTTAGTTCCTAAAAGAGGAATTTATTGCGAATAAAAATGCAGGGACAGAACAATTAAGGAAAATACCATAAGGTTATTTTTTTTTACCACTTTACTTAATACTTCATAAAATACACTGTTTTTTTGCGTCACTTGAATAGAAACAGTGTGCGTTTTGTCTCTATAGATTACGGTAATAAGAAAAAAAATATTCTTATAATAATAGCAGTGTAGATTCAAAATAATAATTGTTTGATCAAAGAAAAGATGGGCCGCGGAAAACTATTAAACCCTGCACAAAAAGCCAAAATAGAAGTACACGCGGAAAACAAGCTTCATCTACGCATAATTGCCAAAAAAATAAGTAGGAGTGTGAAAATTGTTTGGTCGAAACATAGAAATAAAGAAAACTATGGAAAAATATGTAAGGTAGGGAATCAAGAGCCACAACAGAAGCAGACCGAAGAAAGATAATTAGACTGGCTTCAAATTCAAGCGGCTCTGCTGCTAAAATCAAGGCTAAGAGTGGTATTACAGCTAGTCTTAACACTATTAGACGTGTTATTCGTGGGTCATAACATTTAAAGCGTCTAAAATTGAAGAAAAAACCAACGTCCAATCCAATACGATGACAGAATATAATATATTTTTGCAGGAAGAATATGACGTGGACAAAAGTGGTATTTTCTGATCAAAAACATTTACTTTAGATGGCCCGGACGGATATATTTACTATTTTCATGTTATGAAGAAGGAACCCAGGTTTCGGGAGCACCACCATAGCCGGGAAGGCGATGTAATGCCGTAAGGTGCGATTTTCTGGTTTGGAACAATTGATCTGGAGTTTCCCACATTGAAAATGACGGCAAACTCCTAAAAGGAAATATTGCAAGAAGCTTTACCTAAGTTTACCGACGCCTTTGGACCAATACCATGGACATTTCAACAAGACAACGTGCCAATCCTCAACACAAGGATCATTAACAGTTGGATATCCGACAAAAATGTTACCTTACTTCAATGGCCACTGTATTCTCCGGACCTAAATATTATTAAAAACGTATGGGGATGGATTGTTCGTAGACTTTACGATTCTGGCCGACAATATGAGGACAAAGAATCACTTACTGCTGCAATCAAAGAGGCATAAGGTTTTGTTCAGTCTCCAACAGGGTTTTTCAGGTTATGTATTTCAAAAAAAATTAAATGAAAATATGAAATCAGTGTTTTAAATGAAGTAATTAGAAAAGTGATAAGAAATAACCTAATGGTATTTTCTGGAATTATTCTGTCTGTAGTTTTATTCGCAATAGATCCCTCTTATAGGAACTAAAACCAAAAGATGAATTTATAAATTTACCAAAGCGCTACATGCTCAGACAGTAAACAAAAAGTTTGTTTCTATTCAAGTGGAGCGGAGTGCATATCGTTGGAAAGCTTAGCCCTAGAACATAATTTTATTTTGTATAGACTAGAGTTGGCCACGAGAGGAGACTCTGCGAGACTTTTGTAAGTCTCCACTCAGTCTCGTTAAAATCGAAAATTTTCAGTCTCGTTTCGGTCGCGTATAATTAAGTCTCGTGTCCGAAAAATACGATTTCCGGACAACCTAGGTTTTAGTTCTACTTGATTGGAACGAAATATTTTACATTATAGTTTGAATACGTGCAGAAGAAAATAAATATTTAACTGAAATTGTTTTTTTTTTTAAATTTATTAGACTCTGTAAATTTCGGTTCAAAAATACAGTCTCGTCTCGGTCTCGTCGCGGTTGCTTAAAAGCCAGTCTCGTCTCGTCTCGGTCAAGTCATGCAAAACCGAATTTGAGACCGACAATTTTCTCGTCTCGTGGCCATCCCTTGTATAGACACAAAGCTGTAAACCATGGGGCTTAGGCAGTATATTGTATATGGCAACAAAGATTGCAATGAGAGCAAAAATGAATTGCAATAGTGTTCCATTGAGATGACAGTATTGGTTTGTTTTGATAAACTGAATAAACCCCAAAATAAAGGAACTTTTATACCTACCAATGGCCAATAATGGCGAATAAAATCATGGTTCGCGAACGTATGAAAATTCTACTTTTTACTTACAATTATAATAGTGTATATAGGACAAGTTTAGGATTCGTGCAAAAAAAAAACTTGAGATAATAATCTTCCCTAACATTACGATGATAGAGAACGCGAAAAAAGTGGGTCTCGAATTTCTGTCTGTCTGTCTGTACCTCGACCTGCAGCTTAAACGACAGAAGCGATTTTCTTCAAACTTTGGACTTTTTTTAGCTCAAAAAATAACGGTACTTGCCATACAACCAATATGCAAAAATTGATTTATTTCAAAAACGGCTCTAACGATTTTGAAAAAAAAAAGAATTACGAGCTACTTTAATTACTACAGTTAATATTTTGGTAGAAAAAAAATTAAAACGGTTATTAACGGTTCCTGTCATAGAACCGATTTTTTTTGTTTTCAAATTTCTCGTTAAAGGCTATACCGATTTCAACCAAATTTTTTATGTAAGAGGTCCTTTATAATTTTAACAATTTTGCATATAAAATTTTTCAAAAAAAATTATTTTTTGATTTTTAAAAAAATATTGAAATTTTTTGTTCGAATATTCAATATCTTGAAAACGGGTGAATGATTTTTTTAAAATTTTGTGAAAAATTGTATTTAAATAATAAAAGTTGGCATACCAAATTTAATTTTTTTTAAATTTACAAGAATTTTTATATATACAAAATTATTAAAAACAAAAACCGCTCTAGCGATTTCTGATTTTTTTTTTTTATTTTCATAAATTCATATTTATCAAACAAATCAGATAGTATACTTTTGTTTGAGCTCTATCTGTTTAAGCTATTAAAAAAAAAAACAATTATATTAATTTTTAGTAATAATTTATATTTTTTATTGTTTTTAAAACTATATATGCACATTGTCAATTTTAAGCTACGTTCAAGTTGTTAGCTACGACAGCAAGTTTGAGCGATCCAGTCGTGCCCATTTTTGTATCCGATTTAGCGAATTTAACGTTCGAAACCTTAGTTCAAGAGCATAATTTTTGAATATAGACACAGAACTTAACCATGGGGTTAAGGCAGTATATTACAAAATATTTATAAAACAATAATTTGCAAAGTGTTTTTCTTACAAAAAAAGTACTCCTACGTTGGTTCACTCCATAGTATTCCTAATCATTTTCATTGGTCTCGTTTCTGGGCACTAGGTACTAAACAAAATTGTATGGCAGGCGCCGTTATTTTTGGTGCTAAGAAAAAATTATCACAAAGGTTGTAGCATTTCACATGTGTCAAAAGAAAAAAACACTGAAACGAAAGTCTGTTTTTTTGGGTAGTTGAAATGGAAATAAACTCCCATGAATAAGTTAATTGTAAACCACTTCAACATTGCTCATAGAACATAGTAACATAGCATTTTGGTGACCGAATCTAATTTGTTGCATTAAATTGTACATTTTAATGCAATTTGGGTGAAACAACCCTTATGGGTATGTTGATAAGCGTTTAATTTTTGTGTCATTCAAAAATTGAAAAAAAAAATCACAAATCAAGCAGTGCGTTTAAAATAGAACAGGTTTTCTACATTTCATTAATTGTTATGAAGAGAAGTGTTTCTTTGTTTGTACCACAAATTTCATGTTAATAATTTAAGAAAACATTCATTTGTCAAGAAGATTGACAGCTTGAAGAGGGTGTTTTATATGATGGGTTTGTGAGTGAATAAAATGAATTGTATTTGAACATCATGTTAATGATTTGACGTAATTAAGCTATTGCTTCAGTTTGATTTTTAAAAGGATTTGCGATTCACTATGTATGTATGTATAGGTATGAGTATTGTCACCTGAAGGACACAATATTGGGGAATTCTAGAATTTACCGGTAAAACTTAAAATTTTTCAGCGATATTGAAAAAAAAATCCCAAATTTAGCTTTCATAATTTATTCTGTTAAGGCTATCTTGAGTGAAAAGGAGAAGTCAACAGTCATGAAGTGTAATGAATCAATTTTCTTTGTTTTTCATTCCTACTTCAAATCTCACCAAATATCAGTTCAATTTAAAAGTGAGGTGTGCCCACAGTACACATATTGGGGCGTATTCATAGTCATTTTAAACCTGGGTCTAAGTTAAACATAGCTTTGGTTGAATTTTTGGACGTTGATTATATTTTTTTAAGCTTATCATTTCAAAATATTTGTAGCTATTTGTGTAATATACCAAGTTAATTATCTTATAAAAATATAAAAACAACAATTTGTAATTAAAATCGCTATGTATTCATTGAGCCAAAATTGTCTTAAACTGTAGTTTAGTTAAACCTGCGACTATGAATATGCCCCATTATCTTTCTAAGGTATTACACGGCACAGGCTTTCAGAAATTAAAAATGGTTATTCCTGTGATTTTTAAGTAAACAAAGAAAAATATATGAACATTTTATCGCACGAGACCAGAGATTAAAATGAGTCGAGTAATGTTCATGAACATCGATATCGAATACTCACTCTAAAATAGCGATTTCGAACACACAGAGTCAACGCAACCAATATGAAGTCAGCACACAAAGTCCCGGTCTACATTGAACGATTTTTCCAGTGCCGATCTTTTGTTCGTAGGTGAAGGGAGTGAAAAGTGAGGGGTAGGGATCAAATCGTTTGTACCACAAAACTCAGACGATTTTTCTAGTCTGTTTATGTTCTCTTTCGCCCTCTTTCCAGTTTTTTGTGTGTGTTCGGTGTCAGTGTGCCATTGGGTTGATGGTGTGAGTGAATATCAATGCAAAATGAAGAGCACAGAAATAAAAAAATGAAGAAGACAAAGAAAAAATCTCATGGAAAAAATCGTTCTGTGTGTACATTTCACACGATTTCTGGAAAAATCTTCGTGGAAATATCGGGCAATGTAGATCGGGACTAAGTTTGCTATTACACCATGCATATAGACGCGTGCAACTTCTTCGAACTTTTTCGAATTCTCTTGTTGCACGAATATTTTACCCACGCGACACACGGCAGATTTTCTTCCGTTTCATCTTTTCGAATTTGTTTTCTCTTCTGCACTTACATATGTTCGAAAAGTTGCACGCGTCTAGATGCATGGTGTAATAGCAGACTTACGAGTGTAGAGACAGAGCGATCGAGTATGAATGATCATATAGACAAAAATGGAAATGTTCGAACTGATCGAACATGCTCATTTTAATCTCTGCACGAGACCCACAATTTTCTTTGATTATGATAACATTCGCAGAACTGAACAAAAATAAAAACGCTAATAATAATATTACCTTGATGTGCGCTCTTCCTCTCCCAACATTTTAAAGGGTGTTGGGTTTAATCTTCTTGGCTAGAGTTTGACCTGAGTGTGTGAAGTTAGCCCTGTTTTTTTGAAATAGGAAATGTCAGCACGAATGCTCCCCAGTTTGACACAGGTCAGGAATTATTTTCATTCAAATGGAGTTTTCGAATGAATTGTAGTTTTTTTTTATGAAGAAAAAGAAAGAATCCGAACGAACAACATACAATTTGTGTGCGGCTTGTAAAAATGCTATATAGATGAACATGATCAGGTGACCTTGAGAAGGCCGTACTCAGTGGGGGATCACAGGGCTCTGATCTTGCTCCTACCTATCTTATATTACTGATTGGCACCATAAATTCGATGATAATACATTGTTTTCCACAGCAAGTTTCTGGAAACTCGCGAGCAACTAAGTTCGAATAATTAATTAATTGATTAGCAATTTGCAAAAAAATTCAGGTTTACAGTAGTGTTATTGCGGGAAATAACTAACATGTTTTCGATTATGTTGTATGTTTTGCCTGTTGGTTCTTGCCTGCATCAAAAAAGACTTGTGTTTGAATTAATGGAGAATTTAGTAGCGTCACACGAAGAGGTTTAGTTGCTGTTACGAGTTTTTTGGTTAACCTCAAATTTAATAAAAAAAAAAACGTTTTCTTGCATGTTTAGACCAGGGCTCTCATCGCGTAATTTTAAAGACGATCGTCGTTTAAACGATTGCAGTAAACATATCATAGCAGTGAATAATATCACAACCGTATCGTTCAATCGTGTCGTTGATCGCTTCAATTACTTACAGTTTGAGAACAACTTAAAACATCAAAAAACATACTAAATTAAAGGACAATGGGCAAATATGTATTGAGCATGGGCCCAGCACCAATAAGAACGGCCTTAATGTCGTATATAGGTACATGTACATGTATATAGGACATTATCCGATAACCGTTTGCCTAAGGTCGCTGTGTGATAAAAGTTATTTAAATATGAATAAAATGAGTTTTTAATAGAAACCGTATAGCACTGAACGATCCCTCGACACGAAGCGGTTTCAAATCGGCACGTATTGGGGTCTAGGGCACACAAAGTAAACGTAGGGTTCACCAGGGTTGTCAGATTGTGCGATTCATCGCCAAATGTGCGATTTGAAATTTCATTTGGCGACACGAAAATCGGTTTGGCGATGTACCCCAAAAAAGACGATATATTTAGTTTTTGGCGATTTAAATTTTTTGGATCGAAATCCTAATATTATTTTCTCAAATTAACATCCTTATAACTTTACATCTTTTTCATCGCTATTTGTGCTGAAAGCACCCCAAAACTGAAATTGTATCCCTTAAATAAATGCCGTGTGTATGTCAAAACAAACAACTTTGTTAGTTGACCAAATCAAAGAAAGATGGATTAGCACATTGCAAAATTTGCGACTGCGATATATGTACGTTCGCTCAAAACTGACTTTAAACGGCATGCTGTAAAATCTAGCCATGTTGCAAAGGCTATAAAAAGGATCCCATTGATTTTTATTTGTTTTTTTTAATATACATAATTTGTTTTGATATGGAAAAAAAGAATCAGCGGATTTTTTTTTTTTTTTTTTTCATTTTTAAATTTGGTGATTTGGGTTGAAAATTTTGAATTTGGCGATATAAATTTTAATTTTGGCGATTTCGCTTTTTAAAACCTGACAACCCTGGCGTTCACACATATTCGGTTTGTTTACGGTTTTCTGAACTTTTTTTAATACATTTTATTTAATTTTAATTATTAGTGAGTACAAACCGAATATCGTCTTTGTGTGAAGGGGTCTAGACGGAAACCCAAATCGAACCGAATACAGACCGAACCGAATGAAACCGAATATGTGTGAAACGAGCCTTAGGGTCACAATTTCTTTTTTCCATACTTTTTCTTTAATATTTTTTGTATTTTTCGCTCGATTTAGCTATTTTGGAATAAAGTTCTTTGGAACCATGACACACTCACTGAATTTTTTCAGATTTTTAAAGTTATGTTTAGGGCTCGCAAGCATCAATTTTATGCTAAAAGCAGTTCTTGGAATATTTAATTTGTAAAAAATACAAATATTGGTTTTTAAATAATATTTTTGATGTCAAAATCATCTTTGGAAAAGCAAAATAATTTCAATTTTTACCTCATTCATGAGGATAAAAATAGGTTTTGTTTTTAAGGTTCGTTTGCAATTCGTAAAAGTAAGACAAAACAACTCACAATTACCCTCAAAACCACCCTTATATATTATTATAAGGGGTTGAAATATTTTTAGCTTATTCCTTATTTAGTAACGAAGAAATTGGTATTATACTTATTACGGGCTAATCACAAAATAGATACAAAAAGAATATAAACAAAAAATATAATATTTTGTTTGCTTTTTATGGTACTAAAAGATTTGTAACTTAGTCAGTTCCTTACCGATTCTAAGTTTCTTTGCGGTTTTTCACAGAAGAATGTTAGTCTCTTTTTATCATACACAAAACTCGCTAATCCAGGTCCTTGTTTTAATCAAAAATCACTTAACAGTCCAGAATCAAAGCCAGGTCGTCGTTTTTGAACAAGTATTATTTTATATAAACTGTTAAATGTGTACTTGATTTTGTAGCTTTAGAAAAAAATTTATATAATTAAAAAAGGCCTGACATTCGTCTTTGAAAAACCACAAAGACATTTAAAATCGGTAAAAACCTGACTGAGTTAAAAATCTTTTAGTACCATAAAAAGGAAAAAAAAATATTCTATTTCTTGTTAATATTTTATATTTTTATTTTTATTAAATATTCCAAAAACTGCTTTTTGCATAAAATTGATGCTTGTGACCCCTTAACATAATTTAAAAAATCTGAAAAAAAATCAGGTAGTGTGTCATGGGAAAAAAAGAACTTAGTTCCAAAACATAGCTTAAATCGAGCGAAAAATACACAAAATATTAAAGAAAAAGTATGGAAAAAAGGAATTGAGTACGTAAAACTCATTTTAATCAAAATTAAATAACTTTTGTCACACAGCGATTTGGGACAAACGGTTAACGGATAATGAATGCATAAACATGGACCTACATACGTTATGAAGGCCGTTCTTATTGGTGCTAGGCCCAATTTGCCGATTGAACTTTGTTCTGTCAGAAATCAAAATGTATGTCATTTTAATTTAATATTTAACAGTTCATTTAATTAGATACGTGGATCCTTCAAAAAAGTAAACGGGCGAAAATGGATGGATGAAATTATACGAAGAAGAAGTAGATTCGTCTAAGCGACGTGCGTCGTTCAGTCGATTCATGTATTTTTGAGCTTTACGAAGTAATACAATCGACAAAACGACGTTATCAGACGACCATCCTCTTAAACGATGAGAGCCCAGAATATCTGAAATCACCGCATCAAAGACCTTCGAAAAAATAAACACCATCAAAAAATGTTGATTTTGTAAACCTGTGTAATTAATGTGTCATTACTTACTTACTTTACCTTACTTTTGATGGCGCTCAAAGCCCAGGATGGGCTTCGGCCTCAACTAACAAGCCCCTCCAGCCAGCTCTGTCCCTAGCTAGCCGCTTCCAGTTGCGCACACCGAGTGCTTTGATGTCGTCATTCACTTGATTGCGCCACCTGTTACGGGTTATTCCTCTGCTGCGTACCCCATCGGGGTTGGATTCGAATACTCGTCGGGCAGGTGCGTTGCTGTCCATACGCTCCATGTGCCCCTGCCGACAATGTCTATGTCATCCGCATATGCAAGCAATTGAACGGACTTATAGATTGTACCGCTGGTGTTGACATGTGCGTTGCGTACAATGGCTTCAAGAACGATGTTGAATAGGTTGCATGATAACGCGTCGCCTTGCCTCAATCCTTTCTCAACATCAAAATTCTTACCAATTTTGACAGAGCAGCGAGATTTCTCCATCGTCATCCTGCACAGGCGGACGAGTTTGACAGGGATGCCGAGACTCGACATGGCTCTGTATACTTCGTCCATTTTAACGCTATCATACGCGACTTTAAAATCGATAAAAAGGTGGTGTGTATCGATCTGGAATTCCCGGGATTTTTCTAAAATCTGTCGGAGTGTGAACATTTGATCGACGGTTGACTTGCCTGGCCTAAAACCGCACTGATAAGGACCGATCAGATCGTTGACAAAAGGTTTTAAGCGGTCACACATGATGGCCGACAAGATTTTATAAGCGACGTTAAGGAGACTATTTCCTCTGTAGTTGGTACATTTCAGAACATCTCCCTTTTTATGGATGGGGCACACTATACCGAGGTTCCATTCATCGGGCATACTTTCCTCCAACCAAATTTTGCAGTTGAGCTCCTAGACAATTCATCTCCGGCTGATTTAAATAGTTCGGCTTGTTAGCCATCCGCACCAGCAGCCTTGTACGACTTAAGTTTGGATATCGCCAGCCGCACTTCGGTTAGGTCGGGTGGACGGAATTCTTGGCCATCATCGTCCAAGTTGAATGGAGCGTTCTGCCTATTAGCGGCATCTTGGCTGTCTTCGCCATTAAGCAGTCTAGAGAAGTGTTCTTTCCAGATCCTCAGCACTGACTGTGTGTCTACTACCATATTCCCACTCTCATCTCGGCAGGCTTCCGTTCTAGCCTTGAATCCTTGGGTGGATCGCTTCACCCTCTGATACAATTTTCGAACATCTCCCCTACCGCTACAACCCTCAATAGACTCTACCGCCCGCTTCTCGTGCTCTCTCTTTTTTCTCCTGAGAAGTCGGCGTTCCTCTTTTCGTTTCAGCCCGTAGAGCCCCCGGGCCACTCTCTCAGCAGCTCTTGTTCGAGTCTGCAGCATTGCCTGGTAGGCCTCGTCCTTAGCTGCATGCGCTAGCCGGCACTCTTCATCGAACCGGGGGTTTATTTGTATTCGCCTAGTGAAACCCAGCACATCAGAGGCGGCACTTCTGATGGCTTTTTGACAGTGTTCCCACTGAGTTACGTGGTCTGCAAAAGTTCTGGCGGTCTCTTGCGATTTAAGCTTCTCGACAACGAATCTTTTCACAGCATCTGCTCTGCGTTGTCGCGTCATGGATATCCGCATACGTAATCTAGCTACCACCAGGTAGTGATCCGAGTCAATGTTGGCCCCTCGGAACGTTCGGACGTCCAAGATACTGGAAGCATGTCTCGCGTCTATCGCAACGTGGTCGATTTGGTTGACGGTTACTTGATCACGCGACCGCCAAGTCCCCTTGTGTATATTGAGGTGTGGGAAGTAGGTGCTTGAGATGATGACATTTCGCCCCGCCGCAAAGTCTGCCAGCCTGTGTCCGTTGCCGGAAGTTTCGTCGTGTAGGCTGTGTCCTCCGACTATCGAACCAAAGATGCCCTCCTTTCTGAATCTTGCGTTGAAGTCACCAAGAATGATCTTCACGTCGTACTTCGGGCACATATCATACGTTGTCTCCAGGAGATGGTAGAATGCTTCTTTGGCTGAGTCCTCTCTCCTTTCATGGGGGGCGTGAACACAAATCAGCGAAATGTTCTTAAATTTGCCTTTGATGCGGATTGTGACCAGGCGCTCGCTTACACTTCGGAAGCCCAAGACTTCTTGCCTAAGTCTTCCCCTAACTGACTCTGTTCCTTCAAGCACCCGCCGTAGTAGATGTCACACGTTTTCAGTCTCCGTATGCCCTCTCCATCCCATCGCAATTCCTGGATGGCTGTTACGTCAGCCTTTAGCCTGTCCAGGTTCTCCACTAATTGTTCGGCTGCATGTGTTCTGTATAAGGACAGGACGTTCCACGTGCAGATCCGAAATTCATTGTCCTTGTTTCGTTTTCTGGGGTCGTCAACTTTTAAATCATCCATATCCGAGGCTTGTTGTTGTTTCGGAACAACTTTTTTTTACGTGATAGGGAAGTTACCCCGACGCACAACCCCCGACCCGGAGGGCCAGACCCTTTGTATAACTCCAAGGGTAGGGAGTCGGATAAACCGCTCCTTATAGGCCTGAGCTACAAATATGTCGTAGTAGCCCATATAAAGTGTTCACTAAGTAGTTTAACCTAACTGGAACTGTAGACGCCACCGTTGTTTCCATCTAGAGAATTCGTTCGCTGCCGCCTCGATGAAAGGAGAAGTGCCTTAGTGGGAACACTCCTCTCCCCTCTCTCGTTGGCTGTCCCCAACAGCTTTCCACGGGGATTTAAACCCCGTCTCCAGCTGAGGCACTAGACACCCGATGTTCACCACTAGGAGGTGATAGTAGGAGTTGGTAGATAGAGGTGGGTTTTGAGAAAAACCTGTGGACGCTTGTGTCCTCTTGAATGCACATAACTACCCTTTTGAACATCTTAATGTGCATTGGTCTTGCTTAAAAATAATGTTTTCAAACTAGTATAACTTTGCTGACTGCAAGTAAAATTCAAGAATCAAGATTTAAATTAGGTAAGATACAAATTTTATTTTTGGAAATTCGTAAAATGATAAAATTTGGTAAAGCGATTAGGCTTAAGGTGTAAGCAAAGGTATCAGATTTGATTTGAGATTTTCCATTACATAGGTTTGTTTATAGACTTTTCTTTACACTACTCAATTCCCCGAGATATGATTTGAAAAATCAAATGCCTTTTAGTCAGTAATCATTAAATATCAAATTTGAAAGGTTTTTAGAAAAAGAAAACAAAATTGGAGCCGTATTTTGCGTATTTTGTTTAGAAGTTCTTATATATGTACATACTAAACAGTTTTATCTTTTTGGAACAATTGTTTGACCACTTTTTGAAACCTGAAAATTGGGGCTCCATCAAAAATCGTATTTTTAGCTCAAAAACGGAGGTTTGAAAATTTAACAAAAAAAATATTGGTACAAGCTGGAACAATTTTAAAAAATTACAATTTCAAAAAAAGGGGTGCTAACTTAATACACTCGTTTGACTTTAAAAGAAATGTGAAAAATCGTTTTTTGTACAAGACTTTTGAGGAAGAATAAAATACAAAGTTCATCTCATTAATTTTTTTTGTATTGTATAGGTAGGTACTTACAAACCTTTTCGGGAAGAGGAAAACTGATGTTTTTTTTCTATTAAAGAATGAATGTAGAAAGGGTTGTTTTGCACATAAGGTTGAAATGAAGTGGAAAACAATGGTCAACACAATGGATCAACGTTACGCGTACGTGCATATAATTCCTTCAGTTTCTTATGTTATCTTAATAATTTTTGTTTTAATGTTTTAATTTTGCGTTTTACAAAGGGATGCCGAATTTTATTTGTGTTGCAAATTGTTTTCAAAGTGACTCATCTTTTTATATTGTCATGCCTTTTTTATGCTCGACTGTGGTTAGTTTCGGTTTTAATTTTATCCAAACAAAGTGTGTTTACCTACCTACTCTGAAAAATCGATTATCTACCTAAGAGAACATTGCAAATATTACCAACTATATAAATACACGGACCATACTAAGCTATAGGTATAAGTTTCCAAGGCTTTGAGATTAAAACACACACCCAAACCCACCCCGCAGAACTTGTGCTATGTATGTCTCTTTTTGAAATAAGTATGGTAAGATCAAACCAAATAATTCCTTGATGAGAGTTGGCCAATTGAAAAGTGGTGGAAAACAATAGAAATGTACAAAAATGATGACGGAGCGTGCCGGAAGATGACACGTGGCACTTGCATTATTGTGAACATTATGGTATTTCAACGTAACGATTTACATAGGAACCTTATGTATATCGCAGAAGAAGAAAGGGTATAACATATTTTTGGCATTAGATATTATATGTTAGAGGGCATAAAGGAAACGTATTCCTAGACCTACTTATGTATGTACATAATATTTTCAAAAAAAATAAAATCATGCTCAAAAAAATCATGGCCGACATCATTTGGAAGGTAGAGAGTATGCCGATTTATATAAGGAGTTGGTACATGATAAATTTACGGTTAAAGATATCAATAAAGAAGAAGGTGGAGTACAAAATGGCGAATGAGGCAACAATCTTTTGGGAAGCCCTTTATAGACGACCTTAACGAACTCTCCGAAATGAAGATCAAAGATTTGACTTCCTTCCTCAACGCGACGAAATGGATCTAGGATTGACTTCGGTTTCTTTTTGCACCATCTTCTTCGTCAAACTCCTTTGAGCGCGAGCTAGCAGACTACTGGTTTTTGAAGGCGGCTCATGGTGCTCGAGGACCGGACGATCACACGATTCGACCGATCTCCGCTTCAATACCAGTCAACAAGTTGCCTAGGTGGTACAGTTTTAATGGCTCTTAGTTGCGAACTTCGACCCCTTTGAGTGTTTTCCTATGTTCAAATCCAAGAAAGTTTCAATGGATCTAGAATTAACTTTGGTTTCCATTTGCACCATTTTCTTCCCCAAACTCCTATGACTGTGGGCTAGAAGACCACTGGTGTTTGAAGGTTGCTCATGGTGCACGAGGACCGAACGATCACACGGTTGTGCCAATCTTCGCTTTAATACCAGCCAACAAGTTGCCTAGTTTTCACAGTGTAGATGGTATTTAGTTGTGAACTTTGGTCATATCGGGTGTTTTTTCTATATCCAAATTCTTATTGAGTTTTGTCCCATGTCCAAATCCAATAAAAGCGTCTGGTCACACAGGCGGGTGGTATTTTCTCTGGTAACCACAAGTCATGCTGTATAAGTAGACGGAGGTGTACAGAGATTACCATATCCGAGTGTGAGACTAGATGATTACCCCAAGGGATCAGATCGTATGCGCCCTGGCAAATCAGCAAATTGCTTAGCTTAGCATACTGCAGCCCAACTCGGGCGTAGGCGATGATCCGTTGGGAGGTCTATCGCCCAACACCCTCATTTTCTTAAAAAAAAAAAAATTCTCTTAATACACAGGTCAACCGAGTTATGGGATCAAAACGGCGCATTACAGCGATAATTGGGTCATCGAGATAGGATGCTTGTGACCGCCATCTCTAACTACCTACCTTAAAAATGACGTACCACATAAGCCTTGGACAAACTGAAAGCGATCTAGGGTGGCGATCGATAACAAAAATGGATCATATTTAATTTGATAGACATTCTATTGGAGTACAGGCGGTAATGCATACTTACTGAATGCGATTGTACTTAAACTCAATTTTTTTGTATCACGATCTCTACCGTAGATCACTTCAGTTTACGCTTAGCTTTATTTTTAAAAAATCGATTATTTTGTCTATTATTTTGTCGCTTTTTATAGCCAATTTGTTCAATAGTCAGTTCAAAATCAAATAGTACCTATACTTATTCTTCAGATAACGCAAACATTTGTTCCATCGCTTTAGAATTTATTAGTCTGATAGCTTAACTGATGATTGAAAATACTGCTTTTATGGCTAATTTTACAATAGTCAGGTAGACCTCAGATATTTCGAATATTGTACAGGATGAAATTCTGCGTCGATACCAGCAATAAAGTTATAATAAGTATAATAATAATATAAAAGTTAAACTGATGATTGAAAAATCGGCTCTTATAGGGAAATAAACGATTTGAGACAGATCTTTAGATTCGTGAATATCTAATCTTTACAAAAACTAAAGTTTTCCTACATCAGCAGGTTTGTTGCTATGGTAAAATATATAAGTTGCCTCGACTTGCCTTTCTAAAGAGAAGCAACAATGGATATTGTGAAAAATGGTCTTATAGAAAAGTAGGTACCTAATCATACCGAACCCCAAAAGGAGTTATTCCGATGGGAAGAGGTGGACAAAAATGTATTTTCTGAAAGTGATGATTTTAATTATCTTTCAAGCGGTGGAGTGCGTAGTGCACAGGACTGCTAGGACTGAGCAAATCTGATATGCGTGGGTTCGAATCCTATGGTGTGCATAAAAAGTTTTTCAAATAAAATTGGATTAAAGCTCAGCACCACAAAAAGGAGACTGATGAGTGAAAAAGTGGCAAAGCACGAAATAGCTATATCTCCAGCCAAACAAATTGTTGGTAGCACCTTAAAGTTGTTGTTGTTGTTCAAAGATTCGATATTAATTATCTTATATTTATATTTCTCAAAATACACCAGAATTTTTTCGCCAGCGCAAGCGCCTGCTGCAAGTAAGTTATCAAACACAACCATTCCGAGCCTGGTATTGCTTGAAGATAAGTCTAAAATTAACCATGTTTTTCATTCACAAAATCAATGAGACGATAGGGTAAAAGACCAGCCAAAATATCATCATAGAACCCACACATTATTCTCCACTATCGTTCTAATCTGAAGTAAATTAAATTAAAGCTATAATTAAATTAGACTTAAAATTTACATTACCTATATCAATGGCCAATTTTTCAATAGTCAGTTAAACCTCAGATAGTACACTTATTCTTCGAATAAAACAAACATTTGGTGATTCAAAAATTGGCTCTAAATCTAATTAAATATACCTGCACATACATACTCGTATGTTGGTTGGCTAAGTGTGAAAAATAACCAGATTCAACTTAAAGTCTAGATGACCAAACATATCACAAAATTATGTCGTTTTTTCTCTAAGGACGAGGATAAAACTGTTGTTTACTCGGGCGTATATGCACTTTTTTATTTCTTTAAACATGTAAGAATATTTAATAAATGTTTGCTTGTGCATGAATCATAGAAGGTGCTGTGTCGGTAAATCCTTAATGCACAAATATGTATGAATTAAAGAGCATACATTTCGCTGTGAGTTCTAAAATCGTTTACATACATACCTATTTATTTAGTAACGAACCATTAATAAATAGTGATTCTGTTTTAATATCATCGCAATTAGTTGAATTTAATTAAGATTCGTTTTTACCTCGAACAATTTTGCAGATAAACAAAAAAATGTGATGTTTTAAGCATTGCAATGAACAAAAACAAAATGGTGACGTTATTCAAGCAAACAATCAAAACAAACAAATGCTTTGTTTCAATTGGTTTGTTATTAAAAAGAAATGCATTTTTTTTTAATTTCCAAAAGCTTTTCACAAATTTGCAACACGGCCAGATTTGACTTCAACACTCGGAAAAGTATTGATACCCGACTCAAGAACTTTATATAGGGCTGGCCACGAGACGAGACTACGAGACTTTTGTAAGTCTCGTCTCGGTCTCATTAAAACGAAAATTTTCAGTCTCGTCTCGGTCTCGTGTAATTAAGTCTCGTCTCGATCTCGTCTCCGAAAAATACGATTTCCGGACAACCTGTTGATTATTGGAACGAAATATTTTCGATTATAGTTAAAATACGTGCAGAAGAAAATAAATATTTAATTGAAATTAGATTTTTGAATTTATTAGACTCTCGTTTCGTCTCGTCTCGGTCTCGTCATGCGAGACTGAGACCGAGACTTTTCTCGTGGCCATCTCTAACAATATATCATTTATCCACCATTATCTTTTGACGGCCACTTTGATTTTGGACCGTAACTCGCGTATTTTTGATCTTAGACAAAATATTATTATTAGGTCCGTTCCTTTACTTTAAACTTCTGTGATTTTCTGTGCATTTGTGTGATTTTCAGTCCAAAGCCGTTCCCATACTCAATAATTTGACAGTTTTTTACAAAAAACAACACTCACGAGAGAGTAAATATTTTTCCCCTACCTGTGATTTTCAGTCCGAGAAATTTCTTCGGACTGAAAATCACAGCACAGCAAAATGTCAATTTGAGAGCAAAAGAATGAAAGCCAAACATCTTGCCTTACTTGTCCAGCACATTAGGTAATACGGAATTTGGTTGAATTTGCGTTCCCGTACTTTGGCACAGTTATGATATTTTTGAGAATATATCAACGTTGCTCTCCAAGATCTGACAGTTTGTGATTTTCTGTGCACAAAGTAAAGGATCGGACCTATTATTTAACAAACTTGTATAGAAAATTCGATTTTTCGCTAATTGCTATTTTTTTAAAGTTACAGTGCGTTTTGTTTATAAATGTGGCTTTTCATTTTTTATATTTTTCTTATCTCGGTTTTGTCAAATAAAAAAAAATTGTCACGTTAAAAGTTGTAACGATTTCACCTATATGTTTGTTATTCTCGCTCTGAAGCGCATATACAATCGAAAAACCCGTACACGAGACAATTTTAATCAAATAATCAAGGCTTAATTAGCCTTAGATTTTTCGAAAAAATGACATCAATACAAATGGGAAAAATACCGAGTCTTTTGTTTTAAAGAGTATTACTACACGACCCAAAAACCACATATGTGGTTATATGTGATACCTAGTGCCGCCATTTTATTTTTTACAGTCGTTTTAGACAAAAATGTCTTAAAATGGAAAAAAAAATATTAAAAAACAGCAGAAACACTTACAATAAAGTACTTTACCATTGTGAAAGCCAGTAATCTGTTAAATTGAATTATTCACGCCAACAGTTTTCGAAAAATTTGCATGCAAACTCAAAAGTTTGGTAAAAAAACGAAAAAAAAGTTTAGAACAATTTTTTTCAAAATTGTGAAATACAGTGCTAAATTTGGTTCTAGAATTCAATGCTTACATTAATTCTGAAACGAACACAAAAAACCGAATGGTTTTAGGTCTTCGAGTTTTTGAGAAAATTGAAAATTACTAAAAGTACTTTTTTATGAGATTTTTATTTTTTTGCTTACTAATATAAATAGAGTATGCTAGCACCCAGCATTCCGGTGCGGCCGGCGTATAAATAAATAGTGAGGTATGTAAGTATTTTGAATGTAATTTGCAAGTATTTTGAATGTAATTTGTTTTTTTTTTTTTTAATTTGTGGGTTCTTTCCTCAATTTTGGGCGATTTTTCCAAACCAAATTTCAACGGAATTTATTGTCAATAGTTTTCTTTAACAATAGTTATTGTCAATAGTTTTCAAGGATTGTTACTCCCTTTTCGGGGCCTCAGTCCCGCTCACGCGCCTCCGTCACTCCATCACTTAGGGTAAGCTCAGTCGCCAGGCAGGCGCCTATATTGTCAGTTAGTGTGCTTTCAGTTTATTTATAAAAAAAAAACAGTACCTTTTTTAACTTCCTTTTTGGGCCTCTGTCCCGCTAAATTTTGAAATGTAAAGTATTTTTTGTTAAAAAACTAATAACGGAAATAACTTGAAACAAATAATAAAATAACAAGTTTCTGGCTTATAAAAAACCTATAATTTTAGCATTGTTATTGTTGCCGTTGTTTTTTTTTTTTTTTTTTTTTGTCATTTAAAGTAATCTTGTAGAGAATTGCCTCTCCCGCCTAAACGGAGTGAGATAGACCCACGGCCAGTAATACAAAATGTTTGCATTGAGCCCCTTTATACAAATCCGTTATTATTTTTCTGCGCTGCCGTAGTGATCGTACTCCTTCACATTAATCCTTAAGTTGAAATCACCGTTTATATCAAAAAATTAAAAAAAAGTAGTTAAAGTAATTTTTAATTTTCTCAAAAACTAGAAGACATAAAACCGTTCAGTTTTTTGAGTTCGATTCAGAATTGATATAATAATTGACCACTAAAAGCCAATTTAGCACTCCATTTCACAACTTAAAAAAAAGTCGTCTAAACTTTTTTTTTTCATTTTGTTATCAAAATTTTGATTTTCCATGCAAATTTTTCGAAAACTGTTGACATGAATAATTTAATTTAAATTCAAGATTAAAGAATATATTCAAAAACGGTAAAGTACTTCATTGTTAGTGTTGCCGTTGTTTTTTAATATATATTTTTTTTTACAATTTAAGGCCTTTTTCAATTGCCCCTACCTCCTGAACGGGGTGTGATAGACCCCCCTCCCATAGTAAAAAATACTTTTTTTAACCTTTCTACAAAAAACGTTATCAATTTTTGGCGCCAAAGTTAATGTACTCTCCAAAAAAAAAATAAAAATAAATGTTCAAATATCGTATTTCTAAATTTCACGTGATTAGGTACTATTTTCGGTTTCAACATTAAATGGTCTTATCTAATCATAGTCAAATACTAAAACCAGCATGGTTCTAGGACTTTTACTTTTTAAGATATTAAATAAATTCATTCATGTCTTAGTATAAAGTAAGGTACCTACCCATCATGTACCTTCATACATATTGACATATAGGTAAGATAAATAGTCCCCTACTCTAATTTTAACAATTAGTTAGGTTCATATATTGACTTACATTAAACAAATTGGAGTGATATATTAAGGTTTATAAGACACTTATAAGAACGAAGCTATCGCATGTTTTCACAAGGTCACATAAAAGAGTCTCGAAAAGTGCTCGCTTTTTTAAAAAGCATATTTTTGCCCTTGTTATAAGAACCTACATTACAACACACCAACACCACACATCTTATCGAAACCATTGTCCATGATCAGAAAAGATATGTACATAATATTTTAGAGTGTAAATCAATGCCTCGTTCAGTGTTCACTTAAGAATCCATTCTTTGTCTATGATGAATGTCCATGTCCGTCCATACAACCGCAAGCACCCTTCTATGGTTCTACTATATGAGATACCTTTTGCCAGGAGTTGAAAAATTAAAAAAAAATATGAATAGCAATTAAAATAATGCGGCGAACAAGGCTGGCATGGATGGCGTGGCGAGGAAAATCCGAGAATGCCTTTAAATTCCGCTTGACAAACCTTGTTCAAAGTACTCGGAGTGTGTCAATTGTTAGTCCTTAGTCCCTCAGACCATCTAACACACCAAATTGTTATGGGGTGCAAAAATAAAAAAAAGTATCAGATTCAGAATAGAAAAGACGAGGGAATCGAAATTCTCCGACATTGGTTTCATGTTCATTGAGAAAAGTGTGGCATTTTACAGTGAATGCGTATGGGGAAGTCCTTATGCGCTTGTGCCGAAGCACGAGTTATATTTTGCAGCTAGGAACAGACATTTCGGAAGCAACAGCATGTCTGCTCTCGTGATTTGTATTCAGTTTGCGTCCGAACGTGTAACACTATTGAATAATAAGATCTTTAATTTGCAAACGCGTAGATTAAAGTATCAAATAATATTTCCAAATATAAAAAACAAGCAGTGCTTTATTAAATGTATAGTTATTTTTTTGTTTTTTAATTCGTGGTAATTGTTATGAACTTGAGGATATGGCGCAGTTATTGAAACGCACTAAGAAATCGTGTTTAAAAGTAAGTTTTTCCCAAAAAGACTATTTCCAAATAATTAAATCTCTTAATCCTTTGGAAGCAAAAAACAACTTAAAATCATTGTAATCGATTACATCCACTACCAAATTGCTATTTCTTAGCAACCATATGCGTGAAAACTAAAAGGGCATACCAAAATACATACAGAATATTGTTAATTACTCAATTGAAGAGTCAGAAAGGTTACATACCAACTTGTTTGAAAAGGATTAAATTCTATTGAGATAAAATATAAAAGAAGTCAATTTACGAAATGCTTTAAAATACCAACCTAAGCGAAAACTCAGTCCGACAAGGATAAATTATTAGACGCATTAAGTTCAACTTTGTAGGTATTTCTATATAAATTATTACTGTAATTTAAGCACACGACACAAATTAACTGAAAAAAAAAAACAGATACGTTCTCGAGAGATCGTTATCCTAAAAAAAGGTTAAAAGAGAAAATAATAAGTTTCGACTTTCGGCTACCTTTTTTGATTTGATTTTGAGGAAAGAGTGCGTCATAAAAAGAATAATAAAATATAAGAAATTATAACAGTGCGAATAACAGTAAAAAAAAACTTTAAGTAAACAATGTAGGCAAACAGTGATTCAAAAAGAGCTTGATGTGAACTTCATCGTTTTGTATGCCTTGTTAGCGTTGTTTTTGTTTTTTTTAGACAATTTTTATTTTATGACAATTTAATTGTACCTACTTAAAGAATCAGGTAATATGAGGCAACTTTTGGGGAAATCGTAAACAAAAAATCAAGTTGAAAAGCTAAAAAAAATGGACTGAAGGAGTATAGATGCTAAATAAATAACCTTAATTAAGTGAACCCTTTTGGCCCTTTTAGGTAACATTTTACATCGTTGAACATATTTTGGGTACTCTTATTATGCTTGTGTATTTCCTGAGTAATAAACAATACTTTGGTAAATGGTTCCTGGGCATGTTCTAAAAAAATTGGTTTGGAAGAGGGCTCTATATCTCCCTTCGTTTATTCGTGTAGGTCATTTCGTAAGACATTAACTTAAAATGGATAACAAAAATAATTTAAAATCAAGAGCAAATCTAAGGCCCAGTTTTTTAGAGAAGAGTTACACTGGACCACCAGAGTTAGTTAACTCTGCAAATAAGTATATTTGTCTACAGTTAAGTAAACAAGCAGTTTTTCAGTGAATGATGAAGGCGGAAAGACCAAACAAAGTCTTAAGAAAGAATATCAAAAGCGATTGTTGAGTTCAACCAGAGCTAACTCACCATCATCGGTGAGATAACTTGGACTTAACCTTAAGCCCGCACCGACAAATAGGCTCTTACTATTGTGCTATAGTTTTTACTTGTGGTATAGTTACTATAGGGCAAGTTTTGGATTCATAAAAAAAATCGAACTCGAGATAATATTTTTCCCTAAGATAATACGATGATAGAGAACCTTAACCCATTTCCGGGAACGTCATATTTCTGGAACTTAACTGGTTATAAATTGAAATAAACTAAAAAGTGATTTTGAGAGATAGTTGAATTATCTAATCGACCTGTTTTTGGATTTTTTTTCTAAAAAATTATTTACGTGTTTGTTTTAGGACTTTCAAAATACGAGTTTTTGTAAATTTTAAGGAAGGATTTTTGAACTTTTGAAAAATATCGTCAACATTATAATTTTTCAAAATAATATCAACTATAGGTAAATAAAGGTTCAAATTATATTTTAAAATAATGCTGATGTATTATATATGAGCTTGCTTTCCAGGTTGGATGAAAGCATTACGTTGCGTTTTCGCAACGCTCGTCTAAGGCAGTAGCATTTGAACCTAAAACCAATTTTGGCGTTCGCAGCGTTTGTAAATGAGATTAAAAGGTTTTTTCTCGGAATATTGTGTGCTTATGTTTATAATGCAAACATTTTTGAAAAAAGAATCATAATTTTTGATTGAATCCTGTCCAACAAAAGGATGCATATTTTAGTTCTAATAAAAAAAAAATTGAAGATTGCTATGTATATTGGAAAACCCTGTATCACTTGACTTTATCCTTAGAAATAATTAGGCAGTGCATTTTGCGTATAGGAAACATCAAGGCTCAGGTCATTTTTCATATGAGCGTGGTCCCTATAAGACAACTGTGCTGTACTCAGGTACTATGAGTCGAGTGCATTTATATTCTAATTCCAAGAAAAAAAAACCCAATTGATAAATGCGCGCTGTATTGGAAAAACAGATTGCGAATATAAGTTTTTTGCATTCGACTTATGTTTTTTACTTATAAGCTGTGAGATGTGCGGTCAAGTAGTGTTTTTAAAATTATATCTGTGTTTATAAAAGAACGTTATAATATTTATATATCATTCACAATCTGTTCTTTTCTTGAAAGTGTATGGGAGATGACCCTTTCTATTTATTTTCTTACAGGTAATTTCAATCCTCTGCAATATTTGCAGAGTATGAATTAGTTTTTGACAGTGATATAGTCAATTTTATTTTTGAAAGCACAAATGTCTATGCTAATGTAGACAAAAATAATTCAGAACTGATGTCAATGAAATTCGTATTATTCATCAGAATAATATATTTGTCTGCAATGCATTCAGTGCTCCAGTTGGATTTATATTGGTCTAATCAACTAGTATTTCAAAGCGATATAGTAAATAATACCATAAGGCGAAATCGTTTCAAAAGAATCAAGTCCTATTTAAATGTTTGTGATAATAGTAAAATCGATCTCAGATAAAAGTTTGCTAAAGTTACAACACTCAACAATATGATCAATGAAAGATTTATGCAGTTTGTAATATTTTCCCATCACTTTTCAATAGATGAACGAATGATACCCTACTACGGAAGTCTTTCGATTATATTTTTATTAGAAGAAAACCCATTTGTTTTGGATATAAGTATTAGAATTTGTGCTCTATTTCAATTCATTCCGTAAGGTGGTGCAGGTTGTGAAAACTCCTCTGAATTCAGGTTGGGAGAAAATGTCGTACTCAGACTAATTTCGGAAATCAATATACCAAGTCAGCACACGGTTACTTTCAACAATCTGTTTACGTCACACAAACTAATACAGGCATTGCATTGGCAAACACTATGTTGAATTTAGAAAGTTTGCGATCGGAAACAAACACTGAACCTGTGATTCAAACGGAAGGAAAACCCAATAAAGTGAAAGCGTCTCCCATGACACAAGTGTTTCAACCAAACTGTTTTTTCTAAATATATTGTATAACTTATTACGAATTTCGTCATTATTTATTTTCAACAATCTTTTCATTACCCAGTGTCAGTGTTTCTATATTTAATTCATTTCTTAATAAAAATATTCAAATAAAATTGATTCATACTCCATGTAAACAAATTCTATTTCAATAATTTTATACCCCTTTCGGCGAGCTTTTCGAAAACGCAACGTGAATTTTCCGGAGAACCAGAAGCTTTTGCAATTTTTTTTCAAATCACCTCTAATTAGACCTAAAACAGATAGGGGCATATTCATAGTCGCAGATAGACCCAGGTTTAACTAAACTACAGTTTAATACAATTTTGGCTCAATGAATACAGACCGACCTTAATCAAAAATTGTTGTTTTTATATTTTTATAAGATAATTAACTTGGTCCGAAAATTCAAATAAACCTATGTTTAACTTAGACCCAGCTCTAAAATGACTACGAATACGCCCCACAGTGTGTTAAATTTCAAGTTTCTAAGTCAACTGGAACTGGTAGCCGACGGAAATGGGCTAACTAATATATAAAAATTTGTTTTTTTTTTTTTTTTTTTTTTTCAAAAACGGCTCTTACGATTTTGACAAAAAAAATTACAAGTTACGAGTGACCAAAATTTACCAATAACTTTTTTAAACGGTATCTGTCAAAGAAGCGAAATTTCAAATTTAAATTTCTCGTTTAGAGCTTCATTGATTTCCACCAATTTCTTATAGTTTAAACAATATTAATTATAAGAAATTTTGTGTAAAATTGTATTTTAATAAATACTTAAAGTTGACATATCTATCTAACTAATTTTCCTTTTTTTAATTATTCAAAAAATAAAAGTATATATAAAAAATTAATTGGTCAGAAAACCACTCTAACGATTTTTGATTTTTTTCCCCATAAATTCATATTTATCAGACAAATCAGATGGCAAACTTTGTATGAGAATATAACCAAATTCCCATAGAAAAATATAATTTTTTGTAAATTTAATTGGTGTCGTTAGTCATCGGCTGAAATCTAACGTGTTATGGCTCAATTCAACTACTTTTTACAAAAAGTACAAAAGTGAGAAATGAATATGTACACTTAGGACATCTGCTGCAAAAATTACACGAAAAATGTGTTCACAGACAATTTTAACGACCGTACCGAGATATTTATTTCTCACTTTTGTACTTTTTGTAAAAAGTAGGTATATGTTGTTAAGCCTTTAGAAAGACAAAAACAGACTAGTTATTGTTTTATTTTATGGACGAATTTTATTCTCAAAACCTAGTACGCTGCTGATGCGAAACGAAACTTTTGTCTGCGGTCTCAAACATGAAGAGATTAATTAATTGCAAAAAAAAAGGAAAAATTTTGTACCTACTCAATCGAACAACAAAAAAAATGAATGCTTTGGGCCATTTATCCCACGCGGAAATGGGTGGAGCTTACTCCAAAAAATCTGGAATAGTTATTGTCAATATCGCTCGTTGAATAGCGTACTGTACAACGAAATTTAATGGTAATGTTTTCGTAATGTCATTTTTGTGAACGCCTATTGCACAAAAATCGCTTCCTGATTGCAAAAATTATAGGTCATTGGATTCAAAACATCTCAACAAAGATGTATTTATTATGAATAGTTCACTTAACTTTTCAACCAAAACTCGTAAATTACGAGACTGTTAAGTCAATACTACGTTCGCACTGAATGAAATTGCGCAGTTTTGGAATATTTTATCGAAATCATCTTCACAATTGGGCAATCTCAAATAGAATCACTCAATTTAAAAATAATCTAAGAAAGAAATCAATTTCAATGAAATTGCCTACGAAATAGTGCTTTATAACAGTTTATGCTGGTGTTTCGATAAAGTGTAGAAACAGATCTAACAAAACTGCGAGCGAATCTTTGCTGTTGTTTTGTGTTTAAGATAAAAACAAATATCAATCATTCTCAGGTAGAAAAGTAGGTACCTTAAAACTTTTCTATCTCCAAAATTAAAAAAAAAAAAACAAACAAACAAGCTACCTAATAGTTCTTGATTACACTCCAAGTGATAGATTATTAGGTAAACACAAATCAGGCCATACAATTTTGCTAGTTAGGTACTCAATTAGTGAAAAGTGCATTGTTGTCTCAAGGTCGAGGTGATTTGGTTTTTTAATCAATTCAAGGACAAGGTATAATCTTCGATTTCTGCAAAGCTTGGCAAATTATCACACAACTCAGTGTCTCCTTCCAAGAAGAAACCATGCACAGAAAATTCACTTCAATAATTTTTCACTAAATAAAAATGCATGGCGTTTGAGTGTTTTTTCACACTGAGATAAAAAAAAAAAATAATTTGCTTAAGAAAAATTAAATTGAATAACACAGAGTTTATATTATTTATATTTAATGAATCTGCTTTGCACAGAAAAGAGGAAAAGATCAAAAAACAAACAGGTTTGTGTGATGTATGTTCCATAAGTAAAAACCTTGCCCTAAACTGTTCTAGGTTCTGTCACCCTGTGTTCAAAATTGTTTGGAAAATTAGTACAATATATTCTTTTTTCTGTACCTACCCTTGAGGCAGATTAAATGATAGTGTCAAAGCGTCAGCTGATTTGTCTGTTTGGGATTTTAATAAATCTAAATTTCATCAAAGAAGCAGGTTTTGGTACTGAAAGAAAGGCGAATTGTTGTTGAGTTGAATTTGAAATTCATTGAACATAAATGATAATTCAGAAAATGTTTGAATTTGAAAGTTCAAAGTTGGTAGGCTGTGCACATTTATGTTGTTATGACCCAGATTTCCTTTATTTAAAACTCATTTTATATAAGAAACTGTACCTTAAAACAATTATCTTATTTTAGTCAAATCACACATCAGAAAACATAGTCTAGTCAAGTTGTCATAATGTATGTTTACAAAAATTAGGAGAGTTCTGAACTTTTTCAATATTTTTTGGATTGGTAAAGTAAAGTGCTAAGCTAAGCCCCATCATGATTTATGTTTTTTTTTTTAAATTTTTTTTAAATTTAAGAAAATTTGAGCTAAATCTAAATTAAAACTGTTGTTTTAATAAATAAATGAACGAAGCAGTTTAATTGGAAAATCACCGCGGGTCCCGCCATCTTGCAAAAAAAACAGCAAAATGTTGTACTTTACTCGACGTTGAACTTAAATCCGTTATTTTTTTTTTAGAAAATAATGCTTTTTCGCTATTTTTGAGGTTAGTTGACCAGGGGAATTATTTTTTAAATGCAATTTTAAACAAAATTAATTTCGACTGCAGCGGTGACTGTGGATTACCCTGTATAAAAAGCATGTAATTTTATAACTCAAGTTTGAACCTGGACCTAATAAATAATAACAAAATATGCACGACTGGATCGCACGAACTTGCTCTCGTTGCTAACATCTAGAATGTAGCAAGACATTAATGTCGTTAACTAAAAAATTTTGGAATATTTATTTTGATTTACAAACACAAAATTACAAACAAATTAAAAAAAAATAGATGTTATTTTTTTGTAAAAAAAAATTATTCATACAAAATCGATATCGTTGTATGGCAGCTACTCATTATATGTAGATGAGCTAAAACAAAAAATCGAATTTCTCCTATAGGGAATCACATACAAACACTTCACATCAAATTTGTCTAACCGTTTAGGCCCTAGCGCGATGTACATCAGGACGCACAGACCGACGGACGTCTTGACGAAAATCAATTGTTTGGACTCCTTTATCATCGTAATGTTAGTTTTGATTAAAACCTCGACGCTTTTTTTTTTTTTTTTTTACACGAAAACAATAGTTATGCATACTCGCTCTATAGAGCAAGTAAAAATTTTAAATGATTTTATTTTCAAACAGTACCTACGTTCTTAAAATTATAGTATGTAGATATAGTTTAATAGCAGCCTACCTTAAGTTTGCAAAGTAGGAATATTAGTAAGGTACATGAATTATCTTAACATTGCTTTAATACTCATATACTATTTTTTTCTTTCTTTTTGCAGTTTTTCCGTAAACTTACATCATCATCAGCCAAGTCACCGGTTGTTAAGTTAGAAGAAGAGTCTTTAGGACCACGTCAAATACAAAAATGTGAACTGGATTCAGACACCGATATTATTTGTCAGCAGAAAATTCCCATGCGATGTCCATACACAATCAGTGCAAAAATATCAAATAGCAACAATACAAATAAACTAAACTCACGATGCAACCGCACCGACAGCTCTTCCCAGTCCGATACCAAATCCACAAACTTCATTTTGTCTTCTCATTATGTTACCAAGCTGGAAACATACCTGGCATCGGCACGTCAAACGATGAACCCCAACTTCTTACCATGTAATGTCCATGATGTGAGAAATTTTCGTCTTCTCTCCGAAGAGGATGCTTCCAACGATTGTTTCACACGTCGATGTTCTGCCGGTAATGGCGGTATTGTGTTTGAGAAAGTCAAATACCGCGAAAATATTCGATACTTTCGACGCACTCCATCCAATTCAAGCCTATCCAGTTATCCGTCTTCACCAAAAACTATCGAGTGTCAAAGAGAATATATCAGCGCCCTGAATGAAAAGCAAAAGGAATACATTAACAAAAAGAGCTCATTCTCAAAAAGTCGACAAAGCAATATTTTCCTTCAATTTAGAAATAACATACCTCATCCAGTTAACCTGACATTGAGTTCAAATCCTAAAGGAAACCTTAATAATTTGGTTATAACTGAGGGTCGAAATTGGTTAAATGAGCCATGTCCAGTTGTTAGCTGGGATATAAATGGAAATTCGATTGATGATGATATAATTTGTTTGAACAACAACTGGGACGATTGTGACAATCGAATGAATCTTCTGCGAGACAAGCGATTGATGAAAACTCGTCTAGATGGCTCTTATAAATCTAGCTCCAGATCAAGCTCAACCACGTTAGAAACCTGGGTAGACGATGAAATTCTTGATAACTCATATAACGAGGAAATCGAAAGGCAGTTTCGAATTTAGTCGTTTTTGAGTGAATGCAATTAGACAGCAGGCTGTAGATAGAAATATTTATGTTTTAATTATGTAGTTTTCTTTAATAAAAATCAACTAGGAAGAGGACTGGTTTATTTTTTTATTTTGAAGTATGTATTACCTAAATTCCTGTAAAAAATCAAGCAAAAGGGCTGGATAAAATACTAAGTTTTAACAGTTGGATTCCAATTCAAAAACCTTACCTAAACATAAGTTGTACATCAGTCCATTACGTTAGGAACTGAACTTAAGTGTCACCTGTCAGCGACTCCGACTGCGAAAATTACCGTAAAGTACCAATATGTAAAACAAATGCAACTTATTCCGGCAAGTTTTCACTGTAAAACAGGTTCTAGGTTGTTTCCAAACATCGATAAACAAATACATAAACTGAAAAGTGAAACATATTAGAATTACATACATGTATTTATTTTGATGAGAATATGGGATTAAAATACAATGTAGCCACTACGGGAAAAATTGTAAGATCCTTTTCGGGAGCCATAAAAGAAGTAAACATGGGTCGGACAACTTGTGCCGGATTTACACGAGTGACAAGTTGGCATTTGTTTGTCATTATTATGACAAATGACTCAGCAAATTCATTCTTTTGTCATAATAATGTCAAAAAATAGGTACATACATAATGACAGGAAAAATGACATTTTTGCATGCTTGCAAATCTCGCATTATTCAACTTAAGCCCAATCGGAATGAGCATTTATAGAGGGAAAAAAAAGATTAACTGAAGAACTAGTTTAAAGTGAATGCATCGACCATTTCACACTTCTGACATAAAAGGTAAAAGTTTAAAAGCCTTTTCACACCAAAACAAAAATGGTGGCTTTTGGTAGTTGGTTTACAAAAACTTGGAAAGCGTTCAACCGAACATGAAACTGGTCTGGCCGAAGGGCATTGTATAAATTTGCAGTGCAAAAGTTAAGTTAAAAAATCGAATGTTTTAAGTCTCTCCCCATGCAGAGCGAATCATTCACAATCATAACAAAAATGACAAACAAACAATGCTAAACAACAACAAAAACTGCCGTCGGCAAATGTTCCGCGCCGCTTTCGCGTTGGTTTGGGAGAGCCTTAATGCGAAATTGAAAGAAAATTTATAAATTTTGTAATTAAGAAAGGGAATGCAATGAATCCTGGCTCGTTGTCGTTAATTACTTATGAATAACTTATTTTTTTAAAAGATAACCTACTCGTGTGGTAGTAAGGATGCGTGAACCTGCGTTGCGGTCTCTTGTGTTCCAGCATTTAAAATTAATTTTAACAGCAACCCTTCAGCTGTTTTATTTGAAGTTTAATTGAGCGATAAATGTATCAAAAGGTTTAGTGTTTATTTTGTTCATCTTGTAATTTCAACTAGTTTTCGAAAGGTTTTATTTAAAAATTATGTTGTATCAGGTGATTTTTAAAAAAACCTATAGGAAAACGTATGTTTTTGACATTTTCGCGAACACCGCGTTTTGGATTTTGTGTGAAAAGGCTTTAAGACTAGAAATAAATATGTAGGTTGGGTTAAAATAATACAAAATTCTAAGGGATGTTATCTAGCTCCCCCCGTCTAGGTGGGAGGGGGAATTTCCTAGAAAAAATTACTTTGAATATGAAAAAAATAACTGACAAAAAATGGCAACACTTTCAATCTTATGTTATATTTTTTAAAATCCAGTTTTTATATGAGGCTATGAGTGCAAAAGTGGCGTAACCCTATTTTGAAAAATTGGCTTATTTCGTCTCTCATATTTTTGTCTTAGGGAGATAAATTATTTTAACCATAGTTTAAGATTCTTGAATATCTAATCTTTCCAACAAAAATATAACATTACTCTTTGAAAGGTAAAATATGCTTGTTTTAGTCGATTTAAACTCAATTACAAAAAGTGGGTTACGCCACTTTTGCACTCACAGCATCATATCTACTCGTATGTTTATATTTTAGAAAACTTAATTTTCAAACTAAAAAACCGTCAAAATGTTACGTGTAATTAAGTATTTAGTATTTTTTTTTTTTTTTAATATTCAATGCTCTTAATAATATTTAGTCGAATGCTAAAAAACGATCAAGACCGGACTAGAGTAGAGGATAAAATAAACATTAGGCTTCGGTAGAAAAGCACATTGAAATTCTTGTATTTTCAAAGTTGCCAAGCTTTAACATAGAAAAACAACATAAAACCGTGCTTTCAATTTTCTAAAAGTTAAATCAGTTCAGCTTATGAGGCTTTCAGCATTCCCGCGCCCGATTGTCAACATCATTCTGGATTTTCGATTAAGGGCGGGTCGATTTTAAAATTGAATAAAACAAGTTGTAGGTATATGAGATATCAAAAAGGTTTTATCTTTATTTGAGAGACCTATCAATGACATTATGTGTGAAATATAACATTGTTCAAATGGCCGCCGTGGCTTCGCTGGGTGGCGTGGATTTGAAAGCTCCAGTTTTCGATGACTTTGGTGTACACAGCAGGATGAATTTGACCGATGATGGCATCGATTATGTTGTCTTTGAAGGACGCGGTGGTTTGCGGCGTATTTGCAAAGACCTGCGACTTAAGAAAGCCCTACAAGAAAGAGTCCAAAGTGGTCAAATCACACGATCTTGTTGGATATTTTAACAGAAAGTAAAAGAAACAATATGGCCGCCACGAGCTGTCAAAATCCCTATTGGAAAACCCTTTATAAACTATAATCTCATCAAAATGTCGACAGTTAAAATCTCTCACTGGTTGCTTTCGCATCGTCTTCAATCACCCGTTATGGTATTGTTTTAGACTGAACACTGAACATGTGTCGATATTTTTTGTCGAGATTATGAAAGTCGATCATATAAAAGTCGATATTTTGAAAGTCGGCATTTCGTATCAAAGCCTTAGCCAGACAAATATTTCGGTAGATCAGGAAATATGATTTTCAAAAAAAATTTAGTATTTTAATTTTTAATCTTGATTCTTTTATTTAACTAGCTATCAGCAAGTTAGGCTTTTTAAAAACAATGGCACAAAATTTTAGTCGATTTAGTACGATGTCAAATCATTTTTAGTATGATTACTATGTTAAAAATTGTATTTTGCTAATTTAAAACGAGTTTAGCATCGTACTATCTCCTAACATTTTAGTAAAGTTAAAATCATCAAAAGGCTATTTAATCGTTTTAGTATCCTAGACCGCTTTTACACAAGGAAACTGAGTTGCCAGAAACAAGCTAGTTTGTAGGCGAGAAGGGTAAGAGGAGAGATTTTTTTTTCTTTCCCTTACGCCCTTCCCGCCTACAAACTCCCAGTTGCCGGCAACTCAGTTTCCTTGTGTGAAAGCAGTCATACTAAATCCATGACACTATGACGTTCATAAATGTAGAAATCAGGAATATTGTGATTTTTTTGTACGAGCTGTTAGTTTTTTGGGCATGTTCAGCTGAAGTTTATGAATGAAATTGTTTTTTATGATACTAGTTAAAAAGTATTTAAATTTAGTAAATTTTAGTAAAATATTAAAGATTTGGAAAATGATAAGTAGTATCATACTAAACCCTCAATAATAGGCTGTTAAAAATTGTTCGCCATTATTTTTAAGTAAGATTAATGACTCATTTCATGACATGCTTACAAAATCAAAATTTTTTACTTGTGTTTATTTTTCCGAAAGCTTTTGATGCACTGATTTCAGATATTACAGTCTAAACATGAAAATAACGGTTTTTAATTATATTTGAGGTTAACCAAGATACTCGTAATTCTACTAGAGTATCCACTAATTAAAAACACAGGTCTTTTTTAATGCCGGGAAGAACCAAACTGTTTTTGAATAGGTGTGTTAAGCCTGTTCCAAAACAAAATATCGAATGCAAAGGAAATTATGCAGGGTTATCAAGCTAAAAAAGCTATTTTTTTCTCGAAAAGAAAAGATTGTATTTGCAATATTAAATTAAGATTTGTAGAGGAAAATTATTTAGCTTTTTTTTTTTGAAAAAAAATTAATTGATATGAACCTCAAATAAGCAAAAGAGTGTGTCTCGAAAACCACGAAATTAACACCGTACAATCAGGCAAACAACACAACGTACTCGACAACATATTAGTTACTTCCAGCAATAACATCACTGTAAGCATAAGGCTAGAAAAACATTTGGAGCAAAATTTGGTCATTAAAACTGAAAAGTAAAAGAATTTTTTTGCAAATTTCCAACCAATAAATAAGTTTTCCGAACTTAGTTGCTCTCGAGCTTCGAAGAAGCAGATATATCAACCTTTTTAGAGATTTTTCTGTGGAAAACAATTGATCATCGAATTTGATGAAAATCTAAACCTTTTCAAGAGGAAAATAGGAGCAAAAAATACGTTTTGAAAAATTGTGGGAGGGATCAGACCCATGTGATCCCCCCCTGGCTACGGCCTTGTTTCGTACAGTTTTGTTGAGAAAAAATATCGACAATGTGATATTTTGCTCGACTTTTTTTTTAACGCAGTCAACATTTTGTCAAGTCGAGATTTCATAATGTCGACATTTTTTTAGTTGAACAAAAAATTGACGGCATTTCATTTTTCAAAAAAAAATCGATAAAAGTCGATTTTGACAAGTCGACCATTTTTTTGTCGATCATTCCGACCTAAACCCGATCCCGATGTTGGTATTCTGAAAACTGTTTAGGGTCAATGTCACGAAAAACCCTATAATAAATTTGGTAAGATTTATGTTTCACAACAAATGAAAAATGTTCACATTTAAATAGGTAGGTACATGAATTTCATTATTTGTCCATTAGTCCAGTCAAATGGTATTTTGGTCAGGAAAAAAACTTAGAAGTTTTTTCTCACTTGTCTTTTATGATTTAGGGGTCGCTGAATCCGAATTTCAACTTTGCTACTTCCTACGGATATGGCTTCACAGTTTGTACCTATCTAATTATTTTTAAAAGATAGTTTTGTCTTTCGAATGCTTGTCTCTAACAGAAACAGATATGTAACATAGTTTTTGTTACAACAAAATTGTCAATAATTGTTATCAGTGATATTTAAACGTAAGAATAGCCGGATATTTCTGACTCCGTAGTTCTAAACATACAAAAACACTTGACTTCTCTTAGATACAAAACGCATCGATATAGACTTATAATAATGAGGACTATAATTGTTTACCACGGTCTTTTACAATTCCGCATACATTCGTGTGAATACCGTATGATTTTTGATTATAATTTTACCCCTGAAGGCATATATTTATTCACTTACTGTGAGAGAAAAGTCTTTTAAAACTTCCCACGCTGAGTAAGGGGTAGATAAATCATACCTACAACACATAGTAGGTATAGTTGATGATACCCACCCTGCTTATAGCCTTTGACAAGTAAAGAATAAAATAAACATCCCCTGCATAGAATTATATTTTTGTTACACTATCACTATTATAGTGAAGTAGGAAGAAAAGAGTATATCACCCGTCAGTGCATTATATCAACAAGTACCTGACACGGGAAATTATAATAGTCGTATAACCGACTGTGTTACCCTTCAACCTGACATGACACATATAGAACGTTCGATTTTCGATAGGTCGATTTCACAAACCTGTCGCTTTACAAAAACCAAACAATTTTCACTATTAAACTATACACATAATCCGAATTTAGCATTTTTAGGTGGGGAAAGATATCCATACGAGTGTATCTCCCTTCGATATTATATTCTGCATATCGAACATCAAATATTTTGTTGAAGTTTAATGAAGCATAGTACGAATTTATATAAATAAAACACTTTAATGTAACAAAAACACTGTGAGATACCGCAATTTATATATTATTGGATTTCCTTGATTTTCCAACTCGTTTAACATGCAAAACACAAAACAACTTTATTCATATTTATGGACAAAATTTAACTTACCATCAGCCGTATATGCAAATATTAAATGTATCTCATAGCAGGTGGCCACAGCGGTATCAACAGCAACAGCCAACACATTTTTATGAGTTCTCGAAACGCTCTGGTAAATAATGGATCAGGATGTAAATTGAGAATTGTTTTTGAGACAGACGATGGCTATGGAGTGAAACACCCACAAACAACACCATGTATGTGGCATTTCAAGCGTTTTTACCTACAGATATTTTGGTAATTTTTCATTAAATTTAAATTGCAATTGTTTTTTTTTTAAACATGGTGGATATGACTTTTTTCTTAATGTCATGAAACCACACATAATCAGATGCAAATTTATGCTCATTAGGGGGTTTACAAAACATATTGCTGCATGCGTGTTATACAACGGTGTAGGTATGCATATTGTTTCAAACAACAATCTTTAAATTTTCCTCAGAGGTGTTATGCCTCAGTGAGTATATTGAATACATTTTAAGAGCGATAGAAAGGAAACTTTAAAAAATACACGTTATTCATGTGCTGTTTTGAAAATATCTAAAAAAAAAAACAAGAACTGATATTGTATATAAAGAAAATATAATATTGAAAATGACCACTGGTCATCGCCATCGTTAGAAAATATGAACACGTATATTGTATTTACAATTTACTTCCAATTCAATAGTTCCTAATCCCTTGCGCGCGCTACTTCACAACGCGGAAAAAAAGATGGAAAGTTGTTTCCTTGTTCTTTGTAACAATTAGAGGTTAAAAAAAAACTTGTTATTTTTAAATCTATATAGCTTATGTAACTTCCTATATTTGCTGTTGTTGCTTTTAGATTTCGCGTTACGCGGTTTTGGAAAGAGATTATATTCATGTTTACACAATTTTTAGGCATTGAACTGCTAGATTTAAGGTTTGGAAACTTGATCCACATAATCTAATGGTCAAACAAGTTTTATATATAATCATCATATTTGGGGTTTGTTAGATTCTTTTTGTCAAACGTTTTTCAAACTAATGGTCAAGCATTTTGTATTTCCTTTGTATCTCAGAATTCTGAGGGAAATTAGTTTCGATACGTTTACCAAATGTTTATATTAAATAGAAACGACACACCACGCGATTGAAATTTCTATAGATGCGGTCAGTATCCATGTTAAAATTGTGAAAAGAACAGTCTTGTACCTAATAAATATAGGTACTAGGACAAAATGGTCAGGCCATCACGGTAACATTTAAAACTAGACAACAAATGACTTGAAGGCCCCAATAAAAACAATGGTGCAACATTTCAGTACATTAAGTACGATGGTAAGCATTTTTAGTACCTATTGTAAAAATGGTTTTGCATATTATTGGTAAATCTGCCAGGGTCGAACGTCTTTCCAGCAACAGAAAACATGACACTTTCAGCAATGCATCATGTCAAGCTCTGAATTTATTGGAGAACTATTGACACTGGGATATATGCATCAGTGACATGAATTCGTGCATTGTTTGCAAGTTTCAATAATTGACGACCAGCTATCCTTCATCTTCAACAGAGTTATGGGTGATATTTGTATTTTGCACATGGCTGAAGTTACTTTGCATCGAAAACGCCAAGAAATTTCAAATATTAACATGGATTTAAAAGCAGAAATCTACAACAAAGCCTTGAAAATAATGATTGAAGATTTGTGTTTAGAATTTGCTAACAAAACTGTTCAAGGAACTGGAATTAACTATACTCTGTTCAACAAAAATTGTCAGTACAGGGCTTATGGGCGGGCTTTTTTCAAAACAGTGGCGCCTGTGTATACTCTCACGACAATTAATTCAGAAAACTGCCATACAAAAAAAAATCTAACTCACTGAACTGGCGATTTTTTGGAAATTTAAATTTAAATTTTGGCGATTTGTTTTTTCAAACCTGACAACCCTGGCTGTTAGAGCTAAAAAAATATCCGATGCAGGGATAAAAATCGTCTTTCAGCAATGTATCGAATGTTAAAAAAAAGTGTATCGAATTGTACTTTTTGGTAAAAAAAAAAATCAATGTTTATGAAATAAACAGGAGCATTTTTTTTTTAATATTAACATATCGTGTGTTTGGACTGGAAAACAGCTAGCTACACTTAATTCTCCAAAATTTAGTATAAAGTAATGTTACAGTAGAACTTTCTATGTTTAGTAGTTCCGGCTTATTTTATAAACAGTGTTTTTTTCACCCTTGAAAAATTCAACCATAATGGTAGGCATCTACTTGTCATTGAATTGACACAGTTTGACAGCTGGTATTTTAACAACACGAATGACAGTTTATTTTCACTTGTGTTTTTAACTGCAACAAATTAGTTTTTTGCCTTTTCAAAGGCAAAGAATTTTTAACAGGTGCCTTTATCAGTTCATTGACAAGTATTTCAACTTGGATCGGTCGTTTCCGAATATACACTCATGGATAATGAGATCTTCGATGAAATTTGTGTAGATATGTGCAGGAGTTTTTTTTTTATAAAACAGATATAGATTCTTAAAGAAAAAAAGTAAGCTTACTATCTTATCAGTAACTAACTATACCTACATTATTAAAAAAAGTTATTTTGTTGTCAAAAATCAGAATTGGAAATTACTCGTTGAATTTTAATTTTTTTCCTCTAACCACTTTCATTTAAAAAAAGGAATATTTATTAAAAAAACTTTTCAACTATGTTCTATTCCAACAAATTCCTGCACTGGAAATCGATGCAAAATCAAAATTTAGCGTGTGACACATGAAATTTATATTCGTCTGTTTTCCAACCACTTCCAATTAACATTTCTTATCTAGCGCACTCCCTTGATTTATTGAACTGCATAACTTCTTACATTAAATATCGGGTGATTCCTGATTGAACTGCAGCACTTTTTTAATAAAAGATCGGGTCATCTCCGTTGTCCCCTCCAGGAGTAGACTCCCTTTTTTGTTTTTTTTTTTTTTTCTGTTAGCTTCTACAAAATTGTATCCTCCTCTAAATTGCGATCCGATAACTTATATTCTGGTCACTCATTTTACGGAATTAATTTTCTTTTACCCGTCAAATTACAAAAAATAACTTCAATGTGAAAAAGGATTCACTTCTAATTAAACTTTATAGCTGTCAAATCAGTGTCATTGACAAAGGATAAAACAAGTTGGACAAAATTTTTCGTTATCTTTCAAAGACAATGTAGCATTTTATTGGTCAATTCAGTTATTTCCACTTGTCTTTTAAATTCGTTGTCTCTCATTGACAAACGGAGTTTGCCAGTTCAAAGACAAGCAATTTGAAGGTATTTCCACTTGTCATTTTGATAAAAGACGCAAAAATAGGTATTTCGTCAGTTGTTAAACGACAAGTGGAAACCTCGCATTATGCTCATTGCTCGTGCTTCGTGTAAAAAAGAAAGTAGCTGTTTAATTTTCTAAAAACTAATATTGTTGAAGTAGCTATTAAGTGGCGGGGCAAAAGTGTACTGAATTTTATAAAAATGTATTTGTGTATATTAGCATTGTCGATTGTATCGAAAAAATTACAATTGTATCGACTTTTGCAACCGTGATCCGATGCGCCACTTTCAAACAATATTCTCGGATTCAACATGATAGATTTTGTATTGTGTGAGTGAAAGATAGATAGATTTCAAGGGTGAGAGATAAGGATGGGTAGATTGAACTGAGAGGATTTACTCTTCATCGTATGGACACAACGAACATGTTAACACCAAGCATTAAAATAGCCTTTTCACACTAAACCCAAAACCGGGTTTTCGGCAATTGGTTAACGAAAACTTGAAGTGCGTTCACACCGAAAATTTACAAGTTTTCATTTGGCATTTCATTTGTTTTGCTTGAACACAATGGTTTCGAGGAAGGGCCGCGCCGCTTTGAAAATTTTCAGTGCCACAGAAAAGGGAAAAATCAAATGTTTTATGTGCAATTAAAAGACAATTTATTAATATTAGAATTTAATAATGGAAATATAATCAATCCTGATTCGTTATAATTAATTTATTTCTTAACCGAACAATTTCACGTAGTAGTCAGGATGCGCGACACTGCGTCGCGCTCTCTTGTGTTCCAGCAGAAAAAATATTTTTTCCTGGCAGCAACCCGTTAGCTATTTATATGACATTTAATTGAGCGCTGAATGTTTCACAAGGTGTGTTTGTTTAGTTCGTCGTGCAAATCCAACATGTTTTTGACAGGTTTTATTTAAAACTTGTGTTTTATCAAAACATGTGGTTTAACAAAAATGTATGGGAAAACTTGTGTTTTCGATCTAGGTTTTCAGCCAAAACCGATATTTTCGGGATTGGGAAAAGGCTATAAGACCCTGTACCTCTTTCAGTAGTGATATGTTGTCCGTCATCACACCGTGTTCTTTTGGTTCCTCCTCCCTCTCCCCATTGCACTATTTTCTTGGAGTGTATGCTTAGCGAAAGCTGTTTTCTCCGTTTTGTTTTGAACATCCAGCTGATGACTCTAAACCTTTTCTTGAGTGAGCGAAAGGTTTGACGTATGTACACAGCATTACACCCGCTGCAGTCTAGCTTGTATATTCCCGATTTGTCAAGGAAGTCCGTTTTCTGTTTTGTGTTTTCTAGTAAGCTTTTCACCGTTTGACCAGATTTGTAAGCTAGTTTTATAGTGTTGCGACTGAGAACATTGGCAATTTTGGTGGTGAGAGCAGCATAATAAACCATTTTTGCCCATTTAACCATTGAAAGCTCAGATTTTAACTGTTCTCGAAGCAATTTTATATTTTGTTCTTTAAATTGTTATTGTATTTTATTTCTTGTTGTATTTTGTATTATTTTTTAATTTAATTTAATTTAGTTTTCATTTTAATTTAAGCGAAGAGTGCTGAATATCAAAAACAATATTAGTAGCACAATTAAAAAAAAAAAATCAAGTTTCATTTGTTTCTAAAAATTTGAATTTAAAAACTTATCTTTAAACTACTGTTCCCTAAAACATAATGGGGCGTATATTCATAGTCATTTTAATGCTGTGTCTAAGTTAAACCTAGGTTCAGTTGAATTTTCGGACGTTGATTCTATATTTTTAAGTTGATCATTTCAAAATATTTCAAGCTATTTGTGTATTATAAGCAGTTAATAATCTTATACAAATATATAAAAACAACACTTTGTAACTAAAATCGGTCTGCATTCATTGAGCCAAAATTTACGTAAACCGTAGTTTAGTAAAACCTGAGTTTATCGGCGACTATGAGTATGCCCCAATTTATTTAACAAGAAAATTACAGATGGGATTTTTGACTTTAAAAAAAGCTATAAAAGAAATGCTAAGTGCTGCCGTGTTGTTGTTTTTTTACTAATTTTATTTAATTTTTTTAAATATTTTTTTTTTATAAAATTTCTTCTCCCGTCTAAAGGGTAGGGTATAAGAACCCCCTCCCATTATATTTGTGTCTCGTTTCAATGCGACGTATAAGTTACACACTTCTGTCACACTTTAGGCATTACAATCCGTACAGTCACCGTTTGGTCAGGGGAGCACCATATAAAGTGGACCAGAGGCTAGATCGCGTAAAACTGGAACTATAATTTTCAGAAGGTCACTGAAGTGTTCGGAACAAACGAATACAAGGAATTATTATGGAGTGTCGATAGTTGATTTTCATTTCATTTCGTTTACTTTTTATTTCGGAGAAGATGAGCGGACATCATTTAAGGAAAACTGAAATTTGTTGGAGAATGAACTCACTGTTTGTCGACTTGTCCTACAATAATAGTATCGGCTTAAGACTAAAACGCTCGGTCGATTTGACAATAGCTCACATCTATAGGGACAAATTTAGAGAGAAATAGTTGACACCGTCATTTAATCAACTAGTCGTTTAGCCTGGCCCCAGATTTAACATACATTTTGTATGATATGTTCCCTGGTACCTGATAGAAAGTTTATTTTTAAATATCGCTCATTAAAAAGAACAACGTCATAACTCAAAAAACGTCAATTTTGACCTAATGATGCAGTTCAAACTCATTTTCTATCAACTATTTTTTGGCAAAATTTCATTTCTATAAGGCTAGGCGCATATTGAGACACGTTCGACGCGATCGACGCGACACAGCACAGCACGAGTTTTTGTAAACAATATAAATCAATATAACAAAGCATATTGATAGAGCGACACGACATGACCTAACGCGCGTTTTCCGAAAATCGCGTGACACAGTGATCGAAACTTAGTTATCCTTGCAAGACCGGCGCGTGTTTTTTTTTACGTCAAAAAATTAAATAATAAACTGTGTTTGTTTTGAAAATAAAAAATCGTTTGCTTTTTTAGAAATTACTTGTTTTTTTTTTTAAGTTTATTTCACTAATCGATATATGAGACGATTTTTGCTTCAATTAATATGTATTTTTACACGAGACACGCGTATCAATATGCGGAGAACGGCATGACACGTTTCTAAAATCGTGTCGTGTTACACTTGACGGGTCATGTCACACGCGTCGGATGTTTCTCAATATGCGCCTAGCCTAACTGAAAAATTGAAGGCTATAGAGCATCATTTGTCGTTATATACACTGTCACTTTTAAATGTTGTTTTGTGGCAATACTGTATTTTTTACATTTACGCAGGGACCTTTGAAGTTAAAACAGTCAAATAAATATTTTAAAAGTGTCATATTTATCGATAAAACTTTAATTAATAGCTCTACCAAGAAAAAAGAAAAAATTAGATACAAATGAAGATGAATATGAAATGCGATTTCTGAAGTTTGAGGTTTTTTGAGTTATGACGTTGTTCTTTTTAATGAGCGATATAACAATGCAACTTCTTCTTTTTTTGATATAAAAATGGTCTTCAGCAGGGAGCAGTCAACTAGCTAAACTTATTCACTATATAGCGATGATATTCTTCTTTATGCAATTGCGTACGCTGACGACCTGAACGCCACAAGGAACAGTCCCAAAAGCTGGAGGGTTTTGAAAGTCTTTTCCAGCGTAACTTCAACACAATATTCACCGATATTGTGATGACTGGAACTAGAAGAAATCTGCCACCATGAATTATTCCGTCGCGTCTTTTCCTGGCCCGCTTAACTTGCCCGTCTTGAGTTTGAATGGCCTATAGTGTGATGTGTAACCCTGAACAATACAGAGAGAGTGACGGGCATTATTTTTGCCCCTCCGCGCCCCAACGCCAGCACGGGCACGCAACCTCTAAGTTGTTCGCTATGCTACAGTGTACAGAATTACCAGAACCACATTTCATCTTAATATGAAATCTTTATAAGAATCTCGAGCTCATGTTTTGAAAAAAAAATAAAATAATAAATAAATAATAACAACACCCATTTCTTTTTATACAAAATACTCGTAGTAAAATATATTATTTATTATATCAGTATCAAAAAATAAAGAAAAAAAGTTTTTTTTTGTTTTGTTTTAAGAAGGGCAGCGATACAATACAATATTTTAAAATATCTCTTTCCTCTTTATGTTGATAAATATTTTTAAAAAAATATATACATACATTGTTTTTAAAGCTCTATCCCCTCGATATTTAATAAAAAAAAAATTATAAATTAAATAATAATAATAAATAAACTTATCATCTAAACTACTTTTAAGATTCTCGTATAAAAATAGTTATCACACACACTTTCTTTCTTTGTAATTTCTATAATGACTTAGATGGGTAAATAAGGAAACTTAAGTGTTTTTTAAAACCATATTATAGTGAATATGTCTAATAAGCCATTTCTGCACCCCATGGTCGATATGGTTTAGATCCATTTGGGCCTGCGTAGCCGTATGGTAAAGGATTATTTTCCTGGGCACTACTAACAGGGTATTCGGATGAGTTTCCATATGGATGAGTATTGGTATCAGTAGAATTTCTATGGCTGCTACTGGTCAGCTCAATGTAGGTAGACCCTTGATGCTCGTGCGTCTGCTCCGGTGGATAGTGAGGCTGATGCTGCAGAGTCTCATGTCTGCTTATTGGTAGGGGCTGAATGTGGGGCTGGTGTTGTTGTTGACTAGTGTGGGGCATCAGCGATGCTCCATCGTTATTACTCGGAGGTGGTACCGACCGATTGCTATGCGACACCGGTGGTGGCTGGTGCATCGACGACGCAACTGGTGAAGAATTTAAAGTCGGATACGGCAGTTGTACCGATGATGGCAGGTTTGGGACGTAAGCGCTTGAAGCAGTTGCTTGAATCGGATAGCCACTCTGGTATGATGTGGTTGTGCAATTCGGTTGATATGCTGCCGACGACCAATTCGGACTGGTACAGCTCTTCGCTGATATTTCCCGCTGCTGAACGAAATACTGCAAGTGTGACATTAAGCGCAACCGCAACGGATCCTGAATGTCCATGCCTTCAATAGTGACCAAATATCTTGCCACTTCAGCTGCACACTCTCTAAATCCAATAATATGATAGTCCATTGCAATTCTTTGCGGATCATAACCCAACGAATCGACTCCTTAAAAGAAAACAAAAAAAGAAATATTTTTATAGATTTTTTGCACCACTGTGGGAAAATCATTGGTATATGAAAATCTATTTCTATTCCAAAAACAGCTCAACTTATAAGTAATAAGGGTTATTAGATCTATAATATGTATCCGCATTTTAAAATTGTTCCCACGTCCACTTTTAGATAAAAGCAAATATTTATATGAGGGTGAAATGAAACTCACCATGCACCACCAATATAACACCAACACACACATACACATACTAAGTCGGAAACGGAATACCTTTTCCTTACGGTGGGAGTAATAAAATAATGCTATTTATATTCCCACCAGATAATACTCGCTCGAACAAAGGCTCTATACAAGCACCCATCCAGCCAGCACACCCTGTATTTTCTGCTGTATGCATTTGTTGTTGTATAATGAGCATTAAATCGTAAATCGTGAGAACATTTATTTTTATTTTCTCTTTTCCCTTTTTTAGGGGTGAATATAACTCTCTGAGTCAGTATGAAAATATCGTGGCAATATTGTTGAATATTTTTATCCAGAAGCAACAATAAAGGGTTGTTTACTTTTTAATGTCACTTCCACTGCCATACAAAAAAAAAAACATATTGGAAGCTTGTTGCCTTTTGGAATGTCTTTAGGTATCTAGGTAAAGATTAGTCACCACGGTCCATGATATAGATGCTACTGAACTGGTTACTATCCACAAATGAATTTAAATTGTACTTTACAAGTAGGATTGTAGGTATTAAAAAAGTATTGCATCACAAATTGATAGGAGTATTTTTTGTTGTTCTTCTTCTGTCACCATCACCACCAGTGACCAGTTCGAATATAAGGGGGCATTCAATTAAGTAGCGGCTATATTTGTAATATTTTATTTAAATCATCAAAGGGGGAACGACTATTATATTTCCGTTTCCTGTAGCCCACACATAATTTAAAAGGTTAGAAATATCAAAAGCGTAATAGGTACTCTGAAAAATGGCATAAATAATGCTTGAAAGAAATTCTTTGATTAGGTAGAATGAATTCAATTTTTTGAATGTTCCTACAACTTGCACAAAGTACAAGGAAGTAAGAAAAGTATGATAACTGATAAGTGTGTAGGTACATACATAGATATCAGTGATATTTTTTACTTTGAAATTTGTGCAGACGTTTCTATGAAGTTAAGCAAGAAGACAGATTCTATAGATATATATTGAATAGACATAGCTTAGCTTAGTGCTTAGTTTTGATATTTATGCAATGAAATGCGAGAATACAATTTCACGCAGTTTTTTTTTTATTTCTTTGCCTTGAAATGCTTTGCCAAATCGAATATGAATATATGTATATCTGAGGGTGGTTGGCTCTTTTGTTCTTGGAACAATTGAAGAAATTTAAGTTTCAGACAGCAGATGAAAATGCAAAAATGAAAACGAATTTGATTTAAAATATATTGCTGGGGTAACATACGCGTATCCAGTGGGTTGGGAAAGGGACTATAGTGTCCCCTATACACCAAGAAAATTATTAATTAAATTATTAATTCGAAAAAGTTAAATTTTGTAAGTCTTTGTCACTGAAGCAATGGGAGTGAAAAGAAGCTTTCCGAAGAGTCTAAATGATAAGTCAGCCATATTGTACTTAAGTGTCTCTTTTTGTTATCCCTACTTCTCCTAATGTCAGTTTTGCTTAAGTATTTCTAAGGTGCCCCGCGAGCAGACCTTTTTGAAAGCAAAAGTAAACGAAACTCAACTAAGAGCAAGAAACCGCATTAAAAACGCATTATATGATTGTTTTTTATTCGTACTAGCATTTCAGTGGGTCAAGAAACGTTGAAAAATGGAACAAAACTCATATGCTTTGTTTCAATTCCTATAGTTTCTCGGCAAATTTTGTCGAACCGAGGCACGGGCTCACTGAATACTGAAATGTAATGAAAAATATATCACCACTGCCGGCCGCTCGGGTAGATTATATACTGGTTGCGTTTGTGGACTTTTATTTCATAAAAAAATCTATTGCACTTATGTATGAAAACATATTCATGCTGACTATAGAATCCAGAACATGTTACTCCTGGGAATGATTCAAGTGAGCTCGCAAATATATGTTCAGTTTCAGTACTAGTTTTAGCTTGTTGTGAGAAATTCTCTAGATTCACGAGGTATCACAATGGACCAACTAAGGCGCCAGTTATAGCTTTCATTGAAATCCATCATTGAAACACAAATCAGTGAAACAGTGGAATATTTTCTGACAAGTCGGTTATAGCTATCATGAAATTTTCTTTAATTGAAAATTCCATTCCCCATACAAAAAACAACTTTGAGGTTAGAATCGATCATTGAACGAAAAACTGACAGACGATAACAGGAAGAGAAAGGAACACATTTCATTGGAACGAATGTGTTCCACTTTGGGGAACAAAATATCAGCTGTTCATTGAAAACGATTTTCATCATTGAAAAACTAAAAGTGATTTTATTAGAAAGTGTTAAAGCAAACTAAACATTTTTTTGACTAAAAAAAATATATAACTAACAACCTTCGTTTTGGTACCAAAACGCCATCACTTTGATTTCTTTAAATGCATCAAAATTGAAAGACAAAGTTTTCAATGATTGATTTCAATGAAAGCTATAACAGGCGCCTAAGTGTGTCAGTCTTTCCGCTGGACCTAACTAATACTCCCATGAAGTCGGAAATTTGTCTCACTTCTTGTTTTAAGACACCTGTGTACCAAATTAATATATATTGTACGATCCATATAACACTTTTTTTGAAGATATGAAAGGAAAACATTTGTATCCAGTGCTCATGGTCCGTGTGTTCACAGATTTGTGAGTGGTGAAAGTGTGTATAGTTTTGTTCAATGACAAAAAATTTTGGATAATAGCAGAACAGAACACCACACATTCGTGAAAAAACGTTAAAATTTTGAAGTTTGAACAGAAAATTTAACCTAAGTTGATCTAACTAGATAAAAAGTACCTACAGCTCTTCTAAACTGTTCGGAACAAACTCATTGAACAGCAATCCGAACGTTTTGGAACAACAAAAAGTTCTACTTTTCTGTTCCAAACTTTTTGGAACAGCATCGTTGAACAAAGCTTATGACTGCCTCTGGCAGTTTCTGTATTCGATGTGATTTATTTAGTTTAAGATTAGACAAATGCAACAAACAGTTGATAGAGAATAACATTTTGTCAATAGCTTTGTTTGGTTACTTGAAACTTTTGCTAATTTTCTCAAACGTCGTTTTTTTAACTATGGGTTTTGACAGAAAAAAGATCAATGTCATACAAAGACGAATGACGAATATTGTCCCAATTCACATTGAATGATTTTTTCAATCCTGATCTTTTGTTCCTTGGTCAAGGAAGTAAAAAGTGAAGGAACTAAAAATGATCTTGCGTTTGTTCCTTAAAAACTGAAAAGATTTCACAAGTCTATTTTCGGTCTATTTCACTTTCTTTCCACTTTATTCAGTGTGTTTAGAGAAAGTGTGCAGTTTGTTCGATGGTGTGAGTGAATTTCAATGAAAAATGCAAAGAACAACAATAAGAAATTGAAGAAGACACGAAAAAAATCTAATTTAAAAAACCATTTCTACCGATTTCTGAAAAAAAAACTAAGTGGAAAATTTGGGTAATGTAAGCCCAGAACATGAACACATTAGGTCTGTTCGTTAACATCGCAAAACTTCCAAGTTCTGTCAAAGCTCATATAAAAAATGTCTCTGTTCGTTTACTTTTGAATTTTACTTCATAGAAGTATCAACATTATTTTTTGATATCAACTTTGACAGAATGTAATGTAAATCCAGACTATGAATACATTAGGCGTGTTCAGGAAAGCGAAATTTCGGAGTCCCTAAGCTATCTAGTTGCCTGAACAGGATTCCTCAGCAAAAAATCTCAGTTTAGCTGTCAAAATACTAAGGAAAAAAATTGTTGGATTCGCTTGCTTAGCTTTTGACGGAGCAAAATCTCCATATCTCTCTTTCGTGAACTCGCCTATTAGGTCTGTTTGTATACTTCGCAAAACTGCCAAGTTCTGTCAATATTTTTAATATTATATATATATTTTTAATAAAAAAATAAGAAAATAGTTTTTATGTTTTGCTGACATATTATTATATGGGAGTCAAATTATTCCAATAACAATATTGTCAACATTTAACAGGTAATATCGACAGGGGAAATAAAGTATTTCATATTGATATTAAAGTGGGTAGTGGACAAATAGGTCAACATTTAAAAGTGACGTCGTTATCACAAGTTTCGTGAGGTATATCTGACAATTAGAAATAAAATATAACAAATTTAGTAAAAGATCTGTCAAGTTATTTTCAGCGTATTTAATTTGAATTGGACAGTTCAGAAAACCGAGATCTCATACATTTTGCTCTGTCATTTTTTTTCCTTAGTTTTGGATCCAAAACTGAGAAACCTTGCTAAAATATATAATGTTTATACCTGAGATTGTTGAAATGTCTGAAATGTAACTTTTCTGAACTGGTCCAAAAATAAAGTGAAATTAACATGTACATATTTGTAAATGATTTTTGATATAACATTTTTAATTTGCCACAATAAATTAAAGCCAAATTCGAATAATTTTGTTTTCGAAAACGAAATATCAAAAGGTATAGGTACCACCCTCAACTTGCTACAATCTTCTCGACACAATATTGTATGCATACAAGTACTTGTTAAATGTATCTCTCAACTCGTATAAATATTGCCGCCTCCCTTCAAGTGTCAAAAACATAAATACATTCATTTCATTCTTCTTTTTGTTTGTGAAACGAACACGAAATTAATGTTTGTGTGTTTTTGTCATAAATCAGGAAAATCGCTTATTGGAAACTTTTATCTCAGATTCCAATTAAAGTGTCAAAAGCTGTCATATACAAAAACCATTCTTGTACAAATATTTTGACCGCAATGATAAATTTAAGAAATCATATAAAGCAAAAATGAGTGTTGTTAGTGATTAATTTGTAACATTATTTACCAAGGACTGTTTTGTACCAGGGACTGTTTTAAGTGGTAGTTATAGTTGTTATGTTTTCTGGTAGTTGCTATTTGAAATTGTTAGCTCTAAATCAGTTTTCCTGTAGTTGTTATTAAACACTCCGCCTTTCTTCGACCAGTTCAACACAAAGTACTTTTACGAATGTCAATTTTCAATCACAGTGTAGGTAAGCAAGTAAATCAAACAAATTTCCGCATCAGTCTTTTGACACCCAAAGTAAGGAATTTGTAGAAAAAGTTCAAGTTTTAATTACAAAAAGATGCATTTGGCATCACTTTTAGCTACAATAAGGTGATTGCTATGAGAATAAACTTATATTCAATCGCTTTTCCAAAAATTAATTATTTTTGAATTCATATTTGGCGCATTATTTCAGATATCGCGGTAAAAGCTCAAAAAAATTGTTTTATTAACGCTTTACTAAATATAACGTAGACCTTGTTGCCAAAACAAGTTAGCAAGTAAGTAAACATTATTTATGTACTTATGGCAAGTGTTATTTTGTTTTTCATGAATAATATGCTTGGGTATAACTTTTTTATTTTAAGAATAATAAATAAACTTGTTTTAATGTCACAAAAAATGTGTACAAATATTAACACATCATGAAAACAAAAGGTTTCATTTAATAAAACAACACTGATGCCATAACAACTCTGTTCTATCACTAAGCGATTTATGTATTAAGTTTAAGATATACCCAACAAAAAAAAAACAAATACAGAATGCCTTCATGTCGGATGGTCTTGTTTTGATTGTTAACACCTGTAAACTTGATAAACAAACCTACAAATAACAGGAGTCAATCATTGATAACTAACTGGTTATAAGAACAACAAAATTAAGAAAGTATCGACAAAATAGCCAACCAATAGACGGATTACCTCTAAGAAAAACCTATTTAAATCGAAACAAATATTTTCTGTATAATTTTGTTCAATAATTAGTTTGTTGGCAGTCCTAATTTTTTCTTAAACGGTCCCTGCTACGTATGTAAATAAGCATGAATAACAGTTATTGGTGTCATTTTTGAAAACTATAATCAAACTAATAAAACAATTATGTATATTTTTGTCTAGCTCAAAAAAATTGTTTTATTAACGCTTTACTAAATATAACGTAGACCTTGTTGCCAAAATAACTTAGCAAATAAGTAAACATTATTTGGGTATTTATGGCAGGTGTTATTTTGTTTTTCATGAATAATATGCTTGGGTAAAACTTTTTTATTTTAAGAATAATAAATAAACTTGTGTTAATGTCAAAAAAAATGTGTACAAATATTAACACATCATGAAAACAAAAGGTTTCATTTAATAAAACAACACTGATGCCATAACAACTAGATAGATAACAACTAGATAGATAAGATATAACCAAGAATAAAACAAATACAGAATGCCTTCATGTCGGATGGTCTTGTTTTGATTATTAACACCTGTAAACTTGATAAACAAACCTACAAATAACAGGAGTCAATCAATAATAACTAACTGGTTATAATTCAAGGCTAAACAGCGCCTCCCAGCGGGAATCTACTTCTTTTCTAAAAAAAAAAACGTTTCTTGCACAAAAAACTTGGCCTAAAAGACTTCCTTCTATGAAGATATCCAGCTGATTAAAACAAAATGTACCTACCTACTTTAAATGGTATACACCCACACCTAAATTCACACATTAAATACATATAAGCTGCCTAAAGCTGTTAAATGATCCATTTCTTAACCAAAAATCACATAATGTACGTTCCATTCGATTAAAGACTTTTCAAAAAAAAAAATAAAGAAACTCACCTTTTGACTGCACGTTTTTCAAATGTTCAACTGTAAGTTGAAGAATCTCTGCCTTTTCCAATTTAGCCGACCCTTGCTTTTCGTAAGCTGATGGCACAAGACGTTTAAGTTCGGTAAGGGAAGAATTTATTCTGTCTCGGCGTTTCTTCTCGATGACACCCCGTCGCTTTTTACGACTTATCAACTGACAACTGCCAGGCTCACCAGGAGATACCCTTAAAATAACAAAAGCGCCACCATAACAAGACGTTAGAAATATATTGTCCAAAAGGAGTTCAAATTTATGTATTTTATGTATTTTTTTTTTGTCTATCACACTTACTGTTCCTTTGATGATTCTTCCGAGTAGAGCTCATCGCAGTCACTTTCGGATAAAGCCCTTTTAGCGGATCTTGTTTGGGGTGGTGATACCCAGTGATTATGCGTAGTAGATGCAGGATTGTATCCCCAATGTAGTGCATTATTGTGGATGTTGTGTTCCATTTTGTTTGTGTTTTAATTTTTTTTTTTTTTATAAAAACACTATAAACTGTGTATAACTTCACTATAGGTCACTTTAACTTTCACGAAATAGTTAATTTTATTAATTGAATTTAAATTATTAAATTTTCAGTTGTTTTCAATTTTTCAAAAAATTTCGAAGAAACAAGTTGCACTAGTTTTGTTGAAGAATAAAAAATCGGTGTATTTTTGGTAAAATTTTAGCTATGCGCCCACGTGTGCTCTCTAGCACGTGACTTATCGTGTGTGCAGACGTCGTTCGACTGATTTAAGGACGCACGACCTACGCATGCAGAACATGTGCCATCCCCTCCCAAATTTTCAATGCTTTATTCGCCCGTTTTCAACTATTTAACGTTACTTTACCATTGATGCTATTGGTAAACATTACCACCCTTATTATTTATTTTCAACACTACCTACCCTATTTTTCACTTGTCCACACTACCACCGTACGTGAGCTCTAACTGGTGAAATTTCAACGTTGCGTTGTTGGTAGCCATCCCTTATAGTTTTTTTTTCGAAAAAAAAATAAAAAGAAACGAAAAACATGGTCATGATCTTTTCTCCTATATTTTTTCATGTACTAGAGTGAGATTAACATACAGTTTTTCATTTTTAATGAGGATGTTCATTTTCTATGTCTCTCGAAATATATAATAGAAACAAAAAACAGTTCCGAATAGTTGCTCGATGATTTCTAGGAGAGTTTATCTATCAACAGGAACATCAGGATATAATAGAATGAGATAACATGTTTGATGATGATTTTGGTGCGTTGATATTCTGGAAGCAATATTTGTATGTTGTGGTGGTATAATTTACAAGTTGTACAAGTTTCATCATTCTATTGTATAATAATTGACGACGATTGACACGCTGAAGATGTGGAGCACGCGTTTGAGTAAGGCGCACACGACCGACAGTGTGGACGTGTGCTGCCCCAACAAGTTGTATGCCGCTAGCCACATGGTGTCACGGAATGAAGGTCACTGTGCAAGGTGGAAGAGGTCGTTGATACCTACCTACCGTGCCGTGTATCACTGGGTTACTGAATCAAAATAAAGATTTCAGTGCTTTATAGGGAAAGAACTTGACATAGAAACGGAAGTTAAGCTAAAACCAAACACAGGACACAGCTACTCTCAGTTGAAGTTTTATTTTTCATGCTGTTACAGGTAGTAAGTAAACTTGCAAGCATTCAGGTGCAGTTGTAGGAAATTTATTCATGATTCCGGGCCACTTTGAATTATTTACTTAAATAAGTTGCTACAACAGGTCAGTGGTAGAGACGTGGGACTCAACCAACCAGCTTGGTTCCGAGCTAGCAGCTGTCTTCAGTTTCGCATGCCAAGTTGGCTGAGTTTAATATCCACTTGCTTCTACTTTAACATCCCTGGGGGTGTTTATTCCAATATTTTGTTTTCCAGTCACAGGATATGTGTTTTCCTTTAGAAAAAGGTAAATCCAAAATAGACATCAAGGAATACATGACGCAGCCATTGTTATACTCTTTTGGATAGGTCGATATCCCTGTCTGTTGTTATTTTTGAACCACTGGTGTTAGATTGTGGCCAAATCAACCTCGCTCAACAACAACGCATTCTGCTACACTTGTACCAATATTAAATTTCCCCCCGCATGGCGACGAGTGAATACAAATATTACATATAAGCGAAATCCAAAAACTTACTAGAATTCAAACTAAACAGTACAATCACATAGTGACAAGTCTGTAATCAATTTGACAAGTTTCGTATGATTGTGGGAAGTTGATGAATTAGGTGCATTCACGAAACAGAGATTTTGCTCCGTCAAAAGCTGACAAGCAAGTGAATCCAAACATTTTTTTCCTCAGTATTTTGACAGCCAAACTGAAATTTTCTGCTGAGGAATCCTGTTCAGGGAACTGAGACTGCTGAGGCCCTCCGAAATCTCCCTTTCCTGAACACTTAATGCTTTCGGAAATAGAAGGTGACAAGTGTCAAGAAAGACTTGCCGATATTTGAATTATTTGTGAAAAAAGTTTAACATTTCATACGCAAAAGAAGGTATTTCAAATGGATATCTTTTTTTGTTGTTGTTTTTGTTTCATCCTATATGAATAACTTAATTTTGGGGAAGCACTAAGGTAATCGTCTTTTTCTATTTCTTAACATAAACGCCATATAGAGCAATGTCTAAAGTTTTGGCACCCCTGGCAAACTCGTCCGTTTGTTCAGGATGACGATGGAGAACTCCGCTGCTTCATCAAGGTCGGCAAAGACCTCACCAACACTTTTGATGTCAAAAAAGGATTTAGGCAAGGTGACGCGCTCTCATTTCTTTAACATCATGCTTGAAAGAATAGTGAAAAACTCTCATCCCAACACTAGGGGCGCAATCTTTTAAAAGTCCGTCCAATTGCGTAAGGCGACGATGTTGACATCATTGGAAGAACAAAGCGTGATGTAACTGGAGCCTTTACAAACATGAAGAAGGAAGCGGCGAAAATGTGTTTATGGGTGAATCAGGACAAAATCTAGTATATATACTGTCATCAAGAAAGGACGCTCAAAACCGACGTCTTGGACAGCACGTCACAATAGACATATACAACTTTGAGGTATATGTAGTTAAGGACTTTTACCTGGGCTCCATTACCAACTCAGACAACAATACCAGCTCTGAGATCAAACGAAGGATAACTCTTGCCAATCGATGTTCCTTCGAGCTAAGAAGGCAATTGAGAAGCAAAGCCCTCTCTCGACTATATAAAGTGTCTCTGTATAAAACACTCATCATTCTGGTCCTGCTGAGGATGAGTACGCTTTAGAAATATTTGAGACAAAAATTCTTCGAGTGAACTTCGGTCCCGTATGCATAGACGGGTAATGGAGGAAAAGATACAACACTGAACATCGAAATAGTCCCAAAAGTATAAAGGCAACGACTAAGGTGGCTTGGTCATGTAGAGCGGATGATGGACACCAATGTTCCGGCCCGAAAAGTCGTTGAATCTTTCCCCGAGGGACGGTGCAATAAAGGAAGACCGCGGAACCAGTGGCGCAGGCAAGTGGAAGCGGACATCAACCAAATTCACAAGAGAAAACATCAAACAAAACCCACAATTTACAAAAAAAAACCTAATCAAACAATTTCGCATTAATATTTGACCGTGACATGTTTCGATTGTTCAGAGGTTCAAACTTGTCGCTTTGTGTTGCAGAATTTATTTTGGGCAAATTGTCGATTTGCAATGGTCAGGCAATTTGCGTTGTCATGTTCGGATGTTTTACTCCAGCTGGTTCATGTTCTGCTTCGGAAAAAGAACCGTCGGGTTTGGTTTCAAAAATAGAATTTTGAAAAACTTCATTATATTAAAAACTACTTTGAAAAGCAGAATCTATTCTCAGATTTCAGTTTTTGAAAATCCATCTTGTAAAGCTCTGAAAATAATCAAAAAAAAAAAATGAATTCGGCTTTTCGAAGCAGTTTTTTAACGCCCGTTTAATGAAGTTGTTCAAAATCCAATTTTCAAAAACCTTACCCGACGAGCCTTTCTCTGAAGCAGAACATAATTCATGCGGCATTATTTCAACAAATAAAATGAAGTTAGGCCACGTTGTATGCAAATATTTAGTTTCCAATTTCATCCGATTTCAAACCCCCTAAACTAAAATTCAACCCCCGGGTTCAACTTTAGTTGATCCACTTAGGGTTCAAGTCTGTCATAATAACGGATCCCGTACTTGTACTTCAAGTTTTCGTAGTCATTTTTCCAAAAAAATTTGTTTTTGATTTAGTGTAAAAAGGTTATCAATACTTTAACCACGTCCATTATATTTAATCATTTTTAAACTTAAATGCAAAAAAAAATTGTCGATTTAGCTTCATATATGAGGGGATCAAAAACAGTTATCTACAATTTGAAAAATCTACAGGTGTCGATATAACTTTAAAAAAAGATATCATCAAAAAATTTGTTCAAGGTAAATGGCGAAATAAATATGAAATATTTAATTTAATGTTTTCCACTGCGATAATACCCTGAAATTTGTAATAGGTAGATAAATTGTTGTTTTCATCTGTGCGATTAAAGTGTAAAGTGTAGTTTGTGTAAATATAATACTTAAAATAAAATTATATTCATACAAAAAGTTCACTGTGGCGTATGAGTGATTTCTTTTTTGTACTTACAACAAAATAAAAATACAAAACAAGAAACATAAAATATTGTTATGTTATTTTTAAGTACCATAATTGTGATTGGAAGTGATTAAAAATAATCTTTCCGTCGGCTTTTTTTGGTCACTGTAGTTTTTGCAATGAAACAATTAAGTTACATTAGCTTTCCCGACGTTTCGGCAGGGGTTGCTGCCTTCTTCAGGGGAACTTTATTTGGACAACAAGAAAAAATATATTGTTTACATTATAATAACAATAATTGAAACAATACAAAATACACTCACTTTAATAAAACTGTGTTTAAATTTAAACTGACATTTAAAATTGTTGTATCTAATAATTGTAATATTATTTACAAAAGTTAAGAAATAACCACTTCAAACGAAGTTTAGTCTATGGAATTTAAACAAGGAGTAAAGAAACTGAAAGAATACTGTGTTATGATGAGACAAGAGAACAATAGATGGTCGAGATGTTTTGGGTGTCTTGTTTTCTGTTCATGTTGTTGTTGTTGTTGATGATGTGTAATGTTTCTAGGGTGTATCGTTTCGAAACATGTTTCTCTGTCTGTAGGACTTTGACACCTTCAAAATCTGGAGAGTGGCCGTTTTCGATACTGTGGCTCGCCAGGGCTGTCTTTCCAGGATTGTTTGATTTGATATCCGATTTATGATTAGAAATTCGCTGTTTAAGAAATTGTTTTGTAGTTCCGATGTAACACTGGTTGCATGGTTCATTAGGTTTACCCTTACAATTATTTATTTTGTAAATGACATCAGTAACTTTATCCTTATCCGCTTTCGTTTTAAGTTTAGTGAAAAGGTGACTCAGAGTTTTATTTGATTTGAAGGCCAGGCGAACATCTGTTAGTTTTTGGTTTATCACTTCTTTAAAATTCTCAGTCAGTCTTGGGATGTAAACCATACTTTTGTAGTAACCATTATTCGGGTCTTTAGTGTCTTCGCTTGGAATTTTGCAATTGTGTTTCTGAAGTAGACCACGGATTATAGAATTTGGAAAACCATTGTCACTCAGGATTTTTTTGATTTTTTTCTCATTGGCAGAGTGAAATTGTTCGTCGCTGAGTGCGAAAACTTTACTGACGAGATTGGATGCAGTGTTCATAACTATGTGCCTTGCTTGGTTAGACCGAAAGTTGACTAATCTTCCCGATGCAGTATGTTTTTGGTACCAGTCAAACAATAGACGGTTGTTTTCACGATGGATTTTTACGTCCAAAAATGCTATTGACCTGTTATGTTCCATTTCCACAGTGAACTGGATTTTCGGGTGGAATCCGTTAAGGATCAGTTGCACTTTTTCAATGTTACGTTTGTCCATCACGGCAAAAATGTCATCTACATACTTAGCAACAAAAGTAGGCCTTTCTTCCATTCCACTAAAACATTCATCTAGTACGTGATCAAGTACTAAATCTGCAGTCGTGGGTGACAAAGGGTTGCCCATAGGCATGCCAAAAATTTGTTTGAAAATGTCATCTTTAAATTGTAGATAGTTATTTTCCTTGAGGCAGAAATCAAGGATTTCAAGAAATTTGTTCAGATTAATTCTGGTGTTTTCACTAATTATTTTCCATTTCTTTTTTATAATGGTGATGGCTAGTTGTATGGGAATGTTTGTAAAAAGTGACACTGCATCATACGAAACTAAAACATCATTGTCTTTTAATTTTATTTTTTTAGCCTTCTCAACAAATTCAAATGAATTAATAACCGAGTAGCTTGATTTTGCCGTCGCGCACTGTAAAATTCTGCCAATAAACCTCGAAAGCTCATAACATGGTAGTTTCATTGATGACGTAATGGGACGCAGGGGCATGTTTGCTTTATGAATTTTTGGCAGTCCGTATATGGATGGAAGCTGCGATGTATACGTTGTCATCTTCGCCTTTTCCCTATCATCAATGCAATTGTTGTTGTTTAGCCATTTGACTAGATCGTTGTTGCGAGTTTGTAAAGTTGTTGTTGGGTTATTCCTTACCCGTCTGTAAGTATTGCGATCTGACAACAATTCAATCATCTTATCGTCATACTCCACACGCTCCATCGCCACGGTGACGTTACCTTTGTCAGCTGGTACAATAACAATGTTTTTGTGCTGCCTAGGAAAATGGATTGTTTGCTTATTTACATTAAGCAAATATTTGGCAAATCGATCATTTTGTTGGTGGCGTTGGAACGAGTGCAGCATGTTGCTATATTGTGCCCTCATAAGCTCTTGCTCTCTTTCGTCTTGCACACTTCGAATTATTTCTTCTCCATCAGCTATCAATTGAAAAAGAGGAAAGCTATGTTTATCCACTGGGAGTGCAAATTTCTTGCCCAACGATAAAAGCCATTTGACCTCTAAAGGGAATTCAATGTTAGTGCGATTTTCAAACCATTTTTCATGCATTTCTATATTGAATTCCTTCCAAAGCGATGATTTTAGGCTGTCAATTTTATGTTATACTAATGAACCATGCAACCAGTGTTACATCGGAACTACAAAACAATTTCTTAAACAGCGAATTTCTAATCATAAATCGGATATCAAATCAAACAATCCTGGAAAGACAGCCCTGGCGAGCCACAGTATCGAAAACGGCCACTCTCCAGATTTTGAAGGTGTCAAAGTCCTACAGACAGAGAAACATGTTTCGAAACGATACACCCTAGAAACATTACACATCATCAACAACAACAACAACATGAACAGAAAACAAGACACCCAAAACATCTCTGCCATCTATTGTTCTCTTGTCTCATCATAACACAGTATTCTTTCAGTTTCTTTACTCCTTGTTTAAATTCCATAGACTAAACTTCGTTTGAAGTGGTTATTTCTTAACTTTTGTAAATAATATTACAATTATTAGATACAATAATTTTAAATGTCAGTTTAAATTTAAACACAGTTTTATTAAAGTGAGTGTATTTTGTATTGTTTCAATTATTGTTATTATAATGTAAACAATATATTTTTTCTTGTTGTCCAAATAAAGTTCCCCTGAAGAAGGCAGCAACCCCTGCCGAAACGTCGGGAAAGCTAATGTAACTTAATTGTTTCATTGCAAAAACTACAGTGACCAAAAAAAGCCGACGGAAAGATTATTTTTAATCACTTCCAATCACAATTATTAATTCCAAATTGGTCAATAAATCATTTTTAGTATAATCATCGGACGGCTAGCCGAGCAGAATCAACAATCCATCAAAATGAAGAACTACTACCAACACATTAAATACAAATATGGTTTACAAGTGTGTGACAATTTAAAACAATACAGCAATTCACAAAAAACTTTAGCTTTACAAAAACAGAACTTAAAATTCCTACTAATATGCCGACAAACCGGACTTATTCCTAACCATTTAAAAAAGTCCACAAATAGCACAAAACAACTCCTTTCTAATAAAGAATCGATAAATGTTTATGAAAAAATCGAACTTAAATTCCATCAAAAAGTTCTCAACGTAGAAATAACAGAGATGCACCATTTGGACAACAAGAAAAAATATATTGTTTACATTATAATAACAATAATTGAAACAATACAAAATACACTCACTTTAATAAAACTGTGTTTAAATTTAAACTGACATTTAAAATTATTGTATCTAATAATTGTAATATTATTTACAAAAGTTAAGAAATAACCACTTCAAACGAAGTTTAGTCTATGGAATTTAAACAAGGAGTAAAGAAACTGAAAGAATATTGTATTATGATGAGACAAGAGAACAATAGATGGCAGAGATGTTTTGGGTGTCTTGTTTTCTGTTCATGTTGTTGTTGTTGTTGATGATGTGTAATGTTTCTAGGGTGTATCGTTTCGAAACATGTTTCTCTGTCTGTAGGACTTTAACACCTTCAAAATCTGGAGAGTGGCCGTTTTCAATACTGAGGCTCGCCAGGGCTGTCTTTCCAGGATTGTTTGATTTGATATCCGATTTATGATTAGAAATTCGCTGTTTAAGAAATTGTTTTGTAGTTCCGATGTAACACTGGTTGCATGGTTCATTAGGTTTACCCTTACAATTTATTTTGTAAATGACATCAGTAACTTTATCCTTATCCGCTTTCGTTTTGAGTTTTGTGAAAAGGTGACTCAGAGTTTTATTTGATTTGAAGGCCAGGCGAACATCTGTTAGTTTTTGGTTTATCACTTCTTTAAAATTCTCAGTCAGTCTTGGGATGTAAACTATACTTTTGTAGTAACCATTGTTCGGGTCTTTAGTGTCTTCGCTTGGAATTTTGCAATTGTGTTTCTGAAGTATACCACAAATTATAGAATTTGGAAAACCATTGTCACTCAGGATTTTTTTGATTTTTTTCTCATTGGCAGAGTGAAATTTTTCGTCGCTGAGTGCGAAAACTTTACTGACGAGATTGGATGCAGTGTTCATAACTATGTGCCTCGTTTGGTTAGACCGAAAGTTGACTAATCTTCCCGATGCAGTATGTTTTTGATACCAGTCAAACAATAGACGGTTGTTTTCACGATGGATTTTTACGTCCAAAAATGCTATTGAACTGTTATTTTCCATTTCCACAGTGAACTGGATTTTCGGGTGGAATCCGTTAAGGATCAGCTGCACTTTTTCAATGTTTCGTTTGTCCATCACGGCAAAAATGTCATCTACATACTTAGCAACAAAAGTAGGCCTTTCTTCCATTCCACTAAAACATTCATCTAGTACGTGATCAAGTACTAAATCTGCAATCGTGGGTGACAAAGGGTTGCCCATAGGTATGCCAAAAATTTGTTTGAAAATGTCATCTTTAAATTGTAGATAGTTATTTTCCTTGAGGCAGAAATCAAGGATTTCAAGAAATTTGATATTAATAAATAATTTAAAGAAAAAGGTAAAAATCTTTTCCATGCTAAATATATTAAATTATCATAAAGAAATCGAGGTAAAGTTCCACGAACTCAAATAAATACAAAAGAAATAAACATTAATTTAAAATAAAAAAAAAAATTATTATATCTCCCCCTAAAAAAAAAAAAAATTAAAGAAAATAATATTCTTATAAATAAAATTCTTGCATATTCTGATAAAAAAATTAAAGCAAATCTTCCTCTTCTATATTCAACATTAAATCCTGAAACTAATTCTGATTCTCCTTCAGCAAAATCAAATGGTGTACGATTAGTCTCCGCTAAAGAAATAATAAGTCAAATAAAAACTAAAGGATATAAAATAAAAAAAAAATCATAAATAAATTTGATAATGATAAAAATTAATTGTATTATAATTATTAATTAAAAATATAAAAGATAATGGTTTGAAAATCGCAATAACATTGAATTCCCTTTAGAGGTCAAATGGCTTTTATCGTTGGGCAAGAAATTTGCACTCCCAGTGGAAAACATTGCTTTCCTCTTTTTCAATTGATAGCTGATGGAGAAGAAATAATTCGAAGTGTGCAAGACGAAAGAGAGCAAGAGCTTATGAGGGCACAATATAGTAACATGCTGCACTCGTTTCAACGCCACCAACAAAATGATCGATATGCCAAATATTTGCTTAATGTAAATAAGCAAACAATCAATTTTCTTAGGCAGCACAAAAACATTGTTATTGTACCAGCTGACAAAGGAAACGTCACTGTGGCGATGGAGCGTGTGGAGTATGACGAGAAGATGATTGAATTGTTGTCAGATCGTAATACTTACAGACGGGTAAGGAATAACCCAACAACAACTTTACAAACTCGCAACAACGATCTAGTCAAATGGCTAAACAACAACAATTGCATTGATAATAGGGAAAAAGCGAAGATGACAACGTATACATCGCAGCTTCCATCCATATACGGACTGCCAAAAATTCATAAAGCAAACATGCCCCTGCGTCCCATTACGTCATCAATGAAACTACCATGTTATGAGCTTTCGAGGTTTATTGGCAGAATTTTACAGTGCGCGACGGCAAAATCAAGCTACTCGATTATTAATTCATTTGAATTTGTTGAGAAGGCTAAAAAAATAAAATTAAAAGACAATGATGTTTTAGTTTCGTATGATGCAGTGTCACTTTTTACAAACATTCCCATACAACTTGCCATCACCATTATAAAAAAGAAATGGGAAATAATTAGTGAAAACCCTAGAATTAATCTAAACAAATTTCTTGAAATCCTTGATTTCTGCCTCAAGGAAAATAACTATCTACAATTTAAAGATGACATTTTCAAACAAATTTTTGGCATACCTATGGGCAACCCTTTGTCACCCACGATTGCAGATTTAGTACTTGATCACGTACTAGATGAATGTTTTAGTGGAATGGAAGAAAGGCCTACTTTTGTTGCTAAGTATGTAGATGACATTTTTGCCGTGATGGTCAAACGAAACATTGAAAAAGTGCAGCTGATCCTTAACGGATTCCACCCGAAAATCCAGTTCACTGTGGAAATGGAACATAACAGTTCAATAGCATTTTTGGACGTAAAAATCCATCGTGAAAACAACCGTCTATTGTTTGACTGGTATCAAAAACATACTGCATCGGGAAGATTAGTCAACTTTCGGTCTAACCAAACGAGGCACATAGTTATGAACACTGCATCCAATCTCGTCAGTAAAGTTTTCGCACTCAGCGACGAAAAATTTCACTCTGCCAATGAGAAAAAAATCAAAAAAATCCTGAGTGACAATGGTTTTCCAAATTCTATAATTTGTGGTATACTTCAGAAACACAATTGCAAAATTCCAAGCGAAGACACTAAAGACCCGAACAATGGTTACTACAAAAGTATAGTTTACATCCCAAGACTGACTGAGACTGACTGAGAATTTTAAAGAAGTGATAAACCAAAAACTAACAGATGTTCGCCTGGCCTTCAAATCAAATAAAACTCTGAGTCACCTTTTCACAGAACTCAAAACGAAAGCGGATAAGGATAAAGTTACTGATGTCATTTACAAAATAAATTGTAAGGGTAAACCTAATGAACCATGCAACCAGTGTTACATCGGAACTACAAAACAATTTCTTAAACAGCGAATTTCTAATCATAAATCGGATATCAAATCAAACAATCCTGGAAAGACAGCCCTGGCGAGCCTCAGTATCAAAAACGGCCACTCTCCAGATTTTGAAGGTGTTAAAGTCCTACAGACAGAGAAACATGTTTCGAAACGATACACCCTAGAAACATTACACATCATCAACAACAACAACAACATGAACAGAAAACAAGACACCCAAAACATCTCTGCCATCTATTATTCTCTTGTCTCATCATAACACAATATTCTTTCAGTTTCTTTACTCCTTGTTTAAATTCCATAGACTAAACTTCGTTTGAAGTGTTTTTTTTTTCTTTATTTTTTCAAATAATATTACAATTATTAGATACAATAATTTTAAATGTCAGTTTAAATTTAAACCCAGTTTTATTAAAGTGAGTGTATTTTGTATTGTTTCAATTATTGTTATTATAATGTAAACAATATATTTTTTCTTGTTGTCCAAATAAAGTTCCCCTGAAGAAGGCAGCAACCCCTGCCGAAACGTCCGTCGGGAAAGCCAATGTAACTTAATTGTTTCATTGCAAAAACTACAGTGACCAAAAAAAGCCGACGGAAAGATTATTTTTAATCACTTCCAATCACATTTATAAAAATAATAGCCCAGATTTTTATGAATTTAATACGATATTAAAGCGATTTTAGTATGATACTGGGCATTTTTGTAAAATACTCTTATTATCATATATGTATCATAGTATTTGATTTAGTATCGTGTACAAAAATGCGCTAAATCTAAACTACATCCCACCACAAAAACAACCGATATGAACCACTTGATATGAACCATCTGGAATTAAGTAAATATAGTTTAAGACAGTAAATTATAATTTTGGATTCATTTTAATGAAAAGTTCAAAAAGCCTTTGACGGGGGTGTGAAAATAGAGATTCTCGAAAGTAAATACCTATATGTATATCTTGGCAGGATTAGCAAGAACGTGAAATTTTTAACTTTTTTTTTTAAACTAAAACTGATCAATTATAATAAAAGTTAAAAATTGTATTTTTCGGTTCATCGATTCAATTTGTTTAGTTAAAATTTTGCATATGTATCAATAACGATAGTGCTGATAGGATGCCGAAAACTTCCAACAAGTTCTTACGAGCGAGATCCTCACGAGAGTACGAAACATTTTTCTCGTCTAAATTTTACTTACTGAAAACTTTTAAGGGCTTGGCGTATACATATTTGACAAGTTTTCCTCGTCTAGATTTTCCCTAAAGAAAATTGACTAGTGCCATGTTGAAACTAGTCAGAGACTGGGCATTTTTCCAGCTGGGATATGATACACCCACATATGCTTCAATTTTATCCTAATTTGCCTGGGCTAATAAACAAATATGCATTGAATTGAAAATAAATAATTAAATGAAAGAGGCTTTCCAACACTTTAACAGACATTTAAATGCCTTTACCTTAAAAATACGTTTATGGAGCAATGACGTTTATACCAAACACAATCACCCACATATAAAAGGGTGGGCCATCGTAAGTTATTTTGACACTGACACCTGTTTTCCGCTCGAAATCTTGACAGAAAGTCAGTATCATACCTCCGCGGAACGAAATGAGTCGCTTAAAGCTTGAACAACGTTGGGAATGTATTAATGTATAAAAAAAGGAGTCTATAGTGTCACCAAACAGCTGGAAAGTCGCAAAATAAATCGCGGATTTTGTATTTTATTTTTTTAGTAATAGCATTTTGTGGGAAACCACTTGAAATGTATCGCAATCAAAAGATCTTGACCCAAAACAAATTAAAACGTAAGTGACAGACGTTTGAGTGGCCTCAATCAACTGACAGCCGCGATATAATTCGCGGATGTTATTATTTTTTTTTTTATTTTATATTAGTGGTAGCTTCTTCAAATGTTAACCAATTAAAAGGTTGGGACTCAAGAAAGTGAAAATATAAGTTACAGGCGTTTGAGTTACGCCAAAGTGCTGAAAAGCGCGATAAAAGTCGCGGATGTAATTAATAGTTTATCAATTAGATTTATCAATACAAATCTCTTGAAATGCATCTCAATTTATAGGGCTTGACTCCCTGAGTCGGAAAATGTAACTGACAGACGTATTGAGTATGAGTTACGCCAAACTATTGAAATCCACGATATGATTCGCCTTCGAATATTATTATTGTATTTTATTTTAATTTAAATGGTACCTACCTAATCAAAAGGTTTTGACTAGCTGAAAAAGAAATTTTGAAGAAAACACGTGTTGAAAACACCTGTAACTTATATTTTCACTTTCTTGAGTCAAAACCTTTTAATTGTTAAACATTTGAAGAAGCTACCACTATTATACAATTTAAAAAAAAATAATAACATCCGCCAATTATATCGCGGCTGTCAGTTGTTTTCGATTGCGATACATTTTGGTGGCATACATCAAATATCTAAAAATTTCAATAAAAAATCCGCGAGTTCAATGGCGTCTGTCGGGGGTTTTGGGCCACTTAGACGTCTGTCATGTACATATTCGCACTCAGGGGGTCAAGATCTTTCGTTTGTGACACATTTCAAGTGGTTTCCTTTTTGACAAAAAACGCAAAAAAAAAACGCGTTTTCAGGACGTCTGTCGGGGGTTTCGGGGCCACTTAGACGTCTGTCATGTACATATTCACACTCAGGGAGTCAAGGGATAAAAGTTGCGACCAATTTCAGGTGGTTTCCCAAAAGCCTATAAACGACCAAAAAACGCGTTTTCTGGGGCCACCTAGACATCAGTCCAAACCATTTTTGTAATCAGGGAGTTGATGGTGTCAACTTGTTTTACATTTGATATGGATCCTACCCGATTTCTATTTTCAGAAAAGTTGTACTTTTGATCCACTTGTGCGTGGTAACGGGGCCACTTCATGCTGGCAGACGAACGTATTCGTTATCACCTTCACCAGGACTACCTATACTATTAAAATCTTTTGGTTTCCTTTCACGACCAAAATTTGCTGCCAGCTCTCGGTCTATAAATAAAATAAAACTAGAGAATGTACATAAGGCAGAGCCTAATTGTTTATTAAACATGAAGTACATTTATATAAAACTTATTACTTCATTCTTTCTAAAAACAAAAAAAAACTATCAAAATTAGTTCAAAAAAACACTCGCAACAAGGAAATAAGTGCGCAGACATAAAATAGAATTTTTAAGTAATAGTAGTTTTTTATTAAATAAATAATGTCAATTTTTTAAAAATAATGGAAATTTAAATTAAATTTTGTTTAATATTAGTTTTGTTATTGTCCATCACAACGGCTCGTGAAGAACCAGGGCCTAGTGACTAACAACTCGCAACCATTCCTGTGTGCGCTTGTCGACAAGAATGGAAGGGACCTACAATTTTATGTCGAATCCGAACGGCTAGACGAGAAACACTCATTCATGACAAGTGATACTCTTGGAGGATTTGTCAATTCCTCGCAAGAGGCAGTAGCCCTGAAAAAAACTTTTTTAGATTTTAGGTGGACGAGGCTGGGAAGTGAACCCAGACCTCCAGCGTGACAGTCAAGTGCACTAACCATTACGCTACGGGCTACTACAATGTGGACGCTGCCTTATACATATAAAAAAAAGTTGTGAAGTTAGTTTGTCCAAATTAATAAAGCTAATATACAAAAAAAAAAAAATATTTTTTTTTATTTTAAATTTAATTTGTATTTTTAACATTAAATCAGAAACTAAATTCTAATTTTTGAATAAATTCGCGCTAAAATCGAATTCTAAGTAATAGTGGACCATTAAATTTTTAAAAACTGCAATTTTTTTTCAAAAAATTTCCTAAAGGTAAAAACGTGTATTTCTTATTAATTCTTTAAAATCACACCTTAATATTAATAATTATTATTGATAGCGAGGAAAATAAATGTTCTTGTACTATGGGCTATGGGTTTGTTCGAAACTATTTCAGAACACAATATTAAGAAGGTTAGAACTCAAAATAAAGTATGCCATCTGATTTGATTGATATGTATGAATTTAAGAATTTATGAAATATCAAAAATCGTTGGAGCGGTTTTCTTAAAAAATAATTTTTTACATATAAAATTTGTTTTCCCGAATACGCACCGTACCCCCCAGTAAAGAAGAAATTATCACCGCCATCAAAGCACTGAAAAACAACAAAGCGGTTGGACTTGACGGTATTCCTGCAGAGCTCTTAGGAGCAGCCCCAACGACATCGAGCGAGCTACTGCACCCACTTATTAAGAGAGCTTGGGAAACAGAGAGCTTTCCTGAAGAGTGAAAAAAAGGAATGATTGTCAAGCTCCCAAAGAAAGGAGATCTCACACAGTGCGAAAACTGGAGAGGAATATGCGTTCTGCCTGCAGTAGCCAAGATAATAACAAGGATAGTTTTGGACCGAATTAAAGACCACCTCGAAGACACACTCGACGCCGAACAAGCAGGTTTCCGCACTGGATCTTCCTGTGTGGATCACATCAACACCTTGCGGATCATCGTCGAACAGTGCGTTGAATATCGATCACCACTTCACCTGCTGTTCATCAATTTTGAAAAGGCGTTCGACAGTGTCAATAGAGAATTAATTTGGCTTGCTTTGCGCAGGAGGGGCATCCCAGATAAATTGATTGCTTTTATCAAGGCTATATGTGATGGATCCAAATGTCACGTTTTGCACAAAGGTAGGCTATCAGAGGAGTTTAAAATCCAAAGTGGGGCTAGGCAAAGGCTGTATACTGTCAATAATACTGTTCCTGTTGGTGATAAGTGACGTACTGCAGGCAGCTTTGTCAAATGGAAATTGAGGAGTTCAGTGGACTTTGCAATCTCACCTCAAACATCTGGACTACGCGGACGACGTATTCTTACTCTCTCAAAGGATCATGGATCTCCATCAAATGACAACAAGGGTGGAGAGAGAAGCAGAAATCGTAGGGCTTAAGATCAACTCGGCAAAAACTAAAAGGATCAGCTTTGGAACTTCCTTATCAATCCAAGTAAATATTTCTGGACAACCTGTAGAGATTGTAGAGGATTTCCAATATCTTGAGAGTATTGTCTCTACGAGTGGCGGAACTGAACTGGACGTAAACAGCCGAATCAGAAATGCAAAGGCTGCGTTCGGAATGCTGTCCAAAATATGGAGAAACAACTCTTTTAGCTTAAAGACCAAACTACGACTGTTCCGCTCCAATGTAAGACCGTTCTGCTTTACGGGTGCAGCACTTGGAAAGTCACTGACACTGTCACCAGAAAGCTGCAAACCTTCGTTAATAGATGTCTACGAAACATCTTGAGGATTTTCTGGCCCAACCGTATCTCCAATGCCGAACTTCATGTGAGAACGGGTCAGGAGCCCATAGACTCCATTATACGAAGAAGAAAGTGGCAGTGGATTGGCCATACGCTTCGAAAAGGCGATCGGTGCATTGCATCTCAAGCAATGCAGTGGAACCCGCTCACACAGGAGGGAAGACAAGTGGGCCGGCCTAGAAGTACATGGCGAAGAACGGTCGAACAGGAATCGGCACGACTGGGGAAAAGTTGGAGAGAGCTGAAATATATTTCAAGAAATCGTACACGATGGCGCGTAGGTGTAGTGGAGGCCCTATGTCCCGTAAGGGAAACATCACGGACGTAATAGGTCCGAGGACCTAAGTAAGTAGTAAGTATATACAATTTGTTTGCGTATTTAAAAAATGAAATCTGGTATGCCAACTTTTAGTATTTAATAAAATACAATTTAACACAAAATTAAAAAAAATAATCATTATCCTGTTTTCAATATATTGAATTTCAAAAAATAAATCAACATTATTTTGAAAAATCCAAAAATATTTTTTTTTTGCTAAATTTGTATATCAAATAGTGAAGAACCTCTTGCATACAAATTTTAGTTGAAATCACTGCAGCTGTTACCGAGAAATTCGAAAACCAGAAAATCGGTTCTGTGACAGGCACCGTTAAATATTTACCATTCCCCTAATAGTAATTCATAATCAAATCGTTAGAGCCATTTTTGAAATAAATTAAAAAAAAAAAAATTATTTTTTGAGCTTAAAAAAATTTCAATTCCCCCTCTAGGGAATTACCTTAGAACATCATGTCCAAAGTTTGAAAAAAAATCGCTTTAGTGGTTTAGGCTGCAGTTCGAGGTACAGAAAGGCAGAATTGCGGGACCCACTTTTTTCGCGTTCTTTATCATCGTAATGTTACGGACAATTACTATCTCAAATTCAATTTTTTGCACGAATACAAAACTTACCTTATAGTAACTATGTATATTGCAAGTAAAAAAGAATAATGAAAAGAAGGGCAGAAAATCACAAATTACAGAAAGTTTTTGTCTGGCTAAGAGAAATAAATTTAACGAATTATGCTGGATTTACATGTATCTTCGTCTGCAAATATGAAGAAAAGTAGAGCGGGACAGATGTATGCCAAAACTCCGAGCGTGTGAAAGAAAACCATCAAGAAGATGAACATGTTCGTCTTCATATCTACATTAAGGCACTTCCTATAATCTTTATGCACGAAGATCTTCTGCATTTTGATGTTCCTTCTCTATCCAACAAATGTACATTTTAATTTTGCATCCCCTTTTTTTTGCAGAAGTCGGACGAAGATACATGTAAATCCACCATTACGCTTCCGATCAGGGAGTGTCCGCATAAAGGAACATAAAATGTACATATGGAATTTAAATCCTTGATCCACGGTCGCGAGAATTTTTCCGTTTAATGGATCGGACCGCTTAAGTACGCAATAACCGTTTTTACTGATTCATTTACGCACACTTAAGAAAATGTAGTTTTTGCAGAGGTAATTTGCAAATACCCCTCTTGACCCCCCCCCCATCTTTTGTGGATTTCAATGGATACAGGTTGTACGATAGACCTCTTCGAATTTTAAGGTTTTTCTTGTTTATTTGAAACAATCTCGGGATGAAAAGAACCCTATGTTAATCAAAAGCGTTCAAAAGCGTTCAAAATATTTTTTGTCAGATCGATACTTTGGCGGATGGTAGTGCCCGTGGTAGTGTGAGAATTGCAAAATAACAATATTTAACATATTGTATCTCTATCAAGAGATGCCATTTGTTTTTTTGAACAAATATGAATTAGCGAACAAAATTTTAAAATTTAAATTAAAAATACAGGGTGTCCGCCGGGAAGGTATACTACTTTGTTTTCCCGGCGTTTTGGTAAACATTAGTCTTGACAGTTCATATTTGGCAGTCGTGAAGTAGACACGTGGCAAATTTATTATGGAAAAATATTCGATAAACCAACGTGTTTTTATCGTTAAAACATTTTATCAAAATCAATTATCGATTACTGTGACGATGAGAAAGTTACGTGAAATTTTTTGGGATTTGAATGGATATGTAAATGGATATGTGAATAAACAGAATAGTCGGTTTTGGACAATGGAAAACCCTCAAACTATTCATCAGTCACCTTTGCATCCATTAAAAGTTACAGTCTGATGTGCAATATGGTCAGGAGGAATCATTGGACCTTACTTCTTTGAAAATGAAAACGGCGTAACGGTAACTGTGAATGGCGGTCGATATCGTGATATGATTGAGAACTGTTTAACGCCACAACTGCATGCTTTGGGCTTTATTAACATGTGGTATCAACAAGACGGTGCCACATCGCAAACAGCCAGGATTACAATGGAATTACTGCGAGACCTCTTTCCACAACAAGTTATTTCAAGAAATGGTGATGTTGATTGGCCTCCACGGTCGCCTGATTTGATTGCTCCGGACTTCTTTTTGTGGGGATATCTGAAAAGGAAGGTTTATGCAAACAAACCAGAAACGCTTGAGCAACTCAAACAAAATATTCGTGATGAAATTAATAAAATACCTCGTGAAATGTGTGAGAATATAATGAAAAATGTGCTCAAAAGGGCTGGCATTTATGAGACTAACAGAGGCGGACATTTACCTGATATTCTATTCTATACATAATTGCCGACATTAAATAAAATATTAATCAATATAAGATCCATTCTCTTTCATTTAATCAAAAATTATACCTTCCCGGCGGACACCCTGTACATAAATGTTTCGTATATTAAATTTTAAAAACATTTGTAGGAAATCAAATTGGAACGCTTATTTAAAGGAATTTGTGAATATGCAGATAAACTTTAATTTCAAAAAAAAAAAATAAACGGAAAAAGTAGGTACATAATATTAAAATCGGTATTTTTAATTCTTTATAAAGATAAGATCAAGAAAAGTTAATAACTTCAAGTTTAATAGTATGTAAGTGAAAAATTGTAAAAATGTAAACTAAATAACTTGAAAAGCTTAATAAAATGCATTAAATTCAATTCAATTTGCCACCCCCTAGAAAAATGTCGCCCTGTGCACCCCTGCCCTCTCCACGCTACTGTACTGATTTAAATACCTTTTTTGATTACGTTTTTGATGAAATTTCAAACAAAAATTTCAATTATCCCCCTTTTTTTAAATACGCCTTCCCAAAAATGAAAAATATTTCTTAAAAAAAAAAATAAAAAAAAAAACTAAGTGTTTGTTTTTGGCAGTATGTAAGCTGTACTTTTTTAATTAAATCTTTGGTATGATTTATTATAATTAAAAATATATCTATTTACTTTTGCTTTTGCCCTTTAATTGTTTGTACAAAAGTTATATGCAGTAGATAGTACCTACTATACATAAATAAATAACCTGCAATGCTGCAAATCAAAGAACCTACTTTAGATAAATTGTCGAGCCAACACATTTGAAATAATATTTTTAATACATGAGAAAAACATTTATGTCCCTTTCACATAAAAATGCAATCCCCCAAATATGAGTGTAATCGTAATTTTCAATTCAAAAAATACGAAGCGCTTCTCTCAAAGCAATAAAGGGAAGCGTGTGCTAAGCACGTGTCCAATATGCGTGAGAAAGACCTCTACAGATTGATTCCCACGAATTCTATACTATTCACTTCACTCTATAGCCTCTATACCTTCCGTTTCCGCATTTGGACAATGTTAAGGGATGAAATGTTCGATTGTATATTATGTTCAGTTCAAGGTAAGGGTGAAAATACCATTTTATATTTGAAAAAAGATTTCTAATCTCAAAAAATAACTTTTAGTAAGATACAAAAAAAAGTTCACATAGAATTAGATTGTTTTGGTCTGCGGCGAAAAACACAGTGCAATATATGTAGTATCAACTAACAAGGGTGGTTTACAGATAACTGAATTTCAACTGAGTGATTTCGTCATTATCAAATAAAATTTCTTGCTGACAAGATGGAAAAGATTTCTCTAGAGAATATTGTTGTTTAATTATTTTTGTTGTGTGAAATTTGAAACTTTTGAGTGTTTAGTTGTAAAATAAATATAATTGGATACATATTGTTACTGCAAGGACTTTATACCAATTTAAGGATTAGATATTTCCTTGAATGTATACCTACTAATTAGGTTAAGAAACGCGGAAAAATAAAATCGGATTTGTGAAGAAATTTATGTATAGTTATAGAATTTATTTAAATCTATTGTGATTCGTATGAATTTAAAATACCCGTTGGGGCGTCTGGTGAGAAAAGGTGGTTATGGTCCAATTTATACATTTGGTGTTCGGTTCTAGTTTGGTATCCGCCTAAAAAGAGACGAACTTTCCGTCGGATGAAATATGAATCGGAGAATTTTTGCTTTGATCTGCTGTTCGTAAAAATATGTCAAAGCAAAAATCCTCTAATTTTTAAGAAATTTCTTTCCGAGTGATAGCTCGCTGTGTCCGGTTATGTTGCTTGTGTATTTTTATTTATGTACAAAAGTGCGAGAATGGAAAATAGGCTGGATTGTGCAAATTTGATCTTATGGTTCAGGGCAAATTCATAAGTACTTAAAAAAAAAATATTTTGTCTTAATTCAGTTTTGTAAATTAGTAATCGCGCAGGCAAATTCTACTTTTTCTGTTTTTTTAAAGAAATTATCTTAAGTTTGGCATTAGCAATATACTGTCGTGAAAGTCCCTTGCCAAATCGTGTATTCGTCAATAGATATTCAAGGTTGAATGTCAATAATATCAATTTTTCGCATATAACTCCGAAAGGGTAAATACAATTGAAAAGTATTTGATACAACACTTATAGACCAATCCGCCAACAAAAAAGTGATGAACATTTTTTTCTTACGAATCACCGTAAAGAATACATCGACATTTTAAAAAATCTTAGATGTCGAAAATGCTTGCTTTCACGTATAAACCCTAATAGTATGAGAGGCGACCGTAGGTTTACCTATCTCATCGCGGCTGTGGAAAAGAATGATGCAAACTCATAGCTTTAGTCTTAACATTATCAAAACTGCTGGCCGTCAAGGTTTTTCAGGTGGCAACGGATAGAAAATGATGGATTTTTATAAATGGGGTATCAAATAAAAGCTAAGACTGCGCTCTTTGCAAAACCAGTAGTCGGACAGACTTTTGTTGGCTGTTGCGGCGAGTCCGACCACTTTTGTCAAAATAGCTATTTTCTTAACCTTTGCATTTAAAATACATTTAAGTGATCAAGGCTTTTTCTAGGCTATATGGATTAGTTTTGCATAGTTGTTTTTTTTTTACAAAAGTGGTGGGACCTACCGCAACAGCCAATGAAAGTCTGTCCGACCACTAGTTTTGTAAAGAGGGCAGTATAAGGTTTCATTTGAAACTCTATTCATAAAAATCCATCATGGATTAGGTATCCTAAGTCAAAAATGCAACCGAAAAGTGTAGAAACACATTGCCACCTGAAAAACCTTGTCTGACCAGCGGTTTTATTTATATTAAGACTGAAGCTATGAGTTGGCATCATTCTTTTCCGAAGCCGCGATGAGATAGGTAAACCTACGGTCACCACCCGCACTATAAACAGTAAATGTTTTCGAAAAGATCTGAATACAAAGTTTGTACATTCAGCCCTTTTCTTCTAAACGTTCGCGTGAAAGTTTCACAATTTGTCGCAAATGCATATTAAATGCAATCAAAATGGTGTTTAAACAATAAGGAAATACCGTTGAAGTCTTGCGATCGAAGGATGGAAGATTTTAAAAAATAATTTAATGAATCATTTACGTGAATCAACTTCCATAGAATCGTATAGCAGAACAGAGCTGATTATGTGACCTTTAACTCTTTAATGAGGAGTATCAGTGGCAAGATGTTACTTCTTCAAATAACGTCAAATGGCGAAAATATAGATTTTTCGCATACATCTTTTAAAAAGTGAATTGTACCGAAAAATTGAACATACGACACGGGAGGGTATTCCTGAAATGCATGGAGGAACATCCTAATTTTGCGAGGGGTTCCTCAAGTGGAGACAAATCTTACACTGAGTGCGAGTAATTGTAGGCCAATTTGTCCACTTCACTTTGAAAACTAAAATTAAAAGTCAAGATTTTACTTTATTTATCAACAATTTATATACATATGTATTCGCTTACTCACATTATGTCAGGTAAATTTAGTGTATTTGATTCTAATGATTTCCTTGAAATCTGCTTCATTTTGCAGCAGTAATTTCACTTCAGAAACAAAATAAAAAGGGGTGATCCTTCAGTTTTGACAGTTCGAATCAATTTCGAAGTTTTCGAAATCGATCGAAATGTAGAACATGCTATTTCATTTCACGTGAAATTGAAAAGTGATTTCGATTCAGTTTCGATCGAATTGCAGAACATGAGCGTCAGTCGCGGTTTTAAGAAAAATTCAATTAATTTCTTTTTTGTTATTTTTTTGTTTTACAGTTTTGTTGTTCATTTTATGTTATGTTTTTATTGCTGCGGTCTTGGAACTTGAGAAAAAAGATTTGTGTTGCGAAAAGTAGCAACGCCAAAACGGAAGCTAAAAAAAAAGTAGTAACTCCAATCTGAATTTACCATAGTCAACTACGCCAACACTGGCGAACTAGACTGGAAGTTGAAATCGAATTCCATAATATTCCAGAAGAAATATAACGGACCTCAGCGGAAGACAATTTCTGTTCAGAAGTAAAATTAAAACGAAGAAGAATAGAACTAAAATTTTTTGATTTTCTTTCAAAAACTAATTTCTTGTCTTTATTTGATAATTAATAAAGTATCTTTGTATTAGTCACTTCAAAAGTTTAGTGTTTTTTTACTTCTCTGAGATAAATTTTCAACATTCTCAAAAAATTTTAATTTATAAATTTAAATAATGTCTACGTCGACCAAAACAGTGGTGGGACAAAAGTGTCCTGTCTGCAATGCAGATTACACTGAGGACAGAATGGTGGAGTGCACAATGTGCAAAAAGTGGATCCACTATCAATGTGCTGAGGTTGGTGATGAAGTTGCCGCGATCGATGATTGGAAATGCGCTGTTTGCCTGCACCCGCAAACCGAACAACAACCACAGAGGCGAACATCAATCATAGCATCAGCCCATTCCAAAACACGATCTGAAAGGATCAGGATCAAGATGCGAATGCTGGAGGCGGAAGAGCTTCTTCTACAGAAACAACAAGAGTTGCTTGCAAGGCGCCACGCTCTTTTGGACGAGATGTCAGACGACGATTTGGAAAGGACTACCCAACAGGAAAATATTCAACCGTGCGGTAAGTCAAAATTTAATGTTTTTCATAATAACGTCGTCGAAAAGAACTTGGGCAAATTGCCAATAAAGAATAAGGAAGAGCAGCACTTCAACAAAATATATGAGCCCTCTGCATCTTGCGAAGCTGTTTGTTTATCATCGCATCAAATCGCTTCAAGACATGTTGTCGCTAAGGATCTACCTATTTTTTCTGGGAAACCAGGTGAATGGCCTGTGTTCATCAGCAGTTTCCAACAAACTACTGAAGCGTGTGGTTTCACAAAAAATGAAAATTTGATGCGTCTGCAACGCTGCGTGCGAGGAAAAGCGAGAGATGTCGTCGAAGCTATTCTTGACATCAGCTGGCTGTGTTCCTGAGATCATCGATACACTCAGACAATATTTTAGTAGGCCAGAGATTATAATGAAGCACTACATGGAAAAAATTCAAAGAATGACGTCACCTAAAATCGAACGCATGGAAACGATTATTGAATATGCGGTTGCTGTGAGAAATCTGTGTGCTACAATGGAACAAGCAGGGCTTCAGAACTATATGCAAAATCCAAATCTGATGACTGAGCTTGTCGACAAGTTGCCGCCTACACTACAACTGAATTGGGCTACTCATAAGCGATCCGAAATTGATATAGACAACATATGTGTACTTGGTGACTGGCTTAAAGATGTAGCTGCTGATATATGCAATGCGAAGCCATCAATGTCATGGTTTAGTACCAAAGAGCATCAACATAAGAACAGGAATAAAAAAGAAGAGCTTTACGTGCACGCTGACACAACAAGAAAATCGAATAAACGGCCACCGAATGTTGGCCTTAAGAAATGTCCAGTGTGCCACGAAGACTGTCATGCTGTTTCAGTCTGCAAACAATTTCTTGGATGCAATATTGCCAACAGGTGGGACTTACTACGAAAAAATAATCTCTGTAGACAGTGTCTGAAAAGGCATCCGCTCAAATGCTGGGCACCAATTGCATGCACAGAGATTAATTGTGACAAAAAACATCATCCTTTGTTGCATAATCCCAACCAACCGGCTGGCAGCAATAAAAGCAACAGTGAATTAAGTATGATTCATTCTGTATTTACTTCGATACATTTTAGAATTATACCCGTGCTCCACGTCTCACAATAGCATTCAAATTAACACCTATGCATTTCTAGATGGAGGATCCTCTAGTACCTTATTGAATGAGGAGATTGCTAACCAGCTAGGATTGGAAGGAGAAAATTCACCACTGTGTTTAAAATGGAGTGGCACTATTTCAAGGCAGGAACAACATTCGAGAGTGGTCGATGTGAATATATCTGGAATTCACGAAAATGCTCAGAGGTACAGAATGGAAAACGTACGAACCGTCAAAAAACTCAACTTACCAACGCAGTCATTGGATTATAAGTACTTAGCTAAGAGATATTCTCATCTGAAGAATTTGCCAGTGACCTCTTACGTAAATGCGAATCCTGGTATATTGATTGGGCTTCGAAACTGGCATGTTGCGGTACCTACAAAAATATTAGAGGCCTCTGAAGTTGATCCAATAGCAGCGAAGTGTCGACTAGGTTGGACGATATTCTCGATGTTCGACAAGGAAGAAATTAAAGAAGCAAATAACTTCGACAATAGTCATCAAATCTGTGAATGTCAAAAAGCCGCAGACATGAAGCTTCACGAAATGGTTAAAGAGTTCATCTCAGTAGACAACTTGGGAATAGTAGAGCCTTGTGACTTCAAAAATATACAAGAACAAGATCGAGCCAGATGTATCCTGGGCAAAACTACGACCCATTTAGAGAACCGATACGAAACTGGACTCTTGTGGCGATATGAAAAGTTTAAATTGCCAGATAGCAAACCGATGGCGTTGCGACGGATGAGATGTCTTGAAAAACGTTTGGATGGTGACCAGCAGCTAAAAACAAATGTGAAACAACAAATAAAAGATTATGAACAGAAAAAATATATTCGAAAGCTGACCACTGAAGAGCTGAAACAACACCATGACAGGGTTTGGTATCTGCCAATTTTTCCGGTTCGTAATCCAAATAAACCGGGAAAGATACGGATTGTGTGGGATGCTGCGGCCATGGTTGATGGGGTCTCCTTAAATACGCTACTGACGAAAGGAGTTGACTGGAATGCATCGCTTCTAGGTGTTCTGATTCGTAGCAGAGAGAAGAAGATATGTATTTGCGGTGACATCAAAGAAATGTACCACCAGGTAAAAATTCCTGAAAAGGATCAACACGTTTTAAGATTTCTTTGGCGAGACGAAGTGAATGATGAACCGGACACCTACGTGATGCAAGTTATGACTTTCGGCGCTACCTGCTCCCCCAGCTGCGCACAATATATAAAGAATCGTAATGCACTGAAACATAAAGACGATTATCCAAGAGCCGTGAAAAGTATCGTAGAAAGTCATTACGTTGATGATTTTTTGGAAAGCGTAGACAGCGAAGCTGAAGCTTTACAGTTAGCAAAGGAAGTCACAACAATACATTCTAAAGCGGGCTTTGAAATCAGAAATTGGAAATCCAATTCCTCGCTGGTAATGAAGGCGCTTAATACCAAACCTACTGACGAATGTTTTGATTTGAACCCGGACGCAGGTTCTTCTATGGAGAAAGTACTTGGCATGTGGTGGGTTCTGAAGAGTGACGAATACACCTTCTCTTTGCGATACAACAAAGGCAACCAGAGTGTGTTGAAAGGGGAACGCCGTCCAACGAAAAGAGAGATTCTTCGCATCCTCATGTCCATCTATGATCCGTTAGGTTTAATTGCACATTTCTTGGTTTATCTCAAGATTTTGCTACAAGAAATCTGGCGCAGCCGAATCGATTGGGACGTTCCGATTAATGATGAGCAGTTCGAAGCTTGGAAAATATGGCTTAAGGTACTTCCACAAGTTGAAACATGTCGCATACCAAGATGCCTGTTGAAACATCTTCCGAATTGGAATGGAGCTACTGTACATCTTCATATTTTCATGGACGCAGGGGAACAAGCTTGTGCAACTGTAGCGTACATTCGAGTAAGCAGCGGAACCCAAATTGAATGCACACTTTTAGGAGCAAAAACGAAGGTTGCCCCTATAAAACTGCGATCGATTCCGAGGCTAGAACTGGATGCAGCCGTCATGGGTTGCCGATTCGCCCGAAAACTTTCTGATGAATTGTCAACAAGCATAAGTAAAATATATTTCTGGACTGATTCTAAGACGGTGTTGGGTTGGATAATGGGAAATCCTCATCGATACAACAAGTTCGTGGCATTCAGAGTAGCAGAAATACAAGACACTGATAAAGGCGGGAATTGGCGATATATACCATCAAAATTAAATGTTGCTGATGACGCCACTAAATGGACAAGACCACCTAAGCTTGAGTTCGAGAACCGATGGTTTAGTGGTCCAAATTTCTTATTACATGAGGAGGACGAGTGGCCAGAGGATGTTTCACCAAAGAAAGAAGTAGCTGAAGAACTCTTGTGTGTGCATCAATCGTCACAACCATTCATTGACTTGAAAAGATTCTCACAATGGAACAGACTGCTTAGAACCATAGCATACGTGTATAGATTCCTAAACATAAAACTAAAGCTACAGCCTAATTTTTCAACTACTGGAATTTTATCATGTGAAGAATTAAAAGAAGCTGAGATAATATTATTCAGAACAGCTCAAATGGACGTGTATAATGAAGAACTAATAAGTCTCAAGCAATCAAATAAAAACTCAAATAATTTACCACCGCGAGTTAATGCCTCAAGTTCTATAAGAAGACTTTCACCATACTTGGACGAACATCAACTTCTACGAGTGAACGGAAGACTGGATGCAGCTGTTTTTATTAACATCGACACAAAGCGGCCAATTATACTTCCTAGAAACAATTATCCGAAAGGAAGGGTGATTGCCGTGAAGACGTCAACTGATGGACAAGTTCGCAGCGCTACAGTTCAGACCAACATTGGAGTTTTGGAGCGGCCTGCAGTTAAATTGGCGAAGCTAGAAGTTTATAAAGAAGATGGTGGTACAAGAACAACCCTACCGGGAATTCTCGTACCGGGGGGAACTGTTGCGAAAAGTAGCAACGCCAAAACGGAAGCTAAAAAAAAAGTAGTAACTCCAATCTGAATTTACCATAGTCAACTACGCCAACACTGGCGAACTAGACTGGAAGTTGAAATCGAATTCCATAATATTCCAGAAGAAATATAACGGACCTCAGCGGAAGACAATTTCTGTTCAGAAGTAAAATTAAAACGAAGAAGAATAGAACTAAAATTTTTTGAGTTTCTTTCAAAAACTAATTTCTTGTCTTTATTTGATAATTAATAAAGTATCTTTGTATTAGTCACTTCAAAAGTTTAGTGTTTTTTTACTTCTCTGAGATAAATTTTCAACAATTTGCAATAGAGAAAACTAAAAGACATACGTTGGGAGACGTTTCTAATCCATATGAATTGCTGATGCAGCGTGAGTACATAATAGAAATTTTCAACAAAAGTTTTTTAATTAAATTTATTATTTAATTCAGGTTTGTATCAATTTACGCTAAAGTAAAAATGCCTTTAAATAGTTGTTGGAAGCTGTTGCGCCGTATCTAGCAAAATCTTCCATTCCCTGCACATTGTTGGCTGATGTTTTGATTTTTTTTTGCAGAAGGGAACTTTCAACAATTGGTTAGGAAGGATGCTGATGTAGCTACGGGCCGTCAAAAATGTGTTAAAAATTTTATCACGAGTCTTGAAAGTGTTAGAATTAGAATATTAAACTCTCAGTCAGATGCCAAATGAACGACATTTCATGGATAAATTTAGTGTTCCTGGCGCCATAGGATGTGTCGACGGCACACACATTATAATGTCGCAACCACATCAAGATCTTACCCATTTTTGTTTTTAATAGAAAAGCATACTTTTTAGTCAATGCACTAAATAATTCTGTTTTCAATGTTTTATTTATTTATTGCTTTTTTAAAATAAACTAACAAAAACTCAGAATTTGATTGTTTTTGATTAAAACAAAATCCTAAAATATAGCGTGCTGCGCAGTAATTTTATGCTTCCCATGTTGAAATAAGTTATTATTATAATCCAGTTGACGGCAAAATAATTTATAAATTAAAATTGGAACTATAGACTAAGCACCACTAAAGGAATCTGATGATTGGTGTGGCAGCCATGAAATTGCAATAATTCCAGCCTATGTAATACTCGGTGGTAGCTAACACAAGTGGTTGTTGTTCATTCAAAACCTTCATGCAAATATGACGGAGCGAAAGCTATGCAGCCTAACTGCAAGTGTTATCACGAGAAAACACCTTTGAATGAAACTTAATTCTTGACCAGTGTCAAATCTTTCATACAATTTCCCTCCTTACACATATGCAGCGAATTGTTGCGGTGATAACGGAGAGGAGAAAAAGAAAGAACCCAAATGAATAACATCTAACTTGTGTGTGGCTTGTAAAAATGCTAGTTGTCCAAATGCAATTGAAAAATTAGAAAAAACCTTCATTTGGATGGGCACGATCAGGTGACCTCGGTGGTGCAATGCGTAGTGCAGCGGCATCTGAGGTAGCTTGGTCTAGGTTCGAATCCAGTTGACGGCAAAATAATTTATAAATTAAAATTGGAACTATAGACTAAGTACCACTAAAGGAATCTGATGATTGGTGTGGCAGCCATGAAATTACAATAATTCCATACTCGGTGGTAGCTAACACAAGTGGTTGTTGTTCATTTAAAACCTTCAATGCAAATATGACTGAGCGAAAACTATGCAGCCTAACTGCAAGAGTGTTATCACGAGAAAACACCTTTGAATGAAACTTAATTCTTGACCAGTGTCAAATCTTTCATACAATTTCCCTCCTTACATATGGCTTGTAAAAATGCTAGGTGTCCAAATGCAATTGTAAAATTAGAAAAAACCTTCATTTGGATGGGCACGATCAGGTGACCTCGGTGGTGCAATGCGTAGTGCAGCGGCCTCTGAGGTAGCTTGGTCTAGGCTCGAATCCAGTTGACGGCAAAATAATTTATAAATTAAAATTGGAACTATAGACTAAGCACCACTAAAGGAATCTGATGATTGGTGTGGCAGCCATGAAATTGCAATAATTCCAGCCTATATAATACTCGGTGGTAGCTAACACAAGTGGTTGTTGTTCATTCAAAACCTTCAATAAGTTATTTTACTTGAATGATATTTATAAAATATGAAAAATCATTTATATTTTAGAATGCAATAGCTTGCTTTCCCAGTTTCACTTAAGAATATCTGGTCGAATTGCCATCACGGGAAAATCGAATAAATCGAAATGTCGAACACGGAAATTCGATCAGTTTTACCTTCGAAAAAAATGAAATTGATATCGATAAAAGTGAAATGTGGAACACCAAAATTGATTTCACATCGATTTCAATTTCAATTCGATAGAAAGTGATTTCTGTAACTTAGCTGTTTAACCCATATTTTCTTACTTCGTTATAATATTAGCGACATCTAATATCAATGTCAATAAATAATTTCATCCTCAAACCACCTTAATTTTACTAACAATGGCGGTCTTTAACTTGACGACGCCACGCTTGGCCAATCCTTGTACTAACGTTTTATTTATTTTTACCGGAATTGGTATGGCTGGTAAGAATTTCAAAACGTTCAAAAGTAATGGCGCTTATTCAAAGTGAGATAATTGCAGCAGCAGAAGATATGCTTAGAGGTACCCAAATGCTTCCCATCCTGACCATCGCCTTTTCATACGGGTTCACTTGGCTTATTTGGAGGGCAGAACACCAGGGAGAAGTCTAGGACAAGGAAGAAGTCAACGCCATCATGATGAGGCAGTTTTGCGTGCTGTTGAGAATGACCTTTCTACATCTGTTAGAGCCATCGTAAGGGCAACAGGTGTCTCTAAAACAACCATCCAAAGAGTGCTGAAAAGGAACAACGTTCATCCCTGTGTTCAAAATCTACTTCCAAGGGATTATACACAAACACCCTTATTACTTCCGTGTTTAGGAAAACTACACAATGGAATAAGAATTTGCTGGACTACAACTAACGCATTTGCTTAGTGCCCCATTTGAGTCCGGAACATTTTTATTCTATGGTGTAGTTTTCCTAAACACGGAAGCTGAAATAACTATTTTTTCTTCATAAATACAGAAGAAAGAGTTGAATTTTGTCGGACGATGCTCCGAAAAAACCAAGAGGATCCGGATGTTTATGATAAGATATTGTTGACCGACGAGTCATATTGCAAAAAAGATGGATTTGACAACTTGCATAACCTCCATAGTTGGCAATTGGAAAATCCGCATTTTGTGCGAGGAGGAAATTCCCAATACCAACTCAATAAAAATTTGTGGACTAGCATTTTGAATGGCCACATAATAGGACCCATTGAACTGCCGAATACATTAAATATTGATATTATTCAGATTTTCTGCAAAATAAGCTATTTTTTTTGTTGGAAGACGTGCCACTTGCTTGATACGGTCAATGTGGCATCAACACCACGGTTGCCCAACTCATTACAGTATTAATGTGAGACGTTTTTTGGACAATTCTTACCATGAATAATGGATTGGGCGTGGTAGACCTTTTTTTATTGGGGCTGTCTCAAGGAAAGAGTCTATGCTAAGGTCATTTCAAACATACGTGAACTCCAGCAACGTAGTCAGTTTTCTGCCGCAGAAACAAGCAACTCCACAGTAATAAGCAAAGACAGTTTTTTAAACGTTGTTGAGCTTGCATACGTTCAGGAGGGGCACATTTTGAACAATTTTTATAAATGAACTGGGTTAAATAAATGAACTGGGTTAAAAAAAGTAAACAAAAACAAAACAAAAAAAATACATAGAAAAACCAAAAACAAAAATATTAAAATAAACAACAAAACTATAAAAAAAAGAAACTAAAAAAAAAGGAATTTATTTTAATTTTTCTTAAAACCACGACTGATTGAGTTTAAATGGTTGTTAGAAAGTCCAAAGGCAAGGTAATTTTATAAAAGTAGAACCAGTATTGAGTCATAAGATATTTTTCAGGACGCTCTTCCAAAGATTGAAATAAAAAAATTATTTTTATCAAAACAGCGGTCCAAAGTAGGGGTTCGGGCAAATTTCAAAAAAACAGCCTTTACTCGAAAACCGTTATGGTTCGGGATAAAGAAGTTAACAAATTCTGAAAGGTCATTACCTGGCCTATCACCATATCAAGTTTTGACCATCCTTTACGGGACACCCTGTATAAGCCCTGTAAAAATTACTTCTAGCAGCCAGAATTGTTAGGCTCGTTTCACACACATTCGGTTTCATTCGATTCGGTCTCTATTCGGTCTCTATTCGGTTTGTATTCGGCTGTGCCTGATATGTGTGAAACGATAAAACGGCAACAATAAAAACCTAAGAGAAACAGTATAGCACCGAACGATCCCTCCACACCAATCGGTTTCATTTCGTTTCAAAACGGCACGTATTCGGGTCTAGGGAACACAAAGTAAGGCTCGTTTCACACATATTCGGTTTCAATCGGTTCGGTCTGTATTCGGTTCGATTTCGGTTTCCGTCTAGACCCCTTCACACAAAGACGGTTCATATTCGGTTTGTACTCACTAATAATTAAAATTAAATAAAATGTATCAAAAAAAAAAACTTCAGAAAAACCGAAACCGAACCGAATATGTGTGAACGCTACGTTTACTTTGTGTGCCCTAGACACGATTACGTGCCGTTTTGAAACCGAATGAAACCGATTCGTGTCGAGGCATAGTTCGGTGCTATACGGTTTCTATTAGGGTTATATTTTTGCCATTTTATCGTTTCACACATATCAGGAACAGCCGGATACAAACCGAATAGAGACCGAACCGAATAGAGACCGAACCGAATGAAACCGAATGTGTGTGAAACGACCCTAAGCGTAGCGTTCACACTTATTCGGTTCGTTTTTGGTTTTTCTGAATATTTATTTTTTTTTTTTAATACAATTTATTTAATTTTAATTATTAGTGAGCACAAACCGAATATGAACCGCCTGTGTGTGAAGAGGTCTTGACGGAAACCGAAATCGAACCGACTACAGACCGAACCAAATGAAACCGAATGTGTGCGAAACGAGCCTTATGATATCATTATTTTAAATAAAGCTTAAGGGTACGATTGTACGATGGAACATTTTTTAGAATAATAGTAAGTAACCAAAAATAAAACATACAAATCTTACACGGAAGCTATTAGGCTTTTTTATTTAAAAAAAAAAAAAACTATTAATAATAGGAAATAGTGTTATCAATGCCATGGAACTTGATTTGGATTACTTATTATTCCACGTTTATAATATTTTGTTGTTGCAGGTGTCGTTGTATTTGATGATGTAGCCGTTTGTAGGAATGTATCAATCGATGGTGTACAACCCTCAGCCTTAAGTACCGCAGCACACTTCCAGTTTCTTGCATAGTTCACTATTGAATAGACAAGACTTATTTAGTAAAAAGAAATAAAAACAATTTTATCAAAATTACTTCTCCAAATGCGAACACACCCATCATCACCGGAGGAGGCCAACATAGTTCCAGTTATATTCCAGCAAACTCTCCAAACCGGACAATTGTGGTCACTAAACTGCCCTACAGTTTGAATGTCTAAGCGTGCTGATCCTGTTGGATCTCTATAAAATATAGTATTATCTTTTATTAGAATGATTCAATATAACAAAAATAAAAAAAAAAACAAAAAACTTGGAACTCACGATATAGATTTTAAATTTAAAATATACAAATATTTGCTTGCAACTGCCAAGACGTGGTAACTTCGGCCAACATTTGGTGCAAAAGCCATATCATGTACTGGATCTGTTATTGTGTTGATGGTTTCAATTTTAGCACACTTTCTAGCATTTTCACTGTATTCGAATATAAAAACTTTTCCAGCCGAAGAGCTTACATCATCGCTTCCAGCCTGAAAATATTCAACATTTAAAATAATTTATAATGAATTTGCATGCAGTATTTGATTACTGTAAGGAACTTTATTAGTTCAATCATTTTGCATTGTCAATTCTTTCATGTTCCTGTTAACAAGCGATTGGTTTAATCCGTACAAGAAAATATTTTTATAAATTTTCAAATTTATCACGTTTCGAAATGTAACAAATTCTGACGGAAAATATGACAAAGATACTGTAAATTTTCAAGCACCATTCAGAAATAACTATAACGGAAACATTTACATCTGTTGAACAATGCCGCAATATTTTTGGTCTTTCATTATTTTATCGCTATTTTTATAAACAATCTTCTAGCGAAATAGCTTGTCGGATTCCTCTCCTTAAACAATTCAAACCTATGAAATGCCCATAAGTTTACCCTTGGGCTAAGCCACGGACGCACTGTTAAGTACAGAAATTCTTTATTTAGCCACACTACACGAATGTGGAATGCTCTGCCAGGCAGCAACCAACCTACCTATGCGCTGGTGCTGTGTATTACATTCTAAGGGAGTTTTTTGTATGTTATTTGAACGAATACAAAACTAGAACCTACTTTATTCTAAATTTTGAAAGAGCATTAGGCCGGTCCGTGGATATACACGAAAAAAAAAGAACGCGTGTAGCTCAGTACTCGTGACAGAAGTGAAACTTCTTGGGCGATCTAAAAATCTCGATTTGTAAAGGTATATTAAGCTTATATGCGTAAGACTCAGGAATGTGTTCTATATTTTTTTGTGTGTATATATATTGCGGTATAAAAACCAACCGTCTGGCAGGCTTCTTTTTCAGCCTTTGGCGGGTTTGAAAATAGCAATTTTCAAATTTATTTTGTCAGAGGTTTTACCACTTCAATACATTTAAAAAATATATGCCGTGATGCTCTGTCATTTTCTTTAAGTCTAAACGTCATAATCTTGCCAATCTGACCAATAGAACTCAAAATATAAGCTTTTTAAGAGGGCCTTATCGTCTTTTTCTTGGAGAATTATAAAACACAAAACATCAACAAAACAAAGTCTCCAAAATAAATCGATTAAAGTTTGTTTAAAAACCTAATATCTTGAGTTCTCGTGGTGGGTGCGAAGATTATAACGTTTGGACTTAAAGAAAATGACAGAGCGTCACATAATATATTTTTTAAATGTATTGAAGTGGTAATACCTATGACAAAATAAACTGGAAAATCGCTATTTTCAAAGGCTGAAAAAGAAACCTGCCAGACGGTTGGTTTTGATACCTATAAACACCCATACTCATATTTTGGTTATTAATCCACTCCCAAAATTTGCTGTTTATGGGGGGTTCAAGCTCATCGGCAAGTCGGTCGACCTGAGCCGTGTCGCTAGCGTTCACATTCGACGACAGCCTCATCAACTTCTCACACAAAAATTAAAAAGAAACACTAAAATCCAAATTTTCAGACATATCAGTTGTTCAACTAGTGTTCACATTAGCTACAGCGGTCGTTCGACCGAGCAAAATATCAAACAATTTGAAGTAATTAAATATATTGTGACATTAGTACAACTTAAGTACAATTCATTAGTACTTGAAATGTTTTAAGTACAAGTACAATTCCTTGGTATTTATACTTGAACATTTTAAGCACCTATTTGATAAAATATTTCCACTCAATCAAACCTTTTACTGAATTTTTACAAAATTTAATGAATGTACATATGTTTTATTTAATTTTTTGGTAAATTTGTAATTATAGCATTATGGTAACTAAAATATGAAAAGTACGTTGTAGACTCAACACTTTCCACATATCGTGTAAAGACAGCGTCTATTGTAGACCCAGATTTTTGGATCATTATTTATATCAAGTTTAATTTTTTCACGCAGAAAGTAAATTAATGGAATTGAATCATCAGAGGCAAAGTTTCGCATGTGGCGTTTCACAAAAATTCAACCTTCAAATTTCACTCTCAACGCGCGCAAGGAAATTTCACTTCAAAAAATTGTTTTTGTTTGTGGACTAGAGGAAAAATGTGTGACGCTACAGTATTATAGACAAATAGCAACATCATACCCTCGCAGATACAATACTCAATAAAGCAGACAGAGTGTTGGTAAACTACCAACCACATACGGTTTCTTCCGTTTGTGGAATTTAGGGAAAATTACAATCCTCACTGAAGCCGAGTCGCGGCAAACGACCAAGCTCATGCATTTTGATCGTTTTTTGTTGTATTTTTAATTGTTTTTTATTAGACTTTGTAAAACCTGCGAGTTTTTGAAAAATTATATACAGTCATACATAAAAATGATCGCAGTTATTTTTTGTTGCGATAAAAAAAAAACTAAAGATTCATAACGAAAAAAGTTGTAAGCTGATTTGCAAAAGCTTACTTTCTCCAGTTAACGGTACACTAAAAAAATAATATTGGTATCTAAAAATCAGAAATATAAATATGTAGTAATAATTTTAGCCAACTCCTTGATTTTATAAAAAAAAAGCGTTAGTAAAATGAATTTTTAAAAATGTTGCAAAATCAAAAATTTGTAAATGACAACTAAAATTTTGTTTTATTTATTTTTCAATCATATGTATATAATTCAAATTTTCAGCGCACTTCCCTGGTTTAAATCAATTTATTTAAATTAGCCTATTTTTAGTTTAAAATAATTTATAAATCTCCATACCAATAGGAGATAGATAAAAAACTTAAACTAGTAAGATTCTTAGAATTTCATTATTTATTCACCAAAAGAATGTCAAAACTCTAGCATTCTAATTAACGAAATTAAAAAATAAACATTTTCCCTTTTATCTGCTACCATATATAGATTATCAGAAAATCCAAACTTATTCCACTACAAAATATATAAGCCTCTCAAAAAAAAAATTTTTACTTTAACTCTACCTCCCACTACTTAGTTAATCAATGGCCGTTACATTTTGGCGCTTTCCAAAAATTCAACCTCGAAATTTCACTGTCAACGCGCGTAAAGAAGTTTCACTTCAAAAACAAAAATTGACACAGAGGTCACCCCACCCTATCATTGAGCTACAAATATTTGCTTTATATTATTATGTGTTAAATTTAAAATCTGTATCATCGAGTCGAAAGTATTTTCCATATTTACATAAATATCTCGAGATCAGGAGTAACTAAGCCCAAATCACTATAACTGGTGCTGACATTTGAGTATAAAAATATCAGAAACACTGGAATATGCAGAAGAAGAAGTAAATTACCATTTTTAATAACAATAAACTATTCTGAATAATACAATAAACTGTTCTAAAATACACACAAAAAAAGATTTTTCTAACAAAAAAAAACAGTTATTGTAATTTTCATTTCTCTCAAAATCTGAAAGACGTTAATCCATTCGATTTTCACAGCTTCAACCAAATATTGATGAGAACATGAAAAACTAAATTAATAATGAAATATTGTACAAACCTTTTTTTTTCGTTTTTATTATCAAGTTTGAAGTTACTTTTTCGAAAACTTTTGAATGAAATGCAAATGAAAAACAATATATTTCTGGCTAAAAAAAAGCTTAAACATAATTTGTATTGGTTTGGCCGTTGTTTTTTAATATTTTTTTCAAATTTTAAGAATATTGCCCTCTTCCACTGCCTTCGTAAACAATTTTTGTCTTGCAAATAAAAAACAGTTACTGAAACAGGTTTACTTTGTATGACGATTTGGTGACGATTTATATGGTATACTTTTTTATGAATACCCCACAAAAGGGGCGCCCAAAATTACACGTGCTTTTAACAAAACTTTAACGAAAATTTGATGTATAATGGTACCAGAACAGAGTTGTACTTAATCGATCATGTGTGTCGGAACTTTATGAAAGCCAAAAATTTAACCGAAGTGGGATTGTAACGGCTTCATCTTTGTAGTTTTTTTCATGTCAAAATTGCCTTTTTACTGACTATTCTCTACAATGCAACTTGATTCTGATTTTTTGTAAATAAAATTATTACAATTTAAAAAAAAAACATGCGGATAGAAAGTGCAGATATCAAATATGAAATTGTTTTCTTTAAAAGTTATCCCCGGGACCAGACTGGACAATGCTACTTATTTAATATTTATGTACAAAAAGTTTGTTACGGCGCACAATAGGACAAAACGACAAAAAAGCTGGCATTTAATCCAAAAATGAAAATGCTCGTATGGGGTGAAAGTTATTTATTATTTTTATGACCAGTTGCACCAAGCTGTTTAAAATTTGTATTGCTTCGTTAGATTTTAAAATGACATTTATCGGTTGCACCGACCACTTTTAATTCTAAAAGCCCAATAAACGAACGAATAAACTAAAGTTCCATTTTCCTCCAGTTAAATTTTAAAACTAATTTTATTGTACTGAACCCAGAAATAAATAAAAAAAAACACTGGAAGGGTGAAAACCCAAGGTTGGAATTTAAATCCATTTTTTTTTTTATATTTTGAGTGAAGTGGAAAACAACTCCATACAGTTAGTACAGTCAACGAAGGAATTTCGTTTGCAAAAAATAAGGCCCTCTGGATTATTTTTTTATATGGTGGGGTTAACCCCCGGGTATAACATACCCAAAGTCCCCAGACCAGGGCCGCGAGCTTAACTTAGGAGGGGGGGGGGGGGTTAAAGGTGCCCCTCTTTAGATTTGCGTGAATATTGGCACAACCTATCATGTTAGCGGAAAAGTCTATACTACTTAATTAGACACAATTAAATTGTCTATAAAAAAAAGTATATTCACATCTTTTCTAGGGTCAATAATAAAGGAGATGTGGGGTGTAGAATTAACCTGGAAAAAAAACAAAAAAGGTAGATACACATTCATTCACTGTTATTTCATCATGTCTTGAGGCTAAGAAAGATGTTATAATTTCTTCTTTTTTCTTTACATCCGATACTATACGAAAAACTTGATGTATACTAAATTAGGCAAAATTTAATTAGCAACAGTCATTTTCATATGGCACCAAAAAATGAGGACGTTTTTTTTAAAGGAACACAATACAAAATTTGTCTGCCATAAAGGGGGGTTCTTTCTCTCCCCTTTAGAGAGGAGGGGCATTTTTTTATAAATAATATTAAAAAAACAACGGCAACATTTACAACAACAAAATTTACCTTTTTTAAAAGCCAGAACTCCGTTTTCTTATTTTATTTTCAAATCAAGTTATTGATGTCCATAGTTTTTGTAAAAACTACTTTCAAACTCAAAATTAAAAAAAAAAATTGAAAATTTAGTTTTTGATTTTTTTTTTTTTAATTGGCAAACAAGATGCTGAATTGGCTTTTATTATTCACTACCACTAATAACTCTTAATTGAAAACTGAAAACTAAATGGTTCTATGTCTCCTAGTTTTTGAGAAAATTGAAAGTTGCGACGACAGTTTTTTTGATGTTTTTTTTATAATTTTTGTTGTTATTATAGTGTGTAGTATGTGATAGTAGTGTTTCTTTGACCTTGAGGTTAAAGAATGAATAAATTATTTAAACATGCAAAGCAAGCCACCCAAGGTACTGTGTTAGTGGTAGAGCTGACCCTTAGGTATAACATACTCAAAGTCCACAGCCCAGGGCCGCAAGCTTTAGGGAGGAAAGGGGGTAAAGGTCCCCTTTTGTAGTTTTTCTTCAATATTTGGAAAACTAAGCGTAATAGAGGCAAAGTCAACGTGACAAAGTGGAAGAAAATTAAATTCCCTACAAAAAAAGTTATGTTCGTAGTGTTATAAAAGTAAACTAATTAACAAACATTAAATTTCTAAAGAAATACATTTGTTTTTATTTTGTTCGACATTTCTACTTTCGGATCTCTATTGCACCCAGCAAAACTATGAAAATATCTTTTATTTGTAGGGCATTTAATTTTCTTTCACTTTTTCACGTTGACTTTGCCTCTATTACGCTTAATTTTCCAAATATTGAAGAAAAACTACAAAATGGGACCTTTACCCTTCTCCTCCCTAAAGCTTGCGGCCCTGGGCTGTGGACTTTGAGTATGTTATACCTAAGGGTCAGCTCTACCACTAACACAGTACCTTGGGTGGTTTGCTTTGCATGTAAAAATAATTTATTCATTCTTTAACATCAAGCTCAAAGAAACACTACTATAACATACTACACACTATAATAATAGCTAAAAAATGATTATGTTTGGTGCAACCCAGATTAATTTATCTTCAGTTTCAGTTACTTCACTTCAATAAAATATATTCAGATTAATTTATCATGTCGATAAATTTAAATAGCCTTTTAGCAAAAACTGTAGTAGCCCGTAGCGTAATGGTTAGTGCGTTCGACTGTCACGCTGGAGGTCTTGGTTCGCTTCCCAGTCTCGTCCACCTAAAAACCAAAAAGTTTTTTTCAGGGCTACTGCCTCTTGCGAGGAATTGACAAATCCTCCAAGAGTATCCCTTGTCACGGATAAGTGCTTCTCGTCTAGCCGTTCGGATTCGGCATAAAACTGTAGGTCCCTTCCATTCCTGTCGACAGACGCACACAGGAATGGTTGCGAGTTGTTAGTCACTAGGCCCTGGTTCTTCATGAGCCGTTGTGCCACCCGATTTATTTATTTTTAGCAAAAACTGGTTTTAGAGAATTTTGGTGCAACTGGCCATTAGTCAAATATCCCACTGTTATTATTGTAAAAGCTTAAGGCCGTTGTCTTCATCGTGATTGTTACAATAAGCAGCGGCGTGAGCTAGTTTTTTTTGCCTGAAAGCTATTCTTTGGTGTGAGAAATTTTGTAAGATGTTTATAATTTACCAATTGTAAAATAAAAAATTGTAAAATAAAAAAAATTATATATGGATTCTTCAACTTCTGTTTCCTATTAAGAATTTATTTTTAATAGCTTATAAGCTTATAACTCTACCGGCTGATTTGATGCCATAAAAATGGTCGTTTTGCCCCACTTTGCGCCGATACAGAAAAAAAAGCATCGATTAAAAATAACATACCCGCATGTGTACTTGATAAATATGGAAATCGGCTTAGACTTTTCACAAATAGTGTACCGAACGACAAAGTTTTTGAACAAAATATAAAAAGGTTCTAAAATAAAAAAATTCTACTGCAATTTAAGGAAACAACGACAGTAAGGAGAACATTTGATACTTTTTATGCGAAAAATTTAACTGTTAATATATTTAAGCTACTGTTCGCTGGCTTAATACTTTAATGTTATATGTCATATAAAAAGCAAAAACATGTATGTATCAAAATGTTCGTCTTTTTGACGACTTTAAGAAAATTTATGTTTCATTTTTTTTCTTCAACAAATGGCTGTTTTATAGGCCTAACAAACATAAACGTTCGAAAGATTCTGAGTTATGTTCAGTAATTCAACGTTCATATAGACCATAAAATAAACTAAATCAATAAATAAATTATCAAAAAGTATTGGCAAATGCGAAAAACTCTATTGGTAAACTTTAATCTAGAATTTTGTACTTTATCTGTAATTTTTTAGCTTACATAACCAGTTTTTGTAATTTAACTGCATAATTTATTATTTTGTTCCCAATTAGCCATTGCATACCATATATCTCCCTCAGTGCTATTATGTTCTATGTCCGACATAGAACAAAAAACTTACAAAAAAGATAGAAAAATGTTCTATGTTAAAATTGAAATATATATTAATTATATCGATATCTAACACAGAAAAAAGAAAGAAGGTCCTTAATTTAATAAAGTATATTAGTCGTTTAAATATTTTACTATTTTTTTTTATTAGTGCTGGGATACACGAGTGCGAAAAGGAATTAATTCACGAAAGAGAAGGGATGATTTTTAGAAAGAAAGAAAGGGATGCCATTTTTTCCGTTTCATTCTTTCTTTCTAAAACACATCCGTTCTCTTTCGTGAATTGATTCTTTTTTGCGCTCGTGTATCCCAGCCCAGCACATAAATCATGATATTTTGACACAAATCAGCTTCGGAAAACTTTAGAAGCGAATATCTCAGAATAATGAAAACCTAACATAAAACATTAAAGTATTAAGCCAGCGTGTTGTGTTCGAGAAAACTCTTAACAATAGCGCCTGTCTGGCAAATAGAACACATGAAATTAGTTGAAGTCCTTGAAACCCGCAAAGCGGGCCACCTAAAGTACTGTTGTCGAACAAAAAGTTGAAAAAGATCGGAATTAAAACGACTTTTACCACTCTCGCTGAAAAATAATTCTCTCATTTCGGGAATTACAGTAAAATTATGAACTGGAAAAATATTAATTAATATGTTTTTTTCCGGATCAGCGATTCAGTACTCATCCCAATCGTTTCGCATCAAATAACATTGAGCATTAGATTGACTATGCAGGTTGTTTCGGTGCGTAGCTTGTTCTATCTCATTATGTTGTTGTTCAATAACTTAAGTCAAAAAAGACATACTAAACTGAACGAAGTGGAAACACATATGTAACTTTAAGAAAAAGTGAATTAACAAATAACAGCTTGTTTCTAAACAACAAATTATTTTAATTTTAAAAATGTTATAACACTTTATCGCCTCACACAAAGAAATTTAAAGTCAATTCAAATAAAAGAAAAAGACTCACATGAAATGCGAATGCATTTCAAACGCTTCTTTAGCGATCATCATCAGCATTAACTCGATTATTAATTTGCATCGCTTTGTAAAACATCAAAAAGAATTTATATACGAAAGTAACGAACGCGTGCTATACCAAAGAGAACAGTGGTGATCTAATTTCACCTTCTTTTGCATTGTTCACCTTCTTTTTATTGTTTTCTTTTTCAATAAAATAACTCTCATACGCATCCAGTGTGTTGCACTTCTTTACTTTTTTAATCAAGCTGTGTTCATTATCCTCAAATTCATGACCTTCAGTTACAACATGTTGAGCAAAAGCAGATTGTTTCAATTTGCTCTTTTTTTTACAATCAATACTCTTTATATTTCACTTGTATACTACGTTTAGTTTGGTCTATATATCGTCGTTTGCATACACCATATTTTATAGTAAAAAATAAATAAATAAATCGGGTGGCACAACGGCTCATGAAGAACCAGGGCCTAGTGACTAACAACTCGCAACCATTCCTGTGTGCGCCTTTCGACTCCCTGATTACAAAAACGGTTTCGACAGATTTCCAGGTGGACCTACAATTTTATGTCGAATCCGAACGGCTAGACGAGAAGCACTTATTCGTGACAAGTGATACTCGGAGGATTTGTCAATTCCTCGCAAGAGGCAGTAGCCCTGAAAAAAAACTTTTTAGTTTTTAGGTGGACGAGGCTGGGAAGCGATTCCAGACCTCCAGCGTGACAGTCGAACGCACTAACCATTACGCTACGGGCTACTACATATTTTATAGTATATAGTCTTAAATTGATTAAAATTGAACCCGTGAACCGAAAGCTTATTAAAGTTTTTATATTTTATACACCTTAATGTTTTCACTATTTAAGCTTTAATTGTTTTTACAAAACGATCTTACATAAATAAACGCGATAAACACGAAAACATTTCGGGTTGTTTGCAACCCATCATCAGCATAACGACTGGTGCAGATAGTGCCGATCTTTTGCGAATTAAGTTAAATGAGAGAAAACAGAATCGATGATATATTGCCGTTATCAGCATTGTTTGCATTTTGGTCTTTCTGTATAAAATAGCTGTCATATGCATCTAGTTTTCTCTCATCGGTTACTTGTTTTTTTATACTGACATTATTAATGTAGTAGCCCGTAGCGTAATATTTAGTGCGTTCGACTGTCACGCTGGAGGTCTGGGTTCACTTCCCAGCCTCGTCCACCTAAAAACTAAAAAGTTTTTTTCAGGGCTACTGCCTCTTGCGAGGAATTGACAAATCCTCCAAGAGTATCACTTGTCATGAACAAGTGGTTCTCGTCTAGCCGTTCGATTGCGAGTGTTTTTTTGAACTAATTTTGATAGTTTTTTTTTTACCACGCAAAAGTGGATCAAAAGTACAACTTTTCTGAAAATAGAAATCGTGTGGGAAACCATATCAAATGTTAAACAACTTGACGCCATCAACTCCCTGATTACAAAAACGGTTTCGACAGATTTCTAGGTGGCCCCAGACAGACGTCCCCGAAAACGTGTTCTTGGTCGTTTTAAGGCTTTTGGGAAACCACCTGAAATTGGTCGCAACTTTTAGCCCTTGGCTACCTGAGTGTGAATATGTACATGACAGACGTCTAAGTGGCCCCGAAACCCCCGACAGACGTTCCTGAAAACGTGTTTTTTTGCGTTTTTTGTCACGTTGTTTATGCACAGGTACTCAAATACTTTAGAACGTGGACAAGAGCTTGACTGTATCTATACAGACTACTCCAAGGCTTTTGATCAACTATCCCATGAAATTATCACGTTTAAACTTAAAGCGTTTGGATTTCCTCATGGATTCATCGCTTGGAAGTGTTGGTTAAATTTAGAGACCAACACTTTTATTGCTAAATCGGGGGTTTCTCTCCTTTTTATATTAGCTATTAATGATGTCCCGTTGTGTGTACGTAATAGCGAAATTCTTATATTTGCGGATGATATACAATTTTTTTTTTTTTCTCAATGATTTACATATGTACACAATTTTTATTTTGAATAAAGAATCTAATCTAATCTACAAATTTTCAAAAGCATAGCATCTGCCAGTGATAGATTGCTTCTGCAGGACGATATTAACAATTTCGTTTTATGGTGTCATAAAACGGTTTGAATCTGAACCCAATTAAATGTCAAGCCATGACTTTTTCTAAAAAAAAGGATTCCAAGTTCATATAGTTATAAAATTTCCGAACATGTTTTACTTCGTGTTCAATGTTTTAAAGACCTTGGAGTTCATTTTACTTCTACGCTTGATTTTTCGGAACACATCAAATTTATTGTTAAAAAAGCCAACTCTATGTTGGGATTTGTAAAGCGATGGGCTAAGGAATTTCAAGATCCTTACGTAATCCTCGCTCTTTACAACTGCTTAGTTCGACCCCACCTTGAATATGCATCTCAGATATGGACTCCTTTCTACGAATTTCATAAAAATAGGATAGAAGCAATACAGCGTAATTTTATTCGTTTCGCGTTGAAGGGATTACAATGGGCAGATCCGTATAACCTTCCGCCTTACGAGCATCGATTAAATCTTCTTCAGATCCAAACTTTGTCTCAACGGAGGATCAGTAATGATATTGTATTCGCACACCAAATTATAAGTGGTGTTATCGATGCGCCCGATTTATTAAATTGCTTAAGTTTCAACTTTCGTGGAGGTGCCCACAGCCTTCGCAGTCTGGATTTGATGAACTTACCCCAGCATCGTACTAATTATGGAATGCATGTACCGTTAACCCGTATGTGCAAGCTATTAAATTTAAATGAAGGTATTTTTGACTTCAATATTAATAAAATTAAACTTAAAAGTGTATTGAAGACAAGTATACCACGCTCATAAATGTTTGTATAAGTCACAATTTTTGTGTTATTATTGTTTTATGTTTCGTTCTTGATTGTCTCATTTTGTGTTGAGAATCAGTTCTCCTTAGTGTTCTTTTGTAGTCTGTCTGTTACTACTAACACTGCACTAAGTGATGAGCCGGTGTACACATTTTGTGTTGGCAATTCTTTGTTCGTAAGTTGCAGCTTGACTTAAGCGCTCTTTGACAAAGATCTGATAGTGTAAAAAAAAAACATTAAGATGTATAAAATATAAAAACTTTAATATTATATATGTCTTATTTTTGTTCATCAATAACTTTGTCTTTCGTAGACGCAACATATTTTGAAGTTTTTGTTTAATTGAAAAAAATATTGTGCTGTTTAAAACAGTTTTTTTAATTTAATAATATAACCGGAAAAAAATAATTGAAGATTTCTCTTTTCATTTCATTCGTGACTTCTAAAACACTTTGTCTAAAAAATTAAGTATTTTTATTTTGAGACAATTTTCTCGCGTGTTTTTTAACAATAGAGTCAATAAGAGCCTTCGAATAACCATTTAAAACAGCCACTTCAACTATGTATTTATATTTTGTATAGTTTGATAAGAACGCGCTCTGTTCAGAGATGTTTAGAGCATGCTCGATATGGTCAGGGTTTGTTCATACCTCTATTTTGACGCCCATAGGTACACCATAAATCACTAAAACCTGCAGCTATATGATGATGCCTTCGTTCACAAAATGACGGAAAATTCTTATCTTTTCATTTATTTAATTTTTTTTTGTTGTTTCTACATGCTGTGTCTGTGTAAGCCAATCAACACAAAAATTATTAACAGTCTTTTATTTGCATTTTCTGGTGCCCCGAAGTTTAAATCATAAACTTTTTAAAAAGAATTTATCTCCAATCCCATTGATCGAAGAGAAAGTGTTCAGCAAAAAATTTTCAACTTAAAATTGCACACATTTCTTATAGTAGATTAAATTTTCTAGATAAAGCATCCAAGAAGATAGAAGCAGCGCAATATATACACAAACAAATTAAAGCTATGACCCTGAAATGTAAAAATTGTAGACATAAATTTTGCTGCCCTTGAACCTAATGTCGTTTTCGGTTGAAGGCTCGGAGTTACTTCTTTTTTACTCCTATTACTCCAGAAGACTTCGATTGGTTGTTCCGACTAATGTTTTCGGAGTGTTCTTCTGTCCGGATTTTATAAAGGTGTAGACCCGGAAAACACATATACATATAAAAATCCCTTTCATGAGATTATTTGTCGCTCAACTCGACTGAACGTGCAAAACTTCAAAATGCACTTCAAAAGCGGCTGCACGAGCCCTTGAGAACCGAAAAATAGAGAAAACTAATATTTATATGGTTTGTAAATTAATCTTTAGATAACGAGGATGTTGAAGTCTGAACTTTAATTTTTAGATCTTGCTAGAATCTAAACGCATTAACAGTTTTGAATAAAATCTAATTCGAATAGATGGTTTTTTCGTACAGAAATACTTACTAAGATTTGTTGATGGTCACATAATGTACCTGTTATCAAAACATATTAAAACTAAATTATACTTACAGCAATCAATTGAGAAGGCAGCATATACATCGACTTGTTCCAAGATAAACAACTTAGTGGTAATTTACATGATATTTCGTGTTGTACTGGCCATTGCGATAAATTCATAATATCTGGTGCTTCATAAATCCGAATTATTCCATCTGCCGATGCAGTGGCCAAGAGAAGACCTAAGATCTTGGGAGCAAATTTAACATCGGTCACACTTGTCCTAGAGTCGACGAGTGTAGTGCGTCGGACCCAACGTTTGACAGGGGTCATCGTAGCTGTTACTTTATCACCAACGACTTCTTCCCATACCGAAGCTGTACGATCAAAGGAACATGTTGCTAGAACTTGTCCAAATTCCGGATGAGCCCAAGAAATGCGCCAAATAGAACCAGAATGAGCTTTCCAGCTGGATGTTACTGTCCATTTTCCTTGATTATCTTGATCCCAAACCTACAGAAGTTACGAATAGTAAAGAAATAAACGCTTAAAATCAAAACAATACGCACCTTAACAGTTTGATCACTGGAGCATGTTGCCATACGGATTCCATAATAATCGTAGGCTATGTCGTGAATAACATCTTTATGATCGGCACGAATCTGTTCAACTTCAAACATATCTTCAGACGAATAATAAATAATATTATAGTTAAAAAATGTAGTTTAATTTTGTTTCGCGCGAAAATTTAATAACAACGTTGATTGGAAATTTGGAAAGGAATGCAGAAAATTTTAATTTTCCTGTCAAAAAATGTCAAAGTGACAGCAATGGATTATGGCGGCTGCATTCAAGGAATCGGGTCCGTTTTCGGTCAGAGCACGTATCAAACAACGTATGGACGACTTCACATTAATGGCAGCGTTCAATCCATAGTTATCTGCCAAATTCGTGGGAAAGAAATGACTTTTCATATTTTGCTTCCACACTATATGGAATGACAGCGACACACGACTCCACAACACAACACACGACACAGATGTGGATCAGGCTTTAATACATTACCTTAACCTAAAAAAAAAGTGTGATAGAATGTGGGATTGAATTAGAACCATTCCTAAAATTCTTCATGTATTAACACATGCCAAATCGTGTGGGATAAAATGTCGCGTTGTGTAGGCTGGGCTGTCATATTTTGTTTCCACACTATTCTACATGATTTGTTTCCCACTTTTATGACATGTATTAATACACAGTGGGCTAGTGTGGAAGGCCTTTAAACAACAAATGCAAACAAGTTCCTTCTCACCCAACGGCTCCATTGGCAATGAGGCAGTAAATTGGCTCTCCATTTGCACAAAAAAGTGAAAATTCAAAATGTATTCTTTCAAGGGCAATAATGCCCTCTTGCCAAACCGTCTCCATTGGCGGAATTCAAAGAAATTTAATTGAGAGTGTTAATTTATTGCCTAAAATAATGCCAATAAAACCACAGGTGGGGAATTTTATAAGGAAACATGTGAATTCATTCTTTTTTCTCAAAATGACTTGGCTGCGCTGTGTGTTTCTGCCCGAAGAAATTTCTCGGACTTTCTGTCACAGGTAGGGAAAATTATTTACTCTCTCGTGAGAGTTGTCTTTTGTTAAAAACTGACAAATTTTTGAGTACGGCAACGTCTTTTGACTAAAAATCACACAAATGCACACACAAGCCACACAGAGCAACACAAAACACGAGACAAATGTATTTATAGAGATATGAAATACATTGCAGTGATAACGACACACGACAACACACGAGAAAAGTGTGGATCTGGCTTCAATTTTTTTGTTTTTAAAAAAAATGTGAATGTAGTTAGAGCCCCAATTGCCAACCAAACCGACGATTATCCATTTGACCCCTTTCACACAAAGAAACTGAGTTGCCAGAAACTAGCTAGTTTGTCGGCGAGAAGGGTGAGAGGGGAGATTTTTTTCTTTCCTTTACGTCCTTCTCGCCACCAAACTCCCAGTTGCCGGCAACTCAGTTTCCTTGTGTGAAAGCAGTCTTTCTTCGATTGGTTGTCATGTTTGGTATGGGTCATGTTTGGTACGGTGTAACATACACCTAAATTACAGAATGGTCTGCGGATGGCTTCGGACAATTTTATTCTATTATTATATTGCTTTTATTCTGAGTGAGTCTCAATGAAAAATGAAGAGCACAACCATACAAAAAAAAAACCAGACAAGGAAAAAATCTCATTGAAAAAATGGTACTGGGTGTGGAAAAATAGGGAAATTGTTGTCCCGATCTACATTGCCCGATTTTTCCACGAAGATTTTTCCAGAAATCGTGTGAAATGTACACACAGAACGATTTTTTCCATAAGATTTTTTCATTTTCTTCTTCCTTGTTTTAATGCTGTGCTTTTCATTTTTCGTTGATATTCACTCACACCATCAAACGAACGGCACACTGACATCGAACACACTCAAAAAACTGGAAAGGAGAAGAAAGAGAACATAAAAAGACTGGAAAAATCGTCCGAGTTTTCTGGTACAAACGATTTGATCCCTACCCCCACTTTTCACTCCCTTCACCCACGAACAAAAGATCGCCACTGGAAAAATCGTTCAATGTAGACCGGGACTTACTGGGAATTTTTTTTTGACGTTTTCCTGTAATTTCCTTGTACCTTTCACACAAATAAACAAAAATTGCCGGAGATTTTCGTTTGTTTCCATTAGGGACAATGTGAGAAGGAATGTGATACAAATCACCTCAAACGTTGACCGGGGAGATTTTTTCATTCCCCTTGCATCTTGCCCTTCTCGCCAACAAACTCCCACTTTCCAGCAACTCAATTTCCTTGTGTGAAAGTCCCGGTCTATATTGAACGATTTTTCCAGTGCCGATCTTTTGTTCGTAGGTGAAGGGAGTGAAAAGTGAGGGGTAGGGATCAAATCGTTTGTACCACAAAACTCAGACGATTTTTCCAGTCTGTTTATGTTCTCTTTCGCCCTCTTTCCAGTTTTTTGTGTGTGTTCGGTGTCAGTGTACCATTGGGTTGATGGTGTGAGTGAATATCAATGCAAAATGAAGAGCACAGAAATAAAAAATGAAGAAGACAAGGAAAAAATCTCATGGAAAAAATCGTTCTGTGTGTACATTTCACACGATTTCTGGAAAAATCTTCGTGGAAATATCGGGCAATGTAGATCGGGACAAAGCAGTCATAGCTTTGGATAGGAAACCTAACGCAGCCATTGCTGATAGTGATAAAAAAGGGGTTACTTGATGTCGATAATCTGAACTGGCCTAATATATCCATTTGTTTTTGTTTGCCTCAAAGAAAGTTGCTGTACTCTGCCCTGTCCTGTCATCATATTCGCAGAACGGTAAAATAAAGGGCAGATTCAGCCCCGTAATTATTTTGTTTGTGCAAATGTAAAGAAAAAAAAATTAAAGTTAAAGGTGATTTAATTACCGGTCCATACAAAACTTAATCGCAGTTTTATATTTTAATTATCGGGCGTTAAATTACTGTACAATTCAAGTTCTCGAAATAAAAAGAAAACATAAATATTCGCGAAAGCTGCTGTCCATTGCTCCAATTGTTTTTTTTTCTGCTTAGTTGCAAATAACTTCAAGAAGCCATCAATTGATTAAGCAACTTTGATTAATAAATTGTGTTTTTTAATTGTTTTGTCCATTGAATTAATACTGTACTATGGAAACAAGTATGTACAAATCTAGTTTTGTAGTTAAAACAACACACCACTAATAGAATCCTCCAATAAAAATTGTCCTCCTCGTCCTCTGTCTGTCCTATTCGACTCGTTGTATGTGGCGTCTTGAGTTCGTCGAGCTTACGACTATTTTCTATCGTCGCAGTCTCTTCTGGATTAAAAAAGATTAACAGATTTCTACTTAATGGTCTAATCAAACAAACTAAACGATCAATAATTTGTAAATATTATTGCATGAAATAACATTATAAATAATCAGCAGAAGAAATGATAAGATTTTAGATGACAGTTTGCCTGACAAAAAAAGAAGTTCAAAGAAGAAAATTCCCATCCGACTCATGCGCATTTCAAGGGAGTAGCAGTGTAGCACATGCTAACTGCTACCACTACAGTAGAAATTGTTCTGACCTTGTGTTCTTATTGGATGATATCCCTCGCGCCATTCCTAATACGTATACAAAAGTTCATCAAATGCGAGTTCGGTGTGCGGCGTAGGAGGAATCTTCCAATCAAAAATAAAAAGGCGAAATAAAAAAATTGAAATCGCCCGACACAGTGGATTATTTGACGTTAAAAACTGACTAAAAATGTGCTCCGTGGACTGATGCTATTCAGTGATATATTTTTTTATGCTAAATAAAAGGGAATTTAAAACGAATAATTTTGCTTACAACAATATTTGACCTCCGCAAAATTAAATCGTATGCTTATGGTGGTGCTCACAAAGACACGTTTTTATTATTAGCACTGATTTCTCAAAAACCTCTAGGTACTGTGATCGATTAGAGATAAACGAAATCATAAGATAACTTTCCTATAAAAGACCAAAGTTAAAAGAAAATTTAAAAAAAAAAAACAATTTTTTCTACCTATGTACATGCATATTATGTATGTATGCACAGCTATAGCAAAAATAATAGCAACACTTGGTATTTTTCTTTAAATATACATATATATAGGCACATGATATGAACCCAAGACCATCAATATTTATTTGTAACCAATTCGCAAGTTTAGCTAACATCTCATTTTTAAATAAAACAAACAATAGAGAATGGGCAAATAAATATGGGACCTGATCTACATAGTGCCCAAAAACGAGACGTATGAAAATGATTACATACTATGGAGTGTACCAACGTATGAGTATTTTTTGTGTAGTAAACAATTGGCTTAAATAAGCGACCAAAAAAATAAGAAAAAAACACAGACGAATTGTTTTATATTTTTTAATAGACTGCCTAAAACCCATGGTTTAACAGTTCTGTGTTCATATTCAAAAATGATGCTCTTGAACTAAGCTTTCCAACGTTGTATATCCCAATTGTGGGATTTCACAATTCATAATTCATTAAATTGGCTAAATCGAATAAAAAAAAGGAGAATTTTAATACTGTTAAGCAAATTATTCGCCAACCATGATATAATTCGCTATTATTGTACATTGGTATAAAAGTTCCTTTATTTTGGGGTTGATTCAGTTCAGCAAAAGTGGCCAATACTGGAATTTCAATGGAACATTATTGCAATTAATTTTTGCTCTAATTGCAATCTTTGTTGCCATATAGGTACTGTCTTAACCCCATGGTTTACAGCTTGTGTCCATACAAAAAATGTACTAGGGATAAGCTACGATATACATATATCTCATTTGTGGGCAATAGGTAGACCAAAATGCCTATTCTGTTGGGCCAGACTATTTTCCAAAGTTCCTTTTTTTTATTAACTTCGACTTTTAAGTCCCGCAAGACTTTTCGATGGGCTTCGATTGCGACGCCACTCCAAAACATCGACTTTATATCTGTTCCTTTACTCCGAATTTCTGTGATTTTCTGTGTATTTTCGTCCCAAGTTCTGTCTATTCCATTTTTTTTATATGAACTTGACAGGACTTCGGACTAAAAATAGCAGAAAATCACAGAAACTCAAAGTTAAGGAACATATCTTTAATTTCGCTAAAACCAAAGCTTTGTTGAATTTTTAAATAAATTGGGCTTTTATGATCATTCGAGATTAATGCAATTAATTAAAACTTATTCATTTTTTTCCCAACGTTTCTCCGGTTATTTGCCGGCTTCATCAGAGGTTATAAAATTTATTAATTCTTAAAAAAAAAACAAAATACAAATTAATTTACTTGTTAATAAATAGTTAATAAATAAGTTATAATATTATTTTGAATAGTTTGAAATAGATCTATTGACTTACTTTTCCTTTAATTACATTTTTTTTAAACCTTTGTTAATTTTGACAATACCCGTGTTTTTTTGGCATTCTATGAATAGTACAGTAGAAAATTACCAAAAAAACGCATCCGCAGTAGCCTAGTTTATGTATTTCAAAATTGGTTTAACTGAAAGAACACCTGTCAGAATATTAAAACAAAATATATAGTATTTGCGAGAATCAGAAGCAGTCAAAATTAACTTCATGAAAAAACTAATAGTAACCAACATTTGAGAATGAAATCACCAAAAATCCATTCGAGACTCGGAAAACTATCCGCAGTATGATTCTACTTTAACTTTTATCGGCAGTATACATACTGCTGATGTTGTATTTGTTATTCATGTAAAATCCTACTATGGATAGCAACTATGGATAGATTTTCCAATAAAACACGGTTAATGTTTTGGTCGTTGTTGGCTGCTAACACCATTTTAGAGGCATATTTTTCCGAACAAAACGTGTTCCGTGCATCTAAAGCAAATTTATCTTTGTCTCGTAGCTCCAGAAGATATTCCTCCAATATTTCCTTTTTTAGCGGGTCATTGTTAATTTGATGGAATTTGGCAAAATCAATCCGTTTTTGTCTGTGTACTTATTTAAGCAACGAAACTTTTCTTGCCGATCTCGTTGGTAGATCAGAATTCTGTAGTAAACTATGGATCGTTCTGCAACTCACACCGATCCCAGTTTCCCGCTGCAGATATTTAGATGAAAGTAATGGATCTGATTTACACTTCCTCAATCAATGACAATTTGTCTCTTTTGGTAATTTTTATATGCCGCCCTCTGGTGTCCGCGGAATTTTTCACAATTAATCACAGTTCCTTGGGCAGAAATCGTTGGTCTGGCAAGTGTCAGGTGGCAGTATACAAATTTACTGTTATTAGAGTAAAGTGAATTTTTTTTTCCAACAAACTGTTTCACAGTTTTTTTTTTAAATATATGCCTGTAAGACCTCAGTTTCCTCTCTCTGAGCGAATTTCATCCCCACTCTTCAAAAAATTGGCCACAAATAAATTTAATCTGGAAACAGTAAAATGCCTATAATTTACAACAGCTTTCTTTCTTAAGCTCGCCGCACTGTGTTCAAGCATTTTAAGGCTAGTAAGAACCCCTCTAGTGCGCGCCTATTTAAAAAAAAAAAAGATTTCAAAAAGAATCATAAATCCCCCAAGCTCTTGTACCGAAACCAAAGAAAAAGCTGAAACAATATTTTATATTAATGTGGCAATGCTAACTCTGATTTATTGTGTGAGGTGAGCAGGAGCAAACAAGATACCAAAACTTTTATGTAGACCATATACGTGAGTTCAAGTCACAGACAATTGTAAATAACTCAGCAGTTCTAAATTCTGATTTTTATTTCAGTGGCAATTTAGCTAGCTCTGCCATATCACCTGAACATTATTGTTAGACAATCAATGCAATCAATGATTTTTAAGTAGTTGTTTAAGGCATACGTGTTTTAGCGATGAGATTAACTAGAGTAAGTTTATTCAATGTTTAAAAAAGGTCACGAAGAAAGAATCTGACAAAAATATGTGTTAAGCGGTTAACTGCCTTTTACTTTGAATCGAAACCAAATATTCGTTTTCCTGATTTCAATAACTGCTCCCTACAGCAAATTTCGTAAATTCGTCGCTGCTGCGAATATTATTTATATTGTATTTGTTTTTGCTGACAAGACTGGCTAATAGTCACATGCAAAAGACTATAAGCCATAATCCATTCAACCGATACAAGACCTCAAAATAATACAAAAATAAATTCCAAAAAAATGGTACACTTAGCCGTTTACGCACTTTTTTTTTTGAATGATTAATAGCACGGGAGGCGACCGTAGGTTTAGCTATCTCATCGCGACTTTTGATAAAAATGATGGCAAGACATAGCTTTAGTCTTTACATTAAGAAAACTATTGGCTGGACAAGGATTTTCAAGTTGCTATCGGTAGAAAACAAACTTTTTCGATTGCATTTTGGGCTTAGTATATCTAAACCAAGATGGATTTTAATAAATGAGATGTCAAATAAAAGCTTAGATTGTCCTCTTTACATAACCAGGGACGGGGCAGACTTTTTTGTTTTTTGGGGCGATTCGGACAACTTTTGTAAAGACAGTTTTTTTTTGTATCCTTTACGTTAACGTGTGGACAACTATGCAAAACTTTTTGATACAGCCTCAACTATGTTAATGCATTTTAAATGCAATGAATAAAAAATGGGCAGAAACTCCCCAAATTTGAGTTAACTTGAGAAGTAAATTATCTGAAAACATGTAAAGGAGTTAAACCAGATTTAAAACAACACAAATTAATTAAATAAGGGCCCGGTGAACAGTGCACACTTACTCAAATTGCACTTAAGTTTTCCATGTTGGTATTTTATCGCAGTCTGAGTTAGTGACAATTAAGTGCCCAAACTATGTTGGGCTTAGGTGCAATATTTTCATTTAAGTGTGTACTGCTAAAAACACTTGTTTTTTTCACAAACTTTAAATAAGTTTTATTAAAAATTGAGTATTTTAAAGATCAACGCGTTTGGTCTGAAGCCTAGTATATACCTACACAATTCAAATGAAAATGAAATATTCATACAAAATCGTCGGAGGGAATTTTTTAATGAATTAACAATAACTTAAGGCTGGTATTCACCGTTCGCTCATAAACTACTTTTAAGTTCATGAGCTTCATAATTTAAGTTTTTTCTATGTTCGAAATATAGAGCCAATTTTCGAAAAAGTGAGCGAATGTTCGAAAATGAGAGCCAACCAAACATTCCCAAACTGTAAAATCAAACAGTTTTTGGAAACGATAGTCAGCTGCATAGGCAGACGTCAAAAGAATATCAACAAACCGAAAAAATTTTTTACTTTTGTTTGTAAATAGGTTTAATCATTGAATAAAAGTAAAAGGTAGTAGTTTTTTTTAAAGAATTTAACATAACAGTATTATGCTTTTCTATTATCGTCAAAAAATAATTCTTTTGAATGCTTTTATTGTGTTCACTTTAAATAGAAGATAATAACAAAAGATAAAGTAAGCTGTGACGTCATAGAAGTACCAAGATGGCGAATTGGGTATATCAAATGAGCATACCTTTTTCTGTTTATCTTGGGAACAAGAGATGTGTTATTACAAAGTTTTGGAAAACCTTTTAAAAAAACGCTCATAACTTAAGATAAGAGTGGTCGAGACCACTTATAACTATTGTGAGCGCTCGTAAATGTTCACTATTATTTGTTGGGGAATAGGTTTATGAATGAGACTCTTATGTTATGAAAGTTCGGTGAAACCCAGCCTAAATGTTCTACCACCAAGTTAATTTTTGGCTGAATTTATAGCTGTTTCACTAATGCCAACCCGTTAAATCAGACTTCTTTTTATAGTGTTGAGTCTGAATATGTACATAGTTATTTCAAAATTCTTTATTCGTTGTCCTCGTAGCTTTTGTTTTATTTTGTCTGCATTAAACGATGAATTACAGCAATGTATTTAATGAATCGAAGATTCCATTAATGAAGAGTAGTACAGGATTTTAGGTGATAAAATGAAATGTAGTCTTTCATCATATCGTTTAGATTTCCAATTTTGTCTATTATTTTCCCTTACATGTGCTTCAACCGCCTCGATTCCACTTTATGACTTCGGAGTCGAGTCGGAATTTTTGATACAAAATGTATTGTGTGTTTTGTTGTGTGAATGTGTTTTTGCGCATTTGTGAGTAAAATTATTAATGTGTTTTGATAGCTATGCGAAGTACATGGAGGGTTACCCTGGGTTTCAAAAAACACGGAATTTGGTTGCCAGGGTCAGTTTTCGGTTTTAAAAAAACGCATAAGGCCACTTCAGAGTAACTTCAGAGCTCAAAAAACAACCCTATTGTGTTTTGTCGAATCATATCGCTCATTAAAAAGAACAAGGTCATAACTCAAAAAACATCAATTTTGACCTAATGATGCAGTTCAAACTCATTTTCTACAAACTATTTTTTGGCAAAATTTCATTTCTATAACTGAAAATTGAAGGCTATAGAGCATCATTTGTCGTTATATACACTGTCACTTTTAAATGTTGTTTTGTGGCAATACTGTATTTTTTACATTTACGCAGGGACCTTTGAAGTTAAAACAGTCAAATAAATATTTTAAAAGTGTCATATTTATCGATAAAACTTTAATTAATAGCTCTACCAAGAAAAAAGAAAAAAATTAGATACAAATGAAGTTGATTATGAAATACAGCAATGCAAACTTTAAATTGCGATTTCTGAAGTTTGAGGTTTTTTGAGTTATGACGTTATTCTCTTTAATGAGCTAGTGTAAAAAAAAGGAAATTCTATAGTGTACTTGCCCTACAGTGGCTATGGAGGTTGTCTTCCATCTGTCCCCTCCACACGAGGTTATTGAAAGTGCTGCAAAGGGAACCATTATGAGATTTGACAAGGAGGGAAAGTGACTGTATTATAAAGTCCTCAATAACTAACTTTAATGGGCCATCACAAACTGGCTCAATTTTGAGCTGAACTAAAACCAGACTAACTTTTCCTTCAATCGCACACAGGGTGAACAAAGCTGACTGAAAAGTCTGTGTACATGAACCGGCTTTAATTGTAATAGTACTTTCCGTTTGAGAATCAAGAAAAAAAAAATAATTTCCTTTTAAATTTTCAGTTTTGCATGACAACAGATTTGTGAATTTTGCATGTAGTAATTAAAGTTTGTTAGTCCGCTCGAAACAAGAATGAATATTTTAGTCCTTTCATTCCTCACTCTTCACCTCCCTCGCCGTTAAACTCTCAAAGAAAATGCCATCAAGTGGTACATAGTTTGATCGAGAACGACTGAAGGGACTAGTGCAGGAGTTTTTGGCCAAAAAACCAAACTTCCAATACCGATGGGAGAGTCTTCTAGTATTTTCCAGGCTGAATTACAAGCGATATGAATATGTGCAGGTCATAATCTAGAAAAAAATTACCATGACCAAAACATTGCATTATGTCAGACAGATAACCAAGCCGCACTCAAAGCTCTGAGCTCCCACTCTATCAGCTCTAAACTGGTATGGGAATGTGTCACGTTAAACGAACTCGTCAAAAATAACACTGTCACACTCCATTGGATACCTAGTCAAGTAGGTGTCCAGGGCATCGAAGAGTCATGCCGTTTTCCATTGGTTTCACTCAAGGTTTCACTCATTCAATGGAACAGTCCCAGATGCTTCTACTCAATTCTGGGCTTTGGTATCTGTATAGGTGAATCGTCAAATAAAAATTATTTACTACCACACACAAAGTGAAATGTAAACCACGAGTGTATCAACACAGAACTTCCAAATAATATTTTTTGTTTGATTTTTCTTAATTTGTTTATTAAATTTTACCAAAAACTTTGATTTTGGATGCAAATTAAATTAAAATGGAAAGTTAAAAAAGAACATGAATTACATTGCAGTTTGTTGTGACGTTTTAGTTTGAATGTATTAGGGCTTCTTGAGTGGATTCGGATTTTAAATCCAGAATCGAATTTCTCTCCTGAGAACCGTCAGAAGCGTATTTTTTGTGCCAATGGAATGCATGGTGTCCGCTAAACTGGAAAGGCAGGGAACAAAATTTGGTCAGGGAAAGTCAGGGATTTCGCGAAGCAGTCAGGGAAAATTTTTTCCATATCAATTTTTAAAAATTCACTGAACTCCTTTTTCACTTTCTCTCATAAGAAACTTTTTTCTGATCGAACATTTCGTTTTGATTACATCTCTGTTTAAAATTATTCATTTCGTATCTTTTGTCATACCTGTCAATATGTCAACAACAAAAATGAGTGAAACGCAGCTAACTGCATTTTGTGTTATTTCGTACAGTAATGGCCGCGATCGTAAACCTATGTAGAGCTATCCAGATAGGTTGGTGTTGTTGGAATCCCGTGTGAAAAACAGCTGATGACAAAACAGCTTTTGCTGTTGGATAGCTATCCATACTATCTAAAATATTTTGGTAGATATATGTACGCTTCTATCCCAAGCGAAATGTCAAAAAGAACCAATCCGTTCGAAAACCTATATGGATACGAAACTATCTTAGATCGATTTACAATGCGACGAAAAAAAAAATAGTTATTTCAGCTCGCGTGTTAAGGTACCATGGAATAAGAATTTTGTGGAATCAAATTAAAGGCAATTGCTTACTGCTCCATTTGAGTCCGGAACATTCTAATTCCATGATGTAGTTTTCCTAAACACGGAAGCTTAAATAACTATTTTTTCTTTATAAATAAGGGGGACAGTTTGTAATATTTAAATTATAATAACATAATATTTAAATAATAAAAGTAATTTCAGTTTGATTTTTTCATTATTTTGAACGCGCACTGCTCAGCAAGAAGAAAAAGAATAAATAATTTAACGCTACCAAAAAACTCGTCGTCAAGAAACTCGTGGCATTGTGAATTGGGAAACGATTTTATAACTAGAAAAAAATGACAGCGAATCAAGTCACGCTCTCGTCTCGTTTACTCGTTCCATTGTGAATCGACCTTTGGATAGGCTATCGCATAGGTTTCCGATCGCGGCCAATAAGAGGCAAAAAATAAAAAATAACTGTTAAAGGACAATGCGCAAAGATGAATGGAGCGTGGGCCCAGCACCAATAAGAACGGTCTTCATATCGTATATAGGTACATATTTATGCATTCATTATCCGTTAGCCGTTTGTCCAAATTCGCTGTGTGTTATTTAGTTTTGTATAAAATGAGTTAGGGTCACAATTATTTTTTTCCATAGTTTTTTTTAATATGTTGTGTATTTTTCGCTCGATGTAAGCCATTTTTTGGAATTAAATTCTTTGAACCCATGACAGACTACCTGAAATTTTTCAGTTTTTTTAAAATTATGTTTATTGCAACCATCAATTTTATGCAAAAAGCATATTTTGAAGTATTTAATTTGTAAACAAAATACAAATATTGGCTTTTATGTCAAAATCATCTCTGGAAAACAACAAACAAACATCAATTTTTATCTCATTTAACGTAATAATGGGTATTATTTTCAAGGTTTTAAATTGCAATTCGTAAAAGTTGGACAAAACAACCCAAAAGACCACCCACAAACCACCCTTATATATACTATTAGGGGTTCAATTTTTTTTTAACTTATTCCTTATTTAGTAACGAAGAAAATGGTTGTACATTTTTACGAAATGATTCCTAAACAGATCAAACAAAAAAATATTATTAACAACAAATAGAATAGAATTTTTTGCTTAAGGTACAAAATCAAGTACAAGTTTAACAGTTTATCTAAAATAACAATAATGAAAACGAAGATTTAACGCAAACATGGTTTTTTTGTCTACTCGTTCAAAAACGACGACCTGGCTTTGATTTTTTACTATTAAGTGATTTTTGTGTAAAACAAGAACCTGGATTTGTGATTTTTTTATATGATAAAAAAAGAGACTAACTTAAAAGTAACTTAAAATAGGTAAGAAACTGACTGAGTTAAAAATCTTTTAGTGGGTACCAAACGAACAAAATATTAAATTTGTTGTTTATAATTTTCTTTAATATTTTGTGCCCGTCAGCCCGTTATAAATGTAATACCAATTTTGTCCTTACTAAATAAGGAATAAGCTTAAAATATTTCAACCCCTTATAATAATATATAATGGTGGTTTTGAGGATCGTTTTGTAAGTTGTTTTGTCTAACTTTTACGAATTGCAAAAGATTAAAAACAATACCTATTTTTATTCTGATAAATGAGATAAAAATTGATATTTTTTGATTTTTTTCCAGAGATGGTTTTGACACCAAAAATAATATTTAAAAACTAATATTTGTTATTTTTTACAAATTAAATGCTCAAAAAACTGCTATTTGCATAAAATTAATGCTTGCGACCCCTAAACATAACTTTAAAAATTCAGGTATTCTATCATGGGTTCAAAGAACTTAATTCCAAAAATGGCTTAAATCGAGCGAAAAATACACAAAATATTTATTAAAGAAAAAATAAGGAAAAAAGGATTTGTTACCCTAGAACTCATTTTAATCAAAATTAAATAACTTTTGTCACACAGCGAATTTGGACAAAAGGTTAACGGATGAGGAATGCATAAACAAATACCTTTATATGATATGAAGGCCGTTCTTATTGGTGCTGGGCCCAATTTGCCCATTATCCTTTGACTGTGAAGTTCAACCAACGCGTTCAAGTTTATATTTCCAGTTCGATTATTTGTTTTTACTTATTTCTTCATACTGTTTCTGCATACCTGAATTAATACATTTTTATTTAAAAAAAAAATAAACTATTAAATTTTAACATCGCAAAGATATATACATAGGATTTAAAAGCATTTTATTTAAATGGTCATTCATTACTATGAGCTACATTGCATAGGTATAGTCGTCCCTTTTGTTAAGCAAAACATTTTTTTTTTAAATTCATCCAGTTATTATTTTTCACTTTAAACGCAATCCGTTATGTATATCTTCAGATAGATCTTTGAAAAATACAAGGTGAGTTCTTTTTGCCTAAGGTGTAATTAACTCTATTCAACTACGTACATTTTCTACCGCTTTGTACATTTTATACCAACTTGTGCAATATTTGTGCGTACCTACTCATGAAAATTTTTTTTTTTGATTTTTTGGTCAGGGAAAATTTTAAAATTGGTCAGGGAAAATCAGGGAAATTTATTTTGAAAAATAGTGGACACCATGGAATGGTTTCAGAAGACTTCCGGACGCTTCTGGACGCTTCCTCACGTCCAATGAAAAACGGCATCAAACTCTTTAGCAAAAATAAGTGCAACGACTCCATTAAAGGCGCCTAAACCATATTGCGAAATAAGAGAAAACGTGATAAGAAACAAAATCAAAAAAAGAAGAGGAGGGGCAATAAGATCAAAAAATTGGAAGGAACTCCCCAAGCTGAGACAGACCAAACTATTACTTGGTAATTATAAACTGTAGATGAGCAGGCGGCAGGCCTCATCCAGCTCTAGATGGGGGACAATAGATCTGAAGGTAGCAGTGCAATTTACTTTTCATTCATTTATGGAAACTAGTACCGCCCAGTGGTCGAAATTCGACTATTCTCTATATAAAAGGTACTTTAATGAAAAAGATTCTAACCTACTGAACAACGTATATGAATTGTTGTTGTAATGCCCTGCAAAATATCGTACGCTCCACCATGACCGTCCTCATTGCATGCCCAAAGCACACTGGCACTGATAATTCATAATAATCGTTTCTACTCTGGCTGTGGCTGTAGGCTGTGTAGGTGTGAGCTGTTGTTGTTTTTTGTTCGGTTTTTCTTTGTGCTTGCTTACCAGCTTACCACTGCACGGACGTCTATTGGAAAGTTGGAATATTGAATTCGCTGCAAAAACGAAAAGTGATGGTAACCAATCAGTGTTGCCGAAAAAACTCCCATTGGAGTATTGTACTACTTTCAACACCATCGTACTCCCGTACTCCTCCTTTCACATTCGTACTCCTATTTTTTTAAAGACCTAAAATATCTTACACTTGCAGATTACAATAAGTTCCTTATTTAAAGGTATCTGCCATAAGACAGATGTTATAATTAAAGAGATATTTTCTTACTTTTGTAAGTATAACTAATAACTTATTTATTTATGTATAATTTTTACTGAATTTATTTTTAATGATTTTTTTTTTCTAAATAAAGTTTAAGAAAAAAATTGTGCACACAATTATTTTTAAAGACAAAAAAATGTCTGATCAAAATACTCCCCTTTTTTGGCTGCAGTACTACCTTCTAATATTTTTCCCCGGCAACACTGGTGACCATTCTCTATATACTTTAATAAAAAAGATTCTTGCCAGTGTTGCCGGAGAAAAATCCTTGTTTGCAATTATTCATATCGACTTTTGAATGGCAATTCAGAGTGAAAACGTCAAACTAATCTTTTTTTCTCTGGTGAAAACACTTCAAGATTAATTTTTAATCTACTCTTTTTAATCCGAATTATCTTTAGGTAGACACGTAGTATTACTTTGAATTATTATTACAAAGAAAAACAATATTTCAAGCATTAATTCAGCAAACCTTTTTATTTTATTGAACTACACATAAAAATTCACGAAGTTCAATAAAAAAAAAAAACAGAACCACCAAACTACAATCTCAAGTAACAATAAAATAAATAACGAAATACTGCAGAAAAAAATTTCATGAAGCCAACGAAAAAGAAATAGCTTTGAAGCTGTCAAATTTACATTTAATTTAAAGTGAATTAAATTTATTGAGGTTGGCATTACACTTTGCTGCAAGTGTAGGATATTTTAGGTCTTTAAAAAATAGGAGTACGAATGTGAAAGGAGGAGTACGGGAGTACAAAGGTGTTGAAAGTAGTACAATACTCCTATGGGAGTACTTTCGGCAACACTGGTTCTAACCCACTGAACAACGTAAATGAATTGTTGTAATGCCCTGCAAAAGATAGTACACTCCATCACGACCGTCCTCATTGCATGCCCAAAGCATACTGATCATTCATAATAATCGTTTCTACTCTGGCTGTGTGAGCTAAAAAATCGCGTCGTTGTTGTTTTTTTCGGTTTTTCTTTGTGCTTGCTTACCACTGCCTGACGTCTATTGGAAGGTTGGAAAATTGAATTCGCTGCACAAACGAAAAGTGATGGTGGCGGGTTGAGTTTGCAAGCGCGGCCAGGGGTGTAACAGCGAAAAACTATATAAACTTTAATTAAACTGCCTTAACGGCAAAATATAAACAATATAATTAATTTAACGCGGGGCGATTGTACATATCTTTCAAAAAAATATAATATGTTGCCATTAAGGCATTCAAAAAGGGGCGGGTAGAAATCACCTTTGCGTATTAATATAATGATATCTAGTAAAATCTGCCAAAAAAAAAGATTTAACAATCACTGATGGTGATTAATTTTCTTAAATTTTTTCAAATTGTTTGGTTTTGGCTTTAAATGCAAATACTCCACTGTATGCCACCTAAGAGCTACGATGTATTTTTATTCTACTTTACAAATGATAAAATTTGTTGATTCATAGTTTCTAAGGTAAATAATATGAAAGTGTTGTCGTCATTTTTATCTCTAAAATAACACAATTCATGTTTTGATAACTTTTGGAATGAGTAGAGTATGTTTATTAGTATTGTGGGTCCAACAGGTGATTGAGTTTTAATCGCTTGATGCTGTGTTCGCTATACAAACAAGTTTCCCGGCCGGCAAATTCTGGTATAAGCAGTTGTTTTCTTTTTTTTTTTTAATGAGGTGCTAGCTGACGTAATAGTTAGCAGTCAGGTCATTAACGTTACACTTACATCGAATCATACGATCTTAGAGTACCAATCGAAAACAATATTTTCTTCCGTATAATCGGAAAGTAATTTGTTACTTGTTTTTTTTTTTTGTTGCGGTAAACGCTTCGACTTAGAACTAATAGTGAGACAGACTGGTGATTTTATTTTAGAAGCGCGATTATATCGAAGAAAATAATTTCCATGAAGTGAAAAGTTCTTTGTACTTTGATTGAAAATGATTATAACAATTGGTGTGTGTTTTCTATTTGTTTTGGACTTTGTAAATCATATTTTATCAGCACGATGATAAAAATTTATTAAAATTTTAATAAAAGAGATTGAAAGCCGATTTTTCGATCATCAGTTAAACTATCAGACTAATAGATACTATAGTGACAGGAACAAATTTTTGTTTTATTTGAAGATTAAGTATTATCTGTGGTTTAACTGGCTATTGAAAAACTGGCCCTAAATGTGTTTTGTTGTTGTTTATTTTTGTTTTGTTTTATTGATTGATTATTTTATTTCCTATCATCAGCAACCCATTTATTTTCCCTATGCATAGACAACAAATACAAACCAAACAAGAACTATAACCATTCTAGCGTACTTACCACAGTTCACACTTTGTCCCGGTCCACATTGAACGATATTTTCAATGCCGACAAAAAATTGTTGTTGTAATCGTGTGCGATTGAGAGGTACAGCCGACATGATCCTTCCAGTTTCGGCCGATTTTTCCATTCAGCACGGGAAAAATCGTTCAATGTAGACCGGGACTTTGATACCTTCCACAAAATTATTGATTGTTTAACACGCATAGTACCTTCTTTGTGCTTAAATACATTTTTTTTTATTCTAGCTATGTCTTTACGGCGTAGGTATTTTAAATGGGCATGTTCATATTTGAAAGACTTTGCAAATCATAGAACTGTGGACGCCAAATCATCTCTATGGTATGGTAAATGACAATGGATACATATTTTTGTGTTTTTTTTTTTTTTTGCGTAATTAACTGCTAAAGAAAAATCAAAATGCTGACTTAGAATCCATAAAGCCGACTTCATACGTCAACATTAATATTTAAATATATAAATTAATATAAATTTAGGAAGGTACAGACTTAAAAAGGACACATATTTCAATCGATACACCAAATGTTTATTTACGACAGTAACAAAACTTTTACACTTTCCGTTGTTATCCAATTATTCTGAATGAAGTTGTTTATTTGAGTTTGTTGTAATATCAAATTAAAATCAAAGTTAATCTCTCTTAACTGTTAAGTTTTTAAATAAATAAATAAATGTGTAAGGGTGAACCTTAAAGAGGTAATTGCTTTATTTTGATCGAAACCATTTCCTAAAATAAAAAAAAAAATGATTTGAATACATATACAGGGTGTCCAGTAAATAATGGATTACCTTGCAACCGGTTAAAGCTGGGTTTAAGGCATGACGTAATGGGTAACCACGGTATCGGGGAACGGAACGACAATGGAGAGTGGTTTGTTGACTTCTGTAACGCAAATCAGCTAGTCATTGGAGGTACTCTGTTCGAGCATAGGATCTCGCACAAGATTAGTTGGTTATCTACAGATCGCTATTGTACAGCGAACTTAATTGATCACTTTGCTATAAGTAAGCGCTTTAAGAATTGTCTTCTCGACGTCCGAAACAGACGTGGTGCTGATGTAGGGTTAGCTCGCGATCACCTTATGCTTGCCTACGTTCGACTTCGAATTGCTTCAGTACATGGAAATCGGCAAAACTTCCTGCGTATACCGAGGTACAATACCGACAGATTACGGGATCCTACAGTGCGCCAAAGATATAAGGACCGCCTCGCCGCAGAAGCAGAAGTAATCAGCATGGTCACGCCAGAAAATGCAGACCAACACTGGAGCAATGTGAAAAAGGCCTTTGCAACTTCCGCGACTGAGTCTGTGGGTGTAAGGCAGAGAAGTCAAAGCACATGGATCTCTGCAGATTCATGGAGTAAGATTGAAGAAAGGAATGCGATTAGATGTCAACTTGCGGCTGCCCCAGTAGGTGAGAGATTTAACATCGAGTCTCAGTACCGTAGGAAAAGGAAAGAAGTGCAGCGTAATGTCAGACGTGACAAAAGGAGGCGCATAAATGTCCTCGCAGAACAGGCAGAGGAAGCAGCATCTAGGTGCGACAGTGGTACCGTCTACAAGATAACCAAGGAATTGGTTGGAAACAATAACTCCCGAAAACAGCACCTCGCTAAGGATGTAGACGGCACCCTGCTTGTTACGGATGAGGATCAGCTCAGGAGAAGGAAGGAACATTTTGCTAATGTGCTCAACCACATAGACGATAGCGGAGGTGTTCCAGTCCCTAACCCAAATGAGCTATTCGCAACAACTAGTTCCCGAATTCGCACCTACTCTCCCAGTTTAGACGAGATAACATCAGCGATCAAATCCCTCAAGCACAACAAAGCGGTAGGTTTTGGACGGCATTCCCGTTGAGCTCTACCAAACAGATCCACGAACATCAGCGAAATTGCTACATCCCTTAATAACATAGGCATGGGAGAACCAGGTTTCCCCGTTGAATGGAAAAAAGGGATGATCGTCAAACTACAAAAAAAGGGAAACCTTACGGATTGCGGAAACTGGAGAGGGATATGTTTCCTCCCCGCGGTGGCAAAGAGTATGTCGGAAATAATCTTGGAACGAATCAAAGAACATCTCGATTCTACTCTCGACAAAGAGGAAGCGGGATTTCGTGCAGGCTCATCCTGCATTGATCACATCAACACCTTGAGGATCATAATAGAACAATGCGTGGAGTTCCGCTCCCCTCTTCATTTGCTCTTTCGGTAGTTTGACCTGAGATTTTATTTTGTCAGCTTTACGCAGGAGAGGAGTACCCGAGAATATTATCGCCATTAGAAAGGCTACCTATGAGGGTGCATCGTGTCAGGTCTTACACAACGGAAAGGTATCAGAGGACTTCGATATCCGTAGTGGAGTTCTTCGAGGATGTTTGCTATCTCCACTTATTTTTCTGGTGGTTATAGGGGATGTCCTTCATGCAGCTCTAGCCGAGCAAGCGCGTGGAATTCGATGGACGATGTTCCTGCAACATCTTGATTACGCTGACGATATTTGTTTGCTCTCGCACAACATTATGGATCTTCACCATATGGTGAGTAATCTGGAATGCGAGGCAAACAAAGTCGGTTTAATGATTAACGCCGGGAAATCAAAAATCCTACTCATTTCTGAAACTTTTTCTCAAGTTGTCGTTGCGGGACAGCAGGTTGCAGCGGTGGACAACTTCCTGTACCTCGGTAGTGTTGTCTCAAAAGACGGCGGTGGTACGTTTGAAGATGTTAACTGCCGAATCGGCAAAGCTAAAGCTGCTTTCGGCATGCTGTCTAAAGTTTGGAGGAGCAACGTCTACAGTACGAAGACCAAGCTGCGACTGTTCCGCTCGAACTTTGAGTCAGTACTACTATATGGGTGTAGTACATGGAAAGTGACCGCCTCTGTCACAAGGAAGCTACAAAATTTCGAAAAGGGATGTCTTCGAAACATCCTAAGGATTTTTTGGCCGAACACCATCCGGAGAACGGGCCAAAGTCCTATTGACATCGTTATTAGAAAATGAAAGTGGCGGTAGATTGGTCACACCCTATGTCGTGGTGCAGACTCTATTGTAAGACATGCAATTAAGTGGGATCCTCTCATCCAAAATGGTAAAAGACCTGAGGGCCAGAGAAAATCTTGGCGCAGAACAGTCGATAAGGAATCACAAATGGTCGATAAAAGTTGGGGAGAAACAGAACGAGATGGCGTGTAGCGGTAGTTGACGCCCTGTGCCCCTTGGAGGGGTCAAGGATCTAAGTTAAGACATTTCAGAAAAAAATATAAAAAAAATGTCCTTGTAAAACAAATTAAAAAAGTACGACTTCCCTCAAATACATTAACCCAACGACCACGGTTGAATGATTATTATTGGTTTTTGTTTTCATAATATTCTTAAATAATGGCTCTAATGGATGGTTCACAAAACTTAACACTTGCTGTTGCAGTTTTCTTAATAATTTTATTAATTTATTTTTTTTAATACAAAAGTCGTAGTTTTTTTTTGTGTTCACAAAAGTTTGACAATCTCAAAATTAAAAAAATTTATTAAACATAAAGGGCCCATTAAAAATGTTTATATTTTTTTTTCTTACCTTATCTTACCTTTTTTACAATCACGAAAAACAAAAACATCTTTCTGTCACGAGTTTAGATTATATTCAGCGGAATTCACTGCACACTGGGTAACGGCTTGATAAAAATAAAAGTTTTATTTTTGAAAAAATTGTACATGGGCTCTCCATATAAAACTTTCGATGTCTTAGGGTCGGGATAATATTAATTTTAAGAACTAAACATGTTACAGGACTTTTTTTAACTTAATTGGAAAGAAATTTATAAATCAAAATTAACTATCACCTTTATATTTTCCACTCTAGTATGTTTATACTGATCCTTGAATTACAATAAGTCTTTGATAGCACTCTTTTTTTCATTCTAAATCCTGAAAATAATTTCCTGAATTATCTTCGATTTTTATTTCACCCCCTCGTTTCTCTTTTTTTTGCACATTAGTTATATAGTTTAAATTTAATGTAGACAAGACTTTTGCGAGTAGTGTCTATTTCCCATCGTGGAATTTTGACGGGATGGGTAATTTTTTGAAAAAAATATTACAAAATAACGGCCACACTCACAACATCATGCTATAGATATTTTTACAGCCAGATACTTATTTACTGTGGAGATTTACATACACTGAATCAAAAAAGTCTCCGTACACCTTCAACTTTTTTTTATTTTCAAAAATATTATTCAGAGTACTGTTTAAATTTGAGTGAAAATGACTAATGAAAGCAATACTTTTAATTAAGCAAAAAAAAACTTGTTAATTTAAGGCACTAGGCTAAAAGCCATATTATGCTTTCTTTAAAATTAAATATAGATTTTATTCATAGTCCGTTATGTTGTGACTTCGAAAGAAGCAGGTTTGTCATATATTGAATCTTTTGTTTAAATCTTAAATAATGCTTTTTATAATCTTGAAAGAAAAAATTAACAAATGTGTACATAATGGTTTACCTTACTTTACTTAAGATGGCGCTTACAGCCCAGGGTGGACTACGGCCTCAACCAACAAGCCCTGCCAACCAGATCTGGAGGTCAATTCCCGATCTTTGATGTTGTGAGGTGATACACTTTTTCACAGCTGCATATATAATTCGATTATGGATACGCGTAAAAGTAAAATCAAATGTCATAAATTCTTTCAATGATAAATTTTTTTATCACAACCAAAAATTATGTGAAGCCGCAGTGAAGAAGAATGATGCAGACCAAAACTAAGTGCGAACCAGTTTACCTTCGAGCCCAACTTCGGACGCACTGTCATGTATAGAGTTTCTTTTTTATCAGTATCTCCTGTTAAAAGCATTTTAAGGGCAACCAAAATCCCTTTAGTGCGCGTTCAACTAAAAAAAAAAACATGAAATTGTGTATCTTCATTGAACATTTTAATTTCTGATTTGATGTCTGGAGAGAATTTGTCTATAGTGTGGATCTATTTTTGACAGGATTTATCATTAATTACATTTTAGAACACATTTTGCAGATATTTATCATAATTAGTTCCAGAATCGAAGTGATAAAATGAAAAATTGCTGTCAAACAGAAATGATATCTTTTTTATTACTTCACAGCTTCACAGATCGGGAATTGACCCCCTGTCCCTAGCTAGCTACTTCCAGTTGCGCACAACAAATTGGTTAAGGTCGTCCTCCACATTTGCGTACCACCTATTATAAGTTCTTCCTCTGCTGCGTACAACATCGGGGTTGTATTCAAAGACTCGTCGGGCAGGTGCGTTGTTTTTCCACGTGTTCCAGCCAACTCAGCCTTTGTATTTTCAGCTTTCAACATCGCTGTATAGCCCGTAAAGCTCGTCGTTGAATCTTCTCCTCCACACTCCTTCGATTGATCCCGGGCCGAAACTCACACGAAGAATCTTTCTCTCAAAGTACCCTAGCACACTTTCATCCGATTTTTTCAATGTCCATGTTTCTGCATCATAGAGCAGGACCGGGATAATTAGGGTCTTGTATAAAGTCAGACCCAGATAGACAAAGTCCTTGACAATTTCGAAGTTATATCCGTCCATCGCGATATTTTGCCCGAGTCGACGATCTTGAAATTCCTTTGTTTATGACAGCATATACTTCGTCTTGTCCTTCCGATTCAATGGTCGCTAATGCACCTGTCACAGCTCGCTTCGTTCTGCCGAATGTCTATGTCGTCTGCATACGCAAACAATTGAACGGACTTTTGTTAAATTGTGCTGCTGGTGTTGACTTGTGCGTTGCGTACAAATGATGCATAGAATGATTTTATATAGGTTGCATGATAACGCGTCGCCTTGCCTCAGACCTTTCTCAACATTAAAGGATTCGGAGGCCTTCTTACTGATTTTTACGGCGAGATTTCTCCATCGTCATTCTGCACAAGCGGACGATTTTGGCAGGGATGCCGAGATATGACATGGCTCTTTGTTATTCGTCCCTTTTCACGCTACGCTATCATACGCGACTTTAAAATCGATACAAAATTCCTGTTTTTTTTCTAAAATCTGTCGGAGTGTGAACATTTGCCTGGCCTAAAACAAGATTTTATAAGTGACGTTTAGAAGATTAATTCCTCATTAGTTTGATTCAGAGCATCTCCTAAATCCTAAAGAATACAAACACAATTTGGCAAATTTCATATACCATCGAACATAAGAACAAGTAAAACCTACATTTTTTTGTCTAAATTGCCTGTAGATACTGCTCGTGTATTGGTGATTAAAGAAAGAAGAGAGGGGTAGAATACAAATCTGTAATAATAAATAATGACTTTTTTTATTAAGTGCCGATAATAAGGCCAATATAAGGACCACCCTAATAAACAAAATATAAATATTATATAAAAACTAATTGATAAAATGTAGTCTTATTTAAATACATTTTCTGAAAATGGATAAAATTAAGAACACAGATTATTTCAAAAGAAAAAAAATATATGCGAGACTGTACAAACAATTATACAAAAAATAATCAAAAACTTGTACAATTTTCCGTGCCAGTAATGAAGGGAGAAAACGAAAAGTTCGTGACTTTAGCACAATATTGAAAGTTAAAAAAAAAAAAAAAATATTATAAACTGATTAAAAACCAATTGCATCTAATCGTATTTTCTATTTGATTGACGGCACGGCATTTATAGAGAATCTGTTTACTTTTTAACCATAGATAACCGTGTTGTTAAAATGGAATCCCTCAACATGAGAGTATTGATCATGTTAAAGTTAAATACCTGCTCTGTCGTAGAGCCTATACCAACTAACATACAATACCAAACTAAAGACCAAATAAACCTATAGCACTTTGGAAGGCTTATCAGTACCTTTTGAATAAAAAATAAATAAATAGAAACCATCATAAATTTATCCAAGCAACACTCATAATATTTAAAGTTATACAGTTTCTTTTCTCGACAAAAATAAAAGAAGCTTGTAATAATAAACTTGTTTATTTTTACCCTTATAACATCGTACGAATTTGAAAAAAAAAAAAACAGTATACATACATATGTTTATGTATAGGTACACGTGTTTTGAATAATAAGTCCCTTCTAAACTGGTTCAAAAGCTTCCTTTAGATTTAAACCATATCTATTAAAATTTGAGAACTTCTTATCTTATTATCTTTTTGTAGACATTATGATCGAACAAACTACATACATATGTACTTATCACAGTTATTAAAAGAAACTGACTTTAAAGCAGTCGATAGTAAAATCTATCGAACAATTAAAAAAAATACTTTTTCACTTCAAAATGACTGTCTTCCGAAAATGTTTGTCTCTCCTTTGACTAAATTTGTTAACTTTCACTACAAGAAACTAGAATCTATTCAAAAACCACGAACGAAAATGACACACAGGGGTTAAATTGCCCCAGACTAATGTTAATCTGCTTTGCTTAAGAGTGGAAGTAAAACTGACCTTTCTTGCTTGCCTTAACTTATGATTGGATAGCTCAATTAATAGTAGATTGCATGGTTAGACCTATTTCTGGTCAGTTGTCAAAATGGCACTGTGCAATTAATATATTTTTTTAAACACCCTAATATGAATATATTTAGGTATTCGCAATCGCATTACCTTAAACAACTATTTCTTCTTATCAGTTAAATATAAATTTCATCTGCTTTTGCTGATCACCCCACTTAATTATCGTTTGCAAATTTATTAATTTACATTATAAAAAAAAAAAAAAAAATATTTTCCATAAGATCATTATGAACATTGAAATCGCGCACACAAAATAAGGCACAAACGTATTCAAACTGTTGTTTTCTATTAAACCACATAAATTTAAATCATCTTATGTTCATAAATTTGAAGTCTTTGGTGAGAGGTAAAAAAGCAAAAAAAAAACCCTGCTATCATCGCATCGCCACGACCACGATCAATGTTTTGATGTCCGAGTGCGAATGTGTTTTGCCACATATTCTTACGACCTTATACCACCTCAGCTGATTTTTAATCAGGGAACTGCTGATTTTTGTTGAGGTCACGAGCGAATTTCTATACTACTCGAATCAAACTGAATTAGGCATAACAATGTTAGTTGAAGTTAGACATTCGGTTGATTAAGAGGTTTCAATTATGAATTCTGCCGTGTAGCATGTTCTTTGTGCTCTATTAGTTTTCAACTATACACAAATATCCAAACGAAATACGATTTTTTTGAATTTAAAGGTGAATTTGTGTGCTTTTGTTTTGTTATTTAATTTTCTAAGAAGTGGACGTGGACTGTGCAAAATACATTGATGGTACAAAAAGTATGTTTGAAAGATATAGAACTTCCGACAGTCAAAAGTGTCAATAGCCTGTTAACCACTTGCGATCTTCAATGAAAAAAAATTGAATGAATTATAGCGTGTGTAGTTCTTAAATAATGTGCTTTTATTTTATAATATAATCGTCAAACTAGTTTATTTAGTTAAGCTGTGATAAAGAATCATACTATACGTCTTGAACTGGTTACTATAAAATAGTATATGAAATAATATGAATAAAAGAATGTATCAATGATAATAGCCTAGATTTAAAATTAAAAATTATAATTTGAATGTTTTGAATTCACTCTTTAACGATAAACTGCCAATTAAGCTATGTATCTTTAACTTCTTTAATTTGTTAAGTACCGTTAGTGACACATTGATTTTATTGGAACCGAACATAGAGTAAATAACGTGGTTTAATTCTTGTTGACTGCTAAGGCTAATTGCCTTGTTGATTCCATTTTTAGGAAGCAAGTATTTTTATTTGCTCAAGATTTAAAGTTTCAGGTATCTTTTGCACGGTAAAAAATTCTTTATTCTTCAAAAATCTTTCATTGTACTTAGTCATATATTTGTTTCGAATTTAAATCTGTCACTCATTAAGAGTAGCTCTCATTTAGTCATATTTTGATCAATAACGTTGCATTATAGTTAGATTAGAAGCAGTAGCATATATCCGTTACCAACCAAATCCGCCAAATCGAGCCTTGTATTACACAAGATGTTACTATCACTGAATATAGGTACTTAGGTCCATAGTTCTCTAAAACTTTAATAAAAACTAATCGATGGACTCTCATAGATAGCATTTCAATATTGCTTTTAATTTTTTTTGAAAATTGAAACGAAACAAATTTGATTTTCTTATGAACCATTTTGTGGGCACAATTATAAGGCACATAATATACATATATCAATGAGATATTCAAAATTCAAATGTCATTGACCTTAAAAAAATTAATGGAGCCTCCTAGTTGCAGTTGATTTAACCTCACACAAACAACATATTTAACTGAATAAATGTATAAATTAATACACAAAACATGAGCTACTTAATAAACGGCTTTAGCTTAACTAAAATCCATCGACTTTTGTTTGTCTTTGCACAAAATTCGTGAATAAAATTAAAATTTTAATGTTGTAATTGCGAAGCTCCTATATAGGAAGTGATTTTTTTTTTTTTTTTTTTTTCAAAAAAGCCTATTTCTATTTTAGTAATGCCTGCGTGCACGACGACGTATGGGAATTGTGGTTTGGCACAGCTTTCATAAGTAAATTTTAACAACAATCAATGTATATTACGTGTATCCTTATGTTTTTAATCGCTACATTGTTTGGAAAACTTTTTAAACACTTTTATTTATGTAAGAACAAAATCATCATGCTTGATTTCTTAATACATACCTATGATTTATTAAAAACTAAAAAAAAAACTAAAATTCACAATTTTATTTCAGCCAACACAGAGGAAACGCCAAAGCCGAATAACCTTACAAAAAGGGTTCAATTTTCTAATGAAAATTTAATTATACAAAACGGAGTCTGTAACAATACAAACAGTTTACTTAAAAGTGCCGCAATGAGTTCTTCGGAGAGGCCTAGTTTTTTGGTAAGAAAACAAATTATTACTAGAGATCCCATTCATTATTTTTTTTGTCTAAATTTTTATTTTGAACATTTTAGGTAGGCGATGAAATCGAGGCGAGTTTACAAGAAGCGACAGAAGCTGCCGATGAATTTCCACAAGGAAATAATCCTATAAGGGCCAATGGTGATGTAGTAGATAAACGCAAGCGTTTAAGGTGAGTTTATATAATATTAATACATATATATTTAACAAAATATTTGAATTTTCACGTTAAAAGAGTTCACATTATGTCGATAAGTATCAATATGATTGCCGCTTCCATCACCTAATAAGTTCGCTCATTGGCCTTTACTCCATTCATGGGACTGACTGATAACCGGTCCCACTCTAGGAAGCATTCTTAGCTATATTCCCCATCCCTAGTTTCAACTGGAAATTCTATGAGACAATTCTTTGACGTTAGTTAAAAAGGTCTTATATCTAAATACAGTATTTGATACTTGATTGGTTTAGATTCAGCTTTTTGATCTTTTTTAATTGGCACCAAAATCGCGATAGAAATAAGCGGATCAATAACTAAAATTTGCTTGTAAACACCTTAAAGGTAAATGCATGCTTCTCACATGATGGCAACTGACTGACTCAGTTCTGTTTCAGTTTAAAATTGTAGGTTTATTCATTTTATATCTTTTGTTAACAATCATACAATTCATTAGCAATGACTTATAGCCGTCTGCCTGAGTGAACAATATTTTATTATAAATTTAAAAAGAAAAAAAAAAGTTTGAGTAGTTAAAACCTTTTGATTATAAAAATTCGAAAAATTAAAGTTGATGGTGTACATAAGTAATTAGAAAAATTCATTGATGATTACTTTACGATAATTAATCAGCTCCTTACAAAACTCGAATAATTTCATCCAGTCCTTCCCGTTTAAAATGTCCAGCACCTCGTACCTGTTCAGATAATTGACTCTCCAATATACCCTTCTTATTTCCCTCAAATACTGACTGACTCCAAAACAAAACTTTAGAATCACACCTGTCGATTAAGACCACCTAACCGCTACGCTAGGAGCCCTACAGCTTAAAGGGTGTGAAGGAAGGAGTTGTGTTTTTTAAATTTTTTTTTTTTTTTTAAATGTTTTTTTTGGAAAACTTAAATTTATGACTAGACCTTTTTGTAAATGTGCCAAAAAATATCTGTCTTCCTTTCCTTGCCTTATATTCCTTCTAACGAGTGCCGTGCATTGCACTTAGGTCTTGCAGGCATATATCTAAAGTTATAACAAAACAAAAATAATTTAAAAAACCTTTTATGCAAAAAAAAAATAAAATAAAATTATTACCTACATTATCTCGACAAGCATCAATATGATTACCGTCACCACTTTAAAGGTTCACTCATTGGACTTTACTTGATTTGATTTTTGATAGGATTCTCGATTTCACATACAATTAATTTGTTGGTTTTCGTTTAGTAAGCTTTTTTTTAGGTCAAGAAGTCAAACCTTTGAAATCGTTAATGGCTACTGATACGCTCGGTGTTATAGAACTTACAATTTACAAATAATTTTTCCATTGAAAATCTACTTAAATACTTGGCTTTGTGAAGTTTACTGAATGGAAATTAAGTCAGGTGGAAATATTTTAATTTGGTTTTGTATGTCCTTTTTGTCATTTAACAATTAGCATTTAATGGATTTGTTATTAGAAAAAAAAAAAAACAATATTGATGAAAAGCTTTGTTGAAACATAACATTTTGCCCCTTAAATTGTATTCGAATACTTTTACATCAAAAAACTATTTCAATACTTTGATATATGTAGTTATCTGATATCAAATTGCTGAAGGAATACAGCTCCTTATCACTAGCCAAATTTCTTACTTTGTCCATTAATATGAATAGTATACATATACATACTTTAATTAAATTATTCTTCTTTAAATATTTACATCTCTAAATTTTGAATTCGAATATTTGAATTTATTTTGAACCTAGAAACTGTTTTCAAAACGATTGTTAATATTTCTACAAAAATATTTTATACATTTAGCAAATATCTACAAGGCAGATTTTTAAAACTTTTTTTTTTCTTATTACATATGTATTTATGTATTTGTTTAGAGCAATAGTTTTGTTTACTAATTTTGATATAGAACTGTGTATCTGTCCCACCAGACAATGTTCTGCGTTGTTTATAATTTTCGCCATTGGTACTGGTAACAACAACCAGAAATAGAAAAACTACACCATTTAACGTTAAGGACACGTTGATTATTTTGAAAAACATTTAGCCTCAAAGCAGTCTTTAAAAAAATAAGTGATGCAAAATAATTGATTTCTGTCACTTATACCTCATTTAAATGGTTAAATTTTGTAAAATATTAAGCCCTAAAGTCATGCTCATGACCTAAGTACATTTTTTCCAAAATAAAAAAGGATTTTTAGAATTCATAATTTTTAGATTTTAAGATTTTAAGAAGTCATAGTTTTTTTAATAACATAATACAAATATCTAAGTTACAACGAAAAAAACATCTTACTCTTGGTATCCTCTATCCGCACAGCATGAGCGATTAGGAGAGGATTAAAAAGGAGATACCAACCCATATTGGTTTTAAATATCTGCATAGCGACATAATTTTCGGAATCGGACATATTTTTTTGTTTTACCCTATTTTAACCTTTTCAATTTTAAAAATAACTATCTCTAGAGTAGGCATTGAAATCCATCCTCTAAATATTAGCCTTCAAACGAAAAGATAATTTTTGAAATCGTATATCGTTTTATTGTTTTAATTAACCCTATTTCACACTGCAAAAAAGCTAAACCCATTTCAACAACCACTTTTCACTTTTCAACATATTTTCTAGCAAAGTAAAAGTGCAAAGTGTTTCACAAAATTTGTAAAGTGAAAAGACTTTTCACTAGTTTTCAGACCATTTTCGAAAAGTGAAAAGTAAAAGTGTTTCACCAATTTAAAATAAAACTGCATTTGAATTCGAATTTCGCAAAGTTGCAAAGTAAACTTAAATTGTATGAATTTGCTCAATTATGCATTAAAAAAAATAATTGACAGTATTATTGACGTTGCAAATTAAAGAATTTACAAATGAATTAAATCAAAAAGAGGACGGAAAAGATGATTTTGGTTTAAGCGTTGAACGAATTTTGAATTTACATGATTGTTAAAATAAAGAACTTTTGTACTTTTTTACCCGCTGCATGCGAAGATGGTTCAAGCAAAGCTACTTTTCCTTCAAGATTTCTAAAGCATTTAATGTTTACATTGCAAACAAGTACATGTACCTACCAGTGGCGTGGCGTCAATAATTTGAAATGGGAACAAAACAAAAATGATTGACCTGCGAAAGTAAACAAAACTTACATCTTTGTATCTTGAAAAAAAAAAATAAGCAGATACATTATCTGCTTTTTATCTATTTCATAGGATGCATAGAGAGGCCTGCCATTAAAACCTTTTTTATTAATAAAAGATGCATAGTGTACTTAATTCATATGCTTATTAAAAACATTTTTAAATATTAAATCAAAAACCAAGACTAATAACCTAGCTCCAAAGTATTAAGCTATCAAATAAACAATAAAGAACAAAACCTTCACCTTCACAAATAACTAAATAAACACTATTTCATTACAGATATTTGTATGAACTCTTTTGATTCTTGGTTATTATCACCCCAATGAAACTTTTATTCCTAATCTACCATTTTTTTAAATGGTTTTGGGTTATAATTAACTTGTTGTTCTTTTAAAAATTCCCATAAAAAGGAATCATGTGTCTTATTCTTAGATTTTCCATACCAAATATTTCAGGTTAATAAACTCATACCCTTCTCCCTTTGTCCCTCTGAATGCGGTGATTTTGCGAGACTTTGGTAATGCTGTAGAAGATGAAATTCTACAATTATACCAACAATGGTATTTCATGAATTCATTTTTCACCGCTTATCCATATTATGTAAATCACGCATCTAAAATCTTTCCTAGACTATACTAGGCTTAACCAAAAAACAAGCAAACAGAAATAGAAACTGTATACAACAACTTTCATAGCAAATAAGTCGAAGAAGGACGTGTTATTTTTCACCCAATAGAACGAATATTAAGAGAAACTCCCCTCCCATTGTGATCTACAGACATTCAAAACCAATGTACATCGGTTTCTCCTTTCAAATTTTTAGAAACAAAATGCTCAGGGAAGAAAGAAAGGGATACAAAAAAAATGTATTCTTTCAAAGAGAGCAGTTGAGCAAAGAACGAAGAGAAGAACTAATTGACGGTGCTTATTCGAAAGCTTATGTTTGTGTCTTTGTGGGAATTTTATAATTCAATTAATAGGGTTGCATAGTTTATGTTTATGTTTATTTGATAGTTGATAGTATTTTTCGTGCAATTTTTAAAAGGGAAGACGGAAGGAATCGTGTTATGTGGACGCCACGCCACTGATACCTACCTTCATCTCATAACGAAACTGTTTTCAATTATTCACCTAATTCTTTTATGAGCCCTGTTAAATCTCTGTTCCACTGGATTTGTTATTAACCACCAATCACTGAAAGTATAAGCACTATCTCATCTTAAATAACTGGATAAGGGTATGGATATTTCTGAAGAATTTTGTGGCCAACAAATGGTGTTTGGGAGAAATTCATCGGCGATAACATTCGACAATCGATGAACTACTCTGAAGCAGAGTTGTAAAGTAGTTAAATACATTTGGACTTAAGTACTTTTCAAGTACCAAGTACCTTGTACTTGTACTTGAAAAAACAAGTACAAGGTACTTGGTACTTGAAAATCACCAAGTACAAGTACTTTTTTCAAGTACTTTTATCTAAGTACATTTACTGGGTACTGTAGTACTGCCCAGTACATTTTCAAGTACTTTTCAAGTACAAGTACATTTTTAAGTACTTTTCAAGTACAAGTACATTTTCAAGTACTTTTCAAATACAAGTCCATTTTCAAGTATTTCTAAAGTACAAGTCTATTTTAAACCTGATTTGACAGCTCCTGACTTCTTTTTGTGGGAATATCTGAAAAGCAAGGTTTATGCAAACAAACCAGAAACGGTTGAGCAACTCAAACAAAATATTCGTGATGAAATTAATGAAATACCGCGTGAAATGTGTGAGAACGTACTGAAAAATGTGCTCAAAAGGGCTCGCATTTGTGAGACTAACATAGGCGGACATTTATCTGATATTGTATTCCATACATAATTGCCGACATTAAATAAAACAATTATTAATATAAGATCCATTCTCTTTCATTTAATCAAAAATTATAAACAAACAAACTAGTATACCTTCTCGGCGGACACCCCGTATAACATATTTACCTGTGGAACGACTGTTTTGTTTTGCAAGTATAGTAAACACCCCAAAGCGTCGTGCTCTTTCAGACCATCATTTAGAGCAAATTTTTTCAAGTTCAAGTACGAGTCCAAGGTACTTGGTACTTGACTGGTAATTGTACTTGAAAATTTACAGATCTGCTCTGAAGACGGTTTCTTTGCTTATTTCGTGCATAGGTGCAACACCGTGATATTGGGATCCATTACCAACCCAATATGCTGTACACAAAAGTTGTTGCAAGGAACTTAAACACATATTCCTTTGACTGTTGAATTGAAGTTTTTTTCAATTTTACAAAATAAATTCGATGATTGCTTTTGTTAATCGAAAACTCTCTTTTGTCGAAAAATTATTTCCAATATCAAAGTTAATTCTTAACTTCACTACTCCTTGGCCACTAACATCCTCGTTTTCAAAATGGTTCATTTTTATCTATTATTATTTTTCGACAACTTTTCACAAAAAATGCTTATTTGCAAATGAAAATTTCTCTTTGCATATTACTGAAAAGCTTTTCAAAATTCTAAATATAATTTGCAAAGTTTATTTGTTTGGTGAAACAAAAACAACAAATACTTTGCAAAGTAACAAAACTTTTCACTTTGCAGAAAAGAACTTTTCACTTTACAAATGTACGTTTGGTGAAACATAATTTTCAAAGAGGAAAACTTTTGAATAATTTCCTCTTTGCATATTTGCGTTTGGTAAAACGAAATTTGCAAAGTAAAAGTGAAAAGTTGGAAAGTGAAAAGTGTATGGTGAAACAGGTCCCAGGTCTACTTGTATTTTTCGATTCGATTCAGCTCGCAAAGTCGAACCGCATCGAGTAATGCTCTTTGAATCCGATCCAGGTCTACACGGAGTTTAATCCGAATTCAAGTCTGATTCAATTGTTCATGAAAAATGAGTTTAAAATTTCAATACTTAATTTCAAAAAAGAGAATTAAAAGGAATTTTTCAAGTAACAGACTTAGAGCCGTTAAGAATAATGAAGTTCGAGTAGTTAAGTGTTAGCTTGGTTTCACTGTGTGCCGAGTTTGGCCGAACCAAGTTTACTCGCATCAAATTTGAGCGTTTACAAAAACAGAGCCCTTTATTGTGGATAAAAACAGTATTTTTGATAAAAAAAAATAAACAGTGATGTACTCATTTTAACTATTTCCATTTTTAAAAAAAGGCAGTTTTCGCTCGGAAGCCCCTGTTTTATTTGGAATACATTGACCCTATATGACACGTTTTCATTTTTTTTAAATATTTCGAGGTTGTAATTTGGATGTGTCATTAGACGATTATAAAGACATTTTAATTATTTTTTTGTTTGTTTTTAATGTTAATTATGACGTATCAAGAAATTCTTATTCTTACGCAATATCTATTACTAAGTTTATTTATAAGCTTGTAAAAAAAAAATCATTAAGTGCACTTGATCCGGTTTTTCAAACGTCAGTTAAACAATCAGCTGGCTATAAAGTTAGTTGACTCTTTAAAAATCGGATAACAAAATCGAACACTTTAAAACAAGAAAAAGAATCTATAGAATAATATAATTTGTACGTCACTTTTATCTGAGCGTTTATGTTTTTGATATTTTTGTTTTGGTATGTTAAAAATTTAAAAGCAATTCAAAATGTATGTATGTTTATTTGGATCTGTGAGTGCAAAAGTGGCTTGATCTAAAATTAATTTTTGTTTTGTTTTTATTCAATGGTGCAGTTGAGTTTAAAAACAGATTTTCTTTAACAATCTTTAGTTTTTGTTTCTATTAAAAATTTGGATTTATCTGGAAACGGGGAAGTTTTATTAAGAAAACGTGTGATTGTGGGAACTCGAGGGGAGGATGTGTAAAAAAGGCATACCAAAGTTCCAGTTGGTTGCTTGGTTTTCAAAACAAAAACTGCCTATACCACATTACCTCAATTAACTCTATTCAATGCACGAACCTTTGGCTTCCATGAGTTTAAACATGTTCGGTAAACAAAATGGTGCGGAAAGGATATGTAATGATGTATCCATGACTATCCTACTTTCAATTTTACCCATACCGAGAGCTAAGATGTTTACACATCAAAAAGGCATTTTTTGTAGAGAACACTGTTATTTTTTTTTTAAATTCAGTTTAGATTTCAAAAAGTTTGTTACGCCACTTTTCATTCGTGCTTTTCTATAAAAATTAAGAAAAATCTGGGATAACAACAAAAAATTATACATTTTTACCCTTTCACTCCACGTCTTTTTCACTCCTCGTCTAAGATCATCACATGAGAGTACTTGCTCAAGTTTTTAAATTATTATAAAAAAGTTGGCGAATCTCCTTTTTTTTGTATCTTCGTTATAACTTTATCTTACTTCTACATGGGGCAGATAAGTTAATTGTTTTTATTTTTATGAATAAGTTTCATATATCTGAACTATTGAAACATACATTTTTGTTCTATCTGAAGGTTAATGCTAACTGACTGCTTTATTGACTATTGAAAAATTGTCCTTAAAGACGATTAGAAAGAAAGTTAGAAAAGAAGAAAGTAGTTAAATAGCCGCAATCGTTATGTTTGTTTGTTAATCAAAAGTTTTTAAAATCCTTCAGTTCAAAAAATGATAAGTCATCAAAATAAAAATCTGCACTGCGAATTATTTCCAGAATGAACAACTTGACTTATAGTAACAAGTAGTACAGTAATCTTGTCGTCTGATAGGAAAGGTGACCTTGCGTCAAATCGGGTAGTTCCGGTTTTTTGTGACTTGTTAACAATCCTGGTCTAATGACTAATCCAAGTCTTCGAACCCGAGCGAGGGATTAAACTAATTAAATTAAGTTACTTTGAAATGCTAGTTAAAATAGTCAATAACTAATAAATGCGCGAACATTGTTTATTTTTGGAATTTTGACAATGCTGCGTTCGTCACTTGAGGTCGAATACTTGATTATTCATTCAGCCAACATCATAAATAATTTAGCAACAAATTATAACCATCGGATTTGACGCAAGCTCCTTCCTTTGCAGAAATTATATTTTTATTTTAGTTCACCTAGAACAGGTAAATGCCGTTGATTGATTTAAATTTCTTTTCAATTTTTTTTTTTGAAAATTATTGAAACGAACGATATTCCAACTACCTAATGAAATGAAAAACATTTCGTTTACCATATTGAAAAACACATGGAACCATGGAATGGTTGACGTCATAGATATTTGACATAATTCGAAGTATAAGGAGATACATAAACACATACCGTTCTTATTGGATTCCATACATTTTTTCGATTACCTTTTCAGTTTGATTTAAACACGAAAAAAGAATCTTCCTACTTAATTAGTAACAAATAATTTATTCTGATGAACTTTATTCACAAAGTATAAACAACAAAATCCACATGTCGCAACGCAGTTGAGGTATACACACTAGTGCACTACCATTTTTAATACAATATTTTCATACTATTGTTCCGAGATGTAAACAAAAACCCTATCCACTACTTAGTAAATCTGTTAGCCAATAGGTAGTAGTCACATTAAATACAACACTATGTATTAGAATACGTGAAATAATAAAAAAAAAATTAATTGAACTTGTTGGGGTATAAATGGCCAGACAGGTCTGAAGTAAGTAAATTGTAGATTTTTGGTCAGTTGGAATCGATATAGCACAAGTGTCGGGTTACTTGCTTGAGTATTCAACGGCAGATGAATAGAAAGTACAATATTTTGTGAATTCCCCTTCTTTTTTTTTCAAAATTCATTTTCGTTGATCGGAAGATATGCTAAGCATTGCACTAGGGTTTTTATACTGAAAAGAAAAATAAATATTACATACTCTTACTCGTATATTATTAAATTGTGCTTCATTTACTTATATTAAAGGAAAGTTATAAAAGTAGGTCATCTTCCTATGAGTGACGTATTAAGTAAACATTGAACTCAATTTGCGAATCCAACAGGTATTTCGCATTGAATTTTCTTCTGCAGTGTTAAATGAATGAAATTGTTTTCGCTGGTTGTTGTGTTTTTATAACTATATTGATTTTGACAATGCTTAAGCGTCGTGCAAGCAAACGTTTTGTTTTGGTTGAAACTGGTGAACAAAGTTCATCTTGGGACTCAACAGTTGACAACACTAACCCAATTATTGTGGATTTAGCTGATCAACAGCAAAACAATATGAGTGACCCAGCTCAGGCGGAAATACCTAGGCATTTAGTTGCACAAAGGGATAAAGGTGCACAGAATCCATCTCTACTAAATGTACCGCAGACTTCTGGCTCACTTAAGTAATGCGCATTAAATAGTTTTTTTTTTAATCAATTTCCTTACATGATTTTTAATTCTAAAAATAATAAATTTCCCTTTTTTGTAACTTTAGGCCCAGCATGTCTCGTGGAACAGGTTTGGGACTCGAACGTCATCAAGAGCGAGATTTCCTCATTGCCACCACCGAAGAGTTCGTTAAGAGGTTCGGTGGTACTAGAGTTATTAATAAAATTCTAATCGCAAATAATGGAATTGCCGCCGTTAAATGTATGCGTTCCATACGAAGATGGTCGTACGAGATGTTTAAAATCGAACGTGCTGTTCGTTTTGTTGTAATGGTGAGTGGAGAGAATAATTAGTTATATGTAAATAAATAATGTAATTAAGGTTTTTTTTTTGTTAAAACCAGGTAACACCAGAAGATCTTAAAGCCAACGCTGAGTACATAAAAATGGCTGACCATTATGTTCCGGTGCCTGGTGGATCAAATAACAATAATTACGCCAATGTCGAGTTGATTGTCGACATTGCACTGAGAACTCAAGTTCAGGTATGCTGTCATTAAAATTCGAAAAATAATCATCTGATCAGGGGAATTGTTTAATTTATTATTTGACAAACAATATTTTGAGTAGGTTAGTGCATTTCTTTATGGCGTGATGATAATTTATTCGCATTAACCCAACGACTATAGTAGATATAACATTGTAAAAATGTACTTGTAGTTTTATTTAATTAATGTAGATTTTTTTTTATCATCTGTTCACCCTTGAATTGGGTTCAAAATCTAAAGTTCTACGAGTCTAACCATCGCATGATTAAAATTTGGTTATTAAGACATTTGTTTGTCCAGTTATTGGGCCGAGTAGGTTAAAGGACTAAAATTAAAAATTTAAAATCCAGCCATCCTGCTTATGATGATTATGTAAATATGTCAATTAAAAATGTATTTCTCGTGGAAATAGGCTGTTTGGGCTGGTTGGGGTCATGCTTCAGAGAACCCAAAACTTCCAGAATTGCTCAGCAAAGAAGGCCTGGTGTTTCTTGGACCACCTGAAAGAGCTATGTGGGCACTTGGCGACAAGGTGGCATCATCAATTGTAGCACAAACCGCAGAAATTCCAACACTTCCGTGGTCCGGTTCCGACCTTAAAGCCCAATACACAGGAAAGAAAATTAAAATATCTTCCGATCTATTTAACCGTGGATGTGTGAGTAACGTTGAACAGGGACTAGCTGCCGTGGCTAAAATTGGTAAGTTTTAAAAATACATTCAAAAAATAATATGAAATAACTTTAGCTCCGAACATTATACCCTTTTTTTAGGATTTCCGGTCATGATTAAAGCATCTGAAGGTGGTGGGGGTAAAGGTATTCGAAGAGTAGACACTGCTGAAGAATTCCCTGCCTTATTTCGTCAAGTTCAAGCTGAAGTGCCTGGTTCGCCAATTTTTGTTATGAAGCTGGCGCGTGGTGCTAGACATTTAGAAGTACAATTATTAGCTGATCAATATGGTAATGCCATAAGTTTGTTCGGACGTGATTGTTCCATACAGCGACGACACCAAAAGATTATCGAGGAAGCTCCTGCAATAGTTGCATATCCAGAAGTATTTGAGGAAATGGAAAAAGCTGCTGTGCGTTTAGCTAAAATGGTTGGTTATGTCAGTGCAGGAACTGTGGAGTATCTTTATGATACGTCGGGTAAATACTATTTTCTCGAACTGAATCCAAGATTACAAGTGGAGCATCCTTGTACTGAAATGGTTGCAGATGTTAATTTACCGGCTTGTCAGTTACAAGTAAGTAATGGTTTTGTGTTGAAAATTTAATTGTATGACTCATTTTTTTTTTTCCTAATAAGATCGGTATGGGTGTTCCATTATATCGTTTGAAAGATATTCGTTTGCTTTATGGAGAATCTCCATGGGGAACATCTGTAATAGACTTTGATAATCCTGTTAATAAGCCTGTTCCTTTGGGACACGTCATTGCAGCTCGTATTACATCCGAAAATCCAGACGAAGGATTTAAGCCCAGTTCAGGAACCGTTCAAGAATTAAACTTCCGTTCAAGTAAAAATGTGTGGGGCTATTTCAGTGTTGCCGCTTCGGGTGGTTTGCATGAATTTGCCGACTCACAGTTTGGACATTGTTTCTCGTGGGGGGAGAATCGCCAGCAAGCTAGAGAAAACCTAGTTATAGCTCTCAAAGAACTATCAATTCGTGGAGATTTCCGAACAACAGTAGAGTATCTAATAACATTGCTGGAAACAAACAGTTTTCTAGACAATAGCATTGATACAGCTTGGTTAGATGCTTTGATTGCAGAGCGAGTTCAATCCGAAAAGCCGGATATTCTGTTAGGGGTGATTTGCGGAGCACTTCATATCGCCGATCGGCAAATCTCTGAAGCTTTCTCCAGTTTCCAAACATCACTAGAAAAAGGTCAAATTCAAGCTGCCAATACGCTTACAAATGTTATCGATGTTGAGCTTATCAACGATGGTAATCGGTATAAAGTTCAAACTGCAAAAAGTGGACAAAATACATATTTCCTGTTGATGAACAACTCATTTAAAGAAGTGGAAGTTCATAAGCTATCTGATGGTGGTATGTTATTGTCCTTCGAAGGATCATCATACACGACTTACATGAAGGAAGAAGTAGATCGTTATCGAATTGTGATTGGAAATCAGACGTGTGTTTTTGAGAAAGAAAATGATCCATCGCTTTTACGCAGTCCATCTGCTGGTAAACTTATTAATTTACTTGTAGAAGATGGAGCGCATGTGAATAAAGGACAGGCGTTTGCCGAAATTGAAGTAATTTTTTTAAACCTTTACCATTTGACAAGATTTATTTATTTTTATTTAAAAGGTGATGAAAATGGTAATGACACTGACATCCTTGGAAGCGGGAACTGTAACATTTATCCGTCGTCCAGGAGCAGTTCTCGATGCAGGCACACTCCTTGGTCATTTGGAGCTCGATGACCCATCGCTGGTCACAAAAGCTCAGCCTTTTAAAAGTGGATTTCCAGTGGCCGAAAACTCTTCGGTACCAGAGAAACTCAACCGAGTGCACAACAGTTACAAAGCCATATTGGAGAACACTCTTGCAGGTTATTGCCTTCCGGACCCATACAACGCCCCTCGTCTCCGTGAAGTTATCGAAAAATTTATGCAGAGTCTTCGTGATCCATCATTGCCTTTGCTTGAACTTCAGGAAGTCATAGCATCTGTTTCCGGGCGTATTCCAATCTCAGTTGAGAAGAAAATTCGAAAACTCATGACATTATACGAGCGCAATATAACAAGTGTGCTCGCCCAATTCCCATCGCAACAAATTGCCAGTGTAATCGACTGTCACGCTGCCACTTTGCAGAAACGAGCTGACCGAGATGTATTTTTCCTCACAACTCAGGGAATCGTTCAATTAGTTCAACGATACCGGAACGGAATTCGTGGTCGTATGAAAGCTGCAGTCCACGAACTCCTCCGACAATACTACGAAGTTGAGTGTCAATTTCAACACGGTCACTATGACAAATGTGTTGGATTAATTCGAGAAAGGAATAAAGACGATATGTTGACCGTTGTAAATACGATTTTCTCGCACAGCCAGGTATCGAAAAAGAATCTGCTGGTAACGTTATTAATAGACCACTTATGGGCCAATGAACCTGGTCTTACAGACGAACTGGCAACAACTTTGAGTGAACTGACGTCTTTACATCGCGCAGAGCATTCACGTGTTGCACTGCGTTCGAGACAAGTACTCATAGCAGCTCATCAGCCTGCTTATGAACTGCGCCACAATCAAATGGAATCGATATTTTTGTCTGCCGTTGATATGTATGGACATGATTTCCATCCGGAGAACTTACAACGGTTGATTTTGTCAGAAACATCAATTTTTGATATTTTGCATGATTTCTTCTATCATACAAATCGTGCTGTTTGTAATGCTGCCTTGGAAGTTTATGTACGACGAGCGTATATATCGTATGATTTAACATGTTTACAGCATTTAGAGTTGTCCGGAGAAGTGCCACTGGTGCATTTCCAGTTTGTGCTACCAACTGCACATCCAAACAGGTGAATTTATCGATTTATTTTAAATGCCAAAAAAAGTCTATAACGCCATGTACTATATTTTTATAGACTACAATCTCATTTGTCGCTGGATGGATTAGAAGCAACATTGTCTCCAGGAGCAACATTTATGCGGACAGGCTGCATGGCAGCATTTGATTCGTTCGAACATTTTGAACAATATTCCGATGAAATCTTCGATCTGCTTGAAGACTTGTCATCTCCTGCCTATGCTAGTGCTAAGGTACTTTTTCATAATATGACTTTATTTTAAATTTTATTACTGTATTTTTTTTTTGTATGAAAGGTCCTTGAAGCTGTTGATGCGGCAGAATCAGCTTCTGATGGCAGACTCAGCACATCTATCAATGTTTCCTTGTCCGATCCAGTTTCAAGAGCGAATGCCGCAGAAGAGGCTATATCTACAGAACCAATTCACATTTTAAGTGTTGCTGTTCGCGAAATTGGCGAAATGGATGATGTTCAGATGGCATCAGCTTTTGGAACATTCTGTAAATTGCATCGTGAAGAGCTGTTTCAACGACGAGTGCGCAGAATAACATTTGCTTGTTTGAAAAAGTATAAATTCAAATATAAAATCAAGAGTGGCAAATTATTTATTTTTTTTTTTGTATTTATTGCAGACGCCAGTTCCCGAAGTTCTTCACCTATCGTTCAAGGGATAATTTCGAAGAAGATCGTATTTACCGTCATTTAGAACCAGCTTGTGCCTTCCAATTGGAGTTAAATAGAATGAAAACATACGACCTCGAAGCCTTACCAACATCAAATCAAAAAATGCATTTGTACTTGGGCAGAGCAAAAGTCTCCAAGGGTCAAGAAGTTAGCGATTATCGATTTTTCATTCGTTCTATTATTCGTCATTCAGATCTCATAACTAAGGTTTAATTTGCAAAACAAATTAAAAGAAAAAAGATTATCATAGGAATATATAATTTTCTTATTTAGGAAGCTTCATTTGAATATTTGCAAAACGAAGGAGAACGTGTGTTGCTTGAAGCAATGGACGAATTGGAAGTAGCTTTCTCCCATCCACATGCAAAACGAACAGATTGCAATCATATTTTCTTAAATTTCGTTCCAACTGTTATAATGGATCCAGCGAAAATTGAAGAATCTGTTACAAAAATGATTATGCGTTATGGCCCACGATTGTGGAAACTAAGAGTTCTTCAAGCTGAACTCAAAATGGTCATCCGTCAAAATCCTCAATCGGCTACACAAGCTGTGCGCCTTTGCATTGCCAATGATTCTGGTTACTTTTTGGATATATCAATGTACACAGAAGTTACAGATCCCGAATCTGGCATCGTAAGTCATACATATTTCTATTGCACAAACTAATTAAATTACTAAAAATTTTTGTTAAGATAAAATTCCAAGCATATGGAGAAAAACAAGGATCACTAAACGGACATCCTATTTCAACACCATACATGACCAAAGACTTTTTGCAACAAAAACGTTTCCAAGCCCAATCAAATGGTACAACATATGCATATGATATTCCTGATATGTTCCGTCAAATGACTGAGAAGCAATGGAAAGATTTCTCAAAAGCACGACCAACTGTTGAAATTAGAATTCCCGAAAAGATTTTGCTGGAATGTGTAGAATTGGTATTGGATGGAGATAATCTTGTTGAAATGAAGCGCCTTCCTGGAGAAAATAATGTAAGAATAGTGATATTCGATCTTCAAATAATATCAACAAATTCAAATTTTCTTCAAATAGTGTGGTATGGTGGCCTGGAGGATAATTCTAGCTACCCCAGAGTACCCTAGCGGAAGAGAAATAATTGTGATTGCTAATGACCTGACATTCTTTATTGGATCCTTCGGTATAACGGAAGATATTTTATTCCACAAAGCATCTCAATTAGCACGAGCGAGAAAAGTTCCAAGGGTAAGAACACAAAAAAAAAAAAAAAAAAAAAAACAACTTAACCCATTTTAATCATATCAATTCTCAGATTTATATATCAGTGAACAGTGGTGCTAGGATCGGACTTGCTGAGGAAATCAAAGCAATGTTTAAGGTTGCATGGGAAGACCCAGAAGAGCCCGATAAAGGTTTTAAATATTTATATCTGAGCACCGAAGACTACAGCAAGGTTGCCAGTCTGAATTCGGTACGTGCAATTCTCATCGAAGACGAAGGAGAGCCACGTTATAAAATTACAGATATTATTGGTATGGACGATGGACTGGGTGTAGAAAATTTGAGATACGCCGGTTTAATTGCTGGTGAAACATCCCAAGCCTATGAAGAAATTGTTACAATTTCAATGGTGACATGTAGAACTATCGGCATTGGTTCGTATTTGGTGCGTTTGGGGCAGCGTGTTATTCAAATTGAAAACTCCCACATCATCCTTACTGGATATGCAGCTTTAAATAAGGTTAGAGAGATGGGTATTTGCGATTTTGTAGGCACTAACATTAATGGATTTTTGTTTGTTTCCTTAGTTACTAGGACGTAAGGTATATGCATCGAATAATCAACTCGGTGGTGTTCAAATTATGTACAATAACGGTGTATCTCATAAGACTGAAGGTATGATAAACACGTGCAACCTTGATTGAATCAGTTTTCAATAAATTTTGTTCGCAGCAATTGACTTGGATGGTGTAAATACTATCCTTACATGGCTTTCGTACATTCCTGCTTATATTGGAGGTGATTTGCCTATAGTATTACCAAATGACCCAATCAACCGCCCTATTGGATTCATGCCCACGAAATCTCCCTACGACCCCCGATGGATGCTTGCCGGTCGAGTTAATCCTGGTAAGAGTAGTTTTTGCAGTCTATTTTGTTGGTTGTTTTATAGTTCTTTTTCTTTTTAGCCAACATGAACGAATGGGAGACTGGTTTCTTTGACAGGGGATCATGGGCTGAAATAATGGAGGCATGGGCAAAAACTGTTGTAACTGGAAGAGCTCGTCTGGGTGGTGTGCCAGTCGGTGTCATTGCTGTTGAAACAAGAACTGTTGAAGTAGAAATGCCAGCAGATCCTGCCAATTTAGACTCGGAAGCCAAAGTATTTAAGAAAACAAAATCGGCCTTATTTCAAAATTTTAACAGTTGTATGAATTATTTCTTTAGACATTACAACAAGCTGGTCAAGTTTGGTATCCTGATTCATCGTACAAAACAGCTCAAGTCATTAAAGACTTTGGTCGCGAAGAACTTCCACTTTTAGTGTTCGCCAATTGGAGAGGTTTCTCCGGTGGAATGAAGGATATGTACGAACAAATTGTGAAATTCGGAGCTTACATAGTCGATGGGCTGAGAGAATATAAACATCCTGTTTTAATTTACCTGCCACCTAATGCTGAACTCCGTGGAGGAGCTTGGGCTGTTTTAGATTCTCTGATTAATCCAAGATACATGGAGACATATGCCGACCCAGAAGCGAGAGCTGGGGTTTTGGAACCCGAAGGCATTGTCGAAATCAAGTACAAAGAAAAAGATTTGGTGAAAACAATTCACCGACTGGATGCTACCGTTATTTCTGTATGTTTAACTTTATTTGAAATAGTTTGAAATCATAACAACGTTACTTTTTTTTATTTTTAGCTTAATAAACAACTAGAAGAAGTTGTTGGTGATACATTGAGGACACATGAAATTGAGGAGAAGATAAAAACGAGGATAAATCAACTGATTCACGTGTACCACACCGTTGCGGTTCATTTTGCCGATTTACATGACACACCTGAGCGAATGTTGGAAAAACAATGTATAAATGAGATTGTTCCCTGGAGAGAATCCCGTGCCTGGCTGTACTGGCGCCTACGTCGCTTATTGTTGGAAGATACGATGACCAAAAAAATCCTTAAAGCCCAAGATAATTTGTCTGTTGGCCAAGCAAAACAAATGCTTCGAAGATGGTTGGTTGAAGAGAAGGGAGCGACTGAGGTTTGTCTTTTTGAATAAATAATATTCCACGGGACCTTAATTGAAACATCGTTGTTTTATAGGCATACATTTGGGATAGCAATGAAGAAATGGTTCGGTGGTACGAGGAACAAAAGAAATCAGAATCAACTGTTTCGAGAAATATAAACGCAGTCAAACAGGATGCAATTATATCGAAAATTCAAACACTTTTACAGGTGAGTTGCTTAAGATGCCTTTTGTTTTCGTCTTCAATTAGTTCTCAACATTTTTTTTTTTTCAAATTTTTTAGGACTGTCCTGAAGTAGCACTAGATGCTGTTGTTGGTCTTTGTCAAAATCTTACACCCGTCAACCGTGGTGTAGTTGTTCGAACTTTAGCACATCTTGAACTTAAAGAAAACGAATCCAATCCCCAAGTATGACCGGGTTTTAAGTACCACGTTTAGGTTCATGCGACCAGGAATAAAAAACCCAATCATTTTCATTAATTGAAACAAATTTTTAGAACAATCTTGTAAATAATACATGGCCCACGCTTGCAAACTTCATTTTTATTATTCCTTTTTTTTAGGAATTATTTTTAACATAACGTTTAGTTGAACTAAATGAAATGTTTGTTATACATTTAGAATGTACCCTGTCGCTTGTTCAATGAATTATTTTTAAAACAAATTCGCTATATTAAGTTTGTTGCAGATTATATTTATTTTATAAGGCGAGTAAAAGAACATTGTAAATTAAATAATGCAGATTAACAAAATCCATTAATCGAGTTTTTGTACTCTGCATATCTTTTTGTAATGAATTTGTATTAATGCATACACTATGTAAAAATAAAATAAATGAGTTAATTATAAAATATTTAAATAAACTATACTTTCAATGTAAAATATGGGGAGCAAAACGGTGTTCATTGGTTCAATATATTTTTGAAAATAGGTTCGTTGCAAGTATTTCTATTTTGAATATAGAAATCACTATGAATGTCTTCAACATTTTTAAAGAGGTGGACAGTGAAATGAGCTTTTGTATTTTTGTCAGCCATATAAATCGAAAATACTATTGGCTCTTAAACAGCATTTGATATCTGGCGTATATATTTAAAATTTGTAGCAGATGGCTTTTGATGGTGGGTTTGTATTTTCATAAGCGATTATACCTTGGCGTCTTTTAAATGTATTAAAATTTGGTAGGTCTACTGGTACAAATGTATGTGGAATCCAATCAATATATAATAGACCAGAAGTTTTACAACCCTGTTGATCAAGATGTGAATACCCCGACTTCGACGGATTAGCTGAGCTTCAAAGAAGTTCAAGTATTTTATTGTTTTTTTATGAATATTGAATCTTGAACCAAGGTTGAACGTTTGTTCAGAACGACGAGTTTGGAGAGTTTAAAAAGATATCTTCTTGTTGTCTCATGGCGTACGCAAAAATTGCCCATGGTGTGATTTTGTATTTACTTTGTGTTAGCGGCGATAATCATCTACCGAGATTCTATAACAGAATTATAACCACTGATCTCTAATAATACTTTTATAGAGATCAGTGATTATAACTGTTATACACAAGCTAACAGCCTTATTCTGGCAACCTCACTGAGGCCTCACAAGTCACAATAACCTCATAACTCGTGGTGAACTCGCCTCATAAAAACTTAAAAATTATAATCTGCTCCTTGGCAGATCGCAATTCACGTTGTTCTTGTGGGGATGAGGGTTTCCACATAATACAAAATTATGACCGCCTTATACAAAAACAAACTTACAAAACATTTTGACCCGTGAGCCTCACAACCTCAGAATATGGTCATATTCAACATATGGAGCCTGATTATACGGTTCGATTTTTCGTTTTTTTTTGTATGGGTTGCGTGCCATTGCCGCGTTGCTTCGCAAACTTTAAAAAATAATATTTTGTTTGCAATAAGTACATAAGTTTGCTGATATTTATTTATTATACCTATGTATTTTTTTTTTAATTTAAGGCTTCCGGATACACAATGTTTCGACAGTGTAGCCATTTTGTAATATGAGAAGCATTTTTTAAGAGTGAATTCAGTTGAATTTTTGTCATAACATTTTGCCTTTTAAAATATTCGCCAAACACCATTCAATTGATTTAATATTAATTGTACCTACTTCTTTCTTTTAATACCCATGACTGTAACCTATTTTTCCCGTCATTTTAAGATCTTGAAGATCCTATCATTAGAAGTCAAGTTAGGTATACGCTTTTTACTCGAACCAACAACCAAATCTGTTTATTTTTTTGCCCCTCGGCCTTTTTTCCCCGCTGCATTTTTTATTGCCCGCAGCATTTTTCTTTTGCCCCGCGTCACGGTATTTTTTTTGTTTCGCGGCGTTTTTTTTTTGGCCCGCGGCTTTTTTTTTTGCCCCACTGCGCTGTTTTTGCCCCGCTTCATTTTTTTTCCCTCACGACATTTTTTTGCCCGCGGCATTTTTTTTGCCGCGTAATTTGTTTGCCCCTCGGCATTTTTTTAGCCCCGTTGCATTTCATATTGCCCGCGGCATTTTTTTTGTCCTGCAGTACTTTTTGTTTGGCTCTCAGCCTTTTTGTTTGTGCCGCGGCATTTGTTTGCCTCGCGGTTGTTTTTTCTCCTAGGCATTTTTTTTGCCCCGCGGCATTTTTTTTTGCCACGCGGATTTTTTTTTTGTATCGCGGCATTTTTTTGTTTCACATCAACAGCCTTACTAGGCGTAATATGGGAAAATTAACTTTGTTCATATGTTCCTTAAATATCCATAGGAAGGATGCTAACAAAATCCTTTCAAAAAGGATCCATTTTCCCCACGTCAACCTAAGCATACAAAATAAATGGTACAAAACCTATGTATAACAGTTAGTATAGTTGTTAATCTGTTATAAAATCCACTTCATTCAGAAGTGCAATGTTTATCGCAGTCAATAAAGCGGAATTGATGTGTATTTAACATAGAATATATTTTTAAACTAACCCAAATTGCACAATAATTATCAATTCCTCAGATTAGACCGATGTTTGTATTATTTTGAGGTTTGCAACTTTCACCCTTTTCCGTCAGTTAAATTATATTTTCAGCAGTCGATTAAAAACCTTAACACAAAAGATGCACTGCAGGGAAGCGCTTCAGGAGGTTCTCCATTTCGAGTACATATATCGTTTTCTGCAACTTTCAGGATCCCACCCAACTAACATAGAAGCTATTTATAATCGTTTATTGCACTCATTTAATCTCTCTTTAGTACTCCATAGAGTTAAAAAGGAGAACTTTTTAACTCCTATAGCACCTTAATGAATGAAATTCAGTTGCTATGAAGAACATTTTAAGAGAGTTCGAGAGAAGTGCTAAAGGAGTAAAGTATAGAGTGTGAAGACAAATAAAAAAAAATATCATTAAGGTAAGCCTAGGGATCGAACTCTGTATGCCTCGCACTACTTGTGGAGTTCACTAACCACTCGGCCGCAATCTCCTATATGAAATAATTAGCATTAAAATCGATTGACTTTCTCCTTCAAAGAATTTTTAAACTAGGTAGGTAGGTAGAAATGGCGGCCACGGGCAGTCTAGCCCATAGCCCAATTAGCGCTGAAGTGCGCCGTTTTGATACCATAACTCGTTTGAACCTGTGGATGGAATTGGAGAGAGAAAATATGGGCATATGCTCAGGATATCGTCCCTTTTTATTTAGTTTAGAATAGGACTTTGTTGTAGCTTTTAGCACACTCATCAGAAAGGGGATCACTCACTCAACCAGATCAGCACCCGCACCCGCACCATCCACAGTTAGCCCACTAGGCAGTTCGTTGGCTGGCACTGGAGCGTCCACTGATCTGATTGGATGATCATCCGGCCGCTGTGCACCACAAACCGCTACCAGAACCCTATAGTCCACTATCTTGTGATCATAGGGAATCGACGGAAGGTATAATGCAGAAGTAGCCGAAATTTGTCCTAGAGCCATTTCGTCGCGTTGAGTAAAGAAATCAAGTCTTTGATCTTCATTTCAGAAAGTTCGTTAATGTCGTCAAAGAATGCTCTTCCGAGTGACTGTTTTCTAGCTTTGGCCAGAGCAGGGCTCCGACAGTGAGTATTGTGAGGTATGCCCAGCTTCGCTGCATGCTCTCCTATTGGCCAGTGTCCGCTACAGGTTGCAACTACCCTGGCTATGTCTTGCCTGGGTCTGCGTATTAGATCAATTGATCGGTTCTTGTCATAAGTGGGCCAAATCTTCCTAGATATAATACAGTTTGATCAACTGCTCCACCTACGGTTTGCTTTAGAAAGATAAATTGAGAGAATGTTGCCCTTCATAACTCCAAGCGGAATGTTGACTCTTTCCGCAAGTGAGCCATGAAGGGCTGAACCTTGCCTGGCCAGCTCGCGTCAGGCCGTTCATTGCCCTCAATGCCACTGTGACCCGGGACCCAGATTAGAATGACATTGAGGTCAGTGGTCAGACCCGCAAGCTCATTCCGGCATTGCTGGACTAGTTTGGAGGATGCTGTAGCTGAATTAATGGCTTTAACAGCCGCTTGACTGTCTGTAATAATAGCTTCATTACGGTTTTGGTTTGGATCTGCTTTTAGTAACTTGCAAGCTTCCCTTATTGCCAGCAATTCAGCTTGAAAGACGCTAGCAAGGTCAGGTAGCCGAAAGGACCAAGATACATTTAGAGACTCAGAGATGATTCCTGCACCAACGCCACACTCCATCTTTGAGCCATCAGTAAAGATAGTTGTGTCGAAATCTTTCGTCACGACGTTATCATTCCAATCCTTCCTGGATGGAAATTTAACTTTGAAATCCTTACTGATACTCATTGTAGGGGTGCAGTATAGTCAGTGGGAGTCGAAAACATTTCCATTGGAATCAAGTCTGTGATATTGCTGTGACCATAGGGCTTGGCTTAGTAGAAGGTGCAGAAAAACACTAAAGGCATCAGTCGGGCAGGATCTTATAGCCCCTGTCGTGCCAATGCTAACAGTTCTTTGAACCTTCCTAAGTCTATCGATGTTATATTTTTTGTTAAGTGCAGGCCACCATACAATCTAACCGTATGTGAGGATCGGTCGTACCACGGCTGTGTACGTCCACAGGATCATCTTCGACTGAAGCCCCCACTTTTTACCAAAAGTTTTACTACGGGCATAGAATGCTATACAGGCCTTCTTGACCCTTTCTTCAATGTTCAACTTCCAGTTTAATTTGGGGTCGAGAATAACACCTAAATATTTAGCTTTAGAGGAGAGTGAGAGTGTTTGGCCGTTGAGTCGGGGTAGAGTGAAGGGGTGTATCTAAGTCTTGGTAGTAAATAGCATCAGTTCAGTTTTGCTTTGGTTAACTCCTAGTCCACAGCTCGTGGCCCAGTTGCTGACCTTCCTTAAAGCCATTTACGTGATCTCATTTAACACAGGAGTAAACTTCCCTGGCACTAATATCACCAATTCATCAGCATATGCCACCGCCTTTACTCCACATCTTTCCAACTTAACGAGAATTTTATTCATGACTAAAAGCCATAGAAGAGGGGACAGAACCCCATCCTGGGGTGTACCTTTACTTACATGTTTGGTCGAGTTTGTATTACCTAACGTAGCTTGAATCTGTCTGTCTCTAAGCATGGATATTATCCATTCCCTTATGTAGTCTTCTACACCAAAATCAACTAAGGACTCTAGAATGGATTCAGCTAGCACGTTGTTGAAAGCCCCTTCAACATTTAAGAAAATGGCAAGAGTATATTCTTTATAGTTTATAGTTTTCTCAATAGTGCGCACTACCTTATGCGGGGCTGTTTCAGTGGATTTGCCTTTAAGGTATGCGTGTTGAGAGTTTTCAAGTGGACATCTATCCAGGATGTCTCTAATATGGATGTCGAGGATGCGCTCTAAGGTTTTAAGCACAAAAGAGGTTAGACTAATTGGACGGAAATCCTTCGCAGATTCATGCCCCCGCCTACCGACTTTCGGGATAAAAACCACTCTTACATGTCTCCAGGACTCGGGAACATAGTTAAGAGATAAACATCCTTTAAAAATTGTTTCCAGCCAGGGAACTGCTATCTCTTGCAGTTTCTGGAGCATAATTGGCAGTATGCCGTCCAGGCCTGGAGACTTATACGGTGAGAATGTATTAATTGCCCAGGCAATTTTTTTTTTGTTATAATGGTATTGATATGCTCTACTCGAGCTGAAGACATGTCCCAAGGTCAGCGTCGCTAACCTACTGTTCTCACAGCCCGGGAAGTGCGTCGTCATTAATAGCTCCAAAGACTCAGCTGGAGAGACTGTCCAGGAACCATCAGGCTTTTTCAAGAATGATGGATTGCAATGTTACTTAGACAGAATTTTACCGAGCCTTGCGGAATCTTTTATATTTTCATTTGACTGACAGAATTCTCTCCAGCCTTGTTGCTTGGCTGATGCGAGAGATCGCTTGTAAACCTTGAGACAGTCTTTATAGGGTTGATAAGACTTATGTTTGTGGCAGATATTAAAGATTGTTCCAGTCATTTTCCTTAGATTAGATAGGTCCTCCCAGCCTTCATGATTATCCGAGCTCGGAAATACAAAGGTGGGAGTGCTACCTCTGTTGCAGACCGTCAGGTTATTTTCAATAATAAAATCAAAAAGAGACTCACCTCGTTCATTGATCTCTGAACTACCCCATAGGGTATGTCGTGCATTAGCATCATTACCAATCACAAGGTTAGTCCCTTTGGCTTTAGCTTCATTTGTAAGGGTTCGCAACTCTTCTGGCGGTGACTGCCTGTCATGAGCCGAGTACGCCGAGGCCAACAATAAGCCGTCTGCATTTTTATCCTCCAACCTTACAACTGTTAGATCAGGAGTGCTAAGATTTGGACACAAAAAAGCTTTTAAGTATTTTTTAGCTAAAATACAAGTTCTAGGCTTTACCTTGGTCTGGGCTTGCGATTTTATAAAACAGGTCGCATTGGTGATCTTGGAGGCCTCTTTCTCTGAGTCCATTCACCCATGGTTCTTGAATGACCGCTACGTCGACGTTTTCCTCCCTCAGGAAAACCCGCAGATTATCCGAGGCACATTTAGAGTGCTTCAGATTAATCTGTACGACTCGCAGCGCGTTTTTAATTTTGTGAGCAGCCTGCACATCACCAACAACTTCATTGATCTCGACTTTGTCATCAGCTTTGTCGGGGTCTTCTCCCTGACTATGCAAGATTTTAATGCGGATCATACGTATGCCAAACTTCAGCTTGAAATCGGCCTTCTCGAGAGCTCCCCGGCTTTCTTCGCTGATTCTCAGAAGATAAGATCCGCTGTTCTTCTGCGGTTCCTCTGCCTTAATGACAGCCCAGTCATGAATATGAACCAGCGGATTTAGTCCGCGGATCAGCTCTTGTCCGCTCGGCTTGATGCCCATGAGGGGCAACCAAATGCGAGCCATTGGTTGTCTAGGGATATCCTTAGCTGGGATAAGCTTGAGCTTTAAGCCCTCCCAGTCATTGCTGATCTTAGCAACGCTTTTACCAAGGAAATCCCTAGAGAACCCGTCCTCACACTTAATTACCCCTTTTTCTCTGAGCACCTCACTAGAGTTGGATAGGGATAGGGACCTTCACTTGCCGATAAAGTGTATAAAAACACCATCTCTGAGAGCTTGGCCTCGATCAGGTTCCACACAGCCAACAGACCTTTGTTGTTTGTGGAGAGCTCATCCACAACCGATACCTGGAGATCGTCTCTAACAACTTCCGAAGCATGCGGTTGCGCTGCTCTGAGAGGTGGCATTTGTTCACTCCTACTAGGGTTGCCTAGCCTACTCTTCTTCTGCGGTTGTGTGGTCTCTTCTTGAGAACTATTCCGCTTGAGGGCGTTTTCTTGTATAGCCAGAAGACCGTTGTAATCTTCAACGATCTTCTGGTACATTATTTTGCCACCGGCGTCCCTCTCATGGACCGTTCCAGCTTCCTCATTCTTGGCTATCTTGTCAAGAAAGTAGGGAGCTCTCTTGAGCTGGACCTTGAGAAGGGCGCTCGCTGATTGTCTTTTGGTTTTGCGGGATTTATTGGTGGGTTTGGAAGGTACAGGGGTACTATATCTAGCACTGCCTTTGCTTCCTGAAGGTCCGGGTGGCCCATGAGTACCGAGACTTCCGTTGCTCACTGAGCTACCCTTAAGGGTTTCTTGGCTAGAGGCCAAGAGTTCATCCTCTGTGTCGGCGGATGGTTCTACGTCTGTATTGTCAGTATCGTCCATGGTGTAAAGCAAAAAAATTTGATTCCCACGAGTAGGTCGGAAAGGAAAGGTCAGCCCCGGCAGAGCCGATATACCGGGGTAAGGCAAAGAATATGACGGACCCTGCCAAGACGTCCGAAAGAGCTCGTTAGAGACTGGTTTACCACCCAGCCTTCCATTTCTTCGGCACGGATTATGAAAACGCATACATTTTGTATTTGACATCCCTTTTTTTGTGCAGAAACCAAATGCAGATACATGTTAATCCACCATAAAGCCTCAACTACATAGACCTACTTTTGTACAAAAGTGAGAAATTAAAATGCTCGCCAAAGAAACATTCTTCGAAAAAAAAAATACGGAAATTGTTCTGACATATAAATTAAACCCGCATGCACCATTCTCCATTGTTTTTTTGCAAGCAGGTGTCTTCAGAATAGATATTTATTTCTCACTTTTGTACTTTTGTACAAAAGTAGGCCTATGTAGTTAAGCCTTAAGGCTGACTAACTTTAAGGATTGCATTAATATTTCTTTGGATCACTATTGGATATGATTGAAGAAACATCAGTTCATCGCATTGTGACGCTGATGTAAGGCTCTCTCAAACCAATGCGAAACATTCGGTGTGGCAAAGAAACATTCGCAGTTGGTGTGGGCACTCTCATTTATCATTTTGTAAATAAATTTGGAAAGACAAATGTTTCTCCGCCGCGTTAGTGTGGGCAATCTCATTTACCGCCATTTAAATTAATTTTAACTGACGAATGTTTCTTCGCCGCACCGAATGTTTCGCATTGGATTGGGAGAGCCTGTAATTGGTAATTAAAGTCTAATGGATCAGTTATATAACCTTTGACTCCTATACCGATTTGGCTTCCCGTCAAAACGAAGTACACTTTAATGTCTGAAATCGGAAGCAATTTTGTTAGTTGGGCACGCCAATAATCAACTCGTGAGAAGCCGGCATTAGATTTTGTTCGAAAACATTAATTACTGACTGAATGCAGCCATAAAAATACAACTACTACCAGCATACAGATAAAAAAAAATTAGATGTCAATTTTTCAAATGTCAAAGTCATAAAAATCACGAATAGGAAGAAAGAAAAATTAAAATATCCTTTTCCATATCCAATAAAGATCTATAGAAAACAGTGTCGGGGTTTAGGAAAAATATTGTTTCCAATTAAATTGCCAAATAAATTTTCAATTTTCTAGTAATCATTTAAAAACAATAAAAGTATTTCTAGAATAAGTGAAAACAAAATATCTACTCTACCGATAAGAAAAAAAAAAAAAACACCTATTGGTGTGTGTCCACCATCAGTGGTTCGCGAAAGAAAATTTCTATACGAAGCACAAAAATGTTTTCGTTTTTTGTTTGGACAACCAATGGCTATATTTGAACAAAAACACGAAAGAAAAATCACCCTCGATGACACCCAACAAGTAAATTGTTTTATAGAAACGGCCCAGACTGTTCATGGACATACGGTAAGTTTTTTTTTCTTTCAATTTTAACAGAATATACCTACCTAGGCATATTCTGTGTGTTATTGTTGTTGTTGTCCAGTGCTCATGCATGACTAATTAATTGTGATGTATTAATTCGTAGGAGTATCTTCTGCGCCTGCAACGGGGACCATTAAAAGAAAATAGTTGGAAAATTTTACGCCGCTACAATGACTTCGCTGAGCTTAATCGACATCTGCAACCATCTGGTATTGTATTGCCGATGCCCGGTAAGAAACTCATTGGTAATATGCGCCCTGATTTCATAGCTGAACGGCGACAACAACTGCAAGAGTACATAGACATAGTCCTCATGAATCCAATACTAGCATCATCGCTGCCGGCGAAGCGCTTCGTTGACCCAGACAGCTATTCACAATCATTTCACGGTAAATAGATAAAGTTTCTAATTATATAATTTTAAATTGGTAATCAAGAAGTCTATTAACAAAAATTGAAATTCAAAATGAGCCCTGGGGTTATTTGATATAGCACCTTAATCAACAGGCTCTAGATAACTCTAAAGACTTAACTACACTACATAGACCTACTTTTGCCAAAAAGTACAAAAGTGAAAACTAAATAACTATGCTGCAGACACCTACTTGCAAAAAAACAATTAAAAATGGTGTAAGGTTGCTTAATTAATCCGTTAGAACAATTTATGTATGTTTTTTTGCAAGCAGGTTTCTTTAGCGAACATTTTAGATTCTCACTTTTGTACTTTTTTTGGCAAAAGTACGTCTATGTAGTTAAGCCTTAAATTTGAAAATATTTGATATACACTTTCTGTCACTTGTTTGAGGCCATTCCAAAAATTGCTTTGCAAAAGTAAACATCGGAAATTTTTTTCAAACCAAAGTTTAAAATATTTAAGAAAGGATAGAAAACTATATTGTAATTTTAAAGATGAAATGGGCTCTAGAAACACGTAGACAGTAGCAGAAAGAGAATCAATAGATGCTTTAAAGGAAATGGGATTCTCCGGCCGAGAAATATCTAGGAGACTGAATAAAAGTAAGATCGCTGCCAACAACTATCTAGCAGACACCGAAAACTATGTAAAAAAAAATAACAAAAAAAGCTCACAGCTCAAGCTACAATAATCCGAGAAAAGCGACTAATTCTGTAACTAGCTTGAAATTCCACACTATCAGCGCATATAATAAGGTCAAAAAATGGGGTATTAGCCGGTACTTGGACGGGTTTAAGGATAATTAAAACCAGTGGTAACATCAAGCGTATGAAAATCAAAAAGAAAAAATGGGAACGACTGGATCGCAAAAACTTGTTCTCGTAGCTTAAAATTGACAATGTGCAAAATGTAGTGGTTCTATAACATTATGATATCATTAAAAAAGTTTTAAAAACAATCTAAAATATAAATTATTACTAAAAAATACTATAAATTTGTTTTTTAATAGCTAAAACCGATAGAGCTAAAAAAAAGTATGCTATCTGACTTGTTTGATAAATATGAATTTATGAAAAAAAAAAAAACAGTTAGAGCGTTTTTTTTTTAATAATTTTGTATATACCCAGGTACCCAGTATACGAGTATATTTTTGTAAAGCAATGCTACAACTGTTAGGGTTTTAATCATATTGCTGTGAAATGCAATAAAAACATGTTGTGTGCGAAGTGTGGTGAAAATCATGATGCGCGTAGTTGTGAAAAAGTAGACTTTAAATGCAACAATTGTGATGATGCTAATAAAAGACTAAGGTTTAGCTAATATATGAAATAATATAAATCATGATTGTAGGGATAGTAATTGTGAGGTGTTCGAAAATAAATACAAGTTGGAAAAAAATAAAATTGAATTTTAGCAACCAAATTTAATTCAGGTTGTCTATTTAAACATTCAAAGTATTTTAAGTAACTTTATTGAACTAGAAACAATGATAATAAATAATCAATTTGAATTTATTTTGCTATCTGAAACATGTGTTACTGATGAAATAGATGCTGAACTTTATTTAAACAACTATAATATATACAGGTGTAATAGTGAGTCAAGACATACTGGTGGAGTCATTATTTATTTAAAAGATAAGTGGCAAGCGGAGACAATTCAAATGTATGTATGTATGGATATTTGGTGGCTTGCACTCAAAGTTTTTTGTGACACTTTTGTTTTTGTTTTGGTCGCCGTTTACAAATCCCCAAGAAGTTCAAAAAGAGTTTTTTGTGATAAATTTATCGAATGGATGGACGAGTTGAATGAGTTACCATATGAAGTGTTTGTTATTGGTGATTTTAACATTGACTGGATGCAGGCTAATGAACTATATAAAAGGAAAATTGAAAGATATTTAAACATTAATAGTTTTAAACAGATTATTAATAAACCAACTAGAATAACTCAGAACTCGAAAACATTAATCGATCTTGCAGTAACTAATTCAAAAAAAATCAAAGCTGAACCGACCCCGAGTTTGAAAATTTGTGACCATGAAACTATTTTAGCAGAGATAAAAGTGAACGTTAAAAAAGAAATAAAAAGGAAAACGATCCAAATTTTCAAATTTCAGAAAAGTGACTTGCAATTTTTTAATAATGAGAAATATTTATAATGTTTGTTATTTAAGTGATCCAAATCAAATGGCTTTAATATTTCTAAATATTCTTGAAGAAACAGTGACCTCTTTCCTTAAAAAAAAAAATCTGTGTGTGAGAATGAACAGGAATGGTTTAATAATCATCTCAGAGCTTTGAAATGTCAAAAAATAGTGGGATATAATAGAGCTAGATTTACAAATAGTACAATCGACTGGAATAACTACAAATTTTTAAGAAACCAGTTCAAAAAAGAAATTAACAAAGCTAAAAGTGATTTTATTAAAAGTAAAATAAATAATTCGGTAGATCAGAAGTCAATGTGGAGAACCATTAAACAATTTGTGTTAAAACAGAAACAAGCTGAGATAAGCAAAGTTGTTTTTGAAAATATAACTTACAGTGAAAATACCCTTATAGCAAACAAGTTTAACAAGTATTTTGTAGACAGCATAACTGAAATAAGTACATCGATCCCATATGTCCCTTTTAATAACCAAATCGTAAGAAACCCTATTTCCTTTAGTTTTCAAGAAATTGAGTGTTCTGATTTAAAGAAAGTGTTTGACAATATAAAAAATAAACGTGATCCGAACTACCTTAATATCCAAATTTTCAAAGACGTGATTAGTTTCATAGCATCTCCGTTAACTAAAATTATAAACAAATCATTTTGTGACGGTATTTTCCCCAGCTCATGGAAAATGTCTCAGATTACTCCGATCCCCAAAGTTAAAAAATCAATTAAGTGTGAAGATTTTAGACCAATTAATGCCCTCACTCTCTATGAGAAGGTACTTGAAAAAGTTGTTCACTTCCAACTGGAGTCTTTTTTTCGATTGTCATAAGTTGATAATTGATAACCAGTCGGGGTTTAGAAAGCAGCACTCTTGTGAAGGTGCACTTAATATGGTCATTGCAAATTGGAAACAACAACTCGACGCAAAAACAAAAATTATATGTGTTTTTCTTGACTTAAAGCGGGCTTTTGAGACAGTAGACAGATCAATATTATTTGAAAAACTTGAAAGTTATGGAGTGCGTGATAAATCACTATCCTGGATGATTTCGTATCTATCAGGTCGAACGCAAAAGACAAAAGTGAACAACATATTATCCAATGAAATGTTAATTGATGTTGGTGAACCACAGGGGTCTATCATAGGCACTTTTCTTTTAAACGTTTATATGAATGACATTGGTGTAATAAAAAACAGTGAATATGCTTTGTTTGCGGATGATGGGTTGTTGTATGTTGGTTGTGATAATGTAAAAGAAGGTGTCGCTAAAATGCAAGAAGATTTGGACAATCTTATTGTTTGGCTTAAAGCAAACAAGCTAAAATTGAACGTGTCGAAAACTAAATTGATGATTATTGGTAATAATACAAGTGACAGTGTGACAAACATTAAAGTTGATAATGAAATCTTAGAAATAATATCAGAAATAAAGTACCTTGGTATTGTTATAGACAATAAACTTTCATTTAATAAACTAAAACACATAGACTATATTGTGAAAAAAATATCAAAAAAGACAAACTTATTGAGAAGAATTCGAAAAAATATTTCAATTGTTAGTGCAATAAACATTTTAAATGTAATAATAAAACCACATTTTGAATGTTGCCCATCCATTCTGTTTTTGTGCAATCAAGAAATGATCAATAAGCTTCAACTTCTCCAAAATAAAGCAATGCGAACAATTTTAAAGTGCAATGTTTATACTCCAATCGCTTATATGTTAGATATGTTAAGGTGGCTTAACGTTGAACAAAGAATTTTAATGAATGTTTTACTGTTTGTCTTTAAAATATCTTTCTCGTTTCCTTAACTATGTAGGTAATGCTCAACCTTTCTCTTTAAGAAACAACCAAGACTTCCGCCTTCCATTTGCAAGAACAAGTGCAGCCCAAAATGGTATTTTCTTTAAAGGACTTCGAATTTTCAACAGTTTGCCAAAAGAATTAAAATCCGAAACCAATTACAACAGTTTTAAAAGACATATTAAAACTTTTGTTAAACTTCAAAATTAGTTTCTGTATACTTTTCTCATTGTTTAATTATTTATTTATTATTAAATTATTTATTGGTTACTAAATTATTTTTTCATTGTTAAATTATTTATTATTAACATCTTGCTCTCTTTTTAAACACGCACAAACAAGAATGTAATTTATAAAATTTGTAAATTAATAGTTGGTAAAACTAAATAAACAAACATACATACACATAAAAAAAATTTTGAAAATTAAAAACATAAATTTGATATTCCAACTTTTAGTATTTAATAAAGTACAATTTTTTACAGAATTATAAAAAAAATCATTACCCCGTTTTCAAGATATTGAATTTAAAAAAAAAAAATCAATATTTATACAAAAATGCAAAAATTATTTTTTTTTGAAAAATTGTATATGCAAAATTGTTAAAACTTCAGATGACCTTTTATATACAAAAATTGGTTAAAATCGATTAACGAGAAATTTGAAAACCAAAAATCTATGACAGGTACCATTAATAACCATTTACATTTTTTTTTACGAAAATATAAAATGTATAAAATATATGTAAAAAGTAGCTCGTAATTTTGTTTCCAAAATAAATAAATCAATTTTTGTAAATGGTTGTATGGCAGGTACCGTTATTTTTTTGTGCTAAAAAAAATTTCAATTTCCCCTCTAGGGAATCCCATAAAAACCTTAAGTCCAAAGTTTGAAGAAAATTGCTTCAGTCGTTTAGGCTGCAGGTCAAGGTACAGATAGACAGACGGACAGACAGACAGAATTGCGAGACCCACTTTTTTCGTGTTCTCTATCATCGTAATGTTAGTGAAAATGATTATCTCGATTTTTTTTTGCACGAATCCTAAACTTGCCCTATACTACGTATATATGCAAGTAAAAACGCTCATCCTTTCTTACATCATAAAAGTAATAATTATGCTCGTCTCGACGTAGCGCCATTGTTCCTTCTAAGTCATATGAACTTTTGAAAATTCTAGGCGCATAAACTTCCTTTGTTGGTTTAATGGTGGTTTCTTTTTAAGTTTGAGACGTTAAAAGTTATTTTAACTTTTTATTACTCTTTGATCTGTTGCATAGCTTGCACTTAGACCCCTTTCACACAAGAAAACTGAGTTGCCGGCGATTTTTAGTTGGTAGGCGAGAAAATTTCCCCTCACACCCTTCTCGCCAACAAACTAACTAGTTTCTGGCAACTCAGTTTCATTGTGTGAAAGCGGTCTTACATCGGATAATTGCTTAATTTTTGTCACAGTAGGAGAGGAATTCGATGCACACACATCAGCTTCTGTAGTTGCTGTTTTCTTTCCTCCTTTCATATTCTTTCCATAAGAACTTTTTTCCTGATGTAAAAACAAACCACATTCGCACTTCTAAAAAATGTTTGTTTCTTTGGCACGCCCACTTAACCCAGAATTATTGTGAGATATTTTAAAATAAAGAAAAATGCTGACTATTGTGAGAAACTTTAAAACAGAGAAGCTGTTGCTGTTTGATTGTACCGAGAAGCTCTTATAGGGTAGAGAAACAAATTGTTAGTATATTATAATCTGATGGATACAAATATACAAGCTCATTTATCCGGTTCTTAACAAAAGTTAATTTCCCAAATTCGGCTTAGTTTTCGAGTTAAGCCTAGTACGCTGATCGCGCTAAATTTTAGCTTGCCCAATTCTCTCCAAACATCGGCTAAAATCCTAGCTAAATTTTGACACACAAACGTTTGTGGAGAATGTCACAGAAATCAGCTGTAACTGAAAAAAAAAAACAAATACCAAAAATATTGTTTTTAAAACACATAACCCTTATTTTTTATTGACGAAATAATTTATTAATGATTTGGCCTGTTCCTTTACTTTGAGTTTCTGTGATTTCAGTGATTTTCAGTAATTTTCAGTCCGAAGTCCTGTCAAGTTCATATAAAAAAAATGAAATTGACAGAACTTGGGACTAATATCACAGACATTCAGAGTAAAGGAACAGCCATATTATTTATTTAGTTTTTGTGTCACCATTGCACTTGTATGTATTCTTAACACTGTTATACATTTTTATATTGTTTTTGGTATCCAAGTCACGGAATTATTAAATATTAAAGTTACCTTTATAATATTGTATCCGCCGTATGACTTCGTTTGGTTTTTATTTTATATTTTAACGCGTTTCGGCAAACGGATTGCCATCATCAGAAACAAAATAATTTATTAAAAAAAAATGAATCCCATCATACAAAAACATTATAGTATAATTCAAAATTTAATTAATCTAAACCTAACCAAAAATAATAGTCATGTGATGGAATGCAAACAAAATTTTTTCCTTCGTGTAATAAACAACACCAACATCATATTCTGCAAGAGTGAAACTAATACACTCAATAAAGGTCTCAAATTTAATAAACCAAACAACAACAAAAAAAAAGAGATAGTATGCGAAATAATTAATGTAGAATCAGCTATAAAAAGAATCGAAAGTTGGACAACACAAAATGAAACAAGAACATTGATCAATTACAATAAAATAAAATTCTAGAAAATAACAAAAACCAACACAATATTTTGATTAATAAATACAAATCCGATATAACCAACCTCAAACCCATAAAAGATAAAATAAAATCAAATGATGCCATTGTCACAAAAGCTGACAAAGGTAATACTACAGTGATCATGTTTAAAAATACATACACACAAAAAGTTTACGATTTCATAAAAAACAATAATATTATAAAACTACAAAATGATCCAACCAAAACATTTGTCAAAGAACTAAATAAAAGCATTAATATTTCCAATAACTTAATCTCAGATAATCAAAGATTTCACTTAAAACCCATAAATGCAATAGCACCTTCTATGACAGGACTACCTAAAATACACAAAGAAAGTATACCCATCAGACCCTTAATAAATTACACCACGGCACCAAGTTATAAAATCGCAAAATTACTACAAAATTTAATAGCAAACAATATACAAATGGAAAATAATCATAGTATTAAAAACAACCAAGAATTTATCGAAAATCTCCAGAAAATAAAATTACAACCCCAATACAAATTCGTTTCTTTTGACGTCGCTAACATGTACACTAATATACCAATTAACGAAACAATAGAAATAGTTGAAAAGCTTTTAGAAAAAACAAATCAACTAAACACACATAAAATAAAAGAAATTATAAATCTACTAAAAATAATATTAAAACAAAACTATTTTACTTTCGATAGCGAATTTTACTGTCAAGAAGAAGGTTTAGCTATGGGATCGCCGTTTTCGGGACTTTTAGCTGACATATACCTAAACAAATTTGAAAATAATCACATATTCAATAACAATCTATATAAAGATAAAATAGTTTTCTATCGTCGATACGTTGACGATACATTTGTATTTTTAATGGTACAGAACGACAAACGACTTATTCATAAGGTAAAAAAATAGTTATTTAAGCTCCCGTGTTAAGGAAAACTACACCATGGAATCTCAATGTTCCGGCCTAAAATGGAGCAGTTAGCAATTGCCTTTATTTTGAGCCCAGAAAATTTGTATTCCATGGTGTAGTTTTCTTAAACACGGGAGCTAAAAAAACTATTTTTTCTTTATGAATACGGGTGTATATTCCCAAAATAAAATTTACTTCTGAAATAGAAAAAGACAATGGGGCATATTCATAGTCATTTTAGACCTGGGTGTAAGTTAAACATAGCTTTGGTTGAATTTTCGGACGTTGATTCTATTTTTGTAAGGTTATTAATTCTAAATATTTGAAGCTATTTGTGTAGTATACCAAGTTAATTATCTTATAAAAATATAAAACCAACAATTTGTAATTTAAATCGGTCTGTATTCATTGAGCCAAAAATGTCTTAAACTGTTGTTTAGTTAAACCTGATAATAACTCTTTCCACCCAATCCAACATAAATTAGCAGAGTACAATAGTTTTATACACAGGTTATTAACAGTACCGCCAAATAATAAAGATTATATAGAAGAAATACAGACTATAAAATACATAGCCACACAAAACGGATACGATAGCAATATGATTGACAGAATTATTATGAAACATAAAAACAAAAAACAAAAAACAAAACACAAACAATAGCACAAGTAAAAATAATAAACAATACATCTCCGCGGAATACTCAAACATTTTACCTAACATATTAAAAAAAAACGAATTTAAAAAACATAATTATACAATATGCTTTCGCACTACAAACAATATCCAAAAGATTCTAAACACAAAACCTAAAAAAACGGACAAAGAAAAAACAGGTGTATATAAAATGATTTGTAACGACTGCGATATGTTTTATATCGGACAAACAGGAAGACCATTTAAGGCTAGATACAAAGAACATCTACCAAAAAATGACATACACAAAACACAATCTAACTATGCAATACAGTGAAATCTCCCTAAGGCGGACAGCCATAGTGCAGACATTTTTGTCCGCCTAAGGGAGTTGTCCGTTTAAGGGAAATCAAACAAAAATAATTATTTGAAAAATTAAGAGTACATATTCATTTTTGGCTAAAGCTGATTACGTCTACTAGGGCTGGCCACGAGACGAGAAAAGTCTCGGTCTCGATCTCGGTCTCGCATGACGAGAACGAGACGAGACTGCCTTTAAAGCAACCGAGATGAGACCGAGACGAGACTGTATATTTGGACCGAAATTTAAAGAGAGTCTAATAAATTAAAAAAATCAATTTCAGTTAAATATTTATTTTCTTCTGCACATATTCAAACTATAATCTTAAATATTACGTTACAATAATCAACAGGTTGTCCAGAAATCGTATTTTTCGGAGACGAGACCGATACGAGACTAAAAATTCTCAATTTTAACGAGACCGAGACGAGACTTACAAAAGTCTCACAGAGTCTCGTCTCGTGACCAGCCCTAACGTCTACCTTTTCGTTCAAAGTTAAAGTTTTCCTTTTTGGTGGCATCCTGAAAACATGTTTCTAAAAAATCAAGTAGGGAAAAATAATTAAAAGAATTTAAAACTACCTGAGCGCAAATAAACAAAAATCTGAAACTACAAAAATAAACCTTTTTTACGTCCAAACAAAATCAGTTTCACCACATGAATGAGAGAATCAAAGAATAAAAATGCAAAAAGATCCGACAGATACCTCTACAATCCTTCAAACAAAACACATTCTATAGATACACAAAATTCACACATAAAAATAATAGAGTTTCTAATGCCGAGCGGGAAAAATTCAAAAATTCATTGAGGAACAATCAGGTTTTTCCTTGAGGAATGGCAGCTGCATCGTCCACTTTTCAGCTGATTCCTTTGATGAAATTACCATGGGCATGTCCTAGGCGGGAAGCACATGCTGAAAATCTGATGAAAATTCACCAACGAAATCACTACTTCGTTGGAAGTTGGTTATTCACCAACCCAAGTGATGAAAAACATGGTGGTTGCATAATCTGTGAATTCACTACATAAATGTATGTGGTTTATTCATCGGTTCAATATCTTCGATGAAAAAGGTAATGAAAATTCAATTGTCAATTCACAAAATAAGTGGTAGTTGTTTATTCAACAATTAGTTAATGCAATATTGAAAAATGTGAAGAAAATCAAATAAATGGTGAATTCATTTATACTGTTGTGTTGTGAATTTGTGATTGGTTGAAATATAGAAACTTTAAATTAAAGTGACATCACTAGGCCAGAGGTTGTTGGTTAATCACCACTTTAGTTATGCGAAGTGGTGATTAACCAATAACCAACAACCCGAAATACTTGGAAATAATCTGAGATTGACAAGTCATGTTATAATATTTACTGTCAGTAGACAATGTGAACAGAGAAAACACAAAAAAAAATCAACTTCTATCAAAACACTCAATGGCGGTGCACACTTTGCAAACAGATGAGTGGACATAGACGATGAACTGATGAACTTCTACATGACTTTTTAACAGTTTTTTCATCGCATAATTTTCCATATCAAAAGCAATTTTTAATTCAACGAAAGAAAGGGTTGTTTTCTAAACACAAAGCAGAAAGTGGGTTCAAATCTATGAACTGAGGAAACCTTACATGACTCTTCACTTACTAAATCATTACATGTCGTTTCGTTTTATTATCTGGCTAGTGAATTGATTGCTGTTGTTTTCTACACACAAAGTAAATGTGGGTTCAAATCTATGAACTGAGGAAACCTCGCATGACTCTTCACTGACTAAATCATTGCATGACGTTTCCTTTTATTATTTGGCTAGTGAATTGATTGAAGAATTCAGCTATAAAATTCATTGGGCCGATATTTCCCATGGACTCGCAGTTGGCATGCATGTATTTTTCCGTTACGTGAAAAGAATTTGATGCTCGCTGTACACTGCAACTTAAAAAAATACCGTTGCCAAAATAATCAGCGTGATACATGTTCAATCCTGCTCTGGTGTCCGTCTAAGAGAAAATATTTTGTCATTCATACGTAAAATTTCTGTAAACAATGAAACTTATATGGAGCAATTTCCGTACAAAAAAATGTGTCCGCCTAAGGGAGGTGTCCGCAAAGGGAGATTTCACTGTACATCTAATGCTTAACAACCACACTTTTACTAATTTCGAAACAAATATAAAATCTTTACACAACTGCAAAAAAGGAAAACACATGGATACAATAGAAGAATATGAAATATGAATATGAAAAATACAACAGATAATATATAAACGACAAACTAAAATTCAAAACAAACACCTTGTATGACACTGCAATCAAAAATACACAAAGAATAGACCAAACTACATAAATATAATAAGTAATACACACACAAAAAAGAAACAAAAGAAAAACATTAAACAACAAAAAGAAAACTAAAGTTCAAGCTCTAATCAGTGTCTTTGCCACCGCGTTTAATGCAACGTCTCTGCGCCGCGAAAAATGCATTTGTGGTAATAATTTTATTTTCATGTTTTTTACTAAATTGTTCTGATGATGGCAATCCGTTTGCCAAAACGCGTTAAAATATAAAATTAAACCCAAACGAAGTCATTCGGCGGATACAATATTATAACGGTAACTTTAATATTTAAATTAACACTATATTTTTCCATTGGTTGCATAAATTCATAGTTTGTCCGATTTCTTTCCTCCGCCGCGCAGCACTCCACTTATAGATTTTTCATTCTATAACCGCTCAGAACAACACATGAATTCACAACATGAGCTGTTGACGCCATTCTCGAATTTATTATCACTATATTGGCACAAAAGAATCACAATTTGTTTCCACACTTACTCCCGCGTACTTGCAAAATTAAAAGAAAGTTTAACAAAAAACAATCTGTAGCTCAAGAATAATGTGCCGTGCATTTATTCCGCCTGCTAAATTTTGACAGACAGTGAGTACGAACCAAACTAAAAAAAATGCTAAAATGCTTGGCTAAATTTTAGCTTCGCTAAATTTTGGAGAGAATTTTGTATGGGAGCTAAAATTTAGCGCCAACTGCGTACTAGGCTTTATTCCTAAAATACTGAGCAATGACCAGAGTAAACATTCTCTCAGAAATGCACAGGTGAATTTAAGCGAATTTTGTTTTTTTCAGCTTGGTGACGACTTTTCTGTGGTGCTCAACTACCATCAATAGAAAATTATTTTTGTTATTCGTCCTTGACCGATTCGTTAAAATTTGTATGCAATACTTATTTCTGTGCTAATAACTATACAAACTTGGCTTTTTCTCGTTAATAGTTTCATTCTCTTTTGTTTGAAAGTTTTGTTTCTAAAATTTCAAGACCAGATACACATATTACAGGAAATATCATTAGCATGTTCATTTTTGTTTAGTTCTGCGCATGTTGTCAAAATCAATAGTAAAAAAATTGAATTTCAAACAATCACATACAATTTGTTTATGTTTACTGTGTACTTACACAAAGGGCAGCCATCTTGAAATTTGGAAAGCTGCGCCTGATAATACTTTAGATATGTGTAATGTGCCATCAAGATACTATCAAAAATCAAACAAATCAAATTATTTTGATTCATTCAAAGTGAGTTTTAAAAATTTGCGATCTGCGAACTGAAAATTCCCGTGGAGAATCAATTATGGTTTCGTAACGATTATTCACGTTTATTTTGAACCGGATTTATTTTTCATATCATTTCACAAAGAAAATTTTTTTTTAATCTGTGGTAAAATTGAAAAATTTGTTGTGGCAACAAAATCAATTAATTTTTTATTTGGATCTGCCGAAATGCATATTTTTATAGTTTTTGCGTTCCATTAAAAAATAAAATACTTATGACAGAAATAATGGTGGGCAAGTTTAATAAAATAAGTAATAAAAAAAGTTTCAAAAATGTTATTTTACATTTTGGAAACATTTCTTCTATTACCGAACAGAATTTTAAAAAGTAGAATTATTATAAAAATCAAATTTTGAAAAGAATAAATCTGGTTTCCAAGAGAATTTTGACCCAAAACGGATTTTAAAAATTCAAATTTTCGAGCCAGTCGGTCCTAAAGAACTATGCTTAACATATTCTAATAATTTTCTCTGTAACATTTGAGTTCTCGGTAAGGGTCTCGGTAAGGAACTGGGGTGTTGTCTAATACCATATTTGGCAGTATTTTCTGTATTTCTCCACTTAATCGAAAAATTTGGCCGTTTCTTTATCTTCATTTTGAAAATAAAATCAATACGTATTACCTTACGCGTTACCCAAAGAACATGACCTTGTCTGCAGATTGAATACTATTCCCCTTCCTTGGTGCCTATTCACGCCTTACAGTCCACTATTTTTACTATTGCTTCATATAAGGTGTAAAGTGATGGACCCATGTTTTAACCATGGTAACAATTCTGCTTTATTTCTGGGAAAGAGGGCCAAACACTCGTTCCTCACGATTGTGTTTTATTTTTTCATTTTGAGCCATCGCGGCAGCCATCTTGCATGCAACAAACGGTTATGAACGGTGGATCAGGCTCTCCTAGAGTAGAAACCAGCTCCGTTTTGTAATTGGTTGGACTAAGCCCTTTCAAATGCAAGCATTCTTTCACGAAGAGATTACCAATTTGTTCTTTATTTACAAATCTATAAATGCCGTTCACTTCAAATGGTGGACAAAAATTAACAAAGTGCTAAAATCAAACTTAAAACTTAAGCCTTATAAAAGTGCTTATTTATAACTATAAAAATCAAATTTTGAAAAGAATAAATCTGGTTTCCAAGAGAATTTTGACCCAAAACTGATTTTAAAAATTCAAATTTTCGAGCCAGTCGGTCCTAAAGAACTATGCTTAACATATTCTAATAATTTTCTCTGTAACATTTGAGTTCTCGGTAAGGGTCTCGGTAAGGAACTGGGGTGTTATCTAATACCATATTTGGCAGTATTTTCTGTATTTCTCCACTTAATCGAAAAATTTGGCCGTTTCTTTATCTTCATTTTGAAAATAAAATCAATACGTATTACCTTACGCGTTACCCAAAGAACATGACCTTGTCTGCAGATTGAATACTATTCCCCTTCTTTGGTGCCTATTCACGCCTTACAGTCCACTATTTTTACTATTGCTTCATATAAGGTGTAAAGTGATGGACCCATGTTTTAACCATGGTAACAATTCTGCTTTATTTCTGGGAAAGAGGGCCAAACACTCGTTCCTCACGATTGTGTTTTATTTTTTCATTTTGAGCCATCGCGGTAGCCATCTTGCATGCAACATACGGTTATGAACGGTGGATCAGGCTCTCCTAGAGTAGAAACCAGCTCCGTTTTGTAATTGGTTGGACTAAGCCCTTTCAAATGCAAGCATTCTTTCACGAAGAGATTACCAATTTGTTCTTTATTTACAAATCTATAAATGCCGTTCACTTCAAATGGTGGACAAAAATTAACAAAGTGCTAAAATCAAACTTAAAACTTAAGCCTTATAAAAGTGCTTATTTATAACATGGTTTTTATAAATTTAACCTCAATCTTTACGATGGGTACTTCTGGGACCATCCTAGTACTTTGAGCTAAACAAAAAAGATTCCATTTCATTTCTTGAACATGAACATAGTTTGAGGCCTTTGTATGCAATACTGCAATTAAAATGCATTGTAGGAACTTCAAAATCATATTTAATAATAGAGCCGAGTGTCTTAGAAATGGATATGGAGTCCAATTTATTTTTCGAAGAGCCAAGGCTGCAAGACGCACTCCAAGCTTCAATATTTGAGTGCGTCTTGCTAAAATTTGGACCGACAGAAAAGTTCTTGAGCTCATATTTATATCTAGCGCGCTCAGCTCTTTAATTAAATACAATTTTGAAGTTCCTACCCTTGGTACCTTGGCTTTAAGAAAAAAATGCAATTTCAATGCAGCATTACGTACAAAGTTATGGCAGTTTAAATGAAAAACAGCAGTCTTCCACTCCGGTTTGATGATGCAAGACCTAAACTCACAAACCGAATGCTTTGTATTTGACAGCCCTCAATGATTCTGTGATCATTCATGTACCGATTAGTTCAAAAAATCCGTTGCCAGCTCTCGGTCTGTATATCAATTCCGATTTTCTAAACCATATGCATTTCAAGACTTGCTCCACGAATTTTCTCGTAAGCATAAAAATATTGATGATAGTCAACAGGTTGCTGAAAAGATTTTTAGTCGGATTCTTCTTAAGTGTTATGAGAAAGTTGATTAATTTATTTGTAATATTTTGAAATGTAAACGTCTTAGAACCATCCGGTTTTCATTGTTTAATTAAATATTGGAAAAAGCATTGAATTTTGAAAACAAAAGTAGTACTTATTTATACGTACAGTAAAAAAAATGGGTTAAAATTTGTTTTTAATTTTTTTTTTACAAAATTTTGAGTTTGAAAAATTATTTTTCAAAAACTGTTCAATAAAAAAAAATTTAGTGCAGTTAGTTTTGAACAATTTTTTTATAAAATTGACCATAGCTTTCGCCAAGAATAAACCATTTGTCTATTTACCCGTTTAACGTCAGTTTGATTTTTTAGGTTATTGATTTTAATCTTTCTCTTTCATCATTTGTCTCTTAGAGTTCGTAGGTGTCGGTTTTTGGTGACCAAATTTTGGCCTCTGGCCACTATAAGTTTTATTAAAACAGTAACAACAAAACTAAATCTTATTTTTATGTCTTATATATATGTAGATCAAGCAGTACAAAATGCATCATTATGTCTTCGAACGGAAGGACAATATTTATTGGGACAAACAATGGGCGCAATTGGGTGGCGTCTAAGGAAGCACTACTTTAAAGTAACACCCAAGCCACCTGAGAAATCCAGTAGTAAGCATTTGGTGAAGAGTGGATCTCAATCGCATCAAGCAAAACATTTTGCTTCATCTAGTAATGGAGGCGGCAGCTTAGACTCGGGATTATACGGACCTGGAGAAATAGTTTTGGCATGGATTGAATTCGGTCCGGACAAATATATGGATGACAAGGAGATACACAGTGTTTTAAAAAGTTTCGTTAGTTTGCAGCATCATTATATAGATTCCATTATCTATGCGGCATCCAATGAAAATGGTTGTGTTATTGTTAGAAAGTAAGTCAAAGATTAACATGGTATTCATGATTGTTTACTTATGAAGTGTTGTATTTTTGTTAAGATTCCACAAACAGGGTACTCTCAAAGATATTCTTTGCATGGCAACTCCGAAAAATCCATTCCTGAGCAAATACGGAAACCCAAAGGGACGAACTACGTTATCAGTGAAACAAATTGCTCTGTATGGACGACAAATTCTAGAAGCTTTGTCATTTTTACATTCTAAGGGAATGCCTTATGGTAAGTTTTGAGTACAAGTGTATTAACAAATAGAAGACACGTTCTTGCGTTGCTTCTCTTAATTTTTAAAGTCAAATATTTGTAATGAGAAATTGCACTAACCACATAAAGCTTTCAAAAAATTGAATTTATGTTTTTTTTTTAAAGGCCACCTCCATTCTGGGAATATTGTCATTGAAGACGATTGCGTAAGGCTATTGGATATTGAAAACTATATTTTAGGAGTTCCAGCATTCTATCGTCCATTCTTTGTTCAGCATAGTAAACTTCATTCAGCTGAAATAATCGATGTTTACTGCTTTGGGCACGTGCTCTTCGAAATGACTTTTGGTTATCCACTACAAGAATCTGTTGCTCGCCAAATAAGTGATTGTGCCGATGATTTAAGTAATATTAATTGTATTTTTGTTAATAAAAAAAACATGTACCAATTTGTTTGCTTTTTATTTTTTCATTTATAGAAAATGTATTAGAATTAATATTGTCAAAAGAGGCTTGCCGAGCTGGTCTTCCGACATTGGATCAGCTTATAGAGCATCGATTCTTTACTGAGCATGTTCCTAGTCTGAGAGAGTTTGAGGGATCTAATAAACCACATTTAAAATTATCCGTAAATGCCAAAGAACAAATTCGCATTGCAACACAAAAATGTGAAAGTCGATTAAGGGATGAACAAAAATCGGTAGGAAAAAAAAACAATTCTCATATTTATTTCAATTATTTTAAAATAAATTTTGCATTTTCAAGGTTAAAAACCAAAAACGTCTGGTACGTGTTCAAGAAATGATGAGTTCGGAAGAGGAGCGCAAAAAGTCTAAGCAAAAAGCGGTAAAGTTATACCCAGTTTGTTTTTTTTTAAATTTTATTTGTTAAAAATATTTGAAAATAATTATAGAAATTAGAACACAAACAATCAAAACTGAGACAGCAAAACTCACTCCAAGCAAACAATTGCCGAGCGCCGTCAACTTCTAGCGGTGGTGGTGGCGGCGGCGGTGGGACTGGTGGAAATACGGGAACATTATCTATTCGAGTATATCCATTCAACAGGTCTGACAGTGTTTTAAGTGTTAATGTATCAAATGACACCGCTTCAACGCCCCCGCCATCTTCAGGAAATAGCTGTAAGTAACGTTTTATTTAATATTTCGAATATTATGTATAATAAGCAGCATGCATGATGATATTGGTTTGTATTTGTTTTATCTTATCATCGTCCTTTTTCTTGACGATGGCCCAAGACCCTGGTAAAAGATGCCTGCTAAAAACCGATTACAAAAAAGCATATCATGACCTTACAAACAAAATCAAAAGATTTGTTTTTTGCTCTACGTAGAACCGTAGAAAATTCAGACAAATTTCAAAAAATATAATTTCGCTGTATTATTTTGCATAGTTAAAATAAATATGGCAATAGGCCTTATCGAGATTATTTAAGTATTCGCGGTAACACTCAATATTTCATATTTATAAAATAAAAAATATGTACGATTCGGTTGTCATTTGTTCATAGTTTGTTTTCGAGGCAAATTCATTCCACGGGCGATTGACGATACCAAACAAATTTTTGCCTATAGGGAACTATAGCTGATTTTTTGAGAATAAAAACATTTTTCATTTCTCGTTGTTGAAATTCTAGGCTTTATGAAAATGGGAGGGAAAAATAGGCACATATTTGGCACACCATGCAAAAATGTTCCCTTTGCATTGGTACATATTTGAGCCAACATACAACAAGGGTACAAAATTCCGATTTTTTTTCAATCCGTCGTCCTTTTTTCTTACATATTTTCGTGTCGTAAAAAAAAAACAACAAAGTGCTGCCAACTTCCCCAACACTGTTTTATTTTATTCTGCACTACATACAATTTCCAATAAATAATTGATTTATTTTCGTTTGTTTTCTGCTCAATGTGCCAAATATCATCCAAAGAGGAAAATGCAAGTTATCCGATTTTTATCAAATAAAATGAAAAATTCCTGAAACACGTGTCCATTAATTTAGCATTAACTACCAAATAATTTTGTTCATGAAGAAACAAAAATCATGCAGTAAGGGGTTAATGTTTGGGTTATTCATCAGTTTCAACAATTCAACATTGGACGCGACAGCAAAACTTTCGTCGTTCGTTGGGTTTAATATGCCTAGTTGTATTGTGTTAGTGAACTCGTTTATCGCCATGTCTTGAATTTTGACCTTACAGACATTTGTTACGTTTAGGAATTGCATTTTATTGTTCATCAAAGTCTAAATCATTCACAAAAAATGCCTTATTCTCCCTCCGTGTTCCCTCATTTCATCCCTTAATTTCTTAAATCGATTTATTTGAATTCCTTTCGGAGAAAAAAATATGTGGGTTGTCTTAGGTTCGCCTCTCTCTGCTTATGGTCTAAAAAGATAGAAGACAAACAAGTTTCCGAACATATGTTTCTTCAAGTTTTTAACTAAGTATGTTTTTGTAAACTTCAAGCCCCTCTACATTTTTAGGTATTACTTGTAGAGATTCGAACCCAGGACATAAAAATGATCAAAACTGTAGACCGAATATTTGCCACTCACACATTTTGTACTCTCCGACCAATTGTAATCATTATATTAATACGTAAAGGTGATTTCTACCCGCACCTTTTTGAATGTCTTAATGACAACATATTATATTTCAAAGATATGGGCATACGCTATATGCCAAACTAATTATTTTGTTTATATTTTGTCGTTAAGGCAGTTAAATTATATTTTATATAGTTTTTCGCTGTTACACCCCATCACTTTTTGTTTGTGCGGCTAATTCAATATTCCAACCTTCCAATAGACGTCAGTGCAGTGGTAGCAAGCACAAAGAAAACAACAACGACGCGATTTTTAGCTCACACAGCCAGATGCCAGAGTAGAAACGATTAATTATATGATCAGTGTGCTAGTGCTTTGCGCATGCAATGAGGACGGTCATGGTGGAGTGTACGATATTTGCAGGGCATTACGTCAACAATTCATGTACGTTGTTCAGTGGTTTAGAATCTTTTTTATTTAAGTATATAGAGAATGGTCGAATTTCGACCACTGGGCGGTACTAGTTTTAATAAATCGTTCTAAACAAACACAGTTTGGTTGAAATGGAAGTTTGTATGTTCGCTTAAGAATAACTAATGTTTGTGATGTGCCCCTATTTTGTATAGCTTAGATTGAGTGTACTTTAAAAAAATTCTATCTAAATAACGCACCTACGCAATTGTTAATTTTATTCTTCAATTTTGTTTTATAGCTTCTCCATTGCCTGCAATACCACCTCCGTTACCACCAGCAGCTCCTATCGAAAAGCCCATGTCACACAAAAGTGATGTCAACATTAATGAAGAAGGCACTCGTTCGGGGCTATTGGAGTCAATTTCCAAGTTTAATCGAGGATCCTTGCGCAAAGTTCGATCAAATGACTAAAAATAACTTTCTGTTTGAATAAAAAACACCAACATTTGGACCAAAAGTAGTTGAAAAGAACTTACAAAATAAAGTACTAATGAGTAAAGTTTTTTTTACAATACAATTGAAACAAGATGATTGACAATTCAAAAATAAATTAAAATGTTTATAATTTTAAACATACAAGTAAAAAAAATGTATTTATTCAATGTAATCTCAATGCAGTAACTATAAAATTAAAATCTTTTTTCGTTATATTGTGTTTTTGAAATTAATCATTCATAATTATTATTTGCGCTGCAAAATGTATACAAACAAAAAATACTCTAATGCAAAGAAAGCTTTAAGCTTAAAATAATCATAAATCAATATAATACATAAACATATTAACTAACTGCACCAAAGTGAAGTTTATGCTTCTTTGAGGCATTCCAAAAATTTGATTTCGAATTTAATTCGATTTCATGTCATCAGGATACCTTTGTAATAATTATTATTCCAGTGTTTAGAAGAATCGATTAGAACTAACGTCTTTTTAAATGAGTTTATGAATCTTAAAAGATTTTTTGATGTTTCAAATGGACACAAGTCATGATTGTTTTTTAGTAAATATTGTTCTTTGAGTTTCCTTCATCAAAATAGAAACGTATTAAATGTTCTGCAGCACTTTAAACTTCTTTCTGAATAATGCTTATCTCTTCCTCTTATAAAATCTATCAAAATCATTAAATACACTATCTTTTTTTAAATACAAAAATCCTCGCCTTCACTTTTGCTACACCAACTGCAATACGTTTAAGCTTATTTTCAAAAAAAAAAAAACTGGCAACTTCTCTAAACCAAACATATTACTACTGTAAATTTTTAAAGTCTAGAAAACTAAAATATTTTTGGAGGAAATTTATGCAAGGCACTGTTTTTATTAAATTGTCAAGTTGTGTCTATGATGAGTTACTATGAACTATACATAAATATAGTAGAAAAAAAAAAAAAAACAAATAACTATAGTTAAGATGACTGTTAAATGTTTACACTAAGTATAGCTATATAAATGTAAGAACAATTTTCTATATACAAAAAAAAAACTTAATGGATAATATTCATTGTAAAAGTCATGTCCAAATATTATACAAAACATTTATACTATAATCTCCCATATCGTATTTACATATAACTACTATACAACTTACTTTTTCCACAGCATTAAAACTAAACATAATGTATAAGTCATAAGGTTCCATTGAATGTTAAATCTTAGAATGAATATTTTATTCTGCAGAATGTCAAAATATAGAATACATTGTTGTTATTATAAAGTTAAACAATATATTGATGGTGTCTAAAAACAAATCTTTTACATATAAATTAAAGGCTGTGAGTGTAGAAGTGGTGTACTCCGCATTTTGTTTGTGATGATATTTGGTTTTAAATCGACGCAGAATAATCCACTTATTAACATGGTTAAGTCTCGATTTTGGAAAGCTTAAAGATATTAAAGAATATAAAATGGTGTCTAAAGTCCCTAAAATGAAATAAATAATCGACAAAATTACCGAATTTTACAATTAGTGTTACTTTTATTTTGCACTCACAGCCTCATTTATAACACCAATAGCCAATTTTCCAATCATCTCTTAAATATTCAGTAAACTGTCGGAGTAATAAAAAGGAACAAACGTTTCCACTATCTGAAGAAAATAGATACTCTCTGATTTTAACTGATCATTACAAAATTGGATTTAAATACAAAAAATCTCATAAATATCAAAGTATAGTAAACGTTTATTCATATATTTGCATGCCAAATATTCAGATGTTGTGTTAGCACAAAACTACTCTTATAGAAACTATCTTCTTGTTTTTTGTTTTAATATTTTTGCAATAATTTTTACTAAGTTAATAAACCTGTTACGTAAATGTGATACAAATAGTTTTATTCTACGTGAAATATGAATTTTTGGACATTTGAATGTAACTGTAATTTTTTTCAAAAATGATGAAACGAGAAAATTAAAATTGCACTGAAAATGACAGAAATAACAGCAATTCAAATGGGATAGGTCCAAGAAAAAAGTGAGTATTTTTGAAAAAAAAAAAAAAATGTATATTACGTCTTAATATTTTGTGTAATGTTTTTAGGGATTGAAATATTATCGAAAATTGATCAATTGAAAACGGCAAAATCAATCATAACACTATTGGCTTTTTAATGCCTATGAAATGGTCGTGTTGTTTCTGCGTGCAAATGGAATTCTTTTAAAAATTCTAAAATTAATTTCTGGTAAGATTTTTTTTCGTTACTAAGTAATGGTTAGTGTTTTCTATCATAAATACTTTCAACCTTTGTTGAGCGAAATATTATCTTTTTTTTTTGCAACAAACATAGGTTCTTATCTTCTGTAGTATCATGTTATAACCGTCTGACAATAAAGGTTAAAATAGCATTGCCGTTATAAAATTCAATTATTATGATTTTTATCTTGTTCTTACCAAACAAAAAAAAAACAACAACATTATTTTGCTCTTTATAGAACACAGAAAAATCACTGCACACTTTTAAGATTCTGAAATTTATATTTTAATAGTTAACATAAATAAATGGGATTATTGTGAGGATTATTGGGGGAAATTTTATTTCCCACCAAATATTTAAACCCCTGCTCCCAGAAATTAGTTCTTGGGGTCCATTTTGGCTATGTGAAAAAGTAAATCGAATAAATAGTTTTCACATTCTCCGTCAAGAATTATTGCTTTCACTTATTCGATTCACTGGGTATAATATCAATCACCTAAACATTTCTCCTTTTTTAAGAGAAAAGAGATAGAAGCATTTAATTCTCAATGGATCTGACAGAAAATGAGACATGGTTAAATTCCTGATTGCTTGTTCATACTCACTTTTTCATTTAAAAGATTTAGTCTGATATGACGGCGTGAAAGCAAATTATTCACATAAAAGTTTTTGACATTTTTCTTTCAATTTTCCCCGAATGAGAATCGTATTTAGTATAAAAGGGCGAAAATGTTTTTGTTGCACTATTTCACAAAACTAGTATAAAATAAAATTCCCCCAGTAATTCCCGATAGATACCCATACATTTTTTTTCTGAAGAACTGTATCTCCTACCCCGTTTACAAGCAGTATCGAAAGCTCGAGTTGGATTAGGGTTGGTTAGGTTAGGTAGGTTAGGAGAGCCCCATTTGAAGTTGAGTTGAGATGGTAGATTACAGTTGAAGAAATGGCTTCAATATATTTATTTCAAATCAAAACAGTTAAAATGTAATGAATTTTAGTACATACTTTGCATAGCTATTAAAACAAATAAATAACTATACTCGCACATGTGCAAAAAACACTCGTCAACAAATCCAACAGACCGACTCTTCGACCCAGGTTTTTTTTTATCGAAAATCTCGAAATCGAAATGTACGCTCCTGAAGTGGAATCGAGTCGGTTGAAGCTCATTTCAACTCAGTGCAGGTAGACAACGGGGCCAAGCGAGCTTGAAGCTCTTTCGAATACATCATGTAAACGGGGTGTCTGTTTAAAAACCATCATGGAAAATTTTGTCTTTCAATTTTGATGCACTTAAACAAATAAACCTGATATCGTTTTGGTACCAAAATGAAGGTTGTTAGGTACATATTTTTTTTAGTCAACAAAATGTTTAGTTTGCTTTAACACTTTCTAATTAAATCACTTTTAGTGACACTTACCCTATCTAGTAAAATAGGTAGTTTTGTTCCACATTACATTTACAATTTCCTTAATGTCCCTATAGCCCGGCACCCAACAAACGTTATTATTAAACTGCGGCGCCATATCTATTAGAGATGACCGACCGTTTAGGGTTGTTTAAGAGTTTGTAGAGGCATAGTCCAGAGATTTTATAGCAGCTTGTCTATCTGTAAAGATACGCCTGGAAGACGCTACACTCTATCATTTATTGATCTACTGTGAAGAGGATTTAAGACGGATAACCGTGCTTGCTGCTGTTTGTTTACTAAATATTGAGGGGAGTCAGATTAAGAAGAATATCCAGTGCAGTGGAGGGAGTCGAGCGAAGTACTTGATTTATGTACATGCAAGTTGATATTTGGACTGTTTTTTTATTTTAGTTTATCGCGGTTAATCGGTTTATCCAAAGCATTCCACCATACTTAAGTAAGAATCGACCTAATTACCGAGGAATATACGGATACCATTTTTATCCCTAGCTGTCATACAACTATTTGGGTTATAATTGAAACAAGTCAATAAAAACACCTTATAGTCTTGTTCTAATTAATTTATTTTTTATGACGCGTTTCGGCTATCAGCCATCATCAGATCACAATCGACTAGTGTTTAAAATTTTAAAATTTAAAAAAGGAAACAACAAAATTAAGTATGAAAAAGCTTTAAAAAGCCAAGAACATAAAATATGAACATATAGGCATATGTAAACAAACAATTAAAAACAAAGATCAGCTGGGTTCTTTGCATATCTTCACTAGCGGGGAATCAGCAAATCCACAGTTGTCGTTAAGCGCTACTCTATGTAGTTTGTTTATGTAGATCGACTCCCATACATTTAGCTGTCTAAAATGTTGTCCGTCATCACACCGTGTTCTTTTTGGTTCCTAATCCCTCTCCCCATTGCACTATTTTCTTGAGTGTATGCCTAGCGAAAGCTGTTTTCTCCGCTTTGTTTTGAACATCCAGCTGATGATCTATAACCGTTTTTTTGAGTGAGCGAGAGGTTTGACCTATGTACACAGCAATGGCTAAAACAGGTGTGCAGCGAGTCTGCACGCATCTCTGCATGCAGAGCTGCACACGAAACACATGTGCATAGTTTCTGACATTCATGATGCATATTTATGTCAAACAAATACATGAAAGCACAGCGTTGCCGATGTCACACAATAGTGTTGGAATGAGATTTTCTTCGTTAGACGATGGTAGGGTGGCAACGCCGGCTTCATGGATTCTTAAACAAAAATCACCAACACAAACAAATTTTTTGAAAGAATGGCAGGTGATGTCAATATGAGTAATGCCAAATAGCAATTATTTAGAAATTTTCGTTTTTCAGCTGTGGCTGCAATGAAACTAGGCAGCAAATATTGAAATAGAGACATCGTGCAGCGCTGCGCTGCATGCAGACTTTGAGTGAATCTGCTCCCATAAGAACCTGTGTAATTTAATTTCGCTGCATGGAAAAAGCTGCACATCTGTTTTAGGCATTAGGCATTACACCCGCTGCAGTCTAGCTTGTTTATTTGTCAAGGAAGTCCGTTTTGTGTTTTGTGTTTTTTAGCAAGCTTTTCACCGTTTGACCAGATTTGTAAGCTAATTTTATATTGTTGCGACTGAGAACATTGGCAATTTTGGTGGTGAGAGCAGGATAATAAATCATTTTTGCCCATTTAACCATTGAAAGCTCAGATGTCAGCTGTTCTCGAAGCAATTTTATATTTTGTTCTTTAAATTGTTGTTGTATTTTCTTTCTTGTTGTATTTTGTATTATGTTTTCATTTAATCCATTAAACTTCGCACAATCCAAAATATAATTAAATTCTACCTTGTAATCATCTTCTGTCAAGGGAGTACTTATCATTCTATGTATCATAGAATTAATTGCAGCATATTTTTGTGAAACGCAGTGAAATGAATCATTTGTTATGTATGTACCTTTTGGTTTGTGTTGGTTTTCGGTATATATTAAATTTGATGGAGTTATTTAGTGAACGCTCAAGCCAAAGATCAAGGAAAGGTACTTTTCTGTCTTTTTCAACTTCAATGGTGAATTTAATCGAATCAAACTGCGAGTTTATAAGATTAAATGTTTTTGGATATTGTTCAGGTGTAGAAACAGCAAAAACATCATCGACGTAACGTAACCAGACGCGTGGGAAATCAATCATATTTTTCAACTTCTCCTCAAAATGCCAGAGAAAAATATCTGCGATGAAAGGAGAAAGATTATTTCCCATGGCTGTTCCTTCATCTTGTTTATAAAACTCCCCATTAAAGATGAAAATGTTTTGATTCATGCAGATTTCGGTCATCTCAACAAACATGTCCACTTTAAACGCAGGAATATTTTTATGGATAAGCCAATCTCTCAAGATCACGAGAGTTTCAGGTATTGGGACACTGGGAAAAAGAGCTGTGACATCAAAGAAAACCAAAATTTCATCCTCATTTAAAGCCAAATTTTGTGTTCGCTCTATCAACTCTTCTCTATTATTTATTCGAAATCCCTCAATTCGTCCAAGCTGAGAAAATTCTGATAATTTCTGAGTTGGTGCATTTATGTTGGAAGCAATAGGTCTCATCTTATCTCCTGGCTTGTGTATTTTTGGAAGCCCATATAACTTTGGAACATGTCGATTGGAATTTTTAAGGTTTCTTCTCCAAAACTTGTCCGAAAATTTATTTTCATATTTTTTGACTCATTCATCTATCTCAGATATCATCTTGGGAAGTGGGTTCTTAGAAAGTTTTCTATAGGATCCTCCTTGCAACAATAACTCCATTCTTCTTATATACTCACCTTTATCAAGAATAACAATATAATTCCCTTTGTCTGCTTTGAGTACATAACAGTTTTTGGTTTTTATACTTTTAAGGGTTGAGTTGAATTTATGGAGATTTTTTATTGATTTTTGTGGAGCTCGACTTTCATTTAAAATAATTTCTAATACCTCACCTCGTACTTTTGATTTTGAATCTTCAGCTAAATGAATAATGCCAATTTCTACATCTGCTACAATTTCATCGACTGGAATTTGTTTGGGTTGAATCGCAAAATTCAAACCTTTGTTTAATGTTGACATTTCATCAGTACTAAATGGAACAGTAAATTTGAACAAAATCATCAATATACATTGGTTTTCTAATTACGGAGATATCTTTTTGTCTTTGAACTAGCAAACTATGGAGTTTTTTCTACAAACGTAGTTTTTTATTTTTATATTCCATATATATGTCTTCAAACATTTCACGTTCAAATTTAAGCCACTCATCGTTATCTAATAGTTCTTTTGTTAACTTTAAGTGTTAAATGTAAAGCCTAACCTCAATTGAAGATCGCTTGGCATAAAGATAATCAAGTTCACGTTTCTTTGCTCTTTGTTTTTTGCTCTTTCAATTATAAAATTTTAAACACTAGTCGAATGTGATGTGATGATGGCTAATAGCCGAAACGCGTCATAAAAAATAAATTAATTAGAACAAGACTATAAGGTGTTTTTATTGACTTGTTTCAATTAAATTTGAGTCTTGTTGGCTGAACTTCTTTATTTAATAAAGTTTACACCATGTATTCGAATGAGTTCAATAAATAGTCAAAAGTCTATTCTTTAATGTTATTTTTAAATTAAGTTGTTCGAGTGAATAGTTTTTGAAAAATTTATTTTCAAACTCGAAATTTTGAAAAAAAAATTTTAAAATAAATTTCAAGCTAATTTTTTTCATAATTTTATGTAATTAAGCATAATTTTATAATAAAGTGTACACCATGTATTCGAATGAGTTCAATTAATAGCCAAAAGTCTATTCTTTAATGTTATTTTTAAATTAAATTGTTCGAGTGAATAGTGTTTAAAAAATTTATTTTCAAACTCGAAATTTTGAAAAAAAAAATTTAAAATAAATTTCAAGCTAATTTTTTTCATAATTTTATGTAATTAAGCATAATTTTTGTTATCAAAACTTAATGCTCTTGTCAATTTTTAGTCAAACACTGAAACCGTATGGATCTAGGACTTTAACTTTTCAAGATATGAAAAAATAAATGAAGCAACTTTCTCATAAAACTAAGAAGAATCCGGCTAAATGATCATCAACCTTCTTCTTTTTACTAAGATGCTGGTTTCTTTATTTTTTAATAACTTGAAAAGTCAAAGTCCTAGAACCATGCGGTTTTCAGTGTTTGACTAAAAATTGACAAGAGCATTATGTTTTGATAACAAAAATTATGCTTAATTACATAAAATAAAAAAAAAAAATAGCTTGAAATTTGTTTTTAATTTTTTTTTCAAAATTTCGAGTTTGAAATTTAATTTTTCAAAAACTATTCACTCGAACAACTTAATTTAAAAACAACAATAAAGAATAGACTTTTGGCTTTTCAAAATATTATAGCATGGCTCTGTAAGTATTACCGTTATTTTTAAATATTTTTTTTCTGTTTTAAGTGATTTTTTTTTGAAAATTGCCCCTCCCGCCTAAACGGAGGGAAACAGACCCCCCCTCCTATACGATTTTTTTCTTGCCTAAGTCCAACCTACACGCCCTAGCCTTTTGTGACACCTTATGCAAATCACCCGGATATAAGGAAGCTGAACACATCACGCTTATAGTGATCCAACAACTCTGTTGGAGTGTTGGTAACTACATTAACTACATTAACCTTTTTTGAGGTTGGGGTTTCAAATCGAAATAAAAAAAGCAGAATAATTTAATTTTTAAATTTACATTTATTTGTTATAAAATAAATTAGACTTATTCTTAAAAATAGTATTAAATCTTTTTATATACAAACAAAAAATAAGTATCAAAATTAAAAACTATACAAAATAATATGAAACAAAATATACAGTAATATTAATATCTATTAATTAAGGGGATAACAAATTTGATATTACTAATTTTAAGGAAAAATTTTGTATTATTATATACTATTTCTACTTATTATATTGTGAGAATAACATTATTTGGAGCACACCAATTTTGAGAAATCTATTCTAATGTTGAAAAAAAAAACAACAGTGATCCGATTTTTTGAACAAGGCTGTTTGAAGACATCATCAGCTACATATAAACATTTACAAACTTTGCTGGTAAAAGTTAAACACAGTAATCTTAGTAATTTTAAATTTTGTGAAAGTACCTTACAGATGAAAAATTTAATTTATTTTTTAAACAATTTGTAGCCTTTCCAAATTACATTCGCAAACTTGGACAGAGTTGTTGGTTTTTTAGGGCGACTTACATAACCAGTGACTCTTATCATATATGTAGGTATGAATTGTACGAGCATCTCATAACTTTCGTTAATAGGACAATCTTATTTCATAAAAAAGCGGTAAAATGGGAATTACCTACATAGAGGTAATTCCCATTTTACCGCTTTTTTTCAGAATTTTTGACACCTTAGAATTGCTTTTCTCAGAATTTCGTGAAAACAACTTTTTTTAAACAAAATTTACATTAAAAAAAAAACTAACAAAAATAACTTAAATATATTTATACATATAATAAAAATATAGAAAAATTTGTATGATATTAATATGTATATCTTAGATTATTGGGCTAATTTGCTTTTGATTTCATCGTATGTTCGATCAATTGGTGCCAAAAAGACAATTATATCTAGTACAACTACGAAGAAAATCAGGACAATAATGTAGACACTCAATAGTCCTTTACGGAAACTAGCAAACTGTAATTGCAGAAAAAAAATTATAAATATGTATTTTCTTGCGATTTAATTTATTGTTCTGTGTGAAAAAAACTTACCGGTGCATCCATTTTTCTTTCCAATTTAATGCCATTTCTGCTGCCTGTCATATCACCCATCGGGAAAGAATTTACCCTTTGACTTACTTGGCGGTCAGCCATACAACCCCCAATCTGTGAACAATAAAACACCTATATATTAACGATGGGTTATAGTGAAGTCTGTTCAAAGAAAACTAACACATAAAATTAGTATATAAGAAAAATCAATTTTTTAGCACAATATTTACAACAAAAAAGGGATTTATTTTTTTGTTTGAATGATAAGAAGGATATAAGCATTAATAACTTTTCTTTCTGTACAAATATAAAATAATCTAAAAATTGATTAGTAGCAGAAAACATTGAGCTCAGGTTAAGAAGTGTATTTTAATTGAAAACAATAAGAATTATTATCTAAATTTTTATTTTTTTGAAACTTATCGGCAGGACCAATGAGCTATTTTGATAAGTAAAATGTTGTTGTTTTTTTTTTCAAACACTAAATTTTTTTTATTTGGAAACGATTAATGCCACTGACACTATTAATGAACATTTCACGTAGGTACCTACCTAATCAGGTCTATTGTGAGTTTCACCCGGAAACTTTTTTAATCAATAGTTTTTGAGAAATCAATTTCCAAACTTAAAATATTGAAAAAGCAAATTGCTCCAAGGATCCTGTTTTTACTAAGTAAATAGCTGAAAATTCTTTTTCAGAATGTTGAGTTTGAAAATTAATTTCTCAAAAACTATTGATTAAAAAAACTTTATTGAAAAAGAAAAAATCAAGAATGAGTTTCTGGGCTTGAGATAAGCTATAGTAGAATATTGTGGGTGTTACCATTGTTTTTCAGTAGTGTTGTTTCTACCTTAAGTCATTTTTTTAAATAATTGCCCCTCCCATCTTAACGGGAGTATATAGACCCCCCTTCCGGTATGAATGTCCTATTCTTTTGGCCTAATCTACACGCTCCAGTGCTTTGATGCATTTATGTCAACCATTCTTTATTTTCCATTATACTGTTTGATAACACTACTTTTTATATTAAATTTTGTATCGCTAAATTTTGAATCGCTGTATTATGGAAACCATTGGGTCTACAAAGTTGGCTTTGGTCTCAAGTTGAAGCAAACTAAGTTACTTTGAATTCGTAGAACAATGCTTTTATTTAAAATTAATTATTTGGGACTAAAATCACCAATAACTAAAAAAAGCACGAAAAAATCGCGGTTTTTCTCATTTTTGACCATGAAGCGGTCGCCGCTCGAGGTCGAAAACTTAGGTTATTTACTAAGCCAATATCCTAAACAACTCAGCAAAAAATCAGAAATGCCAGATTTGACGCATACGTGAAAGTATATATGTAGTTACTGTACTAATAGAAATTTAAAGTAATTTTTTTTTTAAATACAACACGTTAAATATCACCCAAAAACACTTTAAAATAAAAATAGAATATTTATGAAATTTGGAATAAATTTTTAATTTGGCATGTTTGCCAAGAATCCAAAGAATTCCCAAAAATATCTGTGGTGAAAGTGTGTGTTTTTGAGGGGGATATCCTATCTTTCTTGGACTCCATCATTTTAGTTTTTTGTTGCTCTTACCAAGTAGGTGGTTTATTTATTTATTTATATGACCGATGAATTTTGAAAACAAAAATAGCACTTAAAGACGTACAATTTTGATTTAAATTAGTATGAATATTCCTTTTTTTTTTAAATTTAGAATTTGCAAATTTCTGTTCAAAAACTTTTCAATAAAAGTAAACTATTTAAAAGTAAAAGAAGGGATTTCTGGCTTTACAAAAAGGTGTGTGCCATGGCATAGTTGGTGTTTCTTTTGTTTTTTAAAAATTTGTTTTCTGTTTTATGTCATATTTTTACAAAATTGTCCTTCCCGCTTAAACTGGGGCAAATATAATTTTTTCTTGTCTCAACCCAATCTACACACTCTAGCTTTTTGTCACAGCGTAAGCGATTCACACTGTATAATACATGGTAGAAAAAATGCTCGAAAGTTTAAACAGCTTAGCTTAACAGTTTTAGTAAAAAAGTATTCCATCTGATTTCTCAAAAAAATATTATTGTAAAACGAAATTTTAACAATCCTTAGAGCCGTTTTCTTAAATCAATTTTGAACGTATGCCTTACGCTTATAGAATTATAAATAAAATTAAGAAAACATTTTGGTACGCCACTTAAAAAGTAGATATAGGTACATAGGTACACGTAAAATCCAAATTTTCGAAAAAATTGACCATATAAAAAATAATTTAGAACTGTTTTTTTTTTTATCCAAAAAATTGTTTAAGGTTTCAAAACCCCATTTATAAAAAACTAGTTTTAATAAGTGAAAATAGGTCGCCAGTATTATGGGGATGACAATCTATCACAAATGTTTTGCGCCGGAAATAAATTGAAGGTTATTGATGTCCTACAAATCCGACCTCAGAATTCGCGAATGGTTTTAGAGATATTTTTTTACAGAGTGTGGAAAGCAGTTTGTTTTTGGTGTGGTAGGATTTTCAAAATGTGTTTTACCCTTTTCGAAAATATCGAAGGTGAAAAAATGTCCGAAAAAAATTACAAAAAAAAAAAAAAAAAATCAATTCCGAAGTTAATGGGACCGATTGCCTTTATTTTTAACTTGCGATATATTTGTAACTCGATCTGCAATTATTATTTATTTCAAAAATTACTCTTTCGATTTTTATAAAGAAAACATACACTTTTAACTAACGCCAATTTTAAGGTTATGGCTTAACTGATTTCGATACAAAAATTTAAACCAAATATAAACAACCAATGATATAAAAATGTTCAAAAGAATTTTGTTTTTTTTTGTATTTAGAAAATAGCTCTAACGATTTTTGATTTTATCTTCATAAATTCATATTTGTATGAAACAGAGCAGATGACATATTAGGTACTTAATACATGGGAAAGCGTGTCTATTTCACCCCGAAGACACAGAAGGTGCAATTTTCCTAAATATAAACTGCTACTCCTGCTTAATAAGAGGAAATTAGAATCCCCCTGCTATATTTTTATTTGTTGCTCTATTATAAGGCAAGTATTGAATATCAAGATAGAAACCTAACGGTTGGCTTAAAATTTCGTTTGTGAAGCATTTTTATGAGGAAATGGCTGTAATGATTTTGATTAAGCGTAGGTACCTATAATCTCGAGAAAAGTTAAAAAAAAAGACCGCACACCAGGTTTTTGCCAAAATGCCCTCGTTAAAGATATCTATCAGAACATTATTGAACCATTAATATAATAACATATTTGTTTTAACCTGAGCTCAATAAACATGCTTCCCTATCCTATCCTATATTTCATTTAAACCCATCTGACATAGTAAACTCATCACTTACGGAAAATATTAAATGAACAGTAACATGGAAGGCAACAAATGCCACCAAAATCCAGTCCATCCATTCGGGAAGTTCTGCCTTCGACAATTTCACCGCAAAAAATATTGCCACAACTATGAAAATAATCAAAATAATCAATTTATTAAAATCGTACCCTCAAATTTAAAAATGTAAAAGACCATCATCATACTTGCAATAATATGAGCCAAATTTCCTCCAAGCCAATGCATCCAATTGAAAATTGGCCTTTTTTTGTCATTTGGTCCGGGTCTGAATATTGCTCCGATAGGTTGAATGAAGCACAAAACAGTCGTTATAACACCTAATATGGCGTGTGGGTTGCGGGCGTATGACCATCCTCCAATTTCAACTATTATTAACACAACAGCACACATTGTAAGTGCCCATGTCGTCACCATGCATATTCTATGCCACTATATAGAAACAGATATTAATCCTTTAAAATAGAAATTAAGTTCTTAAAAATTAATTTCTTACCGCAAACCAATGATCCTTCCCGCATGTATGACTTCCAACCCAGGTTTGTTTAAAATACCTAGCTAAAAGTATTCCAAGAGAAGTTGTTCCAATCCAAGCAGTTATCATAAAAGCACCATGAAGTCGAAGCAAAATATTTGATGTTCCTGAGAGATCTTGGACTTCGGACAGTATTATTGATTTGCCGGAAACAACACGACCGATAGTGTGATAACCAACACCATTATCTAAAAATTATTGATTGAAGTAAAAATTAAGAAAATGTTTATGTGTAATGGATTCCAAATATTCTTACCGTTAACGCCTTTTCCGAGTGCTAGCATAATATAATATTGATTGTTCATCAAATCAAACATTTGACCTTGTACGGTTGTAACTATATCCCTCTGGACCTTGCAATAAATTTTGCCGTCAATGAGGGAAGAATCAACCAGTTTGGCGTTTTTTTGGGGCTAAAACACGACGATAAAGATTAAATAAATGAGTACATCACCATGTAAAGTTTAAAATTCAAATTCACTTCTGTTGGTAATATAAAGTTGAACAGATGTTTTCAATGTTTTTGCCATGATAATATGCTTAATTTTTAACTGTATGTATAGTGAATCGTGTTTTAAGGACCTAGAAGGATGAAACGTAGTGGTTTTCAGGCTCTAGGATAGGTTAGGTTAGGTTAGTGGGCTGACAGTTGGTCTTGTTACCGTCGCACTTAGATCAGTGCAGATACATTGTGGTACCCAAGGAATTTAATGCCCATAAAAATAAACCTATGATAAATAAGTCCTATGACATAGCCCGTAGAGAGCGTCGATGGAGTTCTAACAAGCTATAGCCTGAAAAGTCGTTGTTGTTTTCAAATTAATTGAAGGTTGTCTGTCGCTACATAAACATCGGGTTGGTGAGAGGTTGACGCACCTTTGTCTTTTGAGGGCGTAGTCCTTTCCTTTACGCCCACTAGATTGATCATTCTCGCACTAGACCCGTTGGAGCAGTGGCTCCATGCAACGTCTGGTGGGTGGGTTTGATAGATCAGTGGTTGGCGCAAGCGATTGCTCAGTTCAGTTAGATTAGCCTACAGGTGATTGAAGGAGTGTCCGTCGGCACAATCACTGGGTAGAGGAAAGGCCAGCCCACCATAGTGTTTTTAGGAGGGCGTGAGCCTTTCCCTCACCCCCACCGGGTAGATCATCCCTCGACTAGGCCCGTAGGAGCACTGGCTCCATTCAACGTCTGGTGGGTAAGTTCGATAGATCAGTGGTTGGTGTATGTGGCTGCTTTGTTTAGTCAGTCCAGGTTTTATGGTGTAGGGGAAGTATCTAACGGCGCATAATCACCGGGCTAAGGAGAGGTTAAGGCACCGTTGTCTTTTAAGGGCGTGATCCCTTTTCCTCACCTCACCAGGTAGATCAACCCTCCACCAGGCCCGTAGGACCAGTGGCTCCATGCAACGTCTGGTGGGTGAGTTTGATAGATTAGTCATTAGTGGTTGGTGCCTGTGAGTTCAGTCAGGTTTACCTACATGTTCTGAAGTTCTAGGATCCTACCTCACATGTGGGATAATCACAAAAAAGTATGTCATATATAAGGTCAGTAATTTTACAAAAAAGGTCAACTAGTTTCAGAAATTTATCAACCATAGAAAATTGTTGAATTAATTGTTAAAAGTTTTTAAAGATCACGATCGATTTTAAGCATCCCATTTTTTGTATACCTATTTGTAAAAATAAGTATTGTAAGTATCGTGACGAGCCCCATTTTGACCTCGGAGGCTACATTAATAAGCAGAGATCTTATGATTTAACACCTTTATACTTTTTTATTTGGGGCCATGTGAAAGACAAGGTCTCTGCCAATGCTCCACAATCGATTCAAGACCTTAAAGATGGAATTCGTGAAGTTTTCGAGGACATACAGCCGGAAATGTGCGAATTGGTCATGGAAAACTTCATGAAAATTATATGACGCTGCAACCGTAGCCAGGGTGGCTATTTGATTGATATTGTTTTACATTGTTAGTGGCATATCTTTCTCTTTACAACGAAATAAACATCCATTGATTTTTCTTAACAAATATTCGTTTTTTTTTAAATAACAAAATGACCTCTTATTGGAAAACTCTTTATTATTGAACTAATAAAATATATTGTCAATTTCTGGCTAGGTTATATAGCAACAAACGCCCATAGGGAGAGGGGAGAAAGGCCCCTCCCGCCTCCAAGAGATTGTTTCACTTTATTAGCTTAATACAAGCAAAAACTTACATACTAACTTAAAGATTAACATTTAAAACTTACACTAACTTAAAGATTATGGCTAGGAACGGTGCGAGGAACGGTAAAGGGAGGTTTTGAGGCTGTCTTTGGTTAGATGGAAGTCGAATAGGTTGTGCACGCTGTTAGAGGTACGTAGCATACGGTTTATAGGTTCGTTGCTACCGTAATTGATTCGGTGAAACTTGATTTGGAACAGAGATATGGATCGGAGATTGTTGGAATTTGTTTGCAGGGAGATTTTTTGAAGAAGAGCTGGACAATCGGTATTGCCAGCTAAGAGCTGATGGGTGAAGACAATATCAGCCACTCGGCGGCGAAGTTCGAGGGAGTCCATATTAATTAACTTTAGACGATGTTGGTAGGGAGGCAGGTTATGTGCATCAGACCAGGGAAGGCCGCGGAGGGCAAAACGAAGGAATCTACGTTGAACAGCTTCAATTCGCTGAGAGTGATTAAGGTAATAAGGTGACCAGACTTGACTTGCATATTCCAGGAGTGGCCTAACAAATGTGGTATAGAGAGATTTAGTAACATAAGGGTCGGAGAATTCTTTTGACCATCGTTTCACAAAGCCCAGTGCGGAGTTAGCTCTCTTGATGGATTTATCAATGTGAGAACGAAAATTAAATTCTCTATCGCAGATAATTCCTAGATCGCACAGTGAATCAACCGAGGGGACTGGCACATTGTCGATAAAATACGTCCTAGGAGAGAGTGGAAAGTGCTTACGGGAGAAGGTGATAGCTTGACATTTGTTAACATTGAGCTCAAGAAAGTTTTTAAGGCACCAGGTTGAAAATCGGTTAAGGTCATTTTGTAGTAGAATAGAGTCGGCAGGGGATGTTATGCACCTAAAGATTTTCTTAACATCGGCGTAAACTGATATAAAAGAGTCTTTTATTATACAGTCGACGTCGTTGATAGTCAAGATGAAAATCAGTGGACCAAGGTGGCTTCCCTGCGGCACGCCAGAAGTTGCAAGGATGGGATTAGGTTCAGAGGATCTAAAGATTACTTTATACTGCCGATCTTTTAAGTATGACTGAACCCATGAAAGGAAGATGGGTTGAAATCCTTGGGCATTCAACTTGAAAAGGATCAAAGAATGGGAAATTTTGTCAAAGGCTTTGCTAAGATCGGTTGCAATAACATCGATCTCTTTACCATTTTCAAGAAAGCATAAGTTTCTGTTGAGTCATTCAAAGTATTTTCTATTTTTCCATTCTTCACTCATCCTTGCTCAACTTACATTCATAAAACTGTTATACATTATCTTAATCTCATTACATATTTAATAAAGCTCTTTAGTCATTGTAAAGCACTCGTAGTGGTTGGTTATTTCTTTTTCTTTTGCTGTTCGGTAATCTGTTCAACAGGTTATGGGCCCAGAACCATTCAAGAATCATACGATTAAATAACAGTTATCTTAACCGCGATTTTTAATTTGTTTTAACTTCGTATGGAGAATAACCAAAAAAAAAAACAAGTTCAAACATAACGTTTGATAGAAAGCAGAGTAGGTATTGTGAGAAGGTTAATTAGGAGTGCTTTACGTTAGGAAATGGCTGATACAGATTTAAAAATTGAGAAGCTGGCTGGCCAGGAGCAGTGGAATCTATGGAAGTTCCAAGTAAAAATTCTGCTAAATGCCAGTGACTTACTCAAATTTGTCGATGGAGAAGCTAGTTATCCGGTAGTTGGGGGAGCAATTAAAGTAGAAAATTTGCAGGCAGCTGTGATGGAATGGAATCGTGGGGATAGTAAGGCGCAGAAAATAATAGTTACTACTATGACGTCGCAATCGCTTTTGCATATTATAAACTGCAAAACTGCAAGAGCCATGTGGTTGAAGCTCGAAACGGTATATGAAGCCAAGTCTAGCGAAAGTATTCATATGCTTCAACAGAGGTTCTATATGTTTTCTATGGATTCTGCTGATGATGTGGCGACACATATATCAAAACTACAAGCGGTAGTACAACAGCTAGCGGATGTGGGAGAAAAAATCTCCGATTCGATGATTGTCACCAAAATCCTTATGACTTTACCTGAAAAGTACAATCACTTCTATAGCGCCTGGGAATCTACGGATAAGGCCAATCAAACTCTTGAGAACCTTACTTCTAGGTTGGTAATGGAAGAAGCGCGGTTCCAATCGCTTCAGGGTCCTAGTGTAGGTTCTAGTAACGCATTGGTGGCAAGAAAGTTTCGTGGACAAAAAGAGAAGAAGCAGGACAAGGGGGGGCAAAAGTCAAAACCAGGTAGATGTTTTTTGTGTAAGAAAAGTGGACACTGGAAACGAGACTGTCTTCAGGGGTCAGCTAAAGGGAATCCAAGTGCTAATCGTGGGCAAGCTTTCATTTGTGAAGCGGAGGCAGCGGTTCAAATAACACAGCGAGACGAGTGGCTCTTAGATTCGGGTGCGAGCGATCATATGACCAACAAGAGAGAGTGGCTTGTTAATTACACAGAGTTCAAAACACCGGTAGTCGTTCGTGTAGGAAATGGGGCTGCGATAAGTGCTATAGGTAGAGGTAGTATAAATGTGCTTTGTTTTGTCAATGATAGCTGGAAGCATAACCATATGGCAAACGTACTTTTTGTACCAAAAATGCATGTGAATTTATTTTCATTGAGTACGGCATTGGACAAGGGGTTACGGTTTATCTCTGACGATTCCAAATGTCAGTTGTTGAAAAACGGAACAACAGTTGCAGTGGGAGTACGGGATTCAAAGCTTTTTAAGCTTTTGATAAAAGTAGAATCGTCTGATTTTAATGACGTCACTGCACATGTAGCTGAAAGAAAAAAAGACACTTTACAGTTTTGGCATGAAAAGCTTGGACATCAGAATATTGCTCAAGTTCGTCACATTCTAACAGATTTTCAAATACCGTTCGCCGACGACACTGAATTTTTTTGTGAAGGTTGTATGTATGGAAAGCAGCATCGTGAACCATTTAAACTGAGTCAAAGCAAAGCCACATATATTTTAGAGCTGGTTAGCACAGATGTTTGTGGCCCGATGCAGCAGCAGTCTATTGGAGGCTCACGATATTTCCTTCTTTTTAAGGATAACTTTTCCCATTATAGAAAAGTCTACTTCATGAAAGAAAAATCTGAAGTGTCAAAATTTCTGAAAGTTTATTTACAAGAGGCTGAAGCTGATACAGGTAAACGTGTTAAAGTGTTAAGAAGTGATAATGGGTTGGAGTTTATGAATCAAGATGTTCAAAACTTACTTCATGAAAAGTGTATTAAACGTCAGGCAACTGTTCCCTATACACCTGAACAAAATGGTTCCGCTGAGCGGGAGATGAGGACAATTATGGAAGCTGCCAGGTCCATGATTCACTCCAAGAACTTAGGTTATAAATTCTGGGCTGAAGCGGTGAGTACTGCGGTTCATATTTTAAATAGAACAGGTACAAGTTCTGTAAAAGGCAAAACTCCATTCGAACTGTGGTTTGGTGCTAAACCTGACATTAAGTATTTTCAAGTTTTTGGTACACAGGTTTTTGTCCATGTACCTGATCAAAAGAGGCGTAAACTTGACGCAAAATCTAAAAAAGGGTTTTTTGTTGGTTATCAGGAGGGTGTGAAAGGATTTCGGGTTTTTATCCCAGAAAATAACAAATTCGAAATATCACGGAATGTTGTTTTTAATAATATAAATCCGGATAAGAATACTGTGGCTTCTTTGAAAATCTCTGAGGCAGATGAAGACGCAGACTTCTTTGGCGATTCGACTAAAAACAACGTGCAACCTTCTTCGAGTAATGATGCTTCAAACGTGGTTCCCACAGAACGCGAGTGTGCGGTTGAGGGCTCATGTGACGGTGGCGTTGGCGGCTTTGGTGATAGAGGCGATGGTGGTGACGGTGGCGTCGACGGCTGCGGCGATGATGAATTAGCAAATAAAAATGGGCACTCGGTTTTGATTGACGATGATTCAGGTGAGGTTCCCTTTGGGTCTAAGGAAACAAGTGAGAGTTGGGAGGAGGGCGATGACTACTCAGATGCTGTGGATAAGTCTTTTGAGGTTGAGTCGGAAGAATCTCCAGTCGCAGTGAACCCTAAGAGGACATCAATTGGTATAAGAGGCAGGCTAAGAAGTAAGACCCGTGAAGCAGGTAATATGCATTTTACTGTGACAGAAAGCTTAGCTTTGCTTGCTGAAGCTGACACTCCATCAAGTTATGAAGATGCTGTTAACTGTCCTGATGCAAGTGAGTGGAGGACAGCAATGGATGAGGAGATTTCTTCTCTAAAGAAAAATTCTACTTGGGAGCTGGTTTCCCTACCTAAAAAAAGGAAGTTGGTGGATACGAAGTGGGTTTTCCAGAAAAAGTGTGCAACAGCTAATGAAGACGTTCGTTTCAAAGCAAGGCTTGTTGCTCGTGGCTTCAGTCAACAATATGGGGTGGATTACTCGGAGACTTTTAGTCCTGTTGCCAAATTTTCTTCAGTGAGAGTTTTATTGAGTATTACAGCAGCAGAAAACTTACATATCATGCAGTTTGACGTAAAAACCGCGTTTTTAAATGGCAAGATTGACGAGGAAATCTATGTGCAGCAACCTAAGGGGTATAACGACAAGACTGGGAGAGTATGTAAACTATATAAGAGCTTATATGGTCTTAAGCAATCGTCCCGCTGCTGGAACCAGACGTTTACAAAATTGTTGCGAGATTTTGGTTTAAGGCCAATTGATGCTGATTCTTGTGTTTTTGCAAGCCACGAAAACGAAAAGAAGATCATTCTTGCGATTTACATCGATGATGGACTCATGGCAGCGACTGACAAGAAAGATATAGAGAACCTTTGCGAATATTTAAAAAGTAATTTTGAAATCAAAGTTTTTCCGGCCAAGCATTTTTTGGGTCTGGAAATAAGAAGATTTAAAGACGGTTCTATTCATCTCAGTCAATCGATGTTTGCGGCGAGAATCATAGACAAGTTCAATATGGTGAATGCGGCTGTGGTGTCAACTCCGGCGGATCCTTCGATCAACGCGGCAGATATGACTGAAAATAGTAAGGAAGAGGTCGAGTTCCCGTATCGGCAAGCTGTTGGCAGCCTTATGTATTTGATGGTTGCGACACGTCCAGATTTGGCTTTCGCTGTTGGCTGCGTAAGCCGTTATCTGGAGAAACCTTCTACCATTCATGTGAACATGGTGAAGCGAATCCTAAGATATGTCAAGGGGACCCTAAATTACGGTATATTTTTTGAATCAAAACTAAATTTTACTTTGAGTTGTTACAGTGATGCGGACTATGCTGGAGATGTTAATACTCGGCGTTCCACTAGTGGATTCATGTTTCTATTGGGTACAAGTTGCATAACATGGGCATCTCAGCGACAGAAATGTGTCTCCCTCTCGACAACTGAATCAGAATACGTTGCTGCATCCGAAGCTGTAAAGGAGCTGGTCTGGATTAAACAACTTTTGGGGGAATTATTACCAAACCAGCAGCTTCGAGCAGTTTTGTATGTTGACAATCAAGGAGCTATTCGTCTAATCAGAAATCCTGAATTTCATAAGAGGACGAAACATATAGATGTACGTTTCCACTTCATTCGAGAAAAATATGCTGATGGTATGTTTGATTTGGAATATGTTCATACCAGCAATCAAATAAGCGATATCTTTACGAAACCTTTGCAAAAGGATAGATTTTTTCGACTGAGATATTTAATGAACATTATAAATTTTAAAGAAAATGAATTAACGTAATTTATTCAAATTGTATTATTTTGTTATTAATTTGTTTTTTTTTTTAATTTGAAGAAAGTGAATTAACGTAAATTTATTTTAAAAATTGTATATTTTTGAATTGTTTACACATTATTGAAATACTTATAAAGTGGGAGTGTTGAGTCATTCAAAGTATTTTCTATTTTTCCATTCTTCACTCATCCTTGCTCAACTTACATTCATAAAACTGTTATACATTATCTTAATCTCATTACATATTTAATAAAGCTCTTTAGTCATTGTAAAGCACTCGTAGTGGTTGGTTATTTCTTTTTCTTTTGCTGTTCGGTAATCTGTTCAACAGTTTCCTCAAACAAATTCTAATAAGTTAGTAGTAGTTTTTTTTTTTTTTTTTTAATTTGCGCGCACAAAAGGCATTATTATTACCCTTAAAATATTTACACACAGTGCGAGCCTTCAGGAAATTGGAAAGGGTTAAAAAGGAGATACCGATGAACATTTCTTTTGAATGTCTGAATACTGTAATATGAGGGAAACACAGAGCCAGGTAAAGTATTCCACATTCTTGTGGTTCGACTAAAGAAAGAATCTCTATACTTAACAGTACGTCCGAAGTTGGGCTCGAGGGTAAACTGATGGGCATTCCTAGAAGCGCAAATATTACGGTTGAATTGTTTAAGGGGAGGAATGCAACTGGCTATTTCACTAGAACACTGTTTATAAAAATAACGGTAAAATAGGGAAAGACATGAAACATTACGGCGGTGTTCGAGAGATGTAATTGTTTCCGATATAAATCCTTCACCTATCATTTTTAAAGGTCACTTTTGTATTCTGTCCAACAAACTTAAGTGAGTTTTGGAGCTCCTGGACGAATAAAGGCTTTGTAGATCATAGCCAGATCAGAAGAGGAAACAAATTTCTTGCATCTGCGGAGAAAACCTAAACACTTAGCAGCGCTTTTGGCGACATCAAATATGTGGTCATTCCACAAAAGACATACATACCGAGAACTGAGAGCTGTTTGGTTTCCTCGATGCAAGTGCCGTCCATTGATAGCGGCATTGGGAGTGGGTTTCGCTTGAACGACAGGAGACAGCATTGAGTTTTAGAAGCATTAAATTCTACGCGGTTTTTGATTCCCCATTGAACGATGCTGTTTAGATCAGAATTTAATGAGCTTATCATACGCTGCCGTTCAATCCGAAGGACATGGATGTGAATCTGTAAACGAATATGAAAAGCTGAGGGTACTGTCGTCAGCGAAACGGTTTAATGGATTAGAAGTTTCAGACAAAAGATCATTTATAAAAATAAGGAAGAGAGTCGGAGACAAAACGGAGCCCTGGGGCACACCAGCATTTATTTTGTACCCTTAAAGTTGTTTGCTACTGATCAAGTCATGCATTTTATTTTTTTAAATCGCACCATGTATGCATTATGTACATAAGTAATGGTGTTTTCGATTGGTAAAATAAATCAATTTATTTTTGATTTAAATCTGTCAAAATGCAGATTTTACATTCCAATGGGCAAATAAATTGATTTATTTTTTGATTTAAAATCAAATTTGCAGATATAGATTTTTCGGCAGATTTACCCCTTCTACACTAATACCAATACAATTTAAAGTTGTCACTTCACAAACTTTTTGTATTGTTTGAATTTATTTCGGTTAATGAAATTTGTGTTCAAAATATAAAGGGAATCGTTTCTAATATAAAATGGAAGCTGTTAAAAATTAATTGTAAATTCATGAAGCTCATTGTTTTCTTCTGAAAGTGCATCAAGTGATGACGAGTTTTGTGATGTTATGAAACAATCATAAAAATACACGAATACAATGACAAAAATAAATCAATTTGAATTGGCGTTCGATTCGCCATAAAATAAATCAATTTTTAGATTGAAATCTGAATTTACCAATTGAAAACACCATAAAACTTTGTATTTACCTCCCTTTGAGCTTTTAAAGTTTATATTTAACGGTTCAAATATAATAATTCAAAGCACATTGAGACTATTTATATACCTTCAAATTAAAAATAGGTCGTTGAAGCCCTTTATCTTTTCCTTCCTACAAAGCTAAGTTGGGTTAAAAGCGTTTAGGCTTGATGACGAAATTGTCTGGGCCTCCGTTTTTATAGTTATAGGCTTAGGTAGAATTCAATCTTGAACCTTCTGTAAACAATAATTTTTAAACTCTTTATTAAAAGCCGGTTAATTTTTTAAAGATAATTCAATTTTTCAATCGCGTGTAGGTAATTATTATATTTAAATTCTTATACATATTAAGTTATGCAATGTTGATTAGGCATTGGTACTAAAATATGCAAGCAAAATAACACTGATTACTTTGTGTCAATGTCGTGAAAGATTTTTTCAAGAAAACTTAGATTAAGCTAACAGGCTTATGTGCTTAAACCTATTTCACTATTTCACTAGAACACTGTTTATAAAAATAACGGTAAAATAGGGAAAGACATGAAACATTACGGCGGTGTTCGAGAGATGTAATTGTTTCCGATATAAATCCTTCACCTATCATTTTTAAAGGTCACTTTTGTATTCTGTCCAACAAACTTAAGTGAGTTTTGGAGCTCCTGGACGAATAAAGGCTTTGTAGATCATAGCCAGATCAGAAGAGGAAACAAATTTCTTGCATCTGCGGAGAAAACCTAAACACTTAGCAGCGCTTTTGGCGACATCAAATATGTGGTCATTCCACAAAAGACATACATACCGAGAACTGAGAGCTGTTTGGTTTCCTCGATGCAAGTGCCGTCCATTGATAGCGGCATTGGGAGTGGGTTTCGCTTGAACGACAGGAGACAGCATTGAGTTTTAGAAGCATTAAATTCTACGCGGTTTTTGATTCCCCATTGAACGATGCTGTTTAGATCAGAATTTAATGAGCTTATCATACGCTGCCGTTCAATCCGAAGGACATGGATGTGAATCTGTAAACGAATATGAAAAGCTGAGGGTACTGTCGTCAGCGAAACGGTTTAATGGATTAGAAGTTTCAGACAAAAGATCATTTATAAAAATAAGGAAGAGAGTCGGAGACAAAACGGAGCCCTGGGGCACACCAGCATTTATTTTGTACCCTTAAAGTTGTTTGCTACTGATCAAGTCATGCATTTTATTTTTTTAAATCGCACCATGTATGCATTATGTACATAAGTAATGGTGTTTTCGATTGGTAAAATAAATCAATTTATTTTTGATTTAAATCTGTCAAAATGCAGATTTTACATTCCAATGGGCAAATAAATTGATTTATTTTTTGATTTAAAATCAAATTTGCAGATCTAGATTTTTCGGCAGATTTACCCCTTCTACACTAATACCAATACAATTTAAAGTTGTCACTTCACAAACTTTTTGTATTGTTTGAATTTATTTCGGTTAATGAAATTTGTGTTCAAAATATAAAGGGAATCGTTTCTAATATAAAATGGAAGCTGTTAAAAATTAATTGTAAATTCATGAAGCTCATTGTTTTCTTCTGAAAGTGCATCAAGTGATGACGAGTTTTGTGATGTTATGAAACAATCATAAAAATACACGAATACAATGACAAAAATAAATCAATTTGAATTGGCGTTCGATTCGCCATAAAATAAATCAATTTTTAGATTGAAATCTGAATTTACCAATTGAAAACACCATAAAACTTTGTATTTACCTCCCTTTGAGCTTTTAAAGTTTATATTTAACGGTTCAAATATAATAATTCAAAGCACATTGAGACTATTTATATACCTTCAAATTAAAAATAGGTCGTTGAAGCCCTTTATCTTTTCCTTCCTACAAAGCTAAGTTGGGTTAAAAGCGTTTAGGCTTGATGACGAAATTGTCTGGGCCTCCGTTTTTATAGTTATAGGCTTAGGTAGAATTCAATCTTGAACCTTCTGTAAACAATAATTTTTAAACTCTTTATTAAAAGCCGGTTAATTTTTTAAAGATAATTCAATTTTTCAATCGCGTGTAGGTAATTATTATATTTAAATTCTTATACATATTAAGTTATGCAATGTTGATTAGGCATTGGTACTAAAATATGCAAGCAAAATAACACTGATTACTTTGTGTCAATGTCGTGAAAGATTTTTTCAAGAAAACTTAGATTAAGCTAACAGGCTTATGTGCTTAAACCCCATGAAGATTAGAGTTTCCCTGTGACTGCCAAAGTTTTTGGATTTCCAGAAACAATACGACCAATATTGTGGTAACCAGCCTTATTTTCTGAAAATGTGTGTGTTGAAACAAATAGAAAATTAAGAAACTATTATGGCTACAATATATCTATTCAAACCTTTAGTGCTTTCTCCAAGTGCTAGCATAATATAATATTGATTGTTCATCTGATTGTTCATCAAAATATATATTTGCCTCTCAACCGTTGTAATAGAGTAAGAGCCCAGGGCCGCCAGACATACGTCATTTTATCAAAGCTAAGATTTTTTCTGCGAACAGATACTATGGTAGCTAAGAACAAATGGATACTAAGAATCTTCAATCCGGGTGCAAGTGTTAAAGTTGCATACAAATGATGCAATATTGCGTTATTTTATCCAAGCTGAATTTTTGATATGTGTTAGGGGATGGTGTCATTTACTTTGTTGGACACTTGCCAGACATCTACAGTGGGGCCTAACGTGAGCCAGACACTTAAAATACGTCAAACTAATCGTGCCATTTACGTTGTAGTTTTAAAGCTAATATTTATATGTTTTATGGGCAACTGTTTAGAAATAATTCCCCATCAGCTAAACATCTACAGTGGGGCGTATTCATCAGCCAGACATTTAAAAAAAGCTAAAATAAGCGAAAAAATCACGTCTTAGTAACAAAGAATTATAATTTTGACAGTTTTACGGTGATGTAAGGCCCTGCTGAAGGTGTCTTGCTGATGAGAAAATATTGTAGAATATTTGCCCAAAGAAAACATAAAATCTTGATTTGATTCTGTTATGTAAATGGCACGATTAGTTTGACAGATTTTAAGTGTCTGGCTGACGTTAGGTCCCACTGTAAATGTCTGGCAAGTATCAAATAAATTAAATGACCCCATCCCCTAACACATATAAAAAATCAGCTTTGATAAAATAACGCAATGTTGCAACATTTGTATGCAACTTTAACACTCGCTGCCTCTTAATTGCACCCGGATTGAAGATTCTTAGTATCCATTTGTTCTTAGCTACTATAGTATCTGTTCGCAGAAAAAATTTCAGCTTTGATAAAATGACGTATGTCTGGCGGCCCTGGGCTCTCAGTCTATAACTATATTTCGTTGGAATTTACAAAAAAATTAGCCATCGACAAGAGATGAATCAATTAGTTCTACGGTTTTTTGAGGCTTTAAGCATTAAAACGTTTTAATTATAAAATAAATAGGTACAACACACAGCAAGGAAGGTTGTTTAGTGAAGGGTTAAATAACTTACTTACTTACTTAGGTCCTCGGACCTATTACGTCCGTGATGTTTCCCTTACGGGACATAGGGCCTCCACTACACCTACGCGCCATCGTGTACGATTTCTGGAAATATATTTCAGCTCTCTCCAACTTTTCCCCAGTCGTGCCGATTCCTGTTCGACCGTTCTTCGTCATGTACTTCTAGGCCGGCCCACTTGTCTTCCCTCCTGTGTGGGCGGTTTCCACTGCATTGCTTGAGATGCAATGCACCGATCGCCTTTTCGAAGCGTATGGCCGATCCACTGCCACTTTCATCTTCGTATAATGGAGTCTATGGGCTCCTGACCCGTTCTCGCATAAAGTTCGGTATTGGAGATACGGTTGGGCCAGAAAATCCTCAAGATGTTTCGTAGACATCTATTAACGAACGTTTGCAGCTTTCTGGTGACAGTGTCAGTGACCTTCCAAGTGCTGCACCCGTAAAGCAGAACGGTCTTACATTGGTGCGGAACAGTCGTAGTTTGGTCTTTAAGCTAAAAGAGTTGTTTCTCCATATTTTGGACAGCATTCCGAACGCAGCCTTTGCATTTCTGATTCGGCTGCTTACGTCCAGTTCAGTTCCGCCACTCGTAGAGTAAATACTCCCAAGATATTGGAAATCCTCTACCATCTCTACCGGTTGTCCAGAAATATTTACTTGGATTGATAAGGAAGTTCCAAAGCTGATCCTTTTAGTTTTTGCCGAGTTGATCTTAAGCCCTACGATTTCTGCTTCTCTCTCCATCCTTGTTGTCATTTGATGGAGATCCATGATCCTTTGAGAGAGTAAGAATACGTCGTCCGCGTAGTCCAGATGTTTGAGGTGAGATTGCAAAGTCCACTGAATTCCTCAATTTCCATTTGACAGTGCAGTACGTCACTTATCACCAACAAGAACGGTATTATTGACAGTATACAGCCTTTGCCTAGCCCCACTTTGGATTTTAAACTCCTCTGATAGCCTACCTTTGTGCAAAACGTGACATTTGGATCCATCACATATAGCCTTGATAAAAGCAATCAATTTATCTGGGATGCCCCTCCTGCGCATAGCAAGCCAAATTAATTCTCTATTGACACTGTCGAACGCCTTTTCAAAATTGATGAACAGCAGGTGAAGTGGTGATCGATATTCAACGCACTGTTCAATGATGATCCGCAAGGTGTTGATGGGATCCACACAGGAAGATCCAGTGCTTGTTCGGCGTCGAGTGTGTCTTCGAGGTGGTCTTTAATTCGGTCCAATACTATCCTTGCTATTATCTTGGCTACTGCAGGCAGAATGCATATTCCTCTCCAGTTTTCGCACTGTGTGAGATCTCCTTTCCTTGGGAGCTTGACAATCATTCCTTTTTTCCATTCTTCAGGAAAGCTCTCTGTTTCCCAAGCTCTCTTAATAAGTGGGTGCAGTTCGCACGATGTTGTTGGGGCTGCTCCTCAGGTATACCGTCAAGTCCAACCGCTTTGTTATTCTTCAGTGCTTTGATGGCGGTGATATAATTTCTTCTTTACTGGAGGATACGGTGCGTATTCGGGAAATTGTTACTTCGGGTGGCTCAGTGGTAATAGGGTTCACTTCACTGGCGAAAACGCGGCTTAAAACCGCAGTAAAGTGTTCCCTCCACCTTTTGAGCTGATCCTCGTCCGAAATTAGCAAGGATCCATTTGTGTCTTTAACCAGGTGTTGTTTAGAGCTCTGGACACCAGCGAGCTCTTTGGTTATTCTGTAGACGGTCCTACTGTCACACCTACTAGCGGCTTCTTCTGCTCCTGTAGCCAATGCTTTGATGTAGTTGCGCTTATCATGTCGCACACTACGGTGAACTTTCCTCATCTTCATGCGTACGTAGACTCAAGCTCGTTTCTCTGCTGCTGGGGTAGCTGCGATGCGAGCTTTAAGGTGTTTCCTTTCTTCGATCCTTGCCCAAGTTTCGTCGGAAAGCCAAGCACTATTTCTTCCTTGCACCCGGCCGACTATACTTTCAGCACCGGATATGAACACATTTTTCACAGCACACCAATGATTTTCGATGGTTGTGATTTCCGTGCTGCTGATTGCGTTCAATCCTTGTGAAAGGTGGTCGCCTAGTTGTTGGCGCACTGCGGGATCATTTAGTCTATCTGTATTAAACTTGGGCATTCGAGTGTTTCCTTGGGATCTCCGAACTGCAGCTGTACGCAATCTTACGGTAGCAACCATCATATGTTGGTCCCGGGCCATTCCCATGTCAGCACCTCTTCTGTTACGGACGTCCTGGAGACTGCTTCTAAAACGCCGACTGATCGCGAAGTAGTCAATTTGGTTGGAAGTTGCTTGTCTGTCAGTCGACACCCAACTGACTTTGTGGTGTTGTTGTGACCCAGTGTTGTCATTGCCAACCTTGGCATTTAAGTCTCCCATCACCATAATTATATCACCTCGTAGATTGCTATCATAAGCAGCACTCAGCCGGTTATAAAAGGCCTCCTTCTCCTCCTCAGAAGAGAGCAAAGTTGGGGCGTAAGACTGTATGATGGTGACACGACGTGCTATAGTCCGGAACCTGGCTTTCAGGATCCTGTCACCTAAAGGCTCCCAGGAAATTAAGCTTTTGAGAGCTGTTTTTGAAAGCAGCAATCCAACGTCAGATTCACGAGCGCTTCCAGGTGTTTTACCGGAATAGAATAGTACAGTGTTACGGGTTGCTGACTTAAACTTCCCCGAGCCCAGCCATCTAACTTCACTTATCCCTAAGATGTTCATCCTATACCGCATGAATTCTTTCTCTAGTTGTATGAATCGGGCATTCTAAGGACATTCTTTTCCATCGTCAAGAAGCGTCTTCACATTCTAGAAAACAATGTTTGGCCCGGTACAATAGCCAAAAGTCGCCAACGAGTTATCATTAATATTCCGAGGCGTAGTGTTGGTTTCGGTAGCGGCTTGATTTCAGTTATGGAGAATGCTAACCTCCGAAACCTATCCTAGAAAGCTAGGCCTCTTCGCACTTGTAATTTTGGCCTATTTATGTATATACAATTTATAATATATACACTTTATCCAAAAGCTATTCTTTTCTATAAATATCTATGACAGATACCGCGATTGATAAGTCTCTATCCTAATACCAAGGCAAGTTCAGCTGATACACCATACACCCAAAAGTTCTGCAATGTCCAAGCCTGCAAAATATGGAGAAACAACTCTATAAGCTTAAAACTAAGCTAAGACTGCTCTGCTCCAATGTTGAATCCGTGCTTATTTGTGGCTGCAGCACTTAGAAAGTCACGCGCTCTCCAAAAAAGCTGCAAACGTCGGGTATTGATGTCTGCGAAGCATCTTAAGGATTTTCTGGTTTAACCGTGTTTCCAGTGATAAACTTCATGCGAGCAGAATTCCGGAATCAATCGACTCTAACGTACGAAGACGTAAGTGGTAGTGGATCGGATATACACTTTAAAAAGGTAACGAGTGCATTGCGGGTCAAGCTATGCAATGTAACTATATCATGCACAGAGGCAGACGAGTGGGCCGAAGTACTTGTCGAAGTACGGTCGAAGAAAAATTAGCAAAACTAGGGAAGAGGTGGAGTGAGCTGAGATACATCTCCAGAAACGACGATGGTACGTAGGAGTAGTTGGAGGCCCTTGTCCCGCAAGCGAAACCTCACGGACGTAACAGGTCTGGTGGCCTTAGTAGTCAAAAGGCCTATATTCTTAAACCCCCAGGATTTTCGAAGAGCAACTTCTGTTTAAGTAATATTTAAACAAAAATCAATCAAATCTTCCAAAATTCAATTGACCAATATCTCTGGACATTTATAAGTGCCATCTTAAGTTATATGCAATCCTTTTAATGCTTAGAAAATTGACACATGCATGATTTTGATAGGAATTGATAAATATTGAATAAAAGTTAAACTTACCACTCCAATTCTACTGGTTCCATAGTTGGGTTTTCCAGACGTCAGTGATGTGTATAATGCGACGTTACCATTTTGAGCAATACATTCTGTTACCAAGTCATCGCCCATTTTATCATCAGTCGACAATCCTAATGCAAGATAAGCTGGATCGTCTACAAAGTATACAAATCTTTAAAATAATCATTTTTGTTAAAAATTGGACTGCACTTCACTTGTTGAACCCTTTAGCTCGAATTCATAAACATCACCACGAACAATAACAGCTGCAACAGCTACACAATTCTTAGTTTTAACACATCCATCTGGAAATCCAAAGCATGTTTTACTCCTTGCACAACTACTGTAAAATGGATCCTCCACTTTGGGCTAGAAATATTTAGTTTGAACATTTTGTTTTGAATGATTCTAGAGGAATTTAGTACATACCACTGGTGCTGCCTTCTCTGGTTCAGGGATATAGTTCCTTCGAGTGTTGGTAAGTGGTGGACGGGTGCTTGATATACCAATAACTGGAGGAGCAATATCTCGCTTCACAACTTGAATAGGGTTCGATGGAATACCAACCCAAAAAGTATCATAGGTTTGTGCGACTGTGGAACTGTGGAAAGAATCATTTAGTCATCACCAAGAAATCATATGAACATTTCTCTAACACTTACTTGAACACAATTTGACCAAGGAAGTCCACTGGACATTGCCATTCCAGACTAATTACTGGTTTCGGATTGGCATTGGAATGAGTAGCTGAATTGTTTACTGAATTTTCGCAATTCATCAGTTTCGCTGAACCATCTGCAGTAGGATTAAATTGACCCAGCTAAAATAAACACTGACTATTAGAATTATGCTAAACAAAAAAAAAAAATCAAACCATGACGGAAATATACTTACAATTTGATAAGGTGGGTTTCTATTTCTAGCTTGGATCATGAAACCGCCAAAGTTGAGACCTTGAGGTGCACCCACAATGTCAACTCTCAAGGTTTGTCCTTGACCAATCATTGCTGCTGACGGTTCTATCCGGAAGGGTGGCACCGAACTTGCCGGCTCTATGCCACTATGATATGGCATCATAGTGTCGCAGACTGTTTCTGGAGCACCATTTGGAAGACTAATTGTTATTGGTGTCCACGAAATAATTAGTACTACGACTGTTGTAGCAATTAAGTATTTGTGTTGAATCATGTCTGAAATTAAAAATGAATTCATTTGGTAACTTTGCGTCATCGTAAGTATTCCTTGCAGATTTAGTTGAATATGCATCATTTTGTGTTCAAATGATTTTTTTCAATAGTTTACATTTTAAATCATTGCATTTAAAACTGTCTGATAGCTATAATTGTTGCCTGAGACAGTAAGAAGTCCAAACAGTAATAAGAAGGGGTGACAGATGACACCCACTGCACCCCTTCGGTCGGGAGCCACTTGCCATAACAATTAACTACAATCTTTAGTTACCGAAATTGTTATTTAAACGATTTCAAACACCAATAAGCAAGGTATGATTAGAATATAAAAATCTTGGCATCAAAATCAAAAGAAAGATTAGCTAAATTTCAAAACAAACTTTTACAAACAAAATGTTTTTGTTGCCAAAAAATTACATTGCAACATTGCTTAGCTTTATTTATGTATGTAAAAATAAAATTTAATAATTAGGTAGGTCTATTGCATTTTTGTGCGGTTACAACAAATCAATGACTTATGGTTTGCGTAAATTTGGGAGTGACTTTTGGCTCTATGGGGGACAAAAAACACAACTTAAGACAAGACAGCAAAACCACTGTGTGTGACCATGAATGTATGCTTGAGTGAATACAAAATGACTTATCTGCACAACGAACCATTTCATTATTACAAAGTTTAGATATACATACATATCTATGTCTTTGATTACCTTGACTAGTTGAAAGTACCTAGTTTTTTTTAAGACACTAATGACAAGCCAGACAAACAATTGACAATTATTTTTAATTAGATTTTTGTTGGATTGCTTTAATTGATTGTATACCTAATACCTATACAGAAATAAAATTAAGATTGGAACGATGATACAATATACTAATTTATTGTTACGAAGACAAAATTATTATCGGTGTTGTAAGTTGTTGATGAAAAGAGTCTGAACATTCTTTTCGGGGAAGAAAATGGGAATACAAAATTTAAATTATGAAATGGAAATTCTGGGATTATTTCCAAAAAACATGTACAAAATTATTATATCAATTAAACTATTTTAAATATTATTGCAACCGATAATCAAAATTTGTTTTTTTGTTGAGGGGAGTGAAAATGGTGTTTTTGCTACCCAAATTTAACGCAGCTGTAAGCAACAGATTAAAGAGACTAAATCTAAGACTATATTAAACAAATATGTACTCGAACAAAACATTGTAGTCCTTTTTTTAAGCCTATAGAACAGATAAAATAAAAAAACAATTTTAAAAATAAAACACTTACACCATAGTTATTTGCTGGGCGAACGTAGGAAACAATTTTGAAAAGTTTAAGGTGTTCAAAAATATTATACTTTATCACAAATACTTCAACTCCAACAAAATTGAAATAAAACAATATTTAAAATGGCAAAAATTATTCTAAGAAAAAACCATTTCCCTTGAATTTGAATACAAAAATGACTTGCATAAAATTATTTTTGATTTAAAAAAAAAAACAAGATTTCATGATCATCAAAATCTATATACGGGTGGGTCAAAGTTTCTTCCTATTTTGAGAAAATCATAACTCTTCTGTTTTTAATTTGTTTATTTTCTTTTTTAAGCTTATAAAAAAAAAACTTTGGAGATTTACTAAAATGAATTACTGCGCTTTAGAGAGGACCAAACGAATTTTATTTTGAAAATAATCACTCGATTATTTTAACCCAAAGAGCTTAATTTGCGAAATCAACCCTCACGTGCACGGCACTGGTGGCACGATTTCGTCAACAACGAGCTGTAGTATATCTTCAGCGAGTTGGAAGACATCGTCCCGAATCCCTAACTAAAGCGAATGTGGAACGCATTCTCGCAAGTGTTGTGGAAAGCCCAGAAACAACAACACGAATGCGCTCTGGTCAACTCGGTGTGTCCCGCAGGTTATTGCGTTCTAAGAACTGAATTGCAGCTTTTTCCATAAAAAAATCCAATTTGGGCAAGAATTAAAGCCAGGAAATCCTCAAAAATGTGTTGTTTATGCAGTTCGTTTACAAGAGATGGCAAGGCAGCAAAATGATTTTATTCATCATCTCATAATGAGTGGTGAAGTTCATTTCCACTTAAATGGATTCATTAATAAACAAAAATGCGGTATATGGGGTACTGAGAACCCAAGGTTGATCCATTTGCGGGAATTGCATTCACTTAAGTCCTCTGTCTGGTGTGGTGTAAATTCAGAAAAAATTATTGGGCGATTCTTCTTTGAAGACAACGCCGCCAATACTGTTACCATAAATGGTGAAAGGTATCGGGCTATAATCGAAATTTTTTTGAGTCCAACGATTGCTGATAGTCCTGCGATGTGGTTTCAGAAGCTACTGCGCAAACTGCTCACGCCGAAATGGCGCTTCTAAGGAACATTTTCGGCGAACGATTAATTTCCAAAAATTCAGGATTTAATTGGCCTTCATGTTCTCCGGATTTGATTGCACCAGACTTTTTTCTGTGGAGTTATTTTAAGGGTAAGGTGTACGTAATAGACCGAAAGCTGGCAGCAGATTTTGGTCGTGAAAGGAAACCAAAAGATTTTAATAGTATAGGTAGTCCTGGTGAAGGTGATAACGAATACGTTCGTCTGCCAGCATGTAGTGGCCCCGTTACCACGTAAAAGTGCATCAAAAGTACAACTTTTCTGAAAATTGAAATCGGGTGGGAAACCATTTCAAATGTAAAACAACTTGACGCCATTAACTCCCTGATTACAAAAATGGTTTCGACAGACGTCTAGGAGGCCCCAAAACCCAGACAGACGTCCCCGAAAACGCGATTTTTTTTGGCGTTTTTAGGCTTTTGGGGAACCACCTGAAATGGATCACAACTTTTAGCCATGAACTCCCTGAGTGTGAATATGTACGTAACAGACGTCTAAGTGGCCCCGAAACCCCCGACAGACGTCCCTGAAAATGCGTTATTTTAGCGTTTTTTGTCGAAAAGTAAACCACTTGAAATGTATCACAAACGAAAGATCTTGACCCTCTGAGTGCCAATATGTACATGACAGACGTCTAAGTGGCCCCAAAAGCCCCGACAGACGCGATTAAAGTCGCGGGTTTTTTATTGAAATTTTTAGATAATTGATGTATGCCACCAAAATGTATCGCAATCGGAAGGTCTTGAGTACAAATGTATAAAAAAAATAGTTTTTAGTGTCATCCAACAGCTGGAAAGGCGCAAAATAAATCGCGGATTTTTTATTTTATTTTTTTAGTAATCGGATTTTGATGGAAACCACTTGAATTGTATCCCAATCAAAAGGTCTTGACCCAAAAAAAAATTAAAATGTAAGTGACAGACGTTTGAGTGGCCCCAAACAACTGACAGCTGCGATATAATTCGCGGATGTTATTATTATTTTTTTAATTGTATACTAGTGGTAGCTTCTTCAAATGTTTACCAATTAAAAGGTTCTGACTCAAGAAAGTGATTTTATAAGTTACAAACGTTTGAGTTACGCCAAACAGACGTTTGAGTGGCCCCAAACAACTGACAGCTGCGATATAATTCGCGGATGTTATTATTATTTTTTTAATTGTATATTAGTGGTAGCTTCTTCAAATGTTTACCAATTAAAAGGTTCTGACTCAAGAAAGTGATTTTATAAGTTACAAACGTTTGAGTTACGCCAAACTGCTGAAAAGCGCTATAAAAGTCGCGGATGTTATTACTAGTTTATCAATTAGATTATCAAAACAAATCTCTTGAAATGCATCTCAATTTATAGGGCTTGACTCCCTGAGTCGGAAAATTGAACTGACAGACGATTTGAGTTACGCCAAACTATTGAAATCCACGATATAACTCGCCTTTAAATATTATTATTATTTTTTCTTTCAATTTACCTAAATAAAAGGTTTTGACTATCCGTTTAATATCCTCCAATATTACATTTTTTTTAACTAAATGTACTGCACCCAAACGTTTTCGACCGTATTTTTCCAAATCTATCAATTGTACAAAAAAAAGTGTTATAATCTTTTTTGTGTAGAATTTCATGAGCTACAATGTGATTTTTTTCAAAAAAAAAACTATAGTTTTCGAGTAACTTAGAAAAAAAAGGACAACACATGAAGCTCTGCACCAAAACTCAGCTTTGTCGGATTTTTTGTCGAGAATAGGACATTTTTTATCCAATTTTCCTGTACTATTAATAATTTTCCCTAACATTACTATGATAGAGAATGCGAAAAAAGTGGGTCCCGCAATGTCTGTCTTTCAGTCTGTCTTAAGTTTATTTGGGGATTCCGTAGACGTAAAATTGAAAATTTTGTTGAGCTCTAGGAAGAATGGTAGCTGGCCTGCAACCCAAGCAATATACAAAAATGTTTTTATTTCAAAAACGATTTTGACAAAAACAATTATGAATTTTTATTGAAAGTATGATTAATGTTTTGGTAGGAAAAAACTTTACCAATAACAAATATTAGGCCCTAGCCCAAAAATCTCCGATTTCCTCCGAATCGGAGGCTTTTTGCTTCGAGGTGTTCTTCCGAACAGCTGTTCGGAACATTTTTCCGACAGTTTTTGATGCAGCCCCATGTTCTACGTTGACATGCGATGTAATACGTTTTTGGATGAAAATTTTAAAATATTGTTCCGAAATCCTCCGCCACAAATTGTTTGCGGAATTTGTTTCCGATTTTCAGTAAATTGTAAGAAAAATGTAAGAAATAAAAAATATAATCAAAGAAAGAAATTTTTTGTACCTGTTGCTTGAATTCGCGTTTCCAGTGTTTGAGAAAACGAGAAAACAAGCACCAAACAATACACGAAACTATGTATATCAAAAGGTCAACCGAAGATGTTGCTGTATTTTTGTAATTCTCTATTAGAATCTTAAATCTGTCGCATGTCAAATCAATGCGTCGCGTCGTCGCATTTTGTATTTTTTCTTTCCGAATCGGACACATCGAATGTAATTGGAATCTCCGACGAAGTATGCGTTGCGGAGAATGTTCCGCTCCGACGGATACCTCGCTAGGGCAGATTAACGGACCGACAGTACCGATTTATTGGTTTTCAAATTTCTCGTTAACGGCTACACCGATTTCGACCAACATTTTTATACAAGAGCGGCTTTCCAATTCAAAAAATTTTGCATAGACAAATATTCGAAAAAAATAATTTTTGGATATTGAAAATTTTTGATTGAATATTTAAATTCTTGAAAACGTGAATATTTTTTTTTATTTTGTATAAAATTGTAATTTATTAATTGCTTAAAGTTGGGATACCAGATTTTATTTTTGAAAATGCGAATAAAATTTTATGTATACAAAATTTATTTTTAAGAAAACCGCTGTAGAGATTTTTGATTTTTTTTCATAGATTCATATTTATCAAATAAACAGATGGCATACTCTACTTTGAGCTCTAACTTTTTTAGCCATTAAAATAACAAATTTATACTAATTTATGGTATAATAATTTATTTTTAATTTTGTTTTATTTTTCTTAATGATATTATAATGTAATGGAACCAATACATAATGTACATCATCAATTTCTAGCTACGTTAAAGTTGTAAGCTACGAGAGCAAGTTTGTGCGATCCAGTCGTGCCCATTTTGTGTATTAACAATACCCTCTTTCTTATTGTTCAACTTTATTCAAAGGATTAGTTTTTGTGGTGAAACTAAATACCGCGTTGTCGTAATTTAACAGACCCTTTAGAAAGTCAAGAAAGTACAACGAGATTTGTTGCGAAGTAGATATTCTAATTCAAAAAAAAAATGTTAGGAAGTCACTCAAAATGAATAAAATTCTTAAACATTCGGTAAATGATTAAAGATCTTATACATCCGGTTGTCATAACACTTTTTGATTAATTATTTAATGGTTCGAGTTCAAATTAATTTCTTGAAAAACGTCTGTCTGAAACGCAATTTGATCAGAATTGTATGCATTCATGCAGAAGCACGCGATGAACATGGTTCAGTAACTTTGAAGTAAATAAAAGAAGAAGAAGATTTTGGGTCACTATGGCGTATGTGAAACTTTTTTGTTTATTCTGAAAATCAATACTACTTTTAATTTTTTTGTTGCCGAATGTGTGGAAATTATTAAAAAAAGTATTATCAAAATTCCGATCGATTCGGCGGCGATCAGCTGAGTTATGGGCATAGCCAGAGATTCAACCAGGCTTATTTTGCGGTTGGATTAGATTGGATAGGATTGTGCTGACGCAATTATTGACGTCAGACCACCATAGACAACGCCACCGTTGCTCAGAGATCCAGATTTTTGAAAAAAAAAATCATCTTCTCGGACGAAGACCATTTGTGGCTCAGCGGCTATGTCATCAAGCAGAATATTGTCATTATTGAAGCGAACACAATTCACAAGTGTTCGACGAATCATCAATTTATCCACACAGATTGACTGTTTGGTGCGGTTTAGGGCTCATGGTGGCATCATTGGACATTATTTTTTTTTGGAAATGAGGAGGAAGCATCGCAAATGACGTTTTGCGTCTCAAAATTATGTTTTTCAAAATTGGGTTTAGAGCACATTTCTTTCTCAAAATAGGGATAGTCAAATCATATATTTTCATTAAAATTGGATCTTTAAAATAAGTCCTTCTATCGATTAGCTCTCTCTAAAATATGAACTTTTTAACAACTGTCCATTATACATTTTGAAGATAATGTTTAAGTGATTCATTTAAAGCGCCACGTTCCACTGTTTAGTGTTGTACTGCAATTGATTCCTTAGTTCCTTAACTTGAAAACAAAAAAAAAGTCTTTTCTTTGATCTAGAACGCTAAAACTGTTGTAAAATTGGTACAGAAAAAAAGTTAAGTTATTTGTTTTAATCTGTTTGTTTAGCAACACTAGAAGTATTATATATTTTTAAAAAGCTTATTTTTAGTACTATTTGAATTAATGAAAATAAAATTGGAGCAAAACTTTATGTAAATATATTTTTAATTTTTGTTTCCACTTTTTTTTTTAATTTCAATTGGAGTTTTAAAAACTTTCGCCACTCTCCGCTGTTTAGATTTATACTGCAATGGATTCCTTAACTTAAAAAGAAAAAAAAGTCTTCATGCTTTTACTTGCTTTTCTTTGAGCAAGAGCGATAAGTCTGTTATAAAACCGAAAATATTTAATCAAAAATCTTTGATTTTAATTTGTTGTCCAAATTAATTTGGCACAGAATTTTCATTGGTAGGTAGTATCCAATTTTAATAATATTTGCATTAAATTATATACAATACATAATATAAAAAATAAACAAACTAAAATTTTTTTTGTCTAAGTCTGTTGTGGTAATGTTTGAATCTGGTGCGGGTAGCACAGTTCTTTTATGCGTGTTATAAGATGGGAATATTTCACAATTTTTTTTTTTTCAATCATAACCTTAAATGTTTTTATTTGTTTTTTTGATAGGTTGGTTATCAATAAATATTCTGATTTCTGTCTGTATTTCTCTCTTTTGACAAGTAATTCATAAGTTTTTCTTTCTTACTTAAATTTCTCATTGGGACCCGGATTGGTAGATCGATTCAATTTGTAAAATTCGAGTGACGTATGGTCATACAAATTAGTTAGAATGTTACCCGAGGGAGTAGTTTTGAAGCTGGATCAGAATTCAGAATAGCCATCAAAACCTTCGGAAAAGTATAGCTTATTTTTTTAACATGTTATTAAATTATAAAATTTTTTTTAACATGTGCATATGAACATATATTTTTATTCTAACTTGTATTTATTTGAGATATATTTAAAAAAAAAATATTTTAATAAAAATTAAAACAGAAATAATTGATACCTAATTTGAACATAATAACATTTTTGATAACCACACAAATAATTTGTATTCATAGCTTTTCGAGCTTAAAGCTAAAAAATCATTTTTTTTGTAATTTTACCTGCCGCTGTTTTTCCAAATTATCATTAAATCTATGGGGTTTTCTTGTTACATACATTCAAAAAAATTATTAAAACATCATGTTGAATACGCATTTTTTGGAGAAAATTTACCCCAAAGTCAAAAAATTAGCATGGGCAGGAAAAATGGAACAGGCTAAAAACTGAATATCTTAAGACTCAGAAAAGATACGCAGTTACAAAGGCTTGTATTTTTTCTAAAATAAAGGCCTAAACGAAGTGTCTATCATTATTACTAACAGCGCAATTACCGTTAACATGTGTCAGGGTACACCAAAATAAGACTTTTCTTAAATCCCCGATAAATGACATCAACATTGTAGATAGGCCCTTACTGTAGAACAATTTTTTTGTTGGAATACACCCAAGAATCATGCCCTAAAATACTATTGACGAATCAAGGGACACCCTGTATTTTAAGTGTCCATTAAATAAGTTAAGCCTCAAAAAACTTTACCTATTTTATTGCTATACAAAAGTTGATTTCAATGTATAAATAAATACGTTTTACTTTGAAACTAGGTTGAATCTATTAAAATTACGTCGCATATTCAAATTAGCATTGTTTCAACGTTTAAATGAAAATGCTCCACTTCATTTAAAATACTTTAAATCAAATACGATCGTATTTAATTTTAGATCGCTTTTTTTCCCTCAGTGTGGTATTTTCAATATTATACGAGTATGTGTGCAAAATTTCAGCGAATTATATTAACAGGAAAAAAAGTTACAGATTTTTGAGACGCAAAAACCCATTTGGGCCCATAGTGCGTCGGCGTCGGAGTCGTCAGCGCATATGTACTATCACAGAACATTTACATAGATAGAAACTCAGTTGTACAAGTTAGAGCTCAAAAGGAACTCAAAGTAATATGCTATCTTAAAATGCTGATTTATTAGAAACTGATACGGACATACATAGATAAATTCAATGTTTGGTCTGTTCCTTTTTTTTTACCACTGTTGACTTGAAATCTATTGTGCTAAAAATGTTGTATGTCGTATATGTTGGGCTACAGAATATACACTGAGGGAAAAAATGTGATCTTAAATTAAATACGATCGTATTTGATTTAAAGTATTTTAAATTAAGTTGAGGATTTTCATTTTAACGTTGAAACAATGCTAATTTGAATATGCGACGTAATTTTAATAGATTCAACTAGCTTCAAAGTAAAACGTATTTATTTATACATTGAAATCAACTTTTGTATAAAACCCTTTACTCATAATTGTTTAGTTTTGCTCCACTGTTTCCCTCTTGCAACATCCTGATGCTGTTTTTTTTTAAAGTAAAACATTGTTTCAAAAAAAAAAAAAAATTGTTTTCAACAGAAGAAGTGTATTTTACCTTATAAATATTTCTGTTAAAATCTACCTATCAGTTTTATTGCATGGGAATTACCTGAATGGCTTTCCTTTTTTTTTCTAACCAGTTGACTGCAAATATAACACCGAAATAGTTTGGTTGCAATCTCATGTGCCAAAAAAATAAAAAAATTATCTACTCTTTTGATTCAACTACCAAAAATATATAATAAGCAAGGTATATTTAGCTTGGGTTAGCTACCTTTTGTTCCCTCAATTACGGACTTTGTCCATTTTCAATTATAATAGTAGATATTGTCATTTCCTGTGATAAAAAAGTCCGGCGAGACTCTCATTTTGGCAAACGATAAGGAAACACTCCAGTAGCCACAATCTTGATAGCCTTGGAAATTCGATTTGAGAAGAAAAAAAAAAAAGAAAAAATAGCTCCATATTTGTATTCCTTAAAGATAAGAGTGGTTACGATTTTGAACCCGAAAAATTCAATATATGAGCCATGTACCAACATCCCATATCCCTATACTATGACGAAAGAAAAAGTATAGTGGTAAAGTGTATAATATTGACAAGCGGAAAATTCATAATATTTCGTGTGTCATACTCTCTGAATTCAGTATCCAACAAGAGAGTCTAAGATTAAGCGTGGAATTCGTAGAGAAAGGGCGTTCTATTTCCACCTGCTTAGACAGAAGGGAAAGTTTTCTAAGAAATTGACTTTAAATAGAAAAAACAAAGGATATTATAAAAAACAACAGAAACACTTACACCGTCGTGCAATTTTTAAATCTATACACAAATTATTTAATCTTTTTTTTTTATTGGAATAAAAACTCCTTAAATAATCCAATAAAATAAATACATACACAAAGTTCATTTATAAAGCTCTTTTTAGGTCAAAGAACTATAAATTCCCTTAACGATACAAGTAACCACAACATACTTCATAATTTATTAACCAAATCCGAATAAATTTTCTTAATCATTGGCAATCTCTTTTTTTTTTCAATAAAATGTGTCAAACAAATGAAAATGAAATTTACCACACCGCACACGTCTAGTCTAACTTGAATAATACAAAGTGAGAAAGTGACCAAAAGAATTAGGACAAAATTTTGTGCGTGTTAAGGGTTGACTCAAAAGTAGAACAATATCCTTTGAAAATGAAATAATTATACCTAAATAATTTATTTGTGGTCATATTTATTTAACTTTAAAAATGCCACAACTAGCTATAGTATACATATCTATGAAGCTAAGAAGGTACTTTCATGTTACACGAACAAAACTGTCGAATACAAAAATGATGTAAAATGGTTGGTTATGGTAGGTATCTCAACTCAGTTGTAAATTTGTAATATTCTTTTTAATCAGAATTTAGACAAAGGTATTCCCAACACTCAATATTCAAAACTTCTGATATGTAGAATTGTTTCTAGTCCAGTAATATTGTCACAAAAAAGGGTACTGTATAGGAAGGGTGTATCACCAGAACGCTCCCACTCAGTTTTCCCCGTAATTTTCCAAAACAGGCCATCATCTTTAATTTTGAGCAATTATCTCTGTAAATTGAGAAAAAAGTTAGGTCAAAAATTGTTTAGCATAACATTTCCAACAACTTATTTAAATACTTTTTTTTCAAAATCAAGAATATTTAAATAGCCCGATCAATCTAGCAATTCTATCAAAGTTAAATGAAGTACAAAAGGTTTTGATGCAGTAAGGTTGCAATGATGGAATAGAATAGGAAACCAAAGTTTAAGACCAAAATTTGGTATGGCGTGGGCCCGGAATTTTGAATTTGCATTTCCCGCTAAAAATGGTTATAACCAAACTTATAGATAATTAAATTTGTTTACCTTTTTTATCTAAACATTATTTTTTGTGAACTGATTATTTATTGCTTACAATAAGCAAATAGTGAAAATATTAGGATATTTCTCCCGTTTTTTTTTCAACTTTTGGACCATTTTTATTAAAAATAAACGAGACATTCAATTGGAAGAGTTAGAAGACTAAATTCCCTACAACTTTTGTGAAGACAACATTTCCGTACGACGAATAGATCACGGCCGGGAAATCGATCAACACAGTGACATGGCGGACCCAATCTTATCCACAGCCAACGATTTTTATTTAATGTTTATTTACGACTTTACTGCAATCTCTATCTTTTTGGTGAACATTTGACTTCAATATTTATTGAATATTGCGTTTCTCTCGGAGTTTGGTCTTCAGTCTCGGTTTCATCGGTGTAATTTTGTCAAACTGCACAGAGAAATCGTCTAAAATGTTCTCGTCTTTTTCCTTGTCGATTTTTTTATCCGGGGCGTTTGTTCTTAAATTCAAGAACTCGAATTCCTTTGTTCACTAGCATTTGTGGCAGTAGCTTCAGAAAAAAATTATTATCATGGCAGAGTGCTTTTTATGTAAAAATTCATTGAATATTGGCGAAATTTCCACTGTTAAGGAAAGAGGCATGAAAAAGCTCTGATCAGAAAGTATCGAAAGTGGTGAGAAAGATCACTAAGAGGAACTGAAAGGAAAGGACAGTGGGAATTTCGCCAATATTCAATGAATTTTTATATATAAAAAGCACTCTGCCATGATAAAAATGTTGGTCTGAAGCTACTGCCACAAATGCTAGTGAACAAAGGAATTCGAGTTCTTGAATTTAAGAACAAATGCCCCGAATAAAAAAATCGACGAGAAAAAGGACGAGGAAATTTTAGACGATATCTTTGTGCAGTTTGAGGAAGTTACACCGATGAAACCGAGACTGAAGACCAAACTCAGAGAGAAACGCAATATTCAATAAATATTGAAGTTAAATGTCCACAAAAAAGATTGAGATTGCAGTAAAGTCGTAAATAAACATTAAGTAAAAATTGTTGGCTGTGGATAAGATTGCGTCCGCCATGTCTCTGTGTTGATCGAGTTCCCGGCCACCAAAAAGATTGAGATTGCAGTAAAGTCGTAAATAACCATTAAATAAAAATTGTTGGCTGTGGATAAGATTGCGTCCGCCATGTCTCTGTGTTGATCGAGTTCCCTTCCGTGATCTATTCGTCGTACGGAAATGTTGTCTTTACAAAAGTTGTAGGGAATTTAGTCTTCTACAACTCTTCTATCAGAATGTCTCATTTATTTTTAATAAAAATGGTCCAAAAGTTAAAAAAACGGGGGAAATATCCAAATATTTTCACTTTTTGCTTATTGTAAGCAATAAATAATCATTTCAGAAAAAAAAATGTTTGTTAGAAAAGGTAGAAAATTTAATTATAAGTTTGGTTATAACCATTTTAAGCGAGAAACGCAAAATACGCCTGCAAATCGACAAAACACAAAATCCAAAATTTCGGGTCCACGCCATACCAAATTTTGATCTAAAACTGTGGTTAAATATTCTACTCCATCATTGCAACCTAACGGCATCAAAACATTTTGCACTTCATGTTACTTTGATATATGGTGAAATTACGTCTAGAATGATCGGGCTAAAAAGGATAAAAAGCTTTCAAAAACATCATTTATGGAATTAAGATTTTGTGACGAAACTATAAATCTGACGAAAATTTAAGTTTTTTAAGGACATATCTTTTTATGGTTGTTCAAAAGGGTAGTTATGTGCATTCAAGAGGACACAAGCGTCCACAGGTTTTTCTCAAAACCCACCTCTGTCTACCAACTCCTACTCTCACCTCCACGTGGTGAACATCAGGTGTCTAGTACCTCAGCTGGAGACGGGGTTTAAATCCCCGTGGAAAGCTGTTGGGGACAGCCAACGAGAGAGGGGGGGGGAGTGTTCCCACTAAGGCACTTCTCCTTTCATGGAGGCGGCAGCGGACGAATTCTCTAGATGGAATCAACGGTGGCGTCTACAGTTCCAGTTAGGTTGAACTACTTAGTGAACACCTTATATGGGCTACTACGACATATTTGTAGCTCAGGCCTATAAGGAGCGGTTTATCCGGCTCCCTACCCTTGGAGTTATACGAAGGGTCTGGTTCTCCGGGTCGGGGGTTGTGCGTCGGGGTAACTTCCCTACCACGTAAAAAAAAGTTGTTCCGAAACAACAACAAGCCTCGGATATGGATGATTTTAAAGTTGACGACCCCAGCAAACGAAACAAGGACAATGAATTTCGGATCTGCACGTGGAACGTCCTGTCCTTATACAGAACACGTGCAGCCGAACAATTAGTGGAGAACCTGGACAGGCTTAAGGCTGACGTAACAGCCATCCAGGAAGTGCGATGAGATGGAGAGGGCGTACGGACACTGAAAACGTGTGACATCTTCTACGGCGGGTGCTTGAAGGAACAGGGTCAGCGGCTCTTTGGTTGTGGTTTTGTGATAAGGGGAAGACTTAGGCAAGAAGTCTTGGGCTTCCGAAGTGTAAGCGAGCGCCTGGTCACAATCCGCATCAAAGGCAAATTTAAGATCATTTCGCTGATTTGTGTTCACGCCCCCCATGAAAGGAGAGAAGACTCAACCAAAGAAGCATTCTACGATCTCTTGGAGACAACGTATGATATGTGCCCAAAGTACGACGTGAAGATCATTCTTGGTGACTTCAACGCAAGATTCGGAAAGGAGGGCATCTTTGGTTCGATAGTCGGAGGACACAGCCTACACGACGAAACTTCCGGCAACGGACACAGGCTGGCAGACTTTGCGGCGGGGCGAAATGTCATCATCTCAAGCACCTACTTCCCACACCTCAATATACACAAGGGGACTTGGCGGTCGCGTGATCAAGTAACCGTCAACCAAATCGTCCACGTTGCGATAGACGCGAGACATGCTTCCAGTATCTTGGACGTCCGAACGTTCCGAGTGGCCAACATTGACTCGGATCACTACCTGGTGGTAGCTAGACTACGTATGCGGATATCCATGACGCGACAACGCAGAGCAGATGCTGTGAAAAGATTCGATGTCGAGAAGCTTAAATTGCAAGAGACTGCCAGAACTTTTGCAGACCACGTAACTCTTAATCTCTCAGGAGGTCCGCCACCAGCATCAAGTGCAGAGGACCAGTGGGAACACTGTCAACAAGCCATCAGAAGTGCCGCCTCTGATGTGCTGGGTTTCACTAGGCGAATACAACGAAACCCCTGGTTCGATGAAGAGTGCCGGCTAGCGCATGCAGCTAAGGACGAGGCCTACCAGGCAATGCTGCAGACTCGAACAAGAGCTGCTGAGAGAGTGGCCCGGGAGCTCTACGGGCTGAAACGAAAAGAGGAACGCCGACTTCTCAGGAGGAAAAAGAGAGAGCACGAGAAGCGGGCGGTAGAGTCTATTGAGGGTTGTAGCGGTAGGGGAGATGTTCGAAAATGTTATCAGAGGGTGAAGCCAGTCAGTGCTGAGGATCTGGAAAGAACACTTCTCTAGACTGCTTAATGGCGAAGATAGCCAAGATGCCGCTAATAGGCAGAACGCTCCATTCAACTTGGACGATGATGGCCAAGAGTTCCGTCCACCCGACCTAACCGAAGTTCGGCTGGCGATATCCAAACTTAAGTCGTACAAGGCTGCAGGTGCGGATGGCTTACAAGCCGAACTATTTAAATCAGCGGGAGATGAATTGGCTAGGAGCATACACCAGCTCATCTGCAAAATTTGGTCGGAGGAAAGTATGCCCGATGAATGGAACCTCGGTATAGTGTGCCCCATCCATAAAAAGGGAGATGTTCTGAAATGTACCAACTACAGAGGAATTAGTCTCCCAAACGTCGCTTATAAAATCTTGTCGGCCATCCTGTGTGACCGCTTAAAACCTTTTGTCAACGATCTGATCGGCCCTTATCAGTGCGGTTTTAGGCCAGGCAAGTCAACCGTCGATCAAATGTTCACACTCCGACAGATTTTAGAAAAATCCCGGGAATTCCAGATCGATACACACCACTTTTTTATCGATTTTAAAGTCGCGTATGATAGCGTGAAAAGGGACGAATTATACAGAGCCATGTCGAGTCTCGGCATCCCTGCCAAACTCGTCCGCTTGTGCAGGATGACGATGGAGAAATCTCGCTGCTCCGTCAAAATTGGTAAGAACACCACCGATTCCTTTGATGTTGAGAAAGGATTGAGGCAAGGCGACGCGTTATCATGCAACCTTTTCAACATCGTTCTTGAAGCCATTGTACGCAACGCACATGTCAACACCAGCTGTACAATCTATCAAAAGTCCGTTCAATTGCTTGCATATGCGGATGACATAGACATTGTCGGCAGAACGAAGCGAGCTGTGGCAGATGCATTTGCGAGCATTGAATCGGAGGCGGCTAGAATGGGATTGGCGGTTAATGAGGACAAGACGAAGTATATGCTATCATCGAGAGAGGAATCTCAACATCGTCGACTCGGGCAAAATATCACGATGGACAGATATACCTTTGAAGTTGTCAAGGACTTTGTCTACCTGGGCTCCACTATTACATCGCAGAATGACATCAGTGCAGAGATCAAGCGAAGACTTACTCTTGCCAACCGCTGTTTCTTCGGTCTAAGAAGACATTTAAGTAGTAAGGCCCTCTCTCAGAGAACCAAGGAGACTTTATACAAAACCCTAATCATCCCGGTCCTGCTTTATGGGTCAGAAGCATGGACACTGAAAGATTCGGATAAAAATCTGCTAGGGTGCTTTGAGAGGAAGATTCTTCGTGTGATTTTCGGTCAGGTGTGTATCGAAGGAGTATGGAGGAGAAGATCCAACGACGAGCTATACGGGCTATACAGCGACGTTGACCTGGTCAAAAAGCTGAAAATACAGCGGCTGAGATGGCTGGGGTACGTGGAGCGTATGGACAGTAACGCACCTGCCCGACGAGTCTTCGAATCCAACCCCGATGGGGTACGCAGCAGAGGAAGAACCCGTAACAGGTGGCGCCATCAAGTGAATGACGACATCAAAGCACTCGGTGTGCGCAACTGGAAGCGGCTAGCTAGGGACAGAGCTGGCTGGAGGGGCTTGTTAGTTGAGGCCGAAGCCCATCCTGGGCTGTGAGCGCCATCAAAAGTAAAGAAAGTAAAGTAAGTATCTTTTTATGGTTTGGAAAAAAAAGTATCTAACATAAGTTGTTGGAAATCTTATACTGAACAATATTTGTCCTTACTTCTTTTCTCTAAAACCACTATTTATCGAAATAATTGAATTAAAATGTATATTCAAATCAAGATGGCTATTACATATTTATAGATACACACATATGTAGGTACATAATATCAAATTCGAAACAAACGGGTCAGTTAAAATTCTACGATTGATCGGGATAGTCAGTATAATTGTGTAAATACGAGTAGTTCTTGTTTAATGCTAGGTTTCCACTTGTCATTGACAGTGTGGCTTTTACCAACACAAAAACAAAGAAAGTAGTAGTAGCGAGCAACTATAACTCACCTTTTCTTGGAAAGTTTGTCAATTTGCGTCTTCAATGACAAGTGGAAACCTAGCATAAAACAAAATGCCGTATCTCCTTTTACTCAAAAATGTATCCACTCCAAACTATAAGATTAGATGAAGTTTAGATTAATAAATAACTTTTTCTAGTGTCAAGTTACGAGTAACAAATAGCAAAGCAACAATCACCGAAAGCGGTTAGGTGAACAAATCCTAAGGACTCAATCACGCAGTTAGCGACAGGTGACAGAGAGACAATATCTTAAGCGATAAGGTGACGAATCTGAGCGACAAAGTTACAGCCTCGGTTTTCTTTCAGTTGTTTTCTATTTATTTGTTTAATCTGGAGCGACACGTCTCTCTGCTTTCAGTTCCGTTCTATTTGCTTATTTATCCCAAACGATAATGAAAAAGTACTTAATGTTTTTAAACGTGAACGAAATGTAAAAAATTAAGTCCGCTTCCAGTTTCTGGAGATTTTTGTTGGCGTTTTCTGTTAATCTCCTTAAAAATTGGCAGACATTTTTAATTTTCTTTTTAATTTTAAATTTTCACAACAAAGTCATTAACTAAACTTATTACTGACAAACTAACCACCTAATCACTTTTTGATCGGTGAATATTGCATTTCTAATATGGCATTTATAAAACTACATAATGTTAATGGTGCAGTAATTTTAACAAATATTGAATAAAAGTCATTGTGCTTTCTAGATATTATGATTCATGTTGGAGTTGTTGAAAGAGAAATAGTTGGTGATTCACATCTGAGGAACTTGGAATTTTTATAGTTCTAACAAAATGTCAGCAAAAATTGTCATTATTACGTTATTTTTGCCATCATTTTTGTGTCATACTATTCCTTGACTCCTCGACTATGCATTGATCAAATGAATAATCGCTCTTGCCAATGGCTGTCAGTCAAATTAGGAACGCAATTGAGCCGCAAATTTCTAGACAAGACTTTAAAAAATTCGACCCTACTCGAATCGGAGAATTTTCAGACGTGCAGGTATAAATGTTTTGCGTCAAAGAAATAAGGGTTGTATGAAGGCGTTTAAGAATTGATTGAAACTCAATTTCATAATAAAAATAAAAACCTTTATTAGCTCTAACCACCATCCAAACGCCTTTAGCTTTTAATTCAACAATAATTTTTTTTTTATCATTTTATCTACGGCTATTGAAAATGTTTGTAAGACGTAATATTTTTTTTTGTCAATGGAAACGAATTTTAGTATTTTTGAAACCTATTATTAAATTTTGTATCTCTTTTATTATTTACCTACCCAATAAATAGATAACCATCATTTATGACTTAGGTAAGTAATAAGTTAATGGCGAAGAAAATCAAACTTGAATCGAATAGGTGCATGAAATTGTAGAACCACGTGATGGTATTGATATGGATGTTAGAAGAGTAATTGCGATTCCGTAAAAGTCTGGTAACCGAAGGGTGTTTTTAGTAAAGTTTTTGGTGTAACAAACAAACTGCCAAGACCATTTATATTTTGGAAGTTTATTAAAGGGGAACAAATTGTTAGTTATTTCTCGAAATATTTTTAATTTTTTTTTTTTCAAATCAGGCAGGATCTTAAATTTGTGGGGTTACAAAATCAACCAATTAAATACGTCATATAGAGACAAAAAAAAATTAAAAAAAATAGTAAATTAATTCCATTTTGTGGGAAAAGTTGGTATGGTCTCTAATAATAAAAATAGTTTTTAACTATATGCCTGTAAGACCTCAGGTCTTTTAAATGCAATGTACGGCTCTAGTTACAAGGAGTAGAAGGAAAGGAAAGAATTTTTGTTGGCACAATGGATTGAGAATTAGATCCTTATCTCATGAAATTCAACGGGTGGCATCCAGTTGAAACTGGGGAATATAAAAAAGAATGCTACCTAGAGCTAGAAACCCACACGCCCAGGTTAGCAGTCAAAAAGTGTGCCATTGACATAAGAATAAGATCAGTACTATTAGAAATCCTTACAAAGTTTGTTCATAGAAAAAATATTAATAACGTTGGCGCAAAACATTAGTATAATTAATTTTTAATATTTTGATTGTAATTAAACAATTTTACCAGAAAACTAATTTTTTTGGTAACAACATTTTTGTATCTGTTTCCATCGAATGAGTGATAGAAGCTGAGTGTTGTTCACATGGTATGTTTTCGGGTTTTGTATAGAACTGTAACGCTTATGTTGTCTTATGGGGTATTACATCTTGAGCAGATCTCCCCTACTATTTTCATATAAAATGTTATAAGACATATGTTAAATAATTATTTTTATTAAAAAACGCATTTTTTATACTTTATCGTACTTTTAAAAACCCTATACAGACATTATATTAGCTGTGTTTTATTTTCCCCCAGATCCAATTCCGTTTGGATTTACATTCAAAAATACATGTGTTACAAAAACAACTCAAGATCCAGCTTTGTTTTTGGATTTGGATTTTCAAATACATTCTTATCACATGCCCTTAGCTTTTCCTTTTAAAATTTAGTTTTTACTCTGGCCAATAGATGGCTCTTTGAAGTAAGAAAACAGAAAGGAATATATATGTAAATACTAAGGAAGAAAGAAGTGTTTATATATCACTATTTTCATTGTGATTCTGTTTGTTTTATTATCATGACCAAATCCAATCGAGATCTGGGGCATAATTAAATGCAGCTATTATTATATAAATATAAAATGATAGCTAAAGTTTCCAAATATGTACATATGTGTGTCTATAAAAATCAGCGCTAAATTATGTGTCTAACTTTGGCCACCAGCATTGATGTGACATTTCCCGTTGCAATTAGTTAACATTATCCACTCATGCTTAGCAAATTGGGTCGGGTTTTGCTGTTTTGTTTTGAGGAAAATTTCAATTATTCTACTTTGACTTTTTTTTGGAAAATTACACAGTTGCAAAATACAAAATAAAAATAGATGTAGCAACGACGCCGCGCCGCCGGCCGGTGCGTGGCGCATGCTGCACGAGCCATCACAACCAATCTCTCGATTTGACGATTTGGACTGCAATATCGCCCGATTTAAGCTTTCAGAATCTTTTTGTGGGAGTTTTGCCCACAAAGAAAATACCTATCTGTCAAGAACTTGAGGACCTATCATTGGAATTTTTGGCAAGAGTGATGGAAAATGCCATAAATCCGGCCCGAATGGTCATCAATTTTGGGGGGCCCGCGCCGCGTTGGTGGCCACTTAGCCGATACCATTTCTTCAAGTTAATGCAACAATAACAAATAGGGACATACAATAAGCATAATCCAAAAGCAGGACCAACGTTATTCAATCGAAAAAAATAACAGCACAACCAATTTTTGTGCCACCTTGTTGCTGGGTGTTTTACCTAAGGTGTGACAAAAAGCTTGAGTGTGCAGGTTTAGTTGGGAAAAGAAAAAAATCGTATGTGAGGGGAAGGGGGGTTATTTATTCCCCCTCGTTAGAGCGGGAGGCGTAGTTTTCTAAAAAAATTGATTTGAAACAGAAAACAAATTATTAAAAAATAACTGCAACACGTACAATCACTTGATATAACTTCTCACAAAGCCATAAAACCCTTTTATTTTTTTTAATAAATTTGTTTAAATGAACAGTTTCTGAAAAATTAATGTTCAAACTCAAAATTTTGAAAAAAATAAATAAAACAAAATGATCAAACTATTTTATATCAAAATTTTACCATATTAAGTACTATTTTTGTTTTCAAAATTCAATGCTCTTATTAATTTTTAGTCAAACACCGAAAAGCGGATGGTTCTAGGACTTTTACTTTTCAAGATACACATTACGGGCCACCTCCACAGGCCATGAACGATCGCCGGACTATGAACATGACTAAAAAAAATGCCATGGAGTCCAAAAAATCCATGTCCATGCAGCATCATGTCGAAAAAAATAACGTTTTGAACAAGACATGGAGGGCTGTTCAAAGCTTGGCCATGATATGACGTTTCATGTGCGTGTGAGTTTTTTTCTGGTTTTTCTTGAATGTCTAAGTGAATTTTATTGTGAAAGATAGAAGTAGTTGTGTAAGGCTAATGAACGACATGACATGATTTGCCCAGTGAGTAAAAATGCACTGTTTGTTGATTGGATTGTGATTGTGATGTTGGACATCTGTATGGCCTGTGGAGTCGGGGTGTTAAGAAAAAAAGACACCTTTTTTCGATATTGCTCTAATAAAAGTGCTTGATACTTTTTAACATTTGTAGAGATAGAATTTGGCGAACTTTTAGATCTAACTTCTTCTACCGCTGGCTTCTTAACATACATGTTTCTTTTAGGTGTTTAGGTACAGAAGTGTCTATATTTTTGGTGTGATTAAAACCAACAGCTTATAGCCCTTCCACACTAGCCCACTGTGTATTTATACATTTCAAATTGAAAGTGGGAAAGAATTCCACGCGATTGCCAAATTTGTGGGAAAGAAATGACTTTTCATATTTTGCTTCCACACTTCTATACATAAATAGAATTAGAACCATTCCTTAAATTTTTCATGTATTTACACATGTCAAATCGTGTGCGATAGAATGTCGGAATGTGTATTCTGGGCTGTCATATTTTTTGTTTCCACACTATTCTACATTATTTGTTTCGCACTTTTTTGCCATCTAATAATACACAGTGGATTAGTGTGGAAGGTCTTTTATCTACATTTATAGATTCGACTTAATTTCAACTTTTAAGGTCGTTAAAGATAAGTGCTATAAATGTTACATCAAAATGCATTTCAATACAAAAACTTTGAGTTTTTTTAGTACTTGTGTGTAGTTGAAGTTCATAAATGCAATGAAATCACCATTTGCTATGATGCATTACCATAAGTGAAATACATCAATAGAAGTGCAAGCAAGTTAAAATCATGAGATTTCTATCTACTTAAAACCCCATTCCTACAACGCACCCGCCACCGCACCGGTCCGGCCGCACCTGGCACCTATTATAGTTTGTATTTTTCCTTCAAGGTTAAAACCATCAAATAAGATTTCTTAACAATTGCCTATATTTCGTTTCAGATTTTAAGATTAATTTGCTTTTCCTAACAGCAATTGATCCATTTTTTTTTTTTTTTCGATTTGGCTTCAAAGTCATTAATGATTCAAATAAAGTAGTTTTCGGTTTGATCGTGATTGTGAGGTCATTGTCAAAAATGTCTTAATTTATTTGTGTTGCTTTTAGTTACAGGTGAACTTGTATAGGTGGTTAAAATACTTTATGACAGGTCTTGTTTCGCATGTCAATAATTGGACACCAGTTTTTTTTTGGTGTTGTTGGTAAGTATGTGATGTTGCTTTACATATTTGAAGGTACCTTTCACCTTGATGCTTGATCAAAATTCACAACAACTCACATAATATGACGTGTGTAAGTTCCTTTGAACTGATGGAACCCCTACACGGTTAATCTTAAATGGCAGAAATTAATAATTATTCTAAAAAAATTGAAACAATGATCACGAGAATATTGTGGTATTTTAATACGTATCGGAGCTTGAGATACTTTTTATGCGAGTTATTAAAAGAATAATGGGAAATCCCTGTGTTCTGACAACATCTCATAAATCAACCTTGTGATGCCAGGTTAAAGTTTTTTTTTTATTATTTTATAATTTTCTGAGTCACAAACTTTACAATCGAAGGCTAGGTTTTTATAAATTGTTCAGCGGATTGGCTCTGAGACTTGTTTTTCACGGTGGGAATTCATTAAATATGTTATTGCGACGGCAATGAATTAATTTTGAAACTGGTTAGCGCAAAAAATATTTAAACTTACTTTGATATATAGATTAATTGTAATAATGTAATAATGTGCAAGAAAAAGTAAACAGGAAGTTAGTTTACATACATAGAACAAACAAAAAGAAAGTTGTTTTATACCTACATATGCATAGATAAATACATTTATGTTCCCAGTACATGTGAATAAGCTGCAGATTTGAATTGGACGTACTCTAGCATTTTTTGAAAATTGTATGATTCAAGATTCGAAGATTTCCTAATTCATATAGTAGAGATCTTGACTTCGACGATTTCACCGGGTAGAACCCACCATAACCGGGAATTCATACCTGTTTATTCGTAAAATTTATTTAGTTTTCTTTCTTTAGGTAATGCTAGTTGAAGTTGAATTAAGAAGTTAATTATCTCGGAGTTTATTTATACGGTAAGTTGCTTAATTTTTAGATCGTTCTTAAAATGAGTAAACGGGGTAAAATAGAAACTTAAATGTAAGTTTGTGGTAAAAATGAGAAAGGAATTAAAATTGTGCAGGTGCCATTAGACCAGGCTAGAAATCTTAAAGTCAATCATTCTGGTAGGCCAAACAGATTGCCCGCCAGTGAGTCACGATCTATATTGTCAAGGAAGTTGGAAAAAAACTGTGATAATGCCATACAAATTGAGCAAGACATAACTTCAGATTCTAGACTGCCCGTCAGCGTAGTCAGCGTAAGTAAACAATTCGCCTCACGCTTCATAGGAATAAGTAACGTTTTACATTCCGGAACCCCAACACTTGACTTGTTTAATGTTATTGCTGTAACAATAAAACAAAAAAAGACATTTTCTTTTATTTTTAATCAAAAATGGTATAAGGCGGGGTGACTTTGGTTTACTTTTTCAAATCAATCGATTTCAATCAAAATAAAAAGTAAAAATAAATAGGCTATTGTATATAGCTTTTGGCAAGCAACAATTGCGTTCACAGGTTTCTATTATTAAATACATACATACTTACATTATGTTTGTCTGGAACTTAAACTTATTAAAAAACAAAATTCTCCCGGGGCTTAGACAAGCGAGTAGAACTAGTAGCGTTTATGTGTGTTAGTGTATCAGAACACGACAGAGCCAACTAGTAGCCCAAATAGTAGCCTGCGAGTAGCCTGCCAGTTATCCTACTAGTGTAGTGTATTTTTTTCATTTATTTGTTTTGTTTCCATAGTTTCCATAATTTGTATATTTTTCTGTATGAAATATTTTTAAAAAATCATACTAGTTGACAAAACGCGCAGAGAGCTACTAGTCACACATACATCCATTAAACTAACACTATGATACAAATGCTACTAGTTCTACTCGCTTGTCTAAACCCCGGGTCATACAAGTATTTTTGAGAGAATGCGGTCACTTTTCAGTATTTTTGGTACAACTCAAAAAATAAGCTTAATTTTAGAATTGTACTTAAAATGACTATTTGTAATAATTATGGCAGTAAGTTCCGAAAATCTTTGAAAAGTTATACAGTCCTATCAAAGTATCCTTTCGGAGAAATTTTTGTTCCGATCTATTCGAAATCGATGAATTTTCTACCGAGGAATCCGTTCCGATTGACAGATCGGACAATCTTCCCATAAAATGTAACGACTATCAACGCATAGCGATGAAGTGCTATGGTACAGATTTTTGACAGTTGTATGTTAAATTTCTTTCGAAATTCTCCGACAAAAAATAGTTGCGGAATATTTTAAGAAAAGTAAGCAAACAAATAAAAATAAATATAATTTTGTTTCGTTAGTGCAATAAACAACTAAGAAGGCTCAGCAAGAGAGGTTGGTTGAAATAATGATAAGGCAAAATGATAAAGCAACACTACCCATATTTGTGGACGAATTTATAAACTTTTAAACATAAGAAAAATTTTTACTTATTGAACTAACCCGAACGTATGTTTCACATGAATGCGAGTGTATGCTTTATATTTTTGTTCCGAAGTGGGAACCTTGAACGAAATCTAAATTCCGATTGGAACGGACTATCGTTTCAGAACTTTAATCCAACGGATATAAGCTGATAATGTCAAATGTGCGCGAAACGAAAGATTCATAAATGTCATTTTGTTTTAAATAAGATTTTTTACTGCAATGTATAGTTTAAAAATTAAATTATAAAACAAATTTAAGCAGGGAAAAATTATAAAAACTGACCAAAAAATAGTCGAAAATCATTGATTTTAATTTTTTACTAAACTCCTCATAACTTTTTTTTTTTTTGTGCAAACCCGGGGTTTAGACAAGCGAGTAGAACTAGTAGCATTTGTATCATAATGTTAGTTTTATGGATGTATGTGTGACTAGTAGCTCTCTGCGCGTTTTGTCAACTAGTATGATTTTTTTTAAATATTTCATACAGAAAAATATACAAATTATGGAAACTATGGAAACAAAACAAATAAATGAAAAAATACACTACACTAGTAGGATAACTGGCAGGCTACTTGCAGGCAAAAATATTATACTATTTGGGCTACTAGTTGGCTCTCTCGTGTTCTGATACACTAACACTACTAAACCCCGGGAAAGATAGATTGTAAAACATATTCAAGTGAAAAGAAGAAGAGGCTCAAACCTTTAATATGATGGATTAAAAAAGATGTTTTGTTAAAAGTTGGCGAAAATATACCCATCCAATTTTTATTTTAAATATTGGTTTTTGAAGTATACTGCCTCTTGCGAGTTGACAAATCCTCCAAGAGTATCACTTGTCATGAATAAGTGCTTCTCGGCTAGCCGTTGAGATTCAGCATAAGATTATATGTCCCTTCCATTTTTTGTCGACAGGCGTACACAGGAATAGTTGCAAGTTGTTAGTCACTAGGCTCTGGTTCTTTAAGAGCCGTTGCGCCTCCCAATTTATAATTTTTACATTTAAAGAAAAATTATTTTCCGTATGATTCAAGCTTAATTTTTAAAAGAAGCCAGATTTTAAAATATCGCGAAACTATTGGACACTGTGGCGTATGTGTGCTTTTTTGGTTTAATCTCTCTTGCTATATTATATTTCTTATTTAAATGTCAAATTCAACAATTTATATTTTTTATTTAAATTAATAATGATTTAAAATTAGATATTAAGGCTCTAATAAAATAAGGCCAAACCGAAATGAAACAAAGCCTCAATAATAAATGAGATAAGGCCCCAACTTGTGTTTTTTTTTTGCAAATAGGAACAAATGCCCCGATTTGTTTATTTTTTTTTATATTATTTATTGCAATTAATTTTCAAAAATGAAAAATATTCCAACGAAGCGAATTTCGGTGGACAGCTTCATTTTTTTTTATTATCCTCAACATTTCCTGAATAGTAGCCTGAATTTTGGATGGAGCTAAACAATTTAGGGGGGGGGGGGTAAAGGGGGTAAAATACACTGTTTTTCTAATTTACTCGAAAACTATACGTCCTATTGAAAAAAGTTGTGTACACATTGTAGCTCATGAAATTCTACACAAAATATCTTGAAAAAAATTAATTTCTTTGATTTTGTTTATCTACAAAATTACACGTTAATGACCTCTGTACGGCAATCCGTTCTTAAGTTATGGCGGTCCAAAGTTCAATTTATAAAAACAGATAAATAGTTGCATCTTCAGCTGAAACCTCTGATTTTTCAAAAATAACTATGAAACTTGGTGGTTTTCATTTGATTATGTCATTCCTTTGGGTATATATTGGAAGGTAGTGGTTTTAAATAATCTTTAAATACTGTACTCATGTACTGAATTTTAAAGACAAAAGAACCTTTAGTTTCCGAGTAATTTAGAAAAACAGGGCATGTACGGGGGGTAACCCTTTAACTCCCTAAAATCTTTAGATCCACCTTAAATTTAGGGTACTTGTCAGGAAATTTTTAGGACAACAAAATAAAACTCCACCAAAATTCAAGTCGGAATTTTTTGAAGTGAATATCTTATTTTCCTGGACTACAAGGAAACAAAACATTTTTTGCCGAAAATCCTTACATATTACGCAAATAAGTTCGTCAATTGATTGGCAAATAACAATAAAAACTTGAAATTGTTGTTGTTTTGTATGCATTTTGTTGAACCTTTTTAATTTTTACTTGGCGACATTTTTCCATGACGTCCGTCGCCTCTTTTTTCATACATTGAGCTAGAGCCTAAAAGGTTGGTAGAATTTGCTTAAAATTTGGTGTGAAAGCATTTTTAACTGTTCTAGAGGAGAAATTCAAAATTTTGTATTGTTAAATTTAAGAAAACATTTTTTTTCATTTTTGATTTTGTTTCCACATTTTCTCGTGTTTTTTTATAAAATCAACAATTTTCAAAATTGTTATTTTAACTTGTTGTTAAAAATGTCTCTGTAACGATATAAAAATACTATGAGACGATTAATAAACACACCGTCAATGTCTAGCTACCTTTAAGTCCTAAACAACAAGCTAAGATAATATAAGAATAAGATGTTGCATCCAGAAACTAAAATGTATTGCTCCGTATTAAATTACATCTACGACAACGACAACATTTTCCAACGATTTTCATGTATATTACCTTTGCTATATACAAGAGCAAGTTCGTGCTTTTTTATACGTACACCTTTTATTTTTTTACAATCCGCAAATCACGTTTATTTTTTCTATTTTTGTCTCTAAAAATACTTTTCCGTTTTATTTACAAAAATGCATTTAAACTTTACAGCTAATGATATTAATTGAGCTAAAGTAATTATATTAAAAGAGCAGAAATTACTTTTGACATTTTTGTTCATGTAAACAGAAATACAAAAACCGCAAAACAGAAAGATAAGTTTTCTGTTGTAATGACAACAAGTGTTCAATGTTGATCGACCACATTTCTCACCTTGACTGTTAGTGGTTTTATGTATAAGAAGAAAGTTAATATGATGATTGCGATTGGTGTGAGCGATAATGATTGATATGTCAAATCATAAGGAAAGTAAGTTTTGACATTAGAGAACTACCGTGTCACGATATAATACACAGACTGGTATTTTACGCCTTAAAATGGTAAAAAATTTATTTTTCAGATGACAAAACCTTATGATTAAAGTTATGTTCCTGAGAAGCATTTAAAAAGTTGTTGGCCCTCTTAATTTGCATAATCAATGAACGACGTATGATCTCGAAACGATTTGATTTTAAACCATCTGATTTCCCAAACAAATAACTATATCAAACTAAGGTAATTTTAACCAAAAGAGACTACACATTTTGTCGATGGGTCTGGGCCAAGAGTTTTTTTTTACAAAATAATAAATTTCTGATAAAAAATTGTTCCACATACGCCACAGTGACCCACTCCGAAATATCTCAATATTCACAGTGACCTTCATAAATAAAGTTATTTATTGAACCTTGTACACAGTGTAACTTTGCAAAGATTTTCGGAACAAACGAATAGCAGATTTTGTGAAAGCATTGTGTTGGATGGTTCTTATATGCTCATTCAAATGTGTTTTATTCCTTCCTCTTTTCGTTTCACCAATGTAGGATTATCCATCAACATGATTGATATGTATAATCCGCGATTTTGGAATGGAAGTGGGTCTTTCGGTGTTCTTAAAAGTTGGCGAACCTTAGTTGGTGGTTTAAAAACAGTTTTTATACCGTATTTGCCCAAGATTCTTCCAATTCCATTCGTGATCCCTTTTACATAGGGTAAAATGGGTCGTTTTTCCACTGGATGGGTTACGGAATTTTGTAACTCATTTTGCTTGGGTTTCCAAGCTCTTTGTTTTGAGTTAAAACCATTTTTCTTTAATGGCATGTCGACATGTTTCAATTCCTCTCAAGTGTTGTCCGCATCGCATATTGTATGTGCCCGGTTTATGAGTGCCCATGCAACGGACGTGAAACTAGCCAGGTGATGATGGGACGTAGCATGGAAATACCTATCGGTGTGAGTCTATTTTTTCTATACACTGTGTGTCCTATGGAACCATCTTGTTTCTTAATAAATTTGACGTCCAAGAATGCTAATGAATTGTCTTTTTCAACTTCTACCGTTATTTATAAAAACAAACTATTTACGGTATTTTCTTAGCTAGAAGTATCATCTACATACCTCTTCCAAATTGCGGGTTTTACTAGTCACGTTTCGAAAGCTAGTTTTTCAATATGTAGATAGTTTTGCTGTTTGTGACTGGAATTTGCAGCTGTTTGAACTTGAAGAGCAAATCCGTTGATATCATTGACGGAATAAAACATGATTTCCTTTACTTTTACCGCTTAATACTGTTGAAAATCTAGCTTTTTTACATAGTGGGTGATTTTTTAAGAGGTTTAGAACTTTAAAAAAAAAAAACACAAAAAATTCGAAAAAATGAATGAAATATTTATTTGAATCGATAGTTTGAACCTTGCAATTTAATGTTTAAAGATAATTTCATGCAAATGTTGACCGCGGCTGCGTCTCAGGTAGCCCATCCGCTGAGTCCAATTTTGGCATACTCTTTCACACATATCGGCCGGTATCTCACGAATGAATGCATGGATGTTGGCTTCCAGTGCGTCAATCGAAGCGTGCTTGTCCCTATAGACATTAACCTTGACATACCCCCACAAAAAATAGTCTAATGGTGTCAAATCGCACGATCTAGGTGGCCAATTGACCGGCCCGAAACGTGAAATTAACTGTTCACCAAACTCGCCTCGCAATTGCGCCATTGTTTCGCGTGCTGTGTGGCATGTGGCACCGTCTTGTTGAAACCACATATCATGCAAGTCAAGAACTTCCATTTTGGGCAAAAAAAAGTTTGTTATCATCGCTCGGTAGCGTTCACCATTGACAGTAACGCTGCGATTCGCATCATCTTTGAAGAAATATGGCCCAATAATGCCGCCGGCCCATAAACCGCACCAAACAGTGGCTTTTTTGGGATGCATTGGTAGCTGTTGCAATGCTTCTGGCTGATCTTCACTCCAAATGCGGCAATTTTGCTTATTTACGTACCCATTCAACCAAAAATGAGCCTCATCGCTGAACACAATTTTTCGATAAAAAAGCGGATCCTCGGCCAGCTTTCCAAGAGCCCATTGACCAAAAATTCGGCGTTGTGGTAGGTCGGCTGGCTTTAGTTCTTGCACCAGCTGTATCTTAAAAGGCTTTACGCCCAAATCCTTCCGCAAAATTTTCCACGTAGTGCTGTAACAAAGGCCTAACTGCTGGGAACGGCGCCGAATCGACATTTCGCGGTCTTCTGTCACACTAGCTGATACGGCCGCAGAATTTTCTTCACTACGCACAGTACGTAAACGTGTTGTTGGTTTAATGTCCAACAAAGTAAATTTGGTGCGAAATTTGGTCACAATCTTCCGAATAGACTGCTCAGAAGGTCGAGAATGCCGACCATAAAATGGAAGCAGCGCGCGATGAACATTTCGAACCGAGCACGAATTTTGATAGTAAAATTAAATAATTTGCAAGCGTTGTTCATTTGTAAGACGATCCATGGTTAAATTGCAAACCAAACTGAAGCTGTTTGACAGTGACACAAGGTACTAAACACACGTCAGCTGTCAAAACCAGTGTTGCCAAAACAAACCAGCTAAAAAATTACCCGTTAGTTGTGTTGTGTACAAATCCAAATCACGAATAAGCATTATATATTATTGGATGAGCACAATATTGGATTCCGTGTTAATATTTTCACTGAAAATTCTTCTTCATAGGCTGAAAATGAAAAAAATCCAGTAATGCACGATAAAGTAAAGTTGTTCTATTTGGAGTTATTTCTTTCTCTGTTTTGTTTTAAATAGCACAAAACAGGGGCTAGGAATTATCAGCGTTCTATTGACCCAGAAAATTAAAATAACTTTTCAGCACGTTTGTTTTACGAATTGGTATCTTCTTATTACTTTTGTTATCAAAGTTGTTTTTAACATTTTTTTAAAAATAAAATCAACACGAAACTTGTTAAACGCAACCCTTAAAAAGTATACTGTTGTTTGCGATGTTATACAATAAAACATTTAATTGAATTGTCTGTTTAACTTTATTAGAAGTAGATAAAGCTAACATTTTTTGGGTAATAGAAATAAAAGTAGATAAGATGGAACCTTTTATGAGACTGAGGTAATGTAGTAAATAAAGACTTTGAGTCAGATTATTATTAATGGAAAACACCAGTTGAAATTTTAAAACATCAGTTGGAATCAAGTCACCTTGGAGCTCGGATAATGAGTTTGAAATTTATTTTTCACATTTCACTAGTTCTTATGAGCGTTCATTTTTAAAACCAATGTTTTAAGAATATACAAATAATGTAAAAGCATTACATGTGAAGCCTCATCAGGGAATGTTAAAAAAGATTGAAATAGGGTAACATATTTGGTTTTTGCCACGTTTATCACAATGGGTACCTTCACTATATAGGGGCAAAGCTGCAATGCTCATTTCCTCCAATAGAGCCAATAGATACCATATATTTTTACTTGCGCTATGAAGGAACTGTTTAAAAATCCATGTATCTAAACATATACAGGTATTTTTTTTTTGTTGAAAACTCAATATTTAGAAAATTAATACAAATAAATTTGTAAAAAGTGATTTCATTGTCCAGAATTCTTAAAAAAATATGTTCCAACAACCAAAAGTAATAAAGTATTCACACTCTTAATTAAACTATAGGCAAAAAGTTATAACCTTAACGCAAATAGGTTTATTGTAAGTGTAAATAAGTTTGACCCAAACGCAAATTTTATTTGTTTTCCAAAAACTGTTGATTAAAAGATCTCTCTTTAAAAATAAAAGAAGGGATTTCTAGCCTTACGAAAAACTATAAAAGTAAGTCCTACCGTTATTTTTAAATAATCCTGCCTTAAAGGGGAAAAGACTCCTCTCCCATAGGATATTTTTTTGTTTGGCACCCAACCTACCCGCTCAAGCTTTTTGTCACACTGTAGGTGGATCACCCTGTATAAATAAATAATTAATTTATTAAAAAAACTGCTATAACGATTTTTAAAATTTTTGTTGCTTAGGATTTTAAGCATCAATTTCAAAATGATGCTTCTTATTTTTTGTAATATGTATGTTTCCATGAAATTTTACATAAGCTTTTTAATCATAAGACGAAGAACGTGCAACCCAGTCGTATATATTTAATTTTAATTCGTTTTGTGGAAACAAAAATCGAGATTGTAAGCAAACTAAACTTCACAATGGAAGTACAAAAAAGTGGTTCCCATCTTGGCGCCTAATGTATGTATATAAAACTAGACCTTAAAGGTGTTGAAGTTGTTAACATGAAATCAGCTTTATTTTATGAAATACTTGTTTGAGTTTAAGATACAATTTATTATTGTTTCAAAATGAAAAAATGAAAAATTGTTCATTCAAAAAATTTTCTTATCAGATGAAACGGATGTTTTCTTTTTAAATAAGAAATCTTTATTTAAATATAAAAATCTAATAGGTTATGGGACCAGCCACGATTTCAAAACAAAAATTTATTTAAATAAGAGGATTTTAAAAAGTATATTTGAAAATAAGCTAATTAAAAAGGAATTTTCCAAAGTTCATCTACATAAGAAAATTTATCCATGGATCTATCAAGACATATAAAGCCATTGTGTGGAGAAACAGATTGGCCAGTTTGGAAGCGGAAAATTCGTGATCTTTTGGATTACCATGATGGAGCCTTGGACGTTATTGATTCAAAGCTAAAGAATCCTGAACCATTAGCACCGAATGTACCAGAAGCTGTTAAGAAGTCTCTGGAGCGAAATCAACAATGGGCTCATAGCTAAAAATGAACATGCCCTACCAGACTTGTTGCAAGTTTGTAAGACGCTGCAGATACTTCCAAATAGTTTTGAAACGTTCCGATCCAGTTGGATGCTATTAACTAAGGGTACAGAGAAGACATTTGACGAGCTTACAATGCAGCTTTGTTTGTTCGAGAGGAACAATCGAAAAACTACCGAAGGGGACTCTCAAGAAGCCTTATTACTCAAGGTCAATATGCAGAAAAGGAGAGACCAACATGCTAAACTAAGACATTCAACCAAAGAAGAGGATACATGCAACTATTGCAAGAAAAAGGGACACTGGATTAAGACATGTTATAAATGGATTGCTGATGGAACGCCTAAAAAGAAGACATCAGGTAATTCTCAAAGTACATCAGTTAACACCAATGTAGCCCTGGAGTCGATTGCATATGAAGCAAATAGAGTTGAGCCAAATATTGAAGACTGGTGGATTGACAATGGTGCCACCAAACATGTCACAAACCACCGAGACCTATTTGTGGATTTTGAAGAATTCAAGAATGGTGTTAGCATATAGTCTGCTGGAAAGGAAAGTCTAGCTGCGCTTGGAAAAGGTACCATACAGATCATCTCAAAAGTTGGAAAGGAAAATCTGAGAATGACTATCAACGATGTATGGTATGTTCCTCAACTTTTTAGAAACTTGTTTTCAGTACTTGCAGCACAAGACAGAAACCTAAATAGCACATTTACTTCTACACCATGTGAATGCCTGTTAAAAGTTAATGGGAAAGTAGTACTGCGAGGAACAAAATAGGAGGATCACTTTTCAGAGCGGACATACAGTCAATAATTCCCTTTGAAGAAGACGCTAGTGTTGCAGTATCATCTAAGCCATTGCTTCAGTTATACCACGAGAGATGGGGTCACCAGGATAAACGCCATGTCAAAAGAAAGCTGGAAAGTGAATTAGGGTTGAAGGCTAAACTGGATTCAGAAGTGTGTGAGCCCTGTGTTTTTGGGAAAGCCCACCGAAACCCTTTTGGCACGAGAGAGAATACTTCCGAACCTGGTCAGCTAGTATCAGCCGATGTGTTATTATACGGAATCTTTTACGAAAAAACAATATTTTGTAATTTTTAAAGATTCGTTTTCGAAGTTTCGCTATGGATATTTCATTCGCCAGAAATCCGAAGTAAAAGACGTATTGGAAGAGATGCTCATGCCAAAACCTTAGGCCATCCAGTAAAACAGTTTTTGAGTGACAATGGTGGAGAGTTTGACTATGAAGATGTGAGAAAAATATTTAACTCATTTGGAATCACGCAAAGGCTGACAGCACCATACACACCACAGCAGAACGGTGGAAGCGAGCGTGAAAACAGAACAGTAGTGGAAATGGCTAGGACATTGAAGTATTGCAACAAAGAGTCGAAATTTCCCGAAGCGGTGTGGGCTGAGTTAGTAAATACAGCAATTTACATTTTGAATAGGACTGGCAAGTCTTCTGTTGCTAATATTAGCCCCGCAGAACTTTGAAAGAAACTTATTCTTGCAATGGACCTTAAAGATTTAGATGAATTTTTGAAAAATCTAAGGCAAGAATTTAAAATAGTTTCGAAAAAAGCCGAATACTTCTTAGGACTCGAAATTGAATACACCAATGATGACATTCGAATTAGTCAAAGAGCGCATGTGACTAAAATTCTTGAGCGATTTAATTTTACAGATTGTAAACCAGTTTCAACGCCAATGTTGAAAAGCTCAGAGACATCTGAAACTGGGAAAGACAATGAAAAGGAGCACAACTTTCCATACAGACAAGCAGTTGGAGCTCTTATGTACCTTATGCTAGAAACTAGACCAGACCTAGCGTACAGTGTAGGGTTTCTATCAAGGTCATTGGAAAATCCATCTATAGAAGACGTCGGGAGAGTCAAGAGGGTCTTCCGACACATTAAAGGCACAAAAGATACCGGAATTACATACCGCTCAAATGCTAAGAAGGGAGTATTTGACTGCTACAGTGATGCAGACTTTGGAGGATGTTCAAAAACTGGTAGATCGACTACAGGAGTGGTAATTATTTATGGTGAAGGTGCCATATCTTGGTTCAGCCAACGTCAAACTATGGTTGCCACTTCAAAAACAGAAGCTGAACTAGTAGCAGCTAACGAGGCCTCCAAGGAAATAATTTGGATAACTAGATTGTTTAAAGGCATTATCAACTTTACAAAAGTACCTGTTCTTAAAGTCGATAATACCGCAGCAGTGAGGCTAGCTCAAAACCCTGAGTTCCATCGAAGAACAAAGCATATAACAGAAAAAGTTAACGAAGGACAGATGGGTATTGAACAAACGTCAACAGAACACCAAATTGCTGACATTATGACAAAACCATTGCCAAGAACGCGATTGACAATACTTTGCAATAAGATGGGATTGTTATAATTTTTGTTTTATATAATTGTGTTTATTTATTGTTTATCGTTTCATTATTAACAAGGGAAAGTGTTGAAGTTGTTAACATGAAATCACCTTTGTTTTATGAAATACTTGTTTGAGTTTTAGATACAATTTATTATTGTTTCAAAACTAAATTAATAAATTGTTCATTCAAAAAATTTTCTTATCAGATGAAACGGATGTTTTCTTTTTAAATAAGAAATCTTTATTTAAATATCAAAATCTAATAAAAGGTTGAATTGATTGACTTAAAATTGGGTCGGGTGTTTTTTGGTTTGGTGATGTCTACGTCCTGTAGACCAAAAGTAAGGAAAGTGCCTGCCAAGGACTAAGAAAATTGAATTTATAAATTTTAAAGATAGCAACGTTTTTCAGTACCTATGCATTAATACCCGTGTTTTTTGGCATTTTATAAATAGTACAGTAGAAAATTACCAAAAAAACGCATCCGCAGTAGCCTGGTTTTTGTATTTCAAAATTGGTTTAACTGAAAGAACACCTGTCAGAATATTAAAAAAAATATATATGTATGAACATTTGAGAATGAAATCATGAAATCCATTCGAGACTCGGAAAACTATCCGCAGTATGATTCTACTTTAACTTTTATCGGCAGTAGTCGTACTGCCGATGTTGTTTTTGTTATTCATGTAAAATCCTACTATGGATAGCTACTATAGAATACTACTATGGATAGATTTTCCAATAAAACACGGGTAATGTATGTATTAAATTTCAATTATTTACAAATATCATAAAACATTAAATTTAACATAACAACAACGTTTTTGCCAATAGATGTTTTAATTTTTAGATTTTAAACTATTGTGTTCTCGATTGTTATACATTTTTATTTAAACGTTTTGACAAAGTTCCATTTGTCGTTAGTCGCGGGCCAACTGACCCGTTAACAATTTAAATTAAACGCGGTAATTCCGTTAAGAAAATTAAATAAGGACAACTTAAAATTAGAAAATCGTAGAACATTAAGAAATTTCGCTTAAAAATAATATTTTTAAACAAAAAAATGTTCTACATACGCCACAGTGACCCACTCCTTTACATATTTCTTGTTTTTTACATTAGAAATATTTAATTTAATTAATTTAATTACTTATATAAATTAGAAATATTTAAGTCACAAAACCGAAAACATACATTTTTTGGTCAACTCACACAGAGAAAAAAACAACGTCAAATCAAAGCAAAAAACTTTGATTCTAATATTTTTCGGAACGATTTGGCGCCAACGCCGAAAGTTCTCAAATCAAAGTGGAGCGACTTTATTTCAAAGTGATTTCATATTTAAAAACGAACTAGATTTTACTACGTTTATATGTTGATTTAAATTGGAATCAAGGTTAAATCAAATTAATCCATCTTTTAACACAAAATTTATCTACTTCGAATCAACGTAGATTGAACTTCGCTTGGTTAGGTATTGATTCAAAATGGCTACCCACGCCACGCTTCCTTGTTTAAATTTATGTAAGACAAGGACAAATGTATATTCATGCTCGATGCATTTCATATTTGTGTTGAATCATTTATTTGTGACGCCTTAAAGTGAATCGTTTAATGCTATGAGTATTTCATATTAATAAATATAAGAAAAGTAATTAAATATTGTTTTTCGATTATATGAAAGTGAATTTTAAGTGCGCGTTTAATTTGTTCACAAATGTAAGGGGGCTACCTCGAAAAACAACAACGCGCCCTCGAAATTCTTTATATTAAGCTTACAAATACAAACAAATTGAGGTTTACTTAACTATGCAACACTTTTTGAAACTACGTTGATGGCACTTTAAATGCCATAAAAGTGGATCGCAATGTAAAATGTGGATTTCAATGTTAAAATGAATACAAGGTTGAACGCACTTTAAGTGTGGATCTCAATGTAAAAATGATAACGGTTCACTTTAAAACAACGTTGAACGGAATGTAAATGTACAAAAGTTGATTTCAATGTATAAATAAAAATGTTTTACTTTGAAACTAGGTTGAATCTCTTAAAATTACGTCGCATATTAAAATTAACATTGTTTCAACGTAAAAATAAAAATGCGCCACTTCATTTAAAATACTTTAGATCAAATATGGTCGAATTTAATTTTAGAACGCAATTTTTCCCTCAGTGACCGGGGAGTCTCTCAATCCTAATTAATTATCGTTTTCTATTTATATGCATTTAGAATGCCTACTTTTTGTTCCTGAGTATTTTTTCCCATCATATTCAAAGTTTGTTTAGCCTAGTACTCAGTTGAAGTGAAAATGAAATTTCTATATAAAAGTGACACTTATTTCACAGCGAGGAAATTCATAACGAGAGCTGAGTTCCCAAATGTGAGAGCGAAAAAATGAACCGTGTCAAAATTAATTTCATTTCATAATTTTCATTTCCTAACGTACGAGAACTAGGAAAAAAGAATAGAAGTGTGGAAAAGTGTAACATTTGTCAGTAAATGAAAATAAAATTGGTTATAATTGAATAAAAAACCATAAAGAATTATTTTGAATCTTACGATTGTTTATTTTTGAATAGTAAGTGTTACTGTAAAGCCAAAAATCAAACTATGGAATTAAAATAGTCTTCTCAAGCATTTCAAGATCTTGTCAAGCTATCAGATAAATCAAATATTTTTTTTCCATTCAAAGTGAGCATTAAAAATTGGCAAATTCACGTGGAGAATTAATTATGATTTCATGATAATTATTCGCGTGAATTTTGAACGGTTTTTATTTTTCATTTCACACAGAGGTGAGTACTAGGCTTAAATAAGGGAAAAGGAAAAGAAATTCTTCCTTTAGAATAAGAGAGACGGGAAAGGAAAACATTTCCCGGGGTATTGTCATTCATTATTGGGATTGAATATGAAATTTTGATCACTTTAACTGATTCCAAAATTCGTAAGGGTCAATGTTGCTATTTTGTATTTTCTGAAACGTTAAAATATTATATCATAATTTCACTGTTGACGTTTTTTGGAAAAAAATTACTTCTATTTGGGTTATGCCCGTATATTGTATTAATGCGAATCGACCATTCTTATATCTGTTTTTAAACGGGTATTTCAAATCGGTAGGTATATGTAGGTACATAAATAAATAAAAGTCGGTGTGTTTTCTTGTGCTTTATATGTAAGCTTAAAAATTAAGGACAACAAATAACACCATCACCACTTACAGTATGTATGTATGGTATATAACAGTACCCTAATGGCTAGTGCGTTGGGCTGTCACGATAAAGGTTTGGGTTCAATTCTCAGCCTCATCCACCTAAAAACTAAAAAGTTTTTTCAGGGCTACTGTCTCTTACGAGGAATTGACATCCTCCAAGAGTATCACTTGTCAAAAAAAAATGCTTCTATCTAGCAGTTTGGATTCAACACAAAAATTGTAGGTATCCTCCATTCCTGTCGACTCGCGCAAAAGGAAATAGTTGAGAATTGTAACTCACTAGGCCCTGGTTTTTCACGAGCTGTGTTGTGCCCGCATATTTTTTTTTATTTTTAATAAAAAACATACCTAATATTACATTTGAAAATCTTACAAACAAAAATTAAAGACCTAGAATTTCCTTTTTTTGTACCTCTTCACGCTATTTCCATCAACAATGCATTAATGAAAAATAATATAATACTTTATACATTTATATGCAATGGTTATCCACTTTATAGGTATAATTGAACTAGAAGTACTGAAGATCGTGCAATCTAGTCATGCATTTTATTTTTAGTTGGTCGCAAGCTGTATAACCCCATATTGCCCCTTATAGCTGTAGCTAACAGGTACACACATATGTATCGAGCACGATAAAGACGACATATTTTCGGCCAATTTTAAAGTATTTTATTAATAGGTAAAACGGAATTCATTTGTCAGTACAGTAGATCTGGTTTGGTTCCCTTGATTACTTCTACTATTGTAGGTACATCGTTAATTTATTACCATTAGCTTATTTTGCAAATGTATAAAAATCTCATCATACCATTCATTCATATGTAACTACATCACTTCTATTAAAAACCACCTGCTATAAAATAATAACAAATAAACAACAAAATTTACACAAATGCATATATAGGTATTAAATATTCAGCATGACGTGACATCATGTTTATAAAACAAAAAATCACTCCATTGACAGTTCAATCAAGGTTTTTGTTTGTTATTGAATAACCTTATATTTTTTGCATTAACTTCTTTGCAATTCTTTCATATTCTTGTAGGTACCTTTATAATGCTTTCAATCTACATATTTATTTGAGATGCAATACATAAATCAAGTTCATCGTTTTTCTTGAATCCCTATTCAAACTGAGTTCGTTTTACTTGAAAACAAGTTCAAATTTAAAACAAAAACAGGTAGATACATATATCAGAAATATTTTTTCATCATTATTTTCCAAAGATTTCTAATTACATTTTCCAATAAAAACTCAAGATGAATATGTAATTAGTTTCAATTTGAAAAAAAAAAAAAAACAAAATTCTTGCTATTTTAAAGATTTCAATCTAATGACGCCGCATAGCATCATCGTTGTTACAATGATATTAAAATTAATTCAGAACGAGGTCATGTCAAGCACAAGTTTTTCTTACTTACTTACTTTACTTAACTTATTTACAACTCTCAATTCAAACACATCAATTTACACTCTCGCAATAGCAAATAAAATTTAAAATTCAATTTTTGTCCAAGTCACATAGAAATAACGATATCTAATAATAATTGTTTTTAACTTTACATTCCGCCTTTGCAATGCTGAAAGTCGCACATACTCGTAAGAAAATTACACTTCCATAATAGTTCTCGACACTTTTCCCTCAAACGAAATGTTCGTTATTAACTTATTTTTCTTTTTTATTTTAACTCACTGTTACTCTCTTCTTTGAGATTTAGGTCACCAACCTGATATTCACAAAAATGGTATTGCATGCCCTAATCATCATAGTCGTAGTAGTTGATAATATAATTGAGGTGGTTCTTTATTTGGTAAACAATTTGCAAAAATGTAGGTAAATGTGCATCCAAACGGATCGCAGGTTCTGTGACAGAAATACTTTTTATTGGCTTGACAATTGAATTAAAAAATACGAGAAAAAGAATTAGCATTCCAATGAGAATGAGTGACCTTCGGGTGTGGTTATAACATTTGAACACAAAAAACAACTGACTGAAAAAAAACACTGCGATTTTTCATCGAATTCCATCCTACCTTCTGGAAATTGATTAACGTTTCACTTGTGAGATGTTGATTTAACTGGTAAGTGAAACTCTTCAATCACTTGTAGATCACTGTTTAAAAAAAAACTATTATTGGTACAGTCCGTGACTTATGCTGTACGGTCAACACACACGTCGGCGTCTCTTAACCCTCCGCTCAGAGAAGAATTATTATTGGAAACAAATCTATTATTGTTTTGCTACAGCAGTTGTGAGTCGTGACACCGAAAACGGATAAAAAAAACGGATGAATACAAAAAATAGCCCGCGTTAACTTACAGATGGATTGAAGAAACCTCCGACCCAACCGATTCGACAGTAAGTTTCAAACTAATCGCTAACTTCTTAACCAAAGACTGGTTAGCTGTCTATCTGGTAGCAGTTATAAGTCTGTTACTACTTTCCCCCGTAGTTCACCTTCTCTCGGACAACAACTGGCAATCTGACTGACTGACTGGATTGTTGGCAAGTTTTACATTCTTCCACTTCCAAATTTTCGACATAGCTGTGCGGTGCTCGCAGAGCTGGAATTCCAAGAGCAGCAGTGTATTAGGTTTGGAGTTAGAGCTTAGAGTTGTAGGTAGCATACATTAATCTTGACTATCAGGTTTTGATTTTTTTTCGTTTTGATATTGGGTGGGATCGGAGTATGAACTATTACTTTGTATCTATCGAAAGTAAAATGGGTACAAGAACCCAGACAGTACTTACTTTTATAATTATTATTACCTTTTTTTTTACAGCTAGCTAGTTCGTATTTGTAACGAATGACAACAGGTTGGTGTGGTGCTTACTTCAGAGAGAGAGAGAGAGATTACCAGTTTGGTTTGGTGGTGGTGATTCATTGAGAAAAATAATTACAAATGAATAAGAAGAACCGCATTCTTAAAGTTGACATAAAATAATTACTATGGTGGTCATTATCCACAGACTTGTTGTCATGGGTTTTCTTAAAGTTTGTCCAAAAATTGTAATTTGAGTATGGCGTTGTCTGGTATATAATATTTGTTAATAGGTATATGTACATACATTTAATAGGGGTTTAAATACTTGTTTCTTATAATTATTTTTATTCCATAATTCCATTGGAATAAATGGATTGGGGAGAATTAAAGATTTGTGTTTAAAGGTAAAATTAATAAAAAAAAACAACATAAAGACACTGACTCAGAATTAAGGGGAAAACACACGTGATTCAATACGACAAAACGGCTCTCATTTATTTACGATTCCAGAAATCAACACTAACAAATTTATGTTAATAAAGTTTTAATAAGTAGGTTTTTTATAAATGGTTGAAAAAATATGCTACTCGTTTATTTAATCTTGAAAGAGAATAACGTAGGTCGTACCTACTGTGATTCTGAGAGGGAGGTGATTGATGCTTTTGCTTTTGTGCACTTAGTTTATTGTTTATTATAATAAGTAAGTTTAAAAAAATAAATAAAAAATAAATATGTTTTTTTTTGGCGCAACAGCTCGTGAAGAACCGGGGCGTGTACCACAAAACAACAATCTAACCTTCTAACAAGTACTTTTTTAACATGTGAAATTAACAAGACAACCACAAACGCTCGGCATTAATTTTGTTAAATAAGTTGAAGAAAATATATTAGCGAGCTGTTCCACAAACCAAAAAGTATAGTTAAACAAGCTAGTTTTAACAATAAACAGTATTTGCTGTACCTTCTTCATCTTATTCATTTAACCGGTGGTTGTCATGATCTCGAGGGGGATCACAACTCTCCCACTCAACTGCTTCACCTAAGGTTCCACTTGTGGGGTTCGCCGGGTTGACCTCAGAAAACGTCGACACTCGACAGGCCTCCTGGTTTTGGATTGTTCCACGTCTGAGGCACACTAAATGCAGGTGTCGTTGCATTTGTTTCATCAAGGAGCTTTTGCGCCTGCCTTTCTTCCGCGATAGTGTTGGAACGTCTTGTGCTATTGCCTTTTGAACTGAGTTCTCATGGCATCTTCTTTGTACATGACAGTACCAGCTAAGTTGGTCATGCTGTATTTTGTCCAAGATGGTATTTTTGACGTGTAGGCTTCCTCGGATTCTCTTGCTTCTTATTCGATCGCGCTTTGTCACTCCTGCTGTCATGCGAAGCATCTTCATTTCAGCTGCCGTCAATTTACTCTCATACTTGTACATTGTCCAACACTGTGAACCGTATGTTAGCGCTGGACGAACAACTGCCGTGTAGAGCTTTCCTTTCACCTTAGGAGCATTTTTCTATCACAGAAGATGACAGAGTTTTCCCGCCACTTCATCCATCACCCTACGCTTACGCGATGTTTGATGTCGTCATCACAAGATCCTTCGTTATTCATCATTGATCCAAGATATTTAAACGTTTCGCACTTGGGAAGCACTGTTCCATTCAAATAGATGTCCGGTATAGGATTGTGTGGATCAGAAAATGTACAGCATAGGTATTCGGTCTTTTTCGCGCTAATGCGGTATCCATTTCCCTCCAGAAAATCCACCCATACATCAAGTACTCGTTGCAAGGACACAGGATCTTCACTTATGATGGCTCCATCGTCAGCAAAGTATAACTGATTCACTTTGGGGTCCGTCACCTTATCCTCAAGTAGAAAGTCAAGGACAGTAATAAGAGCAAAGGACTCAAGACGCTTCCCTGCTGCACACCTACTCTAATTGCGAACTCTTCGGTGATTCCTACGGGGCATCTTACCTTTGTTTTAACTTGCTCATACATGTCCATGACCATCCGCACGTAGACTTCCGCAACTCCTCGTTGCCTAAATGCAACCCATATCAGATCTCGTGAATGTCTGTCGAATGATTTTTTCAAAATCAACCAATACAATATGCAAATCTCTCGAGGAATCCCTATATTTTTCCATTTTGATGCTTATACTCTGTATAGCATCTGTGGTTGATTTACCCGTCACAAACCCGCATTGGTCGTCAGATAGCCGTATTATTTTTCGTGGGCGGCCATCCAATACCCGCTCAACGATCTTCATGGTGTGTGACATCAGCTTGATCGAACGATAGCTGACGCAATTTCGTGTATCACCCTTCCCCTTGTAGATAGGAATAAGGTAACTTTCCCTCCACTGATAAGGCATTCGGTCACCGCAGATAAGTTTGGAGATGAGAATCATGAGCCATCTAGACCCGATGCCCCCATCTTTTTCCAGAACTCAGAGGGTATCTCGTCTGGCCCAATCACTTTTCCCTTTTTGGAGTTTTTCACCGCATCACTAACTTCTACGACTGTGATGTCGACGACTTCTTCATTGTTAGGTGCAGCTATTGGAAAGTATATCCTCGGAAACTGTTCATTTAAAAGTCCTTCACAATACTTTTGCCATCTGTAAAGAATTTTGTCGTCATCCACAAGGAGTTGGCCTTGAGCATTCTTAATAAATTTTGGTGAACGAATCTCCTGAGCATTTTTCCTTCTCTGTGCGGCGATTTTGAAAATAGTTCCTGAATAGCTTGGTTTGCATCAGCAGCCGGTGCAGATATTTCCTCCAGCTCCCGATACATGCTCTTCGTACTCCCTGCTTGAAGATGGGCACACTTTTTCTTTGCTTCTTTCTTGCAACGTCTGTAAACCACTCCAAGGCGTGCTTTTTCATCTATGTTATGAGAGGGGCAAGTTGACCAAGCTTTGAAAGCCGTTTTTTTTCTAGTCATACTGCTTTGGCTCCATCATCCCACCACCATGTTTCTTTGTCGTGTTGGTAGTGTCCTCTGACAATTCCTAGCAGTGATTTCGCTCCCGCAGGCAGGTTTCTTACAGAGAGTTCAACATTTTTTGTACTCCACACTCTCTATTTGCATGTATGTTGATGTTTTCATACAGATAATCTTTCATAAAAGAGACGTGCGCTTCGCCTTTTACTTTATCCAGATTGTAACACTTGATTCCACTAGAACCCTCTGTTTGTTTGTTTGCCTTCTTTGTCTCCATACAAAATTCTGTCAGCAGATAACGGTGTTGTGGGGCGATCGGTTCACCCAAAATCACTTTGCAATCTTTGACTTGCGGCTTCATGCAACTGGGTACCTAATGGAAATCGATCTGAGTTTTATTTCCACCACTGCTGTAAGTGATAAGGTGCTTTTGTTGTTTGACAAAAATGGTATTTAACACGATAAGACCATATGATCTGCACATGTTTAGGATGTCTTCACCAGGAGGGTTCCTAGTTCCGTACCCAAACCACCATGACAGTCCTCATAGTCCTCGTTAGATTTCCCAACATGTCCATTCAAATCTACGCCCACAAACAGAAGCTCATCTTTCGGGATGTTTTTAAGGTGGTTGTGAAAGTCTAGCCAAAACGCATCTTTTTCCGGTTGTTCACATCCAATTTGGGGAGCATAAGCGCTAACAATATTCCACGCATTTCCTTGCATCACCAATTTTAGAGACATCAAACGGTCACTGGACTTCGAAATAGCTAAGACGTTACCAAGCAATTCCTCCTCAAGGATGATACCGATTCCGTTTTTGTTCTTTTCTGCTCTGTAGTAGAACATCTTGTATGCCTTTGTCTTAACGTCCAAGAAACGAGTCCTGTTTCCAGTGTTTAGCCGTTTTGTTTCTTGGATGCACAAGATGTTTTTTCGCCTTCTTTTCATCATCTCTTCCAACTCACAGCTTATACCGGTTATAGTCCCAACGTTCCAACTCGCCACTCTTAATTTACGTCCAATTTGTTGCATTACTTTGCTAGCCCCCGGAATCCGTTTAGCTCTGACCCGACCATTAATGATCGGCCCAGGATCAGCACCAGTGGCGATTCCTCTCAGTTGGCTAGGTTGGCTGCGCCAACCCTTCAATTTCAGCTTAAATGAAAAAACAATTTATTTGTATTAAAACTTGAATACATAAAACAAAAATCATAACATTCCAATGGGTTTAAATAATTATAAAACCAGCAAAATTTATATAAATTGAGCCATTTCCTGCAACCCGTACGTGCTATATTAATCCCATACAATACAGTTACTCCTTAATGCTTTCAATTTCAGTCTTGAGTTGGCTACAAAAATTTGCGCCATCAAATGTCACACAAATCTATACTATTATTCCCGATGTGCCTGATGTGCTATCTCATTCTATCTTTAAGAATAGACCGAAAAAATATTCACAAAGGTTGGCTCTAATAATAAGAGCCAACCGGGGTAGAAAAATGCGAGAAAAAAATGTGTGTTTGTGCTTGGTTGTTTGTAGCGAGTAGCGAGACCAATTCAGTCGAACGTACTTTTTCTGCGTTGAAAAAAATTAAGACGTATCTTAGAAGAACGCATGGCCAGGAAAGATTGAGCAAATTAACTCTTATTTCAATAGAAAAACAAATGTTGTCGGAGATAAGAAAATTTGAAAGCTTTTATAAGCAAGTTTTCGAAAATTGTTTGAAAATAGAGCGACGACTTGATTTTGTATAACGTTCAAACAGTCGTTAGAACGGTCCGACGAACTTTAGTCGTATACGACAGGTTCTACCGTGAATGTCCTTGTCGTATATCGGACCGTTTTGAGACCGTTTGAGACATTCCGTACGATCGAACTACTCAGTCTACGAATATTCGTCAAACTGTATGTACGTTTCTAGGAGACAAAATAAATAAATAAAAATATGGAAGGAACTAATGCAAAAAAAATTTGTTAAAGAATTTATTTTGCTTTACGAAAACATTAACATAAAATTTGGTTATGTATCTACATAGTACTTAAAACGACTCGTCAAAAAAAACAACAAAGAACAAATTAAATTGAAATTACTTTTAAATAATCTTTTTTTAATGAACTGTATATATCCCAACAGGTTTCCGAAATAATCTTTCCAATGAGCTGAGGTGAAACTCGGTATGAAGTTTTCAAATCTTCATAACTTCTTCCTGTGGCTAAAAACCGTAATGTTATTGCTAAACGGGTTTCTGCACTTATGGCATCTCTCATTAAGGTGTCTTGTTTTGTTATTTGACTTCTTATTGTATCCAATAGTTTCATGAAGGTATCGTTATTCAATCTTAGATAATTTTTGTAGTCTCCGGGTTCCTCCGACACTAATTCCCCTAGCAGGATCATGTGGGAGTGCACACTTCTTCTAAGAAGCCGAATTCGACGTCATTTTTTGTTTAAGAAAAAATCGAAGTCCGGTGCCAAAGCAAATTCAATAAAATTGTGTATTTAGAATCCTAGATAGGCTGTCCTAGCAAAAGCTGAAAGTGACCACAGATACTTGAAAGCAACTTGCTTACAAGTTCCCTGCCGCCTACGTCACTGCATGTTCAAGTATACGAACTTGACAACTGGCTTGCCAGTACTGGCTCGTGTAGCCCCAGGGTTAAGGAGACTAGCAACTACTGAGAATTTTTCGGGCGACTGTCCGTTCAACCAAGTCGCAATGTTTGTGCGTAATTTCGACCGTCGTTGCGACAGTTCGATCGACAGTCTTTGCGACTGTCTCAACGTGAATGGCCCGTTTAAATAAGTTTTTGATTAAAAAAATAACGGAAAAAAAATACAATTATTTTGTTTTTATTACGTTTAGCTTTGATCAAAGGATATTTCGTAGCCAACCCAGAATTGAAGAACAGGAAGATCAACAATTATAGTTAAACAAGCTAGTTTTAACAATAAACAGTATTTTCTGTACCACAAACACATAAGTTGACAATCTCTTAACAATAAAAACTACAACCTGTAATAAGTAGGAAATTCGATAAATTCCATTTTAAAAAATTTTAACTTATGAAATTAAAATAATTAGCTGGTAACAAGTGATCTTTTTACTGAATATGTATTTAACACTAAAATGCAGTTTTATTTTTTTTTAATTATTTTTTTTTTTAGTTTTATATTTAATTGCATAATCGACGGTTAAACTTCGTAACCTTGCAAGTTGAAAAATTCAAAAAAAATATTTTCAGCTAAACAATATTTTAGAATATATAAAGATATAAATGAAAACACTTGTATATTTGTTCCACAATGATTGAAAGCTTTAATTTTAGTTACAAATTATTATTAAAAACATTTTAAATTTTGCTTTTGTACCTATTCTTGTTGTATTAAATTTTAAATCATACAATATCAACTTATACAACGAAAAACTAGAAAACATATATAGGACAATTTCCGATGTACATATATTGTGCAAATCTGGCAAGCCTTATCCCAATATCAATCGTTTCAATTTTCAAATATACGACGAATATTTCAATTTCAATAAATCCAAACAAAAAACGCACAAAAGAAAACAACGAGAACAAAATGATTACCCACTAGTGGTGAAGTTTTTGCCCATGTGAAGTTATTTCCCAGTGAAATTATTTCCCTGCACCGTCAAACCGTACCCAAACTATTAATTATATTTAAGTATGTAAACTTGTGAGGCAATCCAAAATTTCTTTTGTCATATCAGTGATTTATTTATCAATTTATATTTGGCTATGGTTTGCAATCCCATGTTATCAGAGATCTACGTATGTATGTCGATGCAAAAGTTCGAGTGCTTTTTATGATTGACTCGGAATCTGATTAACCTTTTTTTGTCATAAAACAGTTTATAATAGGCAATTTATGAAATAGACAAATTCAGAATTAACAATTATCTAGAAGTCACGAGACTTATGGTGGATTTACAAGTATCTTCGTCTGCAAATATAAAGAAAAGTAGAGCGGGACAGATGTATCCCAAAATACTGAGCGTGTAAAAGAGAACCATCAAGAAGATGAACATGTTCGTCTTCATATCTGCATTATGGCACTTCCTATAATCTGCATGTACGAAGAACTTCTGCATTTTGGTGTTCCCTCTCTATCCAACAAATGTAAATTTTAATTTTGCATCATCTTTTTTTTGCAGAAGTCACATGTAAATCCACCATTAACCAAACTAGCTGTGTACACTGATGCTGCATTACCTGATGACAATGTAGAATGTAGAATAAATTGTGCGAAAGTCACCAATAAAGAGAAAACTAACTTTTCGTTCAACTAACAACAAGTGGATAAATGCACAAGACAATAAAAGATATTAAATCGAAGATCAATGAGAATAACTTAATATTATCGAATGCAGATAAAGGTAATTTAATATCAATTTTACCAAAGAATTAAAACTTGATCCAACAACAAATGATAACAGACTGGTGTGAGTGATAAACTCTTCTCATTTGGTGTTTGATCAGAAAGATAAGCTTGCGCTTAAAAACCCTAGCCCATCCATTCATATATTGTATGGTCTTGCCAGATTACATAACGACAATGTTCCTGTACGCCCAGTTTCAATATCCCTTCTCAGAGGTTAGGCAAAAAGCTCTCTGCTATTTTGCCTGAGATTTTGGATTTCAACCAAAATACTGCATTAAAAACACATTGGGTCTCATTGATAGAGTGAAAGATTTAGTCTTGCCTCCTAATACTAAACTTGTTTCTTTTGACTTAAAAAGCTTATCATCTATTCCAACAAATTAAAGTTAAACTTAAGGAGATCGCTTCAAATATAAACGGCACAGTCAAATGCAAACAAATTGAAAGACTTGTTGAATTATGCATTGATCAAGATTATTTCGAATTTAATGAAAAATTTTACACTCGATCGTCAGGCTTAACAATGGGATCTTCCTTCTCAGCTTCTGGAGCTGAGTTTTACATGGATGGCTTCGAACGAAGATTGTTTGGTTTAAAAAATCCTTTCTTGAGACACATATTCTTATGGATTCGTTATGTAGATGATATTTTTTGCATATGGACACGAACTCATCGTAATCTTATTCAATTCCAAAATGATGTCTTAAATAAAATTGAAGAAAATATTCAGTTTACAATAGAATATGGGCCAAATACTCTCAATTTCTTGGATTAAACGATTTCAATTGAAGGGTCTAAATTGGATCACGACATTTTTAGCAAATGTTCAAGCACAGATATGATTATCCCCTTTTACTCAGCCCATACATGGAGCACCACAGTTCCAACGTTTCATTCTATGCTTGAAAGACTACTAAAAGTACCTCTTAAAAAAGATAAGTATCACAAGGAACTTTGCACTATCCTTCATTTTGCAACAACCAACGGATACAAAAAGCAAGTAGTTTATAACATTTTACGTCAAAAATCCCATCGTTACGCAATACAGTCTTCATTCCCTATATCTAAGGAGAAAGTTGATACAAATTGGAGAAGAATTCCTTATATTCCCGAGGACTCTGAAAAGTTAATACCATTACTCTCAGCAGCCAAGATCAAACCAGCCTTTTTCAGCGATAACGCCCTACGAATATCATTATGTAATAATAAAATTAAATGCAAAACTGATAATTTGAAAAAAAAAAAAATAGCGTATACAAATTAAATGCAAGGTATGCGACAAGCGCGGATCCACGGGGGGTCACGGGGGTCATGACCCCCCCCCCCCTGGGTGATTAAAATGTTGTTTTTCTATATGAGTTGGATTAAATAAGGAATAAAAGCTAGATCTTTTATGGTCATGACCCCCTTCCATGTTCCATGTTCTATTCATACATGATCTCAATATTGGTAGAATATATACCTATAGTAATTGGTTGGTTGATGACTTAAACCCACACTTTTAATATCAAGGCCTCACTATTGGCTTGTTAGGCTGGATGATGATTAACTACATATAATACTCGTATAGTGTGAAATAGAAAAACTCATCCAAAGAAGATGCTATCGTTATATATTTTTCAGTGGTTCTTTTTTATTATGTTATTCATCTTTTTTTATATGAATTCTTTGGTTTCATTTACAAAACCATTTAAAACACTCATTTTAAAAACTATTAAGAATATAAAAATAAAAACATTGACCATAAAAACTAGCACCACTATAGAAACCTGATGGTTGGTGTGGCAACATTAATAGTAGGTTTAACTAAAATAAAAGTAATTTTTTTTGTTATGTTTAATTAAATTTGTATGTACCTTATACAGGTGTCCTGTGACCCCTCTGGCTGAAAGTCTGGATCCGCCCTTGGTATGCGACGGTGTTTATATTGGGAAAACATCCAGGACCTTACAGACGCGATTTGTTCATATTATATTTTATTTGTCATTCTTTGGTAATTCAACATGTAACTTAGTATCCAACTGTTAAACTTTCTTGGTTTCTTTTTGTATTTTACCTTCATGTTTAGCTTGAGCTTTGTACATTCAAAATTTATAATGTATTAGGGCCCTGAGGATGTCCTAACCAGACGAAACGCGTAGGCTTAATTATAATTTGTACCTAAATTAAAGCTTTCAATCATTGTGGAACAAATATACAAGTGGTTTCATTTATATCTTTATATATTCTTTAATGTCAAAATTATCAAAACTAAACAATATTGTTCTGAAAATTTTTCAGGAATGACAAAATTCAAAAACTCGTATTATAAATCCCATAATAAAGTCTCTTAAGTCTCCTTCTACACAAGTAAATCGATGTGTGTTCACGTCGCGTTAAATACCCATCATTAATTAAATGTTTCTCACTAACTGAACTGATGTGCCTTAAATTATTATTAAATGGAGTATTTTATTTGACTTCAATGAATTTTAATATTCTGAAATGAATCCATTTTTGTTTGCTATTATAAGGCATTCGGTTTCATTCGGTTCGGTCTCTATTCGGTTTATATTCGACTGTGCCTGATATGTGTGAAACGATAAAACGGCAAAAATAAAAACCTAATAGAAACCGTATAGCACCGAACGATTCCTGGACACGAATCGGTTTCATTCGGTTTCAAAACGGCACGTATTCGGGTCTAAGGCAGGGTTCCCATTCTAGCGGCTTTGTCGCTAGATCTAGCGACATTTCAAATTCTTCCGCGACAACAAATATTTAGATGTCGCTGGGTTATTTCTAGCGACTTTTCTAGCGACTTTTGAAGGTAAGCATTTTTTGAGTTGTGACACGCAAATACAATTTTGTATAATGTAGTGGCCCTGGTGATTTTACATTCCAGGCATTTAAATTATTTGACATTTCCTATTTCCAATAATTGGATACTGAAATTCAACACAAATAAGGGCATACACAAAACAACATATGCATACTGTAATTGCGAGTGAGCGCAGTAGTCTGATTTAAGCAATTCAACTGTTTCAAATTTATTATAAACCTAAGTTTTTTGTTAATTTACTTCAAAATTTCGAACAAAAATAAAAAGTTATTCAAAGAGAATTTTTATTTATCACTTATTTACCAATTTTGGTCTAGCGACTTCTAGCGACTTTTTGTTCCCCGAATTTCAGCCAATCTAGCGACTTTTGGAGGTTGGTCTAGCGAATTTTCATTTCAGCTTGCGACAGCACTGGTCGAGGGCACACAAAGTAAACGTAGCGTTCACACATATTCGGTTCGGTTTCGGTTTTTCTGAATTTTTTTTTTTATACATTTTATTTAATTTAAATTATTAGTGGGCCATCACACACTGGCTCAGTTTTGAGCTGAACTAAAGCCAGACTAACTTTTCCATCAATCTCACACGATGTGAGCAAAGCTGCCTGAAAATTCTGTGTACATGAACCTGCTTTAGTTGGATTAGTACTCTCAGTTTGAGCATAAAAAGAATAAAAAAATAATTTCCTTTAAAATTTGCAATTTTGCATGACTGATTATGCCTAGAAACAAACGAATGTGTATGTATTAGTAACTAAACTTTGTTAGTCCCCTCGAAACAAGGATGAACATTTCAGTCGTTTCTTTCCTCACACTTTACCTGCCTTGCCTACAAACTTTCATTTCCCCAGCTTAGTCTAGTTCAAAATTGAGTCTGTGTGTGATAGCCCAGTGACTACAAACCGAATATGAACCGTCTGTGTGAAGGGTTCTAGACGGAAACCGAAATTGAACCGAATACAGACCGAACTGAATGAAACCGAATATGTGTGAAACGAGCCTAATAGAGTTTAAATTATTAGTTGGTTATTGATTTATATTTATTATACTTTAGAAGGAAAGTAATGGTTTATTAAACAAAGTAACTCTTTGCAATACCTCGTAACTATTATAAATTTGAATGCAGTACCTCGTATGTGCCTTTGCAATACCTCGTAACTTTGAAAATTTGAATGCAGTAGGTACCTCGTATTTGTCCATTATATTAAAAACGACAAATTATTCTGACATAAATGTTATTAAATACAATTAATTGTTTATTTAATAACTCAAATCAACAAATTTTCTATTTTTTTCATTTTTAATAGTTGTTTAACGAGTTTTTTTTTTGATTTCTAAAAAAACTTGCAAAAACGACTTACTAGGTTATGAAGTTTAACCATGTCGCGTCGAATGTAACTCAAAAAGGTCATTTAGTCAATTTACACTTTTACGTGAAGGTACTCGTAAATACAAATTATAAGAAGGAGAGAAATGCTTATTTGTTGTTTGTATTACTTAATTTCTTCTTTCACACATTTTAAGGAAAAAGAGAGAGATGTACGATTTTTCTAAGTGCATATTTTTTAAAGTGTTCTCACGCATTAATGAATTATTATTTACCGCAACATTTTTTTAAATCATATCAAATTGCAATTTTTTTTATTATTTCTTGCCAATTCTTGTTGTATTAAATTTTAAATCATACAATATCAACTTCTATAACGAAAAACTAGAAAAAATATATTGGACAATATACGATGTACATACATTGTACAAATCTGGGAAGCCTTATCCCAATATCAATCGTTCCAATTTTCAAATATACGAGGAATATTTCGTTTTCAATTAATTCATACAAAAACGCACAAAAGAAAACAAACGAGAACAAAATTATTACCCACTAGTGGTGAAGTTATTTCCCTGCACCGTCAAACCGTACCCAAGCTATTAATTATATTTAAGGATGTAAACTTGTGAGGAAATCCAAAATTTCTTTTGTCATATCAGTGATTTATTTATCAATTTATATTTGGATATGGTTTGCAATCCCATGTTATCAGAGATCTACGTATGTATGTCGATGCAAAAATTCGAGTGCTTTTTATGATTGACTCGGAATCTGATTAACCTTTTTTTTGTCATAAAACAGTTTATAATAGGCAATTAATGAAATAGACAAATTCAGAAATAACGAACAAAAAATTATCGAATTAAAGATAGTTAAATGTCTAGATGTCTGCATTTAGTTGATCACGTAGTCACGTAGGTAGCTCAGTTAAAGGTACAGTATACATACAAAATTATTTGAAATTTATTTTTTAACTGCATTTATCGATTCATTTTTTTTCATCCGCATACCTATCAATAAAATACAAATTATTTTGATACCCTATTATTGTGGGTATACGTGCTGTATTATCATCACAATCGATTTTTTAAATTAATCGGGAAGTCAGAAAAAATCAGGACAAATTGCCAGTTTCAAAGATTCGAACGATGTTAACCATCCTTGTTCATTAAAAAAAAATATTAAACCGATTTGTTTTATTTAAAAAAATCATAACTTAAGTTCTAATGGTCGGATCTTCAAGGTTAATATCTCTTAAAAAAAAGGAGCTATGTACATTCGTGTCTGTCTAGAAATTATTGGGGAGGGGCAAACAATTTCATGCTTAGGGATATGTGACTATGGGGTGAGTGACCAATCAATGTGATTTTCGGTATTGTTTATTCAGAAGTTGATACAAAATTCAATAATTTTGAAAAAAAATAATTATACACAATAATTGGTATAAACCTTCTCTACAAATATATATGTTAGTAATTTTCTATCTGAACGTCTAATGCGAAAATCACTAGGATGACTTCATTCATATTTTTCCGAATAAAATCGATAAACAAAAAATAATTAAAATGTGAAAAATGTCGATTTAGCCCCTTTTTGGGGCTTCGAACTTTATTCGCAGTTTTTAACTCTTTTCCAAAATCTGTGCATGAAAAGTTTGCATGAAAAGAAGATTGAAAAATCAATAGCTCAAAATTGTAAACAACCTAATATTAAGGTTTTAGTATGATACTACTTTAAGTAAATTTTCACAACTCACGTTGTTCTTGTGAGGTTTCTTATGAGGGCTTCCACAGAATACGAAATTGTGGCCGCCTTATACAAAAACAAACTCAAACAAAATTGTGACCTGTGATCCTCACAACGGCAGAATAGAGCTGCTGTTAGTTTTCGAGTCATAGCAAAATTACACTGAAAAGAGACAAGTCTGACCATTCTCTTATTTTTGAAATTAGGTGAATTTTGAGTTTTAAGGAAGCTTATATTCCACAAAGACACAATCACCCTTATTTATAAAGAAAAAATAGTTATTTTAGCTCCCGTGTTAAGGAAAGTAAAAAAAAATTCGTATTCCATGGTGTAGTTTTCCTCAAACCTTGCACTTTGGTACACTAAAAACCCAGGATGGTTTACTTTTAAGGAGTGTTTCCACGGTGGCAACACTGGCAGACCGGAAATATAAGGGTTTCCTTCTGACTATGTTTTAACACGAAATTTCACATAAATTAGCCTATAAATCGAGAACCAGACATCGGTTGATGTCGTAGAATGTCTCGTTGGATTAGGAATACTTGATGCCATAGGAATATGTTAATTTTGTACCCCTTCCCCACGCTTGCACGTGGGGGGAGCAAAATACCCTCGGCGGATAATGGTTTTTATTTGTCAGAAAATAATGGTTATAAAATGAATATTCATAAAATTTTATGATGAGCGTCAACGTAGAATTTCATACTCTACAACATATCCGAAGTCCATTTTTACCCATGTATTAGTTTTTTGTATAATCGCTTTCAAAATAATCGCTTTCCCATAGAGATTTGAAGCAATTGTCCTCTCGATTTTGTTGAAACAATTTATTCAAAACATTGACCTGATCTTTTACTGTTGACAGATTTTGGTCAAAGCCCTGTAAAATTTAAGCAACAGGTTCTAGCATCGATGAGTAATGTGACATCACAAACAAACAAACTAAAAAGGTCGAATTTGTGCGAGAGTAATAAAGTTGGAGGGCACGTTGCTTTGTTATTCTGTTACCCTCTTCCGAAAGTTTTTGCAGTGCCTCATTTACAACAACGATATGCTCTCTCAGAACTCGAACGCTTTTGTATTTATGTTGATGTGTTGATCGTCGTTTTGATGATTTCTCTCTCTATCTTTGCCTTCTTTCTTCAAAGATTAAAATGAAAGCGGCTGTACACGGCTTGGCTCAGGTTCAGAGGGGGGCAAGCCATGGACTCTGACAAAAAAAGTACAATCGTTTTTGTGAAAATTTCCTAGATAATAATAAAAATAGAACTAGTATGATTATTCGGCCAAAGGCAGGGGGGCAAGTGCCCCCCTTGCCCTCCCCTGCGGGCGCCTATGACCATGGCAACACTTCTTAAAAGTAAATTTAGGATGTGGACTATTAGTGTACCAGAGCTCATCCCGTCAGAATGATTTGCAAGGTTGGCTCCCTTAACGCCCTGACTATAAACACAGGAGCTAAAATAAATATTTTTTTTTGTATGAACATGGGTGAATGTATTTAATAATAAAAACCTTTTAACAAAATTGTTCCTTTCAATAGAGTCTAAAATAACACTAGAAGAAAAGCTAAATGTTACAAAATTTCTTTGGCAGAAACAAGAATTTACTTATCCGAATGTGACGAACATCTAGAATTCGAATCTGACCTCAAAATTAAGATTGAGTAATGGCTCTGGTTTTTTAACTATCCTTTAGTATAAAAGTGCCAAAAACCTCTTAATATTATCTTAAATACTAATTCACGATTTATATGAACCTTAGAACCAAACATGCTCAAGCTCGTATGCGATCCAGTTGTAAGTTTATTTTTTTTCTTCATATCAGTGATTTATTTATCAATTAATAATTGTCTGAGTTTTGGAATTCCATGTTATCAAATCAAAGTATCAGAGATCTATAGATATTAATGCCTATAAATAGTCGAGTGTTTTTTTTTATTATTGACTTGGAACTTTAATCTGATTATCTTTTTGTCATAAAGCAGTTTAAAACAAGCCATAAATAAACTAGACAAAATCAGATTTATCAAAAAAAGATTTTCGTTCATCGAATTAAAGATACATATAGATATCTATATATCGATCGATAGATCAAGGTGTATGGGACATTTACTTGATCACGTAATATAAACGGAAAATTATCTCAAATTTAATTTGTAACTGCTGTGAGAAATTAATAGTATATAGTAATATAATATAATAGTAAGATACAAATTTAAGAACGAAATTGAGTATAGAATTGGATTGGACGAATTTTTCAAAAATTTGTAGTTATTTGTCACTTTAAGGTCCAGTTCTTGATCCTCCGATTATCTGAGTTTAACTCAAGTAATTTTCTTAAGCTAACTGGGGTTTAGCTTTAAAGCCGTCACTGAAAAACTGGGCGTGAAATTTTTGTCGATATATGTATACAAAAATACATATGTAGATATATGATAAAGATACCAATTTGTTTATAAAATTTTTAGCTGATATATTATTTTTTGTAATGATAAATCTACTGTTTTGATCATAGTTACTTTTTGTTTGTTTACATATGTGTGTATTTTGTTAATGTGATTATTGTAACTTTTCAGTTAAATTGTAAGTTTTTTTTTTCAATAAATCAAATTTAAAAAAAGAAATATATTTATTCATTATGCGTTTAATACAATATATTAATACAAAATTTGTTGTATTTATACATACATACATATTTCGTTTGTCATTGGTAAACAAAATAATGGGCATGACTGGATCGCACAAACTTGCTCTCGTAGCTAACAACTTGAACGTAGCTTAAAATTGACAATGTACATGTGTAGTCAGTAGCGGATCTAGGTTTTGGCTATGGGGGGGGGGGGCGCTTGGAGTTTGGAGATCGAATTTGTTCATATGAAGTTATATTACTTTAGCCCCTATAGCCACCCCCTGGATCCGCCACTGTGTGTAGTGGTTCTATAACATTATGATATCATTAAAAAAAGTTTTAAAAACAGTTTAAAATATAAATTATTACTATATATTTCTATAAATTTGTGTTTTTTTTAATAGGTAATTTTTTTGTCAAAATCGTTAGAGCCGTTTTTGAAATAAATCAATTTTTGTATATTGGTTGTATGGCAGGTACCGTTATTTTTTGAGCTAAAAAAAATCAATTTCCCCTCTAGGGAATCACCTAAGAACCTTAAGTCCAAAGTTTGAACCAAATCGCTTTAGCGGTTTAGGCTGCAGGTCGAGGTACAGACAGACAGATGGACAGACAGACAGAATTGCGAGACCCACTTTTTTCGCGATCTCTATCATCGTAATGTTAGGCAAAATCATTATCTCGATTTTTTTTTGCACGAATCCTAAACTTGCCCTATACTCCGTATATCGAAAGTAAAAATGGGCACGACTGAATCGCACAAACTTGCTCTCGTAGCTAACAACATGAACGTAGCTTAAAATTGACAATGCGCATAGTGGTTCTATAACATTATGATATCATTAAAAAAAAGTTTTAAAAACAATTTACCCCCTTATTTATAAAGAAAAAATAGTGATTTCAACTCCCGTGTTTAGAAAAACTACAAAATGGAATAAGAATTTTCTGGACTCAAACTAAAGGCATTGGCTTAGTGCTCTATTTGAGTCCGGAACATTTTTATTCTATGGTGTAGCTTTCCTAACCACGGGAGCTAAAATAACAGCTTTTTCTTTATAAATACGGGTGTTAAAATATAAATTATTACTAGAAAATTAATATAATTTTTTTTAATAGCTTTAACGGATAGAGCTCAAAAAAAGTATGCTATCTGATTTGTTTGATAAATATGAATTTATGAAAACAAAATTTCAAAAATCGTTAGAGCGGTTTTTTTTTAAATAATTTTTTATACATAAAAATTCTTGAAAATTTAAAAAAATTAAATTTGTTATTCCAACTTTTAGTATTTAATAAAATACAATTTTCCACAAAATTTGAAAAAAAATCATCAACCCATTTTCAAGATATTGAATTTTCAAAAAAAAATTGTAAAGGACCTCTTACACAAAAAATTTGGTTTAAATCGGTATAGCCGTTAACGAGAAATTTGAAAACCAATAAATGGGTTCAATGAAGGTACTGTTAAAAACAAAAAAAATAATTGTCGTAATTATAGTAGCTCGTAATTTTTTTTTTCAAAATCGTTAGAGACGTTTTTAAAATAAATAAATTCTTGTATATTGGTTGTATGGCAGGTACCGTTATTTTATGAGCTAAATCCCTTAAGAACCTTAAGTCCAAAGTTTGAAGAAAATCGCTTTAGCCGTTCAGGCTGCAGGTCGAGGTACATACAGACAGACGGACAGACAGACAGACAGAATTGCGAGACCCACTTTTTCCGCGTTGTCTATCATCTCAATGTTAGGGAAAATTATTATCTCGATTTTTTTTTGCACGAATCCTTAACTTGCCCTATATTACGTATGTCGCAAGTAAAAATGGGCATGACTGGATCGCACAAATCTTGCTCTCGTAGCTAACAACTTTAACGTAGCTTGAAATAGTCAACGTACATATGTATTGGTTCCATAACATTATGATATAATTAAAAGAAAAAGTTTTAAAAACATTTTAAAATATAAATTATTACTATGAATTATTATAAATTAATTATTTTAATAGCCAAAACAGATAGAGCTCAAAAAAAAGTGTGCCATCTGATTTTTTTTATTAAAAATATGAATTTATGAAAAAAAAATTAAAAAATCGTTACAGCGGTTTTTTTTTAAATTAATTTTTTGTATATAAAAATTCTTGAACATTTTTTAAAATAAAATTTGGTATGCCAACTTTTATTATTTAACAAAATACAATTTTTCACAAAATCAAAAACAAATTTATTAGCCCGTTTTCAAGACATTGAATTAAAAAAAAAAATCAATATTTTTTTAAAAATTCAAAAAATATTTTTTCGAAAATTGTTAAAATTGTAAGCGACCTTTTGTATAAAAATTTTGATTGAAATCGGTGTAGTAGTTAACGAGAAATTTGAAAACCAAAAAATCGGTTGTATGACAGATATCGTTAATAACCGTTATAACAACATTTTTTTTCTACCAAAATATTTATTTTAGTAATTTTAGTACGTCGTAATTTTTTTTTTTGAAAATCGTTAGAGCCGTTTTTGAAATAAATCAATTTTTGTATATTGGCTGTATGACAGGTATCGTTAATTTTTAAGCTAAACAAAAATTTCAATTTTCCCTCTAGGGAATCACATAAGAACCTTAAGTCCAAAGTTTGAAGAAAATCGCTTCAGTCGTTAAAGCTGCAGGTCGAGGTATAGACAGACGAACAGACAGACAGAATTGCGAGACCCAATTTTTTCGCGTTCTCTGTCATCGTAATGTCAGGGAAAATTATTATCTCGATTTTTTTTTTTTGTACGAATCCTAAACTTGACCTATACTACGTATGTATATCGCAAGTAAAATGATCTATTATATCTCATTTAAAAAGTCCGTTTTGACCCGCTAGTGGGTTGTTGTTGTGATAACTTTTTCTAACTATAATGATCTTTTACTATGATGAAGTTCAAATGTTGAACTATTATTAGCAACAAAAAAATTGTTGGATTTTTTAAAAATATTAAAACATTTAGGAATGTCTGATGCGCTTAAGTAGTTCTTCTTGCCCCCCTCTCCCCTACTCGTGTTTGCTTTGGAGTTTAACTAACAAAAAATTAAAATATAATTCTTAAAGGCGTTACATCTATATTGAGTCAACATGCATTAAAATAGCACATAACTTGCATTTTTAAAACTATTCCAGCACCATACATCAAAAAATGCAGTTTTAGAACTTTATTGTAATCGGACACTTTTGGTATTTTTAAGAAATCTCATAATCTCAGCCGCCTTACTGCTATTTCCTAGCATGCTTTGTTCTCAAGATACCCTTTGTTAGTTGTCAGCTTCACTGTGAAGTCAATTTTATGAAAGGTTTGTTTATTGCGAATCAAAGGGCATAATTAAATTTATTGAAAAGTATATAAAACCGAGGTTAACCCCGAAAATCATATGATCCCGCACTGAAAAATGTTGTATCTTTTTCACAGAATAAAGCTTAACTTCATTTGGATAAACATAGTATATTCTTCTGCTATATTTGTTCTGTATTCAAGCGGTATTTAATACAAAACTATGTTTGGCAAACGAATCTAATCATAGTATAAATAATAGAGAGTTGCATTTGCAAAAAAATCCGGCGTATCATAGGCGTACTTAACATATCCATCCTTTTCGGCATCCCATAAAAAGGTCACAACTGATTGAAAACCTTGCATGCACTTTTCGCCAATGGTAACCACACAAATGAGACGATACCTTCAGAGAAATTGAATTTTTGTTTAGTCAAGGATAAAAGTCCTTTGCATTTTGTTTTCCACTGACCTGTCGTAGTTTTTCTCCTTGATGCGAGTTTTGATTTCTTCACTTATATGCTGGCACAAATCGTGGGCTTGCTTCGAACTATAAACGAAGTCCTCGAAAGCTTTGTCCATCACGGCTTTCATTATATTCTCACATTGCTCACGGTTCAAAGGATTATGTGGTTCTAGTCTGTATGATGGCATATAGCGAGGTACTGCTGGCTAAAGAGAATAATTTTTAATAATGTAAGACGAGAAACAGCAACCTTGGAATATTAAAATTACATACCTTAGGTGTTCCACCACCAAGAAACAGGCTCATTCTATGAGAAGTGGATCGTGAGGATCTGCCATTCTAGAATTATTAAAAACAAATAAAAAAATTGTGGCAACTGAAATACAAATAAGCCAGTTCTCCGCCGACCGAAGAAAGACACTCACTCGTCAAAAATGAACCCTATGTCTAACCAAACCAAACCATATTCAAATCACAATAGAAATAATATGAAATAATACAGAAATAAAAATAGAATATCTAAGCATTTACCTTTTCTTTTTTCCGGCCTAGGTATATTTTCATCAAACCTGACCAACTTCCTGCCATGTTGAGGTAATAAGGTCTCAATGCTAAAGCAAACTCCTTTTTTGAAATTATGATTGTTAAATCGATAAATTCATATTGTCTTGCCTTATGTCGTATATCTGTACTTACATGTATGTATAGAATTCTGATTTCGTGACTTTCTATCGAAAATGTTAACCTCACAATGATCTAAATGTCTGTCAATTATTCCCAATTGAATAACAATAAACTCGTGTCTCATATGGAAATCGAATTCCATAACCGTACTTTGAGATATGAAAATGGATACTTGTAAGGAAAGGATATAATAAAATTTTTGGTATAGCAACAAGTTCTCGCCTGTTGGTACTAAAAATTGATTGGAATTGTGAAGTAACCATACCGATATGAGTATTTTACGAGTGCGTGATTTTTGGTCATAGAAAACTTTATATCTATAGTTCACTTGAAAACATGCTTTTTGGAACATAACATGGGTATCTTGAGATTCGCTAAGTTTTATGTGCGTACAGAAAAAATCACAAAACAATATAAATAGGTGTTAATAGGTGTATCTAGATGGATTGGTAGAAGAGTGGTTTCATTCCTGAGGTTCTAACAACCCCCCAACTCCAAGGAAAATTATCAAAGATTTTGTGTTCATATTATTTTGAAAAATTTGTTTGTAATATTATTGTGAGAAAGAAATATCTGTGATAGTTTAATGTTTATGGGCCCTCCCAATAATCAAATTTAGTAACGACTTAAATATTTAAGTAAAATGGATCATAATTTTATGGGCTCTAAATAATAAACCAAGCATGGTATGACTTAAATATTTAGGTGGTCCCTAAATAATGACTATTACATGGTATAAACTTTAAAATATGAAACATAACATATGTGGTTCATTTTTTTTTAGTCCATACCATTATGGTCTATTTTCCTCAAAAATTTAAGTCGTTATTAAATTTGATTATTGGTAGGGCCCTATGTGATTTCTTTAATTCAAATTGTTCGTTTTGGTCCCAGATTAAAACCTCTACTAAGCCGAAAGCGAAAAATTCTCCAACGACAGTTTTTTTGTCATTATTACGCCCAGTGTAATTCTCGTATCTTTGGGAATGTTTGACTCCGATTTCACTTTGGGCAGTGGCGAAGCGTGGGGGGGCAGGGGGGCACAGGCCCCGTTCGGCAATTTGCTACGGCAGGGGCGGAAAAAACGGCGACAAGAAATAAAAAAATCCTTTATTCTTCAAATTAATTAATTTGGTGAGACCAAAGAAACCTATTAAAAATTTCCTCAGTGGTAAAAATGCTTCAAAGGCATAGTCAATAATCGGACATTGAGCACGTCTTACGTTGCTGAACAAAAATACCACATAGGGCCGGGCGGCACTTTGCCAGGGGCGACAAAATCGGCGACAAGAAATTGAAAAATCCTTTATTCTTCAAATTAATTAATTGGGTGGACCCAAAGAAACCAATTCGAAATTTCCCCAGTGGTAAAAATGCTTCATAGTTATAGTCAATAATCAGACATTCATTGTTATAGTTGCTGAACAAAAATACCACATCGGGCGGCACCTTGCCAGGGGCGGCAAAATCGGCGACAAGAAATTAAAAAAATCCTTTATTCTTCAAATTAATTAATTTGGTGGACCAAGAATCCAATTCAAAATTTCCCCAGTGGTAAAAATGTTTCATAGTCATAGTCAATAATCAGACATTAATTGTTATACGTTGCTAAACAAAAATATCATATCGGGCGGCACTTTGCGGCAAAATCGGTGACAAGAAATTAAAAAAAATCCTTTTTTTTTTAATTTTCCTGTGTTTTTAAATATATAATAGGGATATCCCATATGCCGGCAAGTTTTTCAAAGTTTTTTTACCAGGTTAAAAGCTGTTATACAGTTTTATTGTTTTGAAAAAAAGCTATTTCCTGTAATTTAAAAAAAACTCCTTTTAAAATTTGTCTATTGGCTGCTCTTCCATGCAATCGGTTCAAGATAATTCTTTATTATGTACCTGTTCATGTAGCATCCGCGGTAATGAAATCGCTTTATTACGATTTTTTTCATATTTTATCATTAATTTCTTATTTTATTCAATCAAATATACATTAATTTCATTTTATTGCTGTGGTACTTGGTTACTACTTTTTTAAAGCTGGAATAAAAAAAATTCAGGGGAGGGCGGCAAGAATTGGGTCTGCCACGGGCGGCAAAAATCCACGCTACGCCACTGACTTTGGGAGAGCCCTAATGTGACGAATTTAAAATTTCATTTTTTCATTTCATTAGTTCGCTTAAATTTGACCTAGCATTTCTGAGAGAATGGTTACACCGATCACTGTACAATAATTTTTGTAAAACTCGAAAACTAAGTCGAATTTGCGATAGTAACTTAAAGAACTATTTTGTAGAAAAATAGATTTTCTATCGAAATTGGGGTTTTAAAAAATAACAAAAAACAACAATTAAAAAGTAGAAAAACGAGAAACGTTAGGATTTTTTTCTCCACTTTTTCTCAACGTAGGCACTGTATTAATAAATAATTTTAAAACTGTTTTTTTTTTGTAATTAAAAAAAAAAAAATAAACTTAATATGTATTTCTAAAACGAATTTGGTCATTTTTTTTGAAACTTGGTACAATATGATTTGTTTACACTTTTTACAATACTTGTACAAATTTTCAACTTAGATTTGAAAATAACGGTAAAAATAACAAATGTCAACAAAAGGAAAAGTTTGTATTTTTCTCAAAAGCGAAAAGAAACAATTTGAGTTTGCATTTTCTTTTAACTTCCTCATACTTGGTTGAATTGATAAAACAAAAAAAAATATCACAATTATTTAAAAACGCTTTTGTTTGAATAAATTCATAATTCTCCATCACTAATCGTTTAGCAGAGGAATTAAAGCAATTCAAACAATTGGGGCACCATTATGACTCGCGAGTCGAACGTTTTTGAAATAATTCATATCGTGGTTCTATCAGTAGCAAACTATGGCATTCTTATTTTGTACGACATTTTTTTTTTTAATTTTTCATGATTTTGCGGCCTTTTTTCTTTTCTCTTATTTTTTGGGGGGGTGAAATTTCATTCACCCTTATTATAGCAGGCGTTTTATTTAAACGACAGATCTTACTTGAATAAAATGGTATGTCTTACGAAAATTGTTTTGGAGTCGTTTAGTGGAATGTAAATTTCTGTTTCAGAAAAATTTCAATCACCGTTTTTGAAGCTGTCGTTTTATTAAAGTAATATGACAATCAAAACGAAATTTTTTGGCGTCCATAAATTTTCAAACGACTTGTGTAAATTTGAATAAAAGTGTATGGGGCATATTCATGATCGCCGATATAAACCCAGGTTTTACTAAACTACAGTTTAAGACGATTTTGGTTTAGAGAATACATACCGATTTTACATATAAATTGTATATATAAGATTATTAACTTCACAAATAGTTCCAAATATTTTGAAATGATAAACTTAAAAAAATAGAATCAACGTTCAAAAAATTCAACTAAACCCAGCTTTAACTTAGACACAGAATAAAAATGACTAAGAATACGCCCCTATTTTTCTCAATTTGTTCAATGCTTTTTATTAATGTTGACTATTTTTAATTACTATGGGGTGAAGATTAACGAAGCCAGAACAAAGGAAACAACTCAAAGTTGATGAAAAAAAAAAAATCTTTTACAACAAATTTTCCTAGGCGTCTCAAAATCGGAGGATAGAAAAACAAATGGAAGGCTGGTTCAAATACCCTTAATTCCTTAGGGCACCGCGTGGTGTGTCGGTCGGTTAGAAATCGCATAGTGGCTATAGTACAGGTAAAATAGTACACAAAATCGTTATCGAAAAATGAAAAAATTCGTCCCTTCATGAAATTTGGTGAAAACGTTACTTTTACCATAAGAATGAAGAATCAAAACAGTCTATAAAAATATCTCGTGACAAAGGGTGTTTTTTTGAAGGGGAGAGGGGAAGTAGGTTGCGGTGTATGAAAAGGAAAAATTTAATTTAGCACAATATTAACATGTGACACCTAACGTAGAGGTAGTTTTTAATGCTGAATCTAGTGACACCAAAACCAAAACAATACCACTCTCGTGAAAAAAGTTATGGTCCTTTTTGTGTAGGGAACATTATATTTTCAACGCAACAGGAAAATGGTACAGAAATCCTTTTTAAAATAATGACTCATTGATGAAACTTAGTATACGTGTTTAATTTGGCATACGAATCATGAATATAAAGGGTTCATGCAAATTAATACAGTTAAAGGGTGTTTTTTTGAGGGGGAGAGGAAGATAGGGAATCGTTACCAAAAAACCTTCGATGCAAAATCTTACCTTGATGAAACTTGGTTAAAATCTTAAAAAGGATTTTCAAAAGAATCTATACAAATAAAATGCAGGGAAGGGTGTTTTTTTAAACGACACAGAAAAGAGGCTACCGTTATCGAGATGAAAAATTTGCTTTGGTAAATAAATGCATATGACACATGATTTAAGGGTAACAAAACAAAAATTAAAACGATACAGTTCCCATTAAAAAAGTTAGAGTCCTTTTAACATGTAAGGTTCAGTATATTTTCAGTACAACAGGTAAATTTCACCGAAATCCTATTGTACATCTGCTAATACGCTACCGAATATGCTAAACTTCAAAAAAGCAAAGAACAGATTATGTGACATTTAAAATAGTTTTTTTTGCAATTTGCATCGACAACTAAATCTGATTAATCAAAGGATAACTTTTTGAAAGAAAAAAACTGTAGTGATATTTGTTTAGGTGAATATACCCATAACTTAACTACAATGACCAAAAAGTGGTATTACCAATTCCAGACATCTTATAAATACTTATATATATAACATTATACTGCTTATACATTGTCGGGTCAAGGTTCAAATGGTAAATAAAACATTTATGCCACCTTACACCAGCGCGACATTATTTTCAAAAGAATTTACTATCAACCTTACATGAAAAAAAGACTGTAACTTTTTTAATAGTATTTATATCGTTTCGGTTTTAGTGTTGTTGGATTCACCATTAAAAGTTACCTCTACATCATGTGTCAAATGCATTTATTGTACCAAAGCAAATTGTAACCTCACTTCGGTGTCGCTCAAAAAAACACCCTTCCCTACAATTTATTTTTAAAGGCTCTTTTTAATGTTGATTTTCATGTCATTTCTAAGATTTTAGCTAAGTTTCATCAAGGTAGTATTTACCTCAAAGGTGTTAAGTAACAATTCCCCATTTTACACTATGCTTAAAAAAAACACCCTTTAAAAGTAGATATTTTTATAAACTTTTTTGATTCATGGTTCTAATGACAAATGCAACATTAACACTAAGTTCTATCAATGGGTCATTATTTTTAATAGGATTTCGGTGAAATTTACCTGTTGTACTGAAAATATACTGATCCTTACATGTTAAAAGGACTCTTAACTTTTTTAAAGGGGAACTGTATTGTTTTGTTGGATTCACCATTAAAAATTACCCTTAAATCATGTGTCATATGCATTTATTTTACCAAAGCAAATTTTTCAGCTCGATAACGGTAGCCTTTTTTCTGTGCCGCTCAAAAAAACACCCTTCCCTGCATTTTATTTGTATAGACTCTTTTGATTCTTCATACAAATGTCCTTTTTAAGATTTTAACCAAGTTTCATCAAGGTAAGATTTTGCATCGAAGGTTTTTTTTTGTAACGATTCCCTATCTTCCTCCCCCCCTCAAAAAAACACCCTTTAACTGTAGATATTTGCATTAACACTTTATATTCATGATTCGTATGCCAAATTAAACACGTATACTAAGTTTCATCAATGAGTCATTATTTTAAAAAGGATTTCTGTACCATTTTCCTGTTGCGTTGAAAATATAATGTTCCCTACACAAAAAGGACCATAACTTTCACGAGAGTGGTATTGTTTTGGTTTTGGTGTCACTAGATTCAGCATTAAAAACTACCTCTAAATCACGTGTCACATGTTAATATTGTGCTAAATATTATTCATACACCGCAACCTCCCCCCCTTTCCTCTTCAAAAAAACACACTTATGGTAAAAGTAACGTTTTCACCAAATTTCATGAGGGGACGAATTTTTTCACTTTACATGTTATTTTACCTGTACTTCTAGTGCTTTGTTTTCATTTCATCTGTTTAATTAGAATTTATCTAGCGAGGTTCTTTAAAAAAATTATCCTTGTAAATACTTACATACATTAACAACACTATTGATGTTTTTGGTTTTTCCTTTTTTAGAATTAGAAGCTTAAAAGACATTTTTCATTTGAAAGAACGAATTTCTTATAAATATCAAACCGTCATTATGTGGGACGCGTGTGAATGGCGTTTAAGTAACGTTATACCAACTCTTAAACGCCAAGAAAGTTTCTCGACTTAAAAAGTGACAATAATTATCGTTTAATAAAATCGCATATTGAACACGCGAAGCGGGCCAGGCAAGGTACTTTTAAGACGCTCCCAAACCGATGCGAAACATTTTTTTAAGATTATTTAATCAGATTTACCAAATTTAAAAAGTATGGTCCTGAGGCAGTGATTAAATAATCACTGATCATCTAAATTTTCTGTTTTTGTTGCTTTTCATAGCAATTTTTTATTTGGGGACATTTTTCAAAAGTTTGGGGCCATTTTTGACCATGCTTTTTATCATGATAAAAAGCCCCAAATTTGGGGCGTTTTTCATGTTTTGTTTGAGGACATTTCGTATTGAGCCAAAATTTGTGTAGCTCTCAAATATTACAAAAATTTGCTCCTCTCTATTGTGTATATTATATTATAAGTGATTAATAACTTCGACCTCAAAATTGAAAAAAAAATTGCCGTTTCGAATACCCACCCCCGTACCCGGCTGGCGATATGTAGGTAGTATAGGGCAAGTTAAGGATTCGTGCAAAAAATCGAACTCAAGAAAATAATTTTCCCTAACATTACGATGATAGAGAACGCGAAAAAAGTGGGTCTTGCAATTGTGTCTGTCTGTAACTCGACCTACAGCCTAAGCCACTGACGCAATTTTCTTCAAATTAAGGTTCTTAGGTGATTCCCTAGAGAGGAAATTGAAATTGTTTTTAGCTCAAATAATAACGGTACCTGCCATACAACAAATAGACAAAGATTAATTTATTTCAAAAACGGCTGTAAAGACTTTGAGAAAAAAAAAATTATGGGGTACCTACTTTTATTACTATAATAAATATTTTAGTGGACAAAAAAAAAATATTTTTAAGGCTTGTTTCACACACATTCGGTTCGGTCTCTATTCGGTTTGTATTCGGCTGTGCCTGAAATGTGTGAAACGATAAAACGGCATAAATAAAAACCGTAGAGCACCGTTTTATCGTTTCACACATATCAGGCACAGCCGAATACAAACCGAATAGAGATCGAACCGAATGAAACCGAATGTGTGTGAAACGAGCCTAACGGTTTTTAACGATAACCGATTTTTGGGTTTTCAAATTTCTCGTAAACGGCTACACCGAATTCAACAAAATTTATAAGAAATATAAGAGGTTCTTTATTTTTTTTTAACAATTTTGGATATACGGATATACAATTTTTCGAAAAAAATAATTTTTCGATTTTTAAAAATAAATAGAATTTTTTTTTTTTGAAAATTCAATGTCTTGAAAACGATTGTATTTTATTAAATACTAAAAATTGGCATCCCAAATTTAATTTTTAAATTTTTTAAAGAATTTTTATACAAAAACCGCTCTAAAGCCCGTATGATACTACATTTTTTTCTCATTTTTTTTTGTGAGCTCTATCTATTTTAGCTTTTAAAATAACAAATTTATAGTAATTAATAGTATTAAAAATGTAGATTTTAAATTGCTTTTAAAACTTTTTTTTAATGATGTCATAATGTTATAGAACCAATACTTATATGTACCGTATCTATGTATATTATCTATTTCAAGCTACGTTAAAGTTGTCAGCTACGACAGCAAGTTTTGTGCGATCCAGTCGTGGCCATTTTTTTTTAAATTTATACGATTTAAGGTCTTTTTTTTATGAAATAAGAAAATTATAACAAAAATGTATTGCAGACAAAATAAGCTAATGGACTTTGTATGATGGTTTTCAGTCAGAAAAAGTTCGCATTGAACATCATTATGGCTCATGTTCAATATCAAAATCAAGGAGGGGATCTCTTTTGCATTTTTAAAGCAAGCTTTTGTGAAGGTTCGGATCGCAACTCAGTTGCAATGCGAACCTACACAAATTTTGAATGGCAATATTTCGCAATCAAGCCTCGTTAGAAGTTGTATTTTTCAGTTTTGACTATAGAATAAACATCGATTTATATTTTTTTTTCAAGTCTTGACAGTTAAGATATTTTTAATTCTTCGGGAAAATCGTCTGCTATCAAAATATTTGATTTTTCCAAGTCCTCGTAAGATTTCCGTTTTAAAGGCTAGTACGCTACTTATGCTAAACGAAATGTTTCGGTAGATTCCAACGGTACGATCCTCTTTTGAAACGTCGAACTCCCAACTCACTCATTTGGCCATTAATCATTTTTCCAAAATACAACATTCTCTTATTTTTAGCATGACAAAGAAGAAAAAAAATAATAAATACAAAGATACTCACTTCTTTTACTCCATGATCTCCTGACATTTTGTAAATATGTAGGAGGTATAAAAGATTTTTGATTTGATTGGTAGCTTTCGATTCAAACAAAACAACATTTTCCGCAATGTAAACTAGTTTTTCAAAAAAAAATTAAAGATTTCACTCATAGAGTAAGAATGGGGGCATTGAAAATGACTTGCATTTGCTAGATAAAACAAAAGCATGACTAATTGTTTGCACTTAAGCAAAATTAAATTAATTAAAATTAAGTTGAAGCAAGATTTGTTATATAAGAAAACGATAATGTTAATTGAATAGAAGAACTCCTTATTTTAACATAAATACACAATAAAAGAAAATAATTCCATATCTTTTTGAAATTCTTGTAAGGATGTAATGTTGACAACCTATCGTGATGCAATAAGGTACATTGCAATTATTTTAATTTGGTAAGTTTTTCATTTGTAAAAGCTACAAAAATTGTTGTAGGTAACTGATGGCTGAAAATAAGACTGTAACTTCAACCAAGAGTGCTCAACTTTGTGTCATAACATACATTTCTTGCAAAAACTAAAACGTTATATTGTAGAGCTCTTCACAATTTTCGTATCTTTCTACTTTGACAGTGATGTACATACAAGCTTCATCCACAGCTACCTACCCTATTAGGCTCAACCATTTCCCAATGTGATTGGATGGTCGAAGATCCAAACGAATTAGGTACATCTTCCTATCATTACTAATTTTTTGGCAGATATCATCTTGACTGAATCTGTTATTCTACTTCTACTGACAACTGCCTAATGACTTTTTCCGATTTAATTGACTGCCTAACCTACCTGTAGCAAAAAGTTGAAGTTTTCTCAATTTTATACTGCACCGAATTTTGTTCGATAATTAACATCTGCAAAGTAACACTAGCCCTTTTTTGTTTGTTATCGTCATTTATTCTTTTTTTCTGTGTCGGATAAAAGCACATTTTGTTATTTCATCTTCATAAATGGCTAAGAACGGGCTCGACTGTATACTGTGTTCATCCTTTCGACTTCGTCAATTGAACTAGCTATTTTCAACTACAAGTGAACCTACTGCTATTGGAGTTCAGCCAGTTAATTCTTCCCATAAGAATAGTTTTTGTTGTTTGTTTCAGAACGTTTGGAGCTTTAAATAAGTGCACCAACTATGTTTGATTATCATAAACACTTAATTGCTGACAAGAGAAATAGAAGATTGAAATCCTTCAGTTAAATATAAAGTAAGGAACGATTTTATCTGTCCAATTGGGTGTCACAACAGCTTGTCTTTAATAACCATAATTCAAAAAGCATTAAATTTAAATTTTGTATTAAATTTCCAACTTTGTAATCTCTAGTTTATGTAAAGAATATGCCAACCAACGAACTTAAATTAATAATTACTTAATAATTAAGTAAATTAGGTAGGTGAACAAAAAATATTAACTCAAATTGTTTTTAATTTTTCGAAGTTTTCAAGAATTTGTAGATATTTTTTGTTTTTTGTTAGATCTCAAGGGCAGTATTTTTAAACCTTAATCTTGAGGATCCGTTTAGAATTTTGTTAGTTACGAATTTATTTTATATTAATTCGTATTGCTCTTGTTAAATTAATCAACAATTTTTTTTAACATTATCTTATACCTCATCGGTGGAGGTTTAAGTCAAGAAGTCAATAAGCGCGTAGGTTTTATTTTACAAATTTGTAAAATTTTGTATCAACTTTTCAATTTTATGCGCCAAATATCGACACGACTATTAACTCAATCACATTTTTAGAATGAATTTGTAAAACATTTTCCGATTAACGTTGCATACAAATTTAAGTCATCCCTGCTTTAATTTTTCACCTCATTCATAAAGATCTGATCTTATTTGTTTGGGACAAACCATCTTCAGAATTGGGTACAAGCACAGCCACGTTTGTTGGATCTCATCTTCTTGTGACTATAAGCGGCATCTACTGTATAGTACTTCTATTTTTCCAGTGGTACGAGCTACAAAATAGATTATTTCATTAAAATCCAAGAAGAAATAAAGTTAGGAACGACTGTACCAGTCCGATGCGTTGTCACAAAATGCTTATCTTTTTTAATCATAATTCAAAAAGTACTAAATTTTAAATTTCCTATTATATCTACAATTATTTAATCCTCTACTATATGTAGAGAATATGCTACCAAAAATCTTAAATTACAACTTTTGTACCACATCAATTGTCCGTATAAAGTTTTGATTTGATTTGGGAGGTACCAGAACATTAACTCAAATTGATTTTCAGTTTTTTTTATCGAAGTTTTCATGCAATTATAGATTGTTTTTTTTTTTTTTTTTTTTCAATTAATCTTTTATGTTTGTTGTTACAGAAATCAGATTATAATTTTCCAAAAGTTTTGAGTGTGCTCGAATTCGAATTCATTCTTAATTCTCATTCTAAATAACAAGGATATATCCGATTGGCAACTGGAAAAAAATGAGACGCCTTGGAGTCACCAGAAGATTTTATTGTTTGGTGCTTGTTTTCCGTTTAGTCTTGTCCTGGAAACGTTTACACATAAATTAAAGCAAAATCTTTCTGTGTAAGGTTGTCAAAATATGGCACAAACACTGCTGGTTCGGAAGAATGCCTTGTGGCAAAAATCCAATTAGGAGCAAATCGGCATAATTATTTTGAAAACATAAAACACAAAAACTTGATAACTAGGCATACTTATGGACACTCAACTCAAATTTCCGATGATACCAGCTCAGATTATATTTTAATTTATATTTACATATTTTAAAAAATTCCGTGTCTGTCCACATCAATAAATTAATTGGTTTTTGTATCATATTAAGTTTTGCCTCCATACTTTTTTTTTTAAATAAATAGACAAGAATGTGCAATAACCTTGCTGAGCATTGTAAATTTTGTAATTCAATAGATTACGTCAAAATTTTATTGGAAGCTTGATTGTGATGAAGTCCTAATCTTCAATCTATGTCTTCTTCTTGTGATATCAATGGAAACGTTCAGTTTAGCTAAGATTGAGACAAATGCAAAATCATAATCATCCCTATCACGGATTCCATCGTAATCGGAAATCACCTTCCGGTCGTAATAACAGTTTGAAGGAATGGGATTTTTAAATATGATGGATTCTGGTATCTTTGTCTTTCGGGAGATTGAGTTATAGGGATAAATAATATTCTAATTTCTTGTCTCAACTAGAAAATGTTTTTAAGCATCTTATTTGAACGGCGTATATAAACGCATCACAATCTAACTCAGTTTTTCATACCGTGCGTGCGCCGGCGCCGCTTCGATCCTTGAAATAAATGTTCGGCCATTGTCTTAATATGTTCCAGCAAAATATACATTTTTAGTTTCAAAAAAGTTTTACAGCTGAGTTGCGGATCGGCATCCGTTCAATTTATTACCATAAATATCTCATATGCGAGTAGTCTAATGGATTTTAAAGTTGTTCAAATACATTAAATTTACAATTTTTCGCCACTGAGAGCAACAGTTTGACCCACTAAAAATGAAGAAAACTAAATTTGTAGTTAAGAAACTTTTGAAGTTATTTAAGAAATGATTCTTTATTAGCTGCGATACCATGTGGACTGTCCATAGTCTATCTAATCAAGATGGCTCTTTTTTTTTTAAAAGTATCTAGCTAAAAAAACAATAGTAAAAGTCTTATTTATACACGACGGATATTTTACCCTTTATGAAATGTTTGAATTTTATTTTCAATTACAGTATTTTTTGTTTAATGTTTTTGTTTACTTCATTAAATTATTTTTGTTCTTGTATTTTATAATATAAGTTTTATTTAATTAAAAAGATGATATTAATTTATGAAGAATATATTTTAGCAAAATAGGCATGAGTTATTCGTTTCGTTTATTTGTTAATTTTTGTTTAATAAACCTTGGTGAATCATCGTTCCTCGAGAATAACTGTTTCTTGTGGATACAGTCCTAAGCTTTGCAATGTTGGATTAGTTTCAATTGCTGCTAAATCTCTTCGTGGCCAACCGGCAATTACTTTATGTTCCTCAACCAAAAAACCATTGGAAGTTATGAAGTTCAGCAAATCCTTTTTAATAATATAAAAAATATTTATTTGTGTAGTCATTTATTTAGAGGAAAAATAAAGTCGTACCTTTAATGTGTTCTCAGTAAAGAATTTTCTCTCAAGAAAATCACCAGTAGGCTTCCGAATTCGAATTTTTGTTACATTTGCTTCAGATTCTTCTGGTTCAGATGGAAGGGCTCTTTCGGCCTAAAAATAATTTTAAGCAAAACTAATTGGCAGGGAAAAAGAAACAAATAACATTTACTTCAAAACGAATTGACTCCTTTTTGGCATCTTGTTCGGCCTGTTCTGATTCTAAACGCTGCCGTTCTGCAACAATTGCTGCCTCTTTCTGTCTTTTGGCTGCTTCTTTGGCCATGTCAGCCTGCAACGTCACTTGATAGGCTAGATCCTGTTCGGCTTTCACTTGATCTCTAGCGGCTCGTTCGTCTTCTTCTCGAATTTCAACTTGAATATGTTCAGAATACATTTCTACGGCCTCTATTAACCGAGAGAATAAATCGTCTAGTCCAACGTTCCCTTTGAAGTGAAATTAAAATAGGTATTAATTAGTACATATAACAAAAATCGACTTTTATAAACTACCATGAATCACAGATAAGACTTCGCACGTGCTGCGGCCAGACAAACGACTCTTTCCAATTATCAATATTGCTGGTAATTTATCTAATGGGATATTTCGAACGGTCATAGAAGCTGTGTTACCTACACATGCTGATACTGAAGATAATAATCTGTCAAACAAGAAAAAAAAAAAAACTGGGTTAATTTTTATTCGCTGGTAATATTCAAAAAGAATTATTAACAGATTTTTATTGCTATCGAATGTAAGATCCCATCCATAGAGAATAAAGTTTTGAATAAGCGTCTGAATAACACTGTCATGTTTCATTAGGTGATCACAAAATACATTAGTAAGTATGCTCTCGCCGTGATGTAGATAAATGGCCAGAAGTTTCCTCTGTTTGAACAAAAATTAGAGTAAAATTCCTAAAAAACTATTTTTGTTTGCTAATGTATAAAAATTACATCTTTGGCCGGTTTGTGGCAGGCTTCTTTGAGAGCATCTTCTAAGCTTCCACGGAAAAATACTGGATGTGGTTCTCCAAATCTTTGAATATAGTTGTCAACAAACTGCCCAGAGCCACGTGCTTCGTCATCGGTGTGATTTGGAACTGAAATTGAAACAAACATTTCAAAACTCTAACTTCAATTTCAGTCCATTAATTTTGTTTACTTAAATGACGAGACTGTGGTTGAACAGGCGGTGAGTCAGTAAAGAATTCTTCACAAGCATTAAAGTCAGAAGCGTCTTCAAATTCATCAGCCGAACTATCGCTATCGACAACAACTGTGCTGCTAAAAAATTGAACGTTGATGGTCAAAAGTCAAGTATGTATGTACTATATGTAATGCAAATGCAAAAATACTAACTTATTGGTTTTGTTAGGTTTTGAGTTATTCTTTCCTTTTTCAGCATTAGAATGAAGGATTAGATTATGAGATAGCTCAATGCCTGATTGCTGTGAAAAAATAGGATAAGCAGAGGAGTTTGTAATGAATATATTTACAATGTAATGTAATTTAAATTTAAACTTACAGCTAAGGTGGTTCCGTTTTCTGATCCAACTGGCCAGCCAGTCCATTCCTGGTGTCTCACCGGTATGTTAGTTATATAGTAAACGTCTGTTTTAACTTGCAGAATAGTATCTTTCCCAGAAAGGTTTAATGATATTTCTTTCCCTTCGGGCTGTTGTACTATATTTAGATTGAATATTTTTTCAAAACGTTTAATAATTTCGTCACTGCAAATAAAAGAAGAAGAATGTGTAAATTAATGAATTTTATTTTTTTTTCTGTTAAATATTAGAGTCACGAACGTAGCAATAAGAAGGATTAAGATGAAGTATTTGGTAAGTATGTACATAATCTTGGGTAAATAGAATCCTTGGAAAGATGAACACGTAAAATAAAGAACTTTTTCATCTTTTCCAATTGTTTATCTTAGTCAAAAAATATGCTATTGAATATAACAGAAAATAAAGGGCAATAACGTTTCTGAGAGATTTGTCACTTGCCAATATTTTTGGTATAACTCGAAAACTCTTAAAAGGTTTTGTAGAAAATTTAATTTTATTTTAAATTAGAAATTTTGTTTACTTGTGTATGCAAGAAAAGGTAACAAGAATCAATAAAAATAACAGCTTATAACATTTTTCGGAGCAAAGATAGGATAACGCAAGGCATACCACAAAGAGCGATGTGGGCGCTAAGCAAAAAAAAAAATGGTACCATGTTACGTAGAGAAATAACGGCAAGAATAAAAAGCGGAACAATGGAGTTGTGTGACCTCAACTCCAGAAATTAATGAAATCAAATAGCCTGTCATAGTCCAAGCGGCGACCGATCACTTAGCTCATAAGGTAAGAGGTTCTTATACCCCTTAGTCGATAGATCTATTCAAGAGAAACTCAACGCACATGGGTTGCCTAGCGAAATTTGGGTAGGTGACGTCTAAAACGGGCCACTTCCGGTTGGTTTTTTGGATCATGACTTAGCTCATCGAGTAAGAGATTTTAACTATATAGGGTTGCCTAGTTTAAAATGGGTAGGGGGTGTTGCCAACCCTTTTTGAAAAGCACTTTTTTAGAACTATGACTTAGCTCATCAAGTAAGAGGATAAAACTAGTATCAAATTCAATATTAAACTGTTCTGAAAATAAAAAAATAGGGTTGCCACTTTTAAAATGGGTAGGTGAACGTGTCAACCATTCTTAAAGAAAAAAATTTTAGAAACACGTTATTGCAATCTGTAAACAATCTGTAAAAAATTAAGAAAATACACATTTTCTTTATTAAGTCTTTCCAGTAAATTTCAGCTTTTTAAACAATATTTATGGGGCATGGGTAATTTTTTCGAACTTGCACTGCAATTTACTCTGTTAAATTCATTTAATTCAAAATAGTAGCCATGCAATCCCTGTAGCTAATTTTTATTTACTTCCCAGATTTTGTCAATCTAAGCCCGTCCATTTGTCACTTAAATAGTCTTTCTAGGGCAACGTGTTTTACAGATATAACCACAAACAAAGAGTGCAAAATGGCTGCGTTTTTCAAGATTGTGCTCTTACGCCAACGTGGATTGCTTGGGACTTTACACATATGATTAGGGACACTGTTCTGAACATGACCACCAAAAATTAAAAATTTTGTCCGGGTCAAAGTCTAATTTGACTGGACTAATCTGAAAAAGAAGTGATTTTTGTAAAAAAAAAATGCATTAAATCTGGGTTGGCAGGTACATGCACCTGATTGAAAAAAGGCAGCCTATATTTTTTTGATAGATAAGAGTCTAAGCTTTAATTTTATGTATGTTTTAAGCTCTTACCTTATCAAATTTTAAACATTTCACCTGAAAATGTAGTTATTTTGGTATATTTTTGTATTAAATCAGGTCTGGCAAGGGCATGCACCTTTTTAAGAGGAGCCAACCTATATTTTTTAAATATAGCTCCGTCTGAGCTTTAATTTAATGATACCGGGCTTACTTGTGTCTATATAAAAAAAACAATTTTTTTATACAAAATGTAACTGAAAACTTTTAAGACTGAGTTAAATCTATTTTTTTTTCTACGATTAAAAGACTTAATAAAGAAAATGTGTATTTTATTAATTTTTTACAGATTGTTTACTTTTTTTGGTATATAATACTTTATCAATCTCAACCAAAACAATGAGTTCTTAAATGCAAACAAAGCAGAAAAGAAAAGTGTTCATAGCTGAAAGAAACGTGCAGTTCATTTTACTACAACGAACCATATACAGCATAGGAACAAACGAAAATTATTACGATTTTATCGTTCTCTTCTTATAGTTAGGGCGTTAAGGCCATATTTTAGGTCAAACCTTGCACTTCATTCTAACGGGGTGAGATTTGGTACACTGATAGTCCACATCCTATGTTTACTTTTAAGAAGTGTTTCCACGGTGGCAACACTGGCAGACCGGAGATATAAGGGTTGCCTACTGACCATGTTTTCACTCGAAATTTCACATAAATTAGCCTATAAATCTGGAACCAGACATCGGTTGATATCGTGGAATGTCTCGTTGGATTAAGAATACTCGAAGCCATAGGGATATGTTCATTTTTTTACCCCTCCCCCATCCTTGTACGCGGGGGGAGCAAAATACCCTCGGCAGATAAGGGTTTTATTTGTCAGAAAATAATGGTTATAAAATGAATATTCATACAATTTTAAGATGAGCGTCAACGTAGAATTTCATAATCCAAAGTCCATTTTTATCCATGTATTATTCTTTTGTATAATCGCTTTCAAAATGGGGGAAGGGGAAGGTGGAAGTATATCAAACCACTATCTCTACACACAAATCTCTATCATCGTTATGTTAGGGAAAACTATTATCTCGAATGTTTTTTTTTTTGCACGAATCCTAAACTTGCCCTATACTACGCGAATATCGCAAGTAAAGCCTAGTACTCAGTGAAAATGAAATTTCTATATAAAAGTGACTATTATTTCACACCGATGAAATTCATAACAAGAGCTGAGTACCCAAATGAAGGAGCGAAATATGAACCGGTTCAAAATTAATTTCATTTCATAATTTTTGTTTCCTAACGTACAACCACTAGGAAAAAATAATTGAAGTGTGGAAAAGTGTGACATTTGTCAATAAATACAAATAAAAATGTAATAATTGAATAAAAAAGCCTAAAGAATTATTTCGGATCATATGATCGTTTATTTTTGAAAGCGGTTTCAAATTCAATAAAAATAGTCTTCTCAAGTACTTCAAGATTCTGTTAAACTGTCAGACAAATCAAATTATTTTTTTCATTCAAAGTGAGTACTAAAAATTTTCAAACTGAGGACAGAAAATTCACGTGGATAATTAAATATGGTTTCACAAAGCTTAAGCCTGATCCACATCTGTGTTGTGGAGTCGTGTGTCGCTGTCATTCCATATATTTTATGCGCCACACTGCAACACAACCCACGAGACAAATATGGTTCACACACACGACTCGACAACACAACACACGACACAGATGGGGTTCAGGCTTTATTCACGTGAATTTCAAACCGCTTTTATTTTTAATTTCACTCATATGTGAGTACTAGGCTTAAAAATAAAATTGAAAAAAAAAATCACTGAAATTCAGAGTAAATGAACTGACATAATTTGTTTCGATCAAATTAAAAGTTAAAGTAATTGAAGAAAAAACATAAGGAATTATCTTAATCTTAATCTTAATTAATATATAAAAGTCTTTTTTTGGTTTCTTGTCAGTTTGGCTGTATGGGTGCCCAAACTAACAACAAAACAATCAAAATACTAACTTTTTTTATGGCATCAACAATGTCTATCCCCCTGCTATCCGATAGATAGCTTCTAAAAAAAATAAATTTAAATTTTTTTAGAAATCTTTAACAATAATAAAAAAAAGTTGCCTATATGAAATTTGTTTTGTTGGTATTTTATTAATATCTTTTTAAATAACAGTCGTAGAGGTTTGCAATGTACTAATGAATTATAGCTATATGTCCTAGGAACTTGTATAATCCTATTGTACCGTTAAGCTGAGAAATTCACAATATAATATTATTCACACATATTATTTAATAACATGTGGGTGTGTGCATGGATTAATTTAGTTTTTTCTTATATTTAATCTCAATAGAATAGCCATTAATTTGATGCCTTACTTTTTAATCTACCTCCTATATTGGCGTCACAATTGGTTTTTTAAAATTCATAAAAAATCGAATAAAATCCATAGAAATGCTCCGCTTTGTTCATTGTCAACAATCGTCTACCAGTGGAGAGCACCGTTATCTCAATTGAATTTCTAATTGGAGTTCTTTTAATATAAAAAATCATAACTTCATTTCTACTCAGACGATTATTAAAGTTTTGATCTCAGAATTTAGCTATGAGATGTGGCTAAATTTGTGTATCAAAATTATTGAAGGGGGGGTGGGGTGAAAATTTCATACTAAAAGGGTGTGTAAATGACCCGTCAAATTTATATTACATATATTAAATTCAAAACTTTGATGAAATTTTTTTTAATTTCAAAAAGTTTATAGGTGTAACCTTCTTCTATAAATATGTGAATAATTTTGTATTTCTAAATCTAACGGGAAAAAAAGTAGGGGTAATTTAATAAATAAATCACAAAAAAGCTATACATTTAGACAACTTTAAAAGGTTTCAAAATTGAGCAAACCTTAATAGTTCATAATAAATGATACATGAAATTTAGATAGAAATTTATAACTTAAATTTGTGTGTAAAAATTATTGCAACATATTAAAAAAATGTGTACTAAAAATGCGTTTTAATGAAAAATCAACTTGTTTTTTCGTACTTTAAATTCAAAAGTTAATCAAAAATGTATATATTTAAAAAAAACAAGGGATGCACATTTATAGGTGTAACTTTCTTCTACAACTATGTGATAATTTTGTATTTGTAAATCTAACGGGAAAAAAGTAGGGGCACTTTAATAAAATAAATCACAAAAAAGCTTTATTTAGACAAATTAAGAGGTTTCAAACTTGTGTTATACTTAATAGTTCATAACAAATGATACATGAATTTGAGGTAAAAATTTATAATATAAATTTCTGTGTTAAAATGTTTGGAAAATATTAAAAAAATTCATACTAAAAATGTGATTTAGTGAAAAATCAATTCAATTTATGGTACTTTAAATACAAAAGTTAACCAATTGCTCAAATCCTCTTCTAAAATATTGCTAATAAATGCTTAGTGATTATTTCAACAAAAACCACTCTAAAATTAGTTTTATTGATTTATTTACCAAAAAATCATGCTTTTTCAACGAATTTTATTTTTATAATTTCACCACGCCCATAAAATATTTTCAAATTTAAAAATTATAAATCCTGAAAATCTGATACAAATTTTGATAAATAAAACGCAACTGCGCATTGCTCACAAGCTTCACAAAATAATTTCAAATATTAAAATTTTACATTAGAAATATTTTTTACAGATAAAATCCAGAAAAAAATTTAAAATTGTCAATTTGTCTGCATAAAATTGGCTATAAATCGGAAAGTACTTATCCGAATTTAGAATTCGATGGAAAGGTCATTGTGTCACTATTTAAAAACATACACAACATTAATAGACGTCCATACAATTTAAAAGACTTATACGCTTAAACAGATAAAATAGCATAATTTTGACTAAATAGTGAATATTGTTAATTTTTATTTAACCGACTATGAAAATTTAAATTTTGTAATAATCTATACGAATCAAAAATTATTTTGGTATATAAAACATATTTCTACGATAACCACAAGCTTTAATATGGATTTTTAAACATAACTGAAACAAAATTTTTGCAAAAATCCAGTCTATTGGTCGATAAAAATTTTTCTTTTTGCTAAAATACCTGTAAATGGCCATAACATGGGTAATACTTTTTTGATATTTATAAGTGAGGTATTAAATGAAAGGTTATAAGACATAGAAAATTATAAAATTAAAAAATAATTCACTTTCATGACAAAATAAATTGTTAAAAGAGAAAGAATTTGCCATAATGCGAAAAATTCATACCTTTTGAGTGCATTTACTTAGAAAATTGTTAAAAGTTAATGAAAAATGTATAAATTCTGAAAAACTAATGACACGCAATTATAGGTGTTACATTCTTCTACAAATATGCTAGAAATTTTATACTTGTAAATTTAAAGGGAAAAAAAGTAGGGGCAATTTAATGAGATAAATCACAACAAAGCTCCATTTAGCCAAATTTAGAGGCTTCAAACTTTAGTAATGCCTGATAGTTCATAACAAATGATACTTAGAAATGATATAGAGTACGGTAGAAATTTATTATCTAAATTTTTGTGTTAAAATTGTTGCAAAATCTTAAAAAAATTCATACTAAAAATGTGATTTAGTGAAAAATTAATTCTATTTTTAGTAAACGAACACATTAATTGCTCTAATCCTCTTCTAAAATATTGCTAATAAATATTAAGTGATCATTTCAACAAAAGCCACTCCAGAATTAGCTTTATTGATTTATTTACCAAAAAAAATGCAAAATGGATCATGGATACAAAACAAAACTGTGCGTTGCTTACAAGCTTCACAAAATAATTTCAAATATTAAAATTTTACATTAGAAATACTTTTTACAGATAAAATCCAAAACAAAATTTAAAATTGTCAATTTATCTGCATAAAATTGGCTATAAATCGGAAAGTACTTATCCAAATTTCAAAATTTAGATGTCTTTGGAAAGGTCGTTGTCTCACTATTTAAATACATACAAAATATTAACAGACAACCATACAATTTTAAAGACTGATTCGATTAAACAGATGGCAGGATTATGAACATGTCCAGACAAAATCCAAAAAATCTATGTCCATGCAGCGACATGGCGAAAAATATAACTTTTTGAACAAGACATGAGCGTTGTACAAACCTTAGCTATGAGATTTGACGTTTCATGTGCGTATGAGTTTTTTGCCTGGTTTTTGTTGACTGTGTAAGTGAATGTTAGAAAATATAATAAAGTAGTGATGAAAGGCTAATGAATGGCATGATATAATTCTCAAGTAAGTAAAAAAGCGCTGGTTGTTGAATGGATTGTGGTGGAAGGTAAAATCTTAACCAATCATGTTTGATTTACATGGTCGGTGAAAATTTAGTTATGTTGAAATCAACACGGCGAATACTTTCACAATCTCGCAAATCAATGAGAAACATTCGCTCCGTAGAGTAAATCATTCACAATGATAACAAAAATGGTAACAGCAATGCTATAAGAGCAAAAACTGTCGTATTACAGCTCATCTCTTCTGTGCGTTGCAGGTCGTGTGTCGAAATGTCAAAATCTAAGGGCACCAATCGTTTAAGGAGGGTGTTATGAATATATAGTTAAGCTTTTATAATAATTATAATTAACACTTGCACAATATTTCTATCCCTTGAAAATTGAGAACATGAATGATGTTGAAAATTTATTGGTGTCAGGAATAATTTTTCCTGGGGAATTGGGAGGTCAATTCATCGAATTTATTTCAGAGATATTCACGATAGCAGAAATATTTTCAAGGAAACCTTTTTTTCACGGGAAATTTTTTTTCAAGATTTGTTAACAAACTATCCTTTAACAAAAGGGACCCGGGCAACGCCGGGTGTTTCCGCTAGTTTTGAATATAACTATAGCTTTATTTTGAATTTAAGAGCTACCGACAAGCCAAAATAATAAACCATGGGATAAGAACAGTCATCTAAAGCATATTTTCAAGATTTTTCCAAAATGACATCAATCAGATGTTTTTTTTTTTTATTTCATTCAAAGCGAGTATTAAAAATTTCCAAACTGTGTACTGAAAATTCGCGTGGAGAATTAATTATGGTTTCACAATGGTTATTCACGTGAATTTCAAACCACTTTTACTTGTCATTTCACACAGAGGTGAGTACTAGGCTTTAAGCCTAGTACTCACCTCTTTGTGAAATGAAAAATAAACCCGGTTCAAAATACACGTGAATAATATTAATCCTCCACGTGAATTCTCAGTACACAGTTTGCAAATTTTTAATACTCACTTTGAATGAAAATAATAATTTGATTTATCTAATAGTTTGAAATGCTTGAGAAGACTATTTTAATTCCATAGGTCGGTTTTTGGCTTGTCGGTACCACCTAAAGCCTAGTACTCAGTTCAAGTGAAAGTGAAATATCCGTATAAAAGTGAGACATATTTCATAACGAGAGCTGAGTACCCAAATGTGACAGCGAAATATGAATTGGTTCAAAATTAATTTCATTTTATAATTTTCATTTCCTAACGTACGACCACTAGGAAAAAATAATAGAGTTGTGGAAAAGTGTGACATTTGGCAATAAATTAAAATAAGTTTTTATAATTGAATACAAAATGCTAAAGAATTATTTTGGATCTTACGATTGTTTATTTTTTAATATTAAGTGTAACTGACAAGCCAAAAACCAACCTATTGAATTAAAATAGTCTTCTCAAGCATTTCAAGACTCTGTAAAACTATCAGATACATCAAATTATTTTATTCATTCAAAGTGAGTATTAGAAGTTTTTAAACTCAAGACTGAAAATTCACGTGGAGAATTTGTTATGGTTTCACAATGATTATTCACGTGAATTTCAAAAGCTTTTATTTTGCATTTCACACAGAGGTGAGTACTAGGCTTTAGTAATTGAAAATTATGAAATGAAATTCAGTTTGAACCGGTTCATATTTCGCTCTCACATTTGGTTACTCAGCTCTCGTTATGAATTTCCTCGTTGTGAAATAAGTGTCACTTTTATATAGACATTTCATTTTCACTCCAACTGAGTACTAGGCTTAAGAGATCAAACAATGATTATGTCAGTTACGTTAGTTAAATACATTGAAAATGAATAATTGGTGATTTTTTTATTTTTTCGTCTACAGCCCGCGATTCCTCTTTCTTTCAAAGATCCAATCCCCTATATGTATTTGATCTTCATCAAAGAAGGACCTTCATCATATTGGGGATTGGGAAGACTACAAACACGGTCAAACCTTCACGTACCACTGTCGTCGTACTTGAAGTAACCGCCCGCTTTAGCTGCATCCAAAACCGGGGCAGAAAAGTTCCTAAAACATAGCTGCGATTTATACTAACGTTCGATTTTTGTGAAATCTTTGCTGGGTGTCCGCACGACCCAACGAGATACGCCATAAAATACTGGATTGCATCGATATTTCTGAAGTGTTGTACACCGATATAGCGCTACGACATTTATCTTCTCAAAAGAACACAATAGTCAAGAACGTTTCATGTTTGTCTATCAATGACAATTAGCACCATCATTTCTGGCAGCACTTTCAGGAAAGAAAAATGAGCTTGATGAAATTACTTATTCATTTTAAATTGCTTTTAATTTATAATACTTCGTTTGCATGACAGGATTCGACGATCGAATCGAATTGGATTGATATTTCGATCTAGGTACACGACCTCACTGAAACGAATTCAAACAGAATCGAAGTGAATTGAAGTGACACTTTAACTTTACTGTGTGTGTGCGGATACAAGTTTATGAATATGGTGACTCCGAGAAAAAAAAACAACGAAACAAAAACAAAGCATATTGAAATACACACACACTTAAAACTCGATTCTTTAATTTTTCAATCCAGGTCTACTTGTATTTTTCGATTCGATTCAGCTCGCAAAGTGGAATCGGATCGAGAAATCCTGTTTGAATCCGATCCAGGTCTATATGGAATTGAATCCGACTTAAAGTCTGATTCAATTCTACATGTAAACGAAGTATATAATACATTTTTTACTTCATATTTTTATTATAATTTTCATAATCGAAATAAATTCAGACAATCAAAAAACTGATTTTTAACCTGACAACTGCGTTTTGACAGTGGTCGGACTTGCCGGAACAACCAACAAAAGTCTGTCCGACCAATGGTTTTGTAAAGAGGGGTCTAAGCTTTCATTTGTGCCCATTTATAAAAACTCCATCATGGTTTAGGTATTCTTAGCCAAAAATGCAACCGAAAAAGTGCGTTTCTAACCATTGCCACCTGACAAACCTTGTCGGATCAGCTGTTTTGTTAATGTTAAGACTAACTGGCCGAACTCAATGGTGTAGCTGTAGCTGTGGCATGTAGCACTGTCAAAGTAAAAAGATACGAAAATGGTGTACATAGCCACAATGGGAAGCTGTTGCTGTAGTAAGAAAATTGACTGTGTCCAAAGTTGACTCAACTTTAACGGTGCTACAAGCTGCATTTGAGATGACATATTGGTTCCCATACTTTTTTCTTGGGAACGTTCAATGCATTTGAGAAGTTTTTTCTGGTTTTGTAACTTTTTTTATAGTCAGCTATCATACAAATTCAGTTCAAATATAAATTTCATATGCGTTGAACACGGCTCGAATAAATTTACAAGCTAAAACAGCTATGACGATGCGCTACATCATTGTAGACGTCCTTTGCTACATAAATGCGCGATTTTATTGAAAGCGTATACCACAGCGATTATTTTAGCTATGGCTGCATCCCATTGTGTTCAAGGGGTAAAGCTATGACTTAGCGTCATTTTTTTTCACACCCGCGATGAGATAAGTAAACCTACGGTCTCCTGCCGTACTTTTAGTAAGAACAAGAAAATATTAAGTTGATGATAATCAACCGGTTGCTAAAATAATCAAATAGTTGGATTCTTCTTCGTTTTATGAGAAAGTGGTTCCATTATTTTTAAGATCTTGAGAAGTAAAAGTCGTAGAACCACCCGGTTTTCAGTGTTTGCTTTGAAATTTATAAGAACATTGAATTTTGAAAACAAGAAAGGCCTATTTTTTTTTTTCAAAACAATTTAAAAAAAAAAAAATAATTTTAATTTTGTATCTAATTTTGTTTTTAATTTAATTTTTTAAAAACACTTCATTAAAAGAACTTTAATTAAAAATAATTTTAAAGAAGGGATTTGTTGCTTTACAAAAAGATATAATATAGTGGTTTCTGTTTTAAGTCAGTTATTTTAGAAAATTGTCCTTTCCGTCTAAACTAGGCGGAATAGCCCCCACTCCCATACGATTTTTTACTTGCGATAAACGTAATATAGGGCAAGTTTAGGATTCGTGAAAAAAAAACTCGAGATAATAATTTTCCCTAACATTACGATGATAGAGAACGCGAAAAAAGTTGTTCACGCAAGTCTGTCTGTCGGTCTGTCCGCCTGTCTTTCTGTACCTTGACCTAGATCCGCAACGGCTGAACCGATTCTCTTCAAAGTTTGGCCTTTTTTTTTAAGATGATGTACACAGTACGAGCAATTAGGTAGGTTGGAGGGGATTTAAAAGGAGATACCGATGTACATTGGTTTTGAATGTCTGTAGATCACAATGGGAGGAGAAAATTGAGCTGGGTAAATCATTCCACATTCGTCTAGTGCGACTAAAGAAAGAATCTCTGTACATAACAGTACGCCCGAAGTTGGGCTCAAGGGTTAACTGATGGGCATTCCTAGAAGTGCGAGTATTACGGTTGAATTGTTTAAGGGGAGGACTTAAGGTTCTTATGGGATTCCCTAGAGGGAAAATTGAATTTTTTTTTAGCTCAAAAAACAACGGTACCTGTCATAGAACCGACTTTTTTTCTAATTTCTCGTTAACGACTACACCGATTTGAACCAAATTTTTCTATGTAAGAGGTCCTTTATAAATTTAACAATTTTACATATACAATTTTTCGAAAAAATAATTTTTGGGTTTTTACAAAAATATTGAATTTTTTTTTTTTTATTCAATATCAATATATCGGGTCAATGAATATTTTTTTTAATTATGTGAGCGATTGTATTTTATTTAATTCTTAAAGTTGGCATACCAAATTTTATTTTTAAAAATGTTCAAGAGTTTTTATACAGGGTGTCCCTTAATTCGTCTAGAGTATTTAAGGGTATGCTTCTGGGGTGTATTCTAAGAAAAAAATTGTTCTACAGTATGGGCCTATATCCAATTTTGATATGATTTATCGGGCCTTTATTTTTAGAAGAAATACCAGTCTTTGTAATTGCGTTTAAATAAATTTGACATCTTTTCTAAGTCTTTAGATATTTGGTTTTTAGCTTGTTCCATTTTTCCTGCCCATGCTAATTTTTTGACTTTGGGGTCAATTTTCTCAAAAAAATGCGTAATCAAAATGATGTTTTAATAATTTTTTTGAATGTATGTAACAATAATAAAAATAAAAGTCAGCAACAAGTTTGCCGAAAACCCATAGATTTTATGATAACTTGGAAAAACAGCGGCAGGTAAAATTAAAAAAAAAAATGTTTTTTAGCTTTAAACTCGAAAAGCTATGAATACAAATTATTTGTGGTTTTAGATAATTTTCTAAGTATGTTTTTTACTAAAACAGTTATAACGGGTGCACTTTGACATTCCTTGGTTAGAAAAAATGCTAATTTTAGTAGCAGTAGAATTCTCTACAAACTATCTGCAGTTGTTGCAAAATGATTTATGAGAACTATAGAAGGACATTCCATAGGTTCAACTAGCTTCATATTATTCATAACTAGATGTTGCTTTCGCCCACTTTGCTCGAGAGGTTTAAAATTGACAAGATGAAGAGTAAGCGGTAATCGTTGGATAGGAAAAAGTTAGAGCAGTTCAATGGCCTTCAAGATCACCTGACCCTACAATATTGGATGTTCTTGAATGGGGAAGAATAAAATAAATCATTTATTCAACAAAAACAGCAACTTAAAGTGAATTATAAGAGCGCATGCTCAAAGCGTCCTCAGAAGTAAGGCAGTAACAAGGATCATTAATATCAATATCATTGAAATACGAAAACGGGCTCTAGCATGCATACAAAATCAAAGAGGACTCATTGGAACGCCTGTTATAACTGTTTTAGTTCGCACATGAAATACAAATTATCGATAACCACACATATCATTTTTTATTTATAGCTTTTCGAGCTGAAAGCTAAAAAAAACATTTTTTTTTTTTAATTTTACCTGCCGCTGTTTTTTCAAATTATCATAAAATGAATGGGTTTTTCGGCAAATTTGTTACTGACTTTTATTTTTAGTATTGTTACGTACATTCAAAAAAATTATTAAAACATCATGTTGATTACGCATTTTTTGGAGAAAATTGACCCCAAAGTCAAAAAATTAGCATGGGCAAGAAAAATGAAACAGGCTAAGAACTGGATATCTAAAGACTGTGACAAGGCATCAAATTTATTTAAACGCAATTACAAAGGCTGGTATTTCTTCTAAATATAAAGGCCTAAACGAAGTTTCTATCATAAGTACTTACGGCGCAATTACCGGTAACATGGATCAGGGTACCCCAAAGTAAGACTTTTCTTAAATTCCTGATAAATGATATCAAAATTGGAGATAGGCCTTAAGTGTAGAACAATTTTTTTCATAGAATTTACGCCAGAATCATACCCTTAAATAATCTTGACGAATTAAGGGTAAGAAAACCGCTATAACGATTTTTGATTTTTTTTTTCATAAATTCATGTTTATCAAACAAATCAGGGGGTCAATTCTCGATATGTAAAGCTGTGAAATGATAAATTTTCCAAAACTTCAAAGGTTAATATTTCGATTCTGTATGAGTGTGAAAAAGTGAAATAAAATGTCATCATAATGTTATGGAACCATTACATATGCATATTGTCAACTTCAAGCTACGTTAAAGTTGTTAGCTATGACAGCAAGTTTGTGCGATCCATTCGTGCCAATTTTTTCTTATATCGACCCAACATACACGCTCAATTTTTTTAAACAGAAATCAGGTGAATAACACGGTGTATTAAACAAAAATCAATTAAAATCTTTAAATGTATTCTAACGAACAAATATGTGAGTGCTAAAAGTTTTCCATGACAGCTCCCCATATTCACTGAATTTTCGTGACATTCCATCACCAATTTTTCGTTCGCTTACTTTCCAATCTAGTGGAAGCCATGCTAGGCATTTCTGAACCGTCAGGAATAAAGCGTATAATAATCTGGGATTTAAAATGTTATCTTGGCATGATAGACTTGGTAGTTCAAAGAACCAAGATGACTGGAAATAGATACAAATCTTTACCGAATTAAGTATTTCCTGTCTTTTTGGACAAAATTAAAATATATAAATTAAATTCGGTGGCAAAACGGCTCATGAAGAGCCAGGACCTAGTGACTAACAACTTGCAACCATTCCTGTGTGCGTGTGTGGACAGGAATGGAAGGACCTACAATTTTATGCCGAAACCGAACGGCTAGACGAGAAGCAGTTATTCATAACAAGTGATACTCTTGGAGGTTTTGTCAATTCCTCGCAAGAGGCAGCGGTCCTGAAAAAAACTTTTTTGTTTTTAGGTGGACGAGGCTGGGAAGTGAACCCAGACCTCCAGCGTGACACTCCAACGCACTAACCGCGCTACTACTGGACAAAATTCAACTCAATTTAAACAAAAAATGTATGGATGAGTATGGTTATGGTTTACACAAAAAATCTGATTTACGGAATAAGAGATTGTCACAGGAAACAATATTAATCAAACAAAATTTAAAACAAATTTAAACCATCATTGTACTTCTCTTGTTAAATATGCTTCTAATTTCATTAAACAATAAAATTACTCAACAAGATGAATCAGCCAAAATGCATTCTTTTAGTTTCCTTTAATTTTTTGTCTCGAAGGTTAAACATAAGTTTTTCTATGGCACATCTTGAGTCACAAAAAATTTCGACTTGTTTCGCTTATAACAGGAAACATTTCTGAAAAACTTCTCAAAAATGTCATCTTTTGACGCGCTGTGCATAAATTATGTACATTTTTGTATCCATGTATTATATTGTATTTTTTGTTCAAGCTATTTTATGTGATATGAGCGTTTGTTACATAATAGCTCCATAAAATACTGTAAAACACATTTTTGTTGGAACTTTACACTCACCTTTCATCGTCCATATAACCTTCTTCAGTAAGATCAATAAGTATTAGTTCATTTTCTGATGTTAATTCTAAATTGCACAACTGTGTGGATGAGTCTTGTGCGTCTTGAAGTTTAGCTGGAGACCAGCCCCGTATAGCTTGACGGCATATTGGAACTCTTGTTGTATTGAAAATTCTTTCTTTCAAATGACCTAAACAACAACAACAAAAAAGCAAATAAGTAACAATCTGATTAATGGAAATGGAAAACAAACAAACACAAAAAGATGGAAAGACGAACTAGGTACTTACCAACAGTTGCAACAGACGGCAGTTTAATAGTGTAAATTTGTTGATTAAAGTGTATGTTGAATGTCAGCGTTTGGACTTCTTTTTGTAACGAGTCTATATCGGTGTCGTATGTGAGATCAATAAGTTTTGCCTCTGCAGACGTGGAAGCCACTATAAAAACGAAGAACAACACACAAGAAGTTAAAACTCAACAATAGTGGATTTCTTTGTTCTCTGTCTTGGACAGAGCTTACCTGGCACAAAAGCACTCTCTGCACCACTGGAGTCCCACCTGTTGAAATTGGAAGGAGCACTTGCGAAAGTATTCATTGTTGTGGCTCTGCTCGAACTGAATGACGCCTCTTCCATGGGACTTTCCTCCTGTGGCATGACTCGTTGAATCGCAGCCTGAACAAAAAGAAAAAAAAACAACCAACCAAACAATGGAAGAACACACACAAAATTCGTTTTGACAAACCATCAGATCCCAGTTCGATTCCTCGAGATGGGAGAACGCTTCTCCGATGTCGTCTATCCCAGTGATGCTCTGCAAAATTGATGTTTTATTTTTTAATTTATAAACAAAAGAAAATGATTTTCTTTTGAGAATTCATGGTGATTTCTTCATTAGTCACTCTGCGAGGAAGAAGATGGAAATGTCAATGAGAGACATTTTCTAACCTCGGACTTTTTTACGCAGAATGAAAATTGAATGTTTTTGTTTTTTTTTGTGTTTTACTTTTTTTATTATTTTCACAGAAGGAATTGTACTTACTTGAAAATTCGCAAAGATCTCCTCTTTGTTTTCTGACATTTTTATTCAAGTTTTATATAAAGGTTTGTTGTTTAAATAGTTTTTTTCTTTTATGTAAAACGCAGTGCATACACAGTGACAGAGTTAAAATTCAATAAAAACACGACTGGGCACTTTTTTGTGTGGAGAAAATTTTGACGGCTGATTTGAAAAATGACATTAATATGATAAGGAAAGAGATATATTTGTCCAGTGATAGTGGGTCTTTTCTATCGTATGTGATCGAACGAAATGAGAAATGAATAACTTTAAGGCGGAAGTGCAAGAAATTGAGTCGAACTTTATGGGTCTGTTCAGAATCATGAATAAAAGTCCCCTTTCACACAGGGCAACCAGTTGCTGGAGATTTTTTTGACGTTTTCCTTTAATTGCCTTGTAGCTTTCACACAAGGAAACTGAATTGCCGGAGATTTCTGTTTTTACATATAAAGTCTATTGGCTGAACGCACATTACGGACAGTGTGAGAAGGAATGTGATAAAAATCTCTTCAATCGTTGACCGGGGAGATTTTTTTCATTCCCCTTACTTCTTGCCCTTCTCGCCTACAAACTCCCAGTTTCCAGCAACTCAGTTTTCTTGTGTGAAAGCAGTCAAAGAATACAAGATTACGTCACTTCCTACGACGGCTTTCACACAAGGAAACTGAGTTCCCAGAAACTGGCTAGTTTGTTGGCGAGAAGGGTGTGAGGGGACAAACTAAAAATCGCCGGCAACTCAGTTTACTTGTGTGAAAGGGGTCTACGTTTTTGGAGACAAAACGTAACAACAGATGTGACAGCCAAGAAAATTTGTATAGAGATGATTTTTTTTTCTCGAATTGTTTTTATAGTTTTTCATTTTAAAAACACAAAAATATTACCGAAAAATGTTTTTTAATTGTTAAGGCTCTCCCAAACCAATGCGAAACATTCGTTGCAGCGAAGAAACATTCGTCAGTCAAAATTATTTCATATGTTTCTCCGCCGCGTTGGTGTGGGCACTCTCATATATCACCATGTAAATAAATTTTGATATGCGAATGTTTTTTCGCCGCATCGAATGTTCCGCATTGGTTTGGGAGAGCCTTTATTCAATTATTTTAAATTATATTAATAGTCAAAATATGAAGCAAAAATAGAGAGTGCGATGAAAAAAATCAAATATCAGATATATTTCCTACTTGAATTATTATTTTTATTGTTGTTTTTATATCATCAACATTTAGCCCACAACATTTAAAAAAAATGATGGTAAAAAAATCACTTTAATAACATGTTCAAGTAACTTAAAGTTTTCGTGCCCCTATATCTCATACAAATTATACCAAAGTTTTGTCTTTTTTGTCTCCACTTGAGTAACGAAGCGTGTTGAAAATTAGAATAACAAAGCGAATAATCCGAAGTGTCGTAATCTTGTATTCTTTCATTCATGGTTCAGAATATTGAAATCTGGGGCCTCATCAGGTAAAACGAAAACCATAGGACGATATCGTTTTCAATATTTCTATCTCTATCACTTAAGTAGAGAAAAACAAAAACAGCTATCTCCAAAACGATCGTTTTTTTTACGTGATGAGGCACCTGGTCATACAAAGTCGATTCGTTCAATCCCAAAACTACATTCCGTTCTGTCAAAGTTCATATTTAAAAAAACAAGAGTTAATTCAAAATTGACTCAACAAATAATTCGTTATCCTCTTTATCATTAGGCATACAGCCGATGTCTATCATCACAAAAATAAATCAAATCATTTTATTTGTATTTGGTTGTCCACATTGGATTTTTAGGGCAAGGTGGGTTTTATGAGCCTAAAACAGTGAAGGGAAGATTGCAGGATTCCACTTGTATTCCAACGCTGCGCCAGTTTCAAATAATATTCTCGGATTCAATGAATGATTCTCATTGTAAGTAAGAGCTAGATTTATGTACATTTTATGGAGAAAGAGATATAGTCCCCTTTTTTTTTTATATTCCACGCGCGCAAAAGGGGTTATGGCTACCCTTAAAATGTTTTTAACACAGCACGAGCGATTAGGTAAGTAGGAAAGGATTTAGAAGGAGATACCGATGCACAGTGGTTTTGGACGTTTGCACATCGAAATTTGAGGGAAAGTCGAGTCAGGTAACGTCTTCCACATTCGTGTGGTGCGACTGAAGAAAGAATCTCTGTACATTACAGTACGTCCGAAGTTGGGCTCGATGGTGAACTGATGGGCATTCATAGAAGCGCGAGTATTACGGTTGAATTGTTTAAGGGGAGGAATGCAACTGGCTATTTTACTAGAACACTGATTATAATAATAGCGATAAAATAGAGAAAGACACGAAACATTACGGCGGTGTTCGAGAGATGTAATTGCTTCTGTTATAGATCTTTCACCTATCAATTTTAAAGCTTTCTTTTGAATTCTGTCCAACAAACTCAAGGGAGTTTTTGGAGCTCCCGCCCAAACATGAGAATTGAACTCAAGTTTTGGACGAATAAAGGCTTTTGTAGATCACAGCCAGACCAGAAGGGAAAAAAACTTCTTGCATCTACGGAGAAAACCTAAACACTTAGCAGCGTTTTTGGCCATTCCACAAAAGGTGGTCTGTGACACACATACCGAGAACTGAGAGTTGTTCGGTTTCCTCGATGTAAGTGCCGCCCATGGATAGCGGCATTGGGGGTGGGTTTCGCTTTAACGACAGGAGACAACATTGAGTTTTAGAAGCATTAAATTCTAAGCGGTTTTTGATTCCCCATTGGACAAAGCTGTCGAGATCGGAATTTAATGAGCTTATCATACGCTGCCGTTCAAGTTCCACATCCGAAGGACATGGATGATAATCTGTAAACGAATATGAGAAGCTGAGGATACTATCGTCAGCAAAACAGTTTAATGGATTAGAAGTTTCAGACCAAAGATCATTTATAAAAATAAGGAAGAGAGTCGGAGACAAAATGGAGCCCTGGGGCACACCAGCATTTATTTTGTGGATTTCAGACTTGAAACCGTCCAATACAACTTGTATTGAACGGTCCGAAAGGTAATTTCTAATCAAACGAAGAAGAAGTTCATCGAAACCAAATGCGCGCATTTTCGATAAGAGAGCTTGGTGCGAAACTCTATCAAACGCTTTTGAAATATCAAGTGAAATAATCTTACTTTCTCTAAAACGATGTAAAGATTTGTTCCACTGTTCGGTGAGATATACCATCAGATCACCAGTGGACCTATTGCTAGATGCTAAATGCCTCGGGGCAGACAAAATGTCGCGGGGCAAAATAAATGCCGCGGGGAAACAAGTGCTGTGGGGCAAAATAAATGCAACAGGGCAAACAAAATGCCGTGGGGCAAAATAAATGCCGCGGGGCTATTCAAATGCCAAGAGGCAAAAAAATGCCGCGGGGCAAAATAAATGCCGCGGGACAGTAAAAATGTCGCAGATCAAAAAAATTGCCGCGGGGAAGAATAAATGCCGTGGGGCAAAATAAATGCCGCGGGGCAATAAAAATGCGACGGGGTAAAATAAATGCCGCAGGGCAAAATAAATGCCGCGGCAAAATAAACGCCGCGGGCCAATAAAAATGCCGCAAGGCAAAATAAATGCCGTGAGGCAATAAAAATGCAGCGCGGCAAAAAAAAATGCCGCGGGCCAATAAAAATGCCGCGGGCCAATAAAAATGCCGCGGGGCAAAATAAATGCCACGGGGCAGTAAAATTGCCGCGGGGCAATAAAAATGCCAGGGGGCATAATGAATGCCGCGAGGCAAAACAAATGCCAAGGGGCAAAATAAATGCCGCGGGGCAATAAAAATGCCGCCAGGCAATAAAAATGCCACCAGGCAAAATAAATGCCGCGGGGAAAAATAAACTCAGCGGGGCAAAATAAATGCCGCGGGGCAGAGAGAAATTAAGTTGGTTTAACGTGCGTGCCTACCGGTTAAAGTTTTACACGCGATGAGCCTACTCATATTCGGAGTCCCAGAAAAACCTGGACCTAGCTTCGGGGGAAGCGTACTTCAGTTGCTTTAGGTTGCCAGCCTTTCTTGTCTACTATTTTTAATCACATGAGCTTGGAGTATGATGGTTCAAGAATCGTAGTTATACCAGACCATGATTTTCAAACCCAAGCCCCCAGACCTGTATTATTAAAAAAGCAAACATTACCAATTTCGTTACAATGCCAGTTGTACTTACTTTGGTTTAGTAGTTTGTTTTATATCCAGCTATTTATTTATTTATTTATAGTAAGGCAATTGCAACCACAACCACCGCGATGCTCCCACAAGGGGGCCAACCCAAATGGCAACAGTTCATTGCCACTTCCTCACCACACTTTCGTGTGGGAATTTGCCAGCCGATTCCATGTCTCCATGTGGGTTTATCAGCGTTAAAAATGAACTGGACATGATGCCATCACGCGGTTCCCAGGTTATATTTACTTATATATAACCGGCCTGGGATGGGGCCTTATTTTAGTTTGTGCTAGGCTTCATCTGTATCAAACTGATTATTTTCCAGAATGATAAATTAATTAACGAAGCCCAACGGCGGAAACATTACACAAGGTAATGAATCCTTTCTTAAGTCTTTGGCATGACCATATCATACGCTTATTTCCAGGAGTCACCGCGAGGAGACGCAAATCGGAACATCTGATATACCAAGCATCTATGAAACCCATGTCAATAAATTGAGCACAGACCATTATGATACATACGGTATATCAGTTCAACTCCCATGCCGCGGGGCAATAAAAATGCCACGGCAAAATTAATGGTGGGGGCATTAAAAATACCGCGGGGCGAAAAAAATGCCGCGGGGCAAAATAAATGCCACGGGGCAAAATAAATGCCGCGGGGCAGCTAAAATATCACGGGGCAAAATAAATGCCGCGGGGCAATAAAAATGCCGCGGGGCAAAATAAATTCCGCGGGGAAAAATAAACACAGCGGGACAAAATAAATGCCGCGGGGCAATAAAAATGCCGTGGCAAAATTAATGCCGCGGGGCACTAAAAATACCGCGGGACAATACAAATGCTGCGGCTAAAGAAATGCCGCGGGGCAAAATAAATGCCGAGGGGCAAAAAAAGTGCCGCGGGGCAAAAAAAAAAATGCCGCGAAGCTAAATAAATGCCGCGGGGCGATAAACATGCCGCAGGGCAAAATAAATGCCGCGGGCAAAATAAATGCTGCGGTGCAAAATAAATTTTGGGGGGCAAAATAAATGCCACAGGGCAAAACAAATGCCACGGGGCAAAATAAATGCCGCGGGGCTATACAAATGCCGAGAGGCAAAATAAATGCCGCGGGCCAAAAAAAAATGCCGAGGGGCAATAAAAATGGCACGGGGCAAAATAAATGCCGCGGGGCAATAAAATTGCCGCAGGGCAAAATAAATGCCGCGAGGCAAAAAAAATGCCGCGGGGCAAAATAAATGCCGCGGAGCAAAATAAATGCCGCGGGGCAAAATAAATGCTGCGGGTCAAAATAAATGCCGCGGGGCAAAATAAATGCTGCGGGGCAAAATAAATGCCGTGGGAAAGTTTTACACGCGATGACCCTACTCATATTCGGAGTCCCAGAAAAACCTGGACCAGAGCCCCCGAAGCGTACTTCAGTTGCTTTAGGTTTTTTTTATTTTTAATCACATGAGCTTGGAGTATGATAATTCAAGAATCGTAGTTATACCAGACCATGATTTTCAAACCCAAGCCCCCAGACCTGTATTATTAAAAAAGCAAACATTACCAATTTCGTTACAATGCCAGTTGTACTTACTTTGGTTTAGTAGTTTGGTTTATATCCAGCTATTTATTTATTTATTTATAGTAAGGTAATTGCAACCACAACCACCGCGATGCTCCCACAAGGGGGCCAACCCAAATGGCAACAGTTCATTGACACTTCCTCACCACACTTTCGTGTGGGAATTTGCTAGCCGATTCCATGTCTCCATGTGGGTTTATCAGCGTTAAAAATGAACTGGACCTGATGCCATCCCGCGGTTCCCAGGTTATATTTACTTATATAGGGTGTCCCGTAAGTAATGGATAACCCTGAAATGCCGCATAGTAGACTTTAAGACCGTCCTGAAAACTGATAAAAAAAAGTTCTATCCCAACTACAAGAAAAGTTATATGCATTTTTTTGTTCAGTGCATTATTTTTTGTCTTACTTTACATTTTTGAATACTACGACTACAAGTGAATAAGTTCCATCATGTTTTTTTTTGCAGGAATATTTTACATTACTTGTGCCAACACATAAGTAGAAGAAAATTATTATAACTGTTGGACTTCTTAGAGAAAAAAATTATTTAACATTGAATTTCAATGCAAAATGTGAAAACAAATAATTTTTGAAAAAGTTAAATCATAGCTGGTATAAAAAAAATGCATGAATACCTGAGTGGCCAACTATTTTAAAAATATGCGCGTTAAATGCAGATTTCAAAATGGTATTACTTATTATTATATCTAGAGTGAATAGCAAGTTATTGGTAAAAATCTGCAATACTAGAGTAAATTTAGCAAAAACAAAAGTTTTCAAAATTAGCACAGTAAACGTGAAAATAATACCAAGCGTTGCACATAGCAGATTTTTGATTTATTGGCTGTTTCTACGATGTTGTCCTAATGATAAATCCAAGCTTTCAACTTCTAGGGCCGAATGCATTATTGATAAAAATGTCAAAAAAGTGCAAAAAACGGTTACATTTTCGAGCTTGTTATGAATTTTACCTGTTCTATTGGGCTTTAACAAACCCATCAAATATTTTGTTGGTTGCTATTTTTTATTTGTTATTTTCTCCAAACAAAAAGTCTTCTGTTTCAATTTTAATTGTGTTTTTTGAATAGTAAATTGTAAGATCCTGAGAAAGTGAGAACGCATAAAATCGTAAGTTTTTTTAAATTTTGAATTAAAGTTTTTGTAATTTGATCTTAATTCATAAGATTAAGACCACGACGAACACTTATTTATATCGTTTTTATTGTTCATTCTTCAGAAAAATTAACGGTCTAAATAGCTGTTTTCCTGAACCTGCTTTTTGATAATTAAGACGTTTGATTGAACTTTTTCGATGCCACGTATTCTGTATTCTGCACAAGAATATGCAAACATGCATTTCATTTATGGAGAGTGCAGAGGCAACGCAAACGAAGCTGCGACTCTGTATAGGGAAAGGTACCCTAACGCACGTCACCCGGATTATCGAGTGTTTATTAGAGTCCATAGCTGGCGTGGGACGACCCCCTCGAGGAGATACCGAAGACTTAGTGCTTGCGGAACTTGACCGAGATCCTACAGTATCAATCCGAGCAATAGCACGACGCACTGGGATCGGAAAGACGAAAGACGAGCGATGAGTCGACATTTAAAAGAGATGGCTACACTAATCTCCATAATCTCCACTTCTGGGCACTACAAAACCCAAACATCATGAGGGAAGACAGGTCCCAGTACCAATTCAAAATAAACTATTGGACTGGGATTCTCAATGGGAAAATAATTGGACCCTTTGAGTTGCCGGGGATTTTAACTGGCCAAGGTTATTTGGAGTTCCTCCAAAGTGAATGCCGCGGGGAAACAAATGCTGTGGGGCAAAATAAATGCAACAGGGCAAACAAAATGCCGTGGGGCAAAATAAATGCCGCGGGGCTATACAAATGCCGAGAGGCAAAATAAATGCCGCGGGCCAAAAAAAAATGCCGAGGGGCAATAAAAATGGCACGGGGCAAAATAAATGCCGCGGGGCAATAAAATTGCCGCAGGGCAAAATAAATGCCGCGAGGCAAAAAAAATGCCGCGGTGCAAAATAAATGCCGCGGAGCAAAATAAATGCCGCGGGGCAAAATAAATGCTGCGGGTCAAAATAAATGCCGCGGGGCAAAATAAATGCTGCGGGGCAAAATAAATGCCGTGGGAAAGTTTTACACGCGATGACCCTACTCATATTCGGAGTCCCAGAAAAACCTGGACCAGAGCCCCCGAAGCGTACTTCAGTTGCTTTAGGTTTTTTTTATTTTTAATCACATGAGCTTGGAGTATGATAATTCAAGAATCGTAGTTATACCAGACCATGATTTTCAAACCCAAACCCCCAGACCTGTATTATTAAAAAAGCAAACATTACCAATTTCGTTACAATGCCAGTTGTACTTACTTTGGTTTAGTAGTTTGGTTTATATCCAGCTATTTATTTATTTATTTATAGTAAGGTAATTGCAACCACAACCACCGCGATGCTCCCACAAGGGGGCCAACCCAAATGGCAACAGTTCATTGACACTTCCTCACCACACTTTCGTGTGGGAATTTGTTAGCCGATTCCATGTCTCCATGGGTTTATCAGCGTTAAAAATGAACTGGACCTGATGCCATCCCGCGGTTCCCAGGTTATATGTACTTATATATAACCGGCCTGGGATGGGGCCTTATTTTAGTTTGTGCTAGGCTTCATCTGTATCAAACTGATTATTTTCCAGAATGATAAATTAATTAACGAAGCCCAACGGCGGAAACATTACACAAGGTAATGAATCCTGTCTTAAGTCTTTGGCATGACCATATCATACGCTTATTTCCAGGAGTCACCGAGAGGAGGCGCAAATCGGAACATCTGATATACCAAGAATCTATGAAACCTATGTCAATAAATTAAGCACAGACCATTATGATACATATGGTATATCAGTTCAACTCCCATGCCGCGGGGCAATAAAAATGCCGCGGCAAAAAAATACCGCGGCGCAATACAAATGCCGCGGGGCAAAATAAATGCCACGGGGCAAAATAAATGCCGCGGGGCAGCTAAAATACCACGGGGCAAAATAAATGCCGCGGGGCAATAAAAATGCCGCGGGGCAAAATAAGTGACGCGGGGCAAAATAAATACCACGGGGCAAAATAAATTCCGCGGGACAATAAAAATGCCGCGGGGAAAAATAAACACAGCGGGACAAAATAAATGCCGCGGGGCAATAAAAATGCCGTGGCAAAATTAATGCCGCGGGGCACTAAAAATACCGCGGGACAATACAAATGCTGCGGCAAAAGAAATGCCGCGGGGCAAAATAAATGCCGCGGGGTAAAAAAAGTGCCGCGAAGCTAAATAAATGCCGCGGGGCGATAAACATGCCGCAGGGCAAACTAAATGCCGCGTGCAAAATAAATGCTGCGGTGCAAAATAAATGCTGTGGGGCAAAATAAATGCCACAGGGCAAAACAAATGCAACGGGGCAAAATAAATGCCGCGGGGCTATACAAATGCCGAGAGTCAAAATAAATGCCGCGGGCCAAACTAAACGCCGCGGGGCAAAACAAGTGGCGCGGGGCAATTAAAATGTCGCGGGGCAAAATAAATGCCGATGGGCAAAATAAATGCCTCGGGCCAAAAAAATGCCGCGGGGCAATAAAAATGGCACGGGACAAAATAAATGCCGCGGGGCAATAAAATTGCCGCAGGGCAAAATAAATGCCGCGAGGCAAAAAAATATGCCGCGGTGCAAAATAAATGCCGCGGAGCAAAATAAATGCCGCGGAGCAAAAAAAATGCTGCGGGGCAAAATAAATACCGCGGGGCAAAATAAATGCTGCGGGGCAAAATAAATGCCGTGGGGAAGAGAGAAATTAAGTTGGTTTAACGTGCGTGCCTACCGGTTAAAGTTCTACACGCGATGAGCCTACTCATATTCGGAGTCCCAGAAAAACCTGGACCAGAGCCCCCGAAGCGTACTTCAGTTGCTTTAGGTTTTTTTTATTTTTAACCACATGAGCTTGGAGTATGATAATTCAAGAATCGTAGTTAGACCAGACCATGATTTTCAAACCCAAGCCCCCAGACCTATATTGCGGGGCAAAATAAATGCCACGGGGCAAAATAAATGCCGCGGGGCAGCTAAAATACAACGGGGCAAAATAAATGCCGCCGGACAATACAAATGCTGCGGCAAAATAAATGCCACGGGGCAAAAAAAAAAATGCCGGGAGGCAAACAAAAATGCTGCGAAGCTAAATAAATGCCGCGGGGCGATAAACATGCCGCAGGGCAAAATAAATGCAGCGGGCAAAATAAATGCTGCGATGCAAAATAAATGCTGTGGGACAAAATAAATGCAACAGGGCAAAACAAATGCCACGGGGCAAAATAAATGCCGCGGGGCTATACAAATGCCGAGAGGCAAAATAAATACCGCGGGGCAAAATAAACGCCGCGGGGCAAAACAAGTGGCCCGGGGCAAAATAAATGCCGATGGGCAAAATAAATGCCTCGGGCCAAAAAAAATGCCGCGGGGCAACAAAAATGCCACGGGGCAAAATAAATGCCGCGGGGCAATAAAATTGCCGCAGGGCAAAATAAATGCCGCGAGACAAAAAAAATGCCGCGGTGCAAAATAAATGACGCGGAGCAAAATAAATGCCGCGGAGCAAAATAAATGCTGCGTGGGTAAATAAATGCCGCGGGGCAAAATAAATGCTGCGGGGCAATCCAAATGCCGCGGGGCACAATAAATGCCGCGGGGCAGAATAAATGCCCTGAGGCAAAATAAATGCCGCGGGGCAGTAATAATGCCGCGGGGCAGTAATAATGCCGCGGGGCAATAAAAATGCCGCGGGCAAAATATTTGCCACGGGGTTAAATTAATGCCACGGGGCAATAAAAATGCCACGGGGCAAAATAAATGCCGCGGGCCAATAAAAATGCCGCAGGGCAAAATAAATGCCGTGGGGTAAAAAAAATGCCGCGAGCCAAAAAAAAAATGCCGCGGAGCAATAAAAATGCCGCTGGGCAAAATAAATGCCGTGGGGCAGTAAAAATGCCGCGGGGTAAAATTAATGCCGCGGGGCATTTTTTTTGCCCCGAGGCATTTATTTTGCCCATCGGCATTTATTTTGCCCCGCGACATTTTAATTGCCCCGCGGCACTTGTTTTGCCCCACGGCGTTTATTTTGCCCCGCGGCATTTATTTTGCCTCTCGGCATTTGTATAGCCCCGCGGCATTTATTTTGTCCCGCGGCATTTTTATTGCCCCGTGGCATTTATTTTTGCCCCCGGCATTTTTTTGCCCCGCGGCATTTATTTTGCTATTGCCCCCCGGCAATTATTTTGCCCCGCTGCATTTATTTTAACCCTAGGCATTTTGATTGCCCCGCGGCATTTATTTCGCACCGCGGCATTTTTACTGTCCCAAGGCATTTATTTTGCCCACGGCATTTATTTTTTGTATTGCCGTGCGGCATTTATTTTCAATGTTAAATATGTTGGAGCGGAAGCTATGCAGCCTAACTGCAAGTGTTATCACGAGAAAACACCTTTGAATGAAATTTAATTCTTGACCAGCGTCAAATCTTTCATACAATTTCCCTCCTTACACATATGCAACGAATTGTTGCGGTGATAACGGAGAGGAGAAAAAGAAAGAACCCGAATGATTAACATTAATGATTAACTAGTGTGTGACTTGTAAAAATGCTAGTTGTCCAAATGCAATTGTAAATTAGAAAAACCTTCATTTGGATGGGCACGATCAGGTGACCTCGGTGGTGCAATGCGTAGTGCAACGGTCTCTGAGGTAGCTTGGTCTAGGTTCGAATCCAGTTGACGGCAAAACAATTTATAAATTAAAATTGGAAATATAGACTAAGCACCACTAAAAGGAATCTGATGATTGGTGTGGCAGCCATGAAATTGCAATAATTCCAGCCAAATGTAATACTCGGTGGTAGTCAACACAAGTGGTTGTTGTTCATTCAAAACCTTCAATGTTAAATATGTCGAAGCGGAAGCTTTGCAGCCTAACTGCAATTGTTATCACGAGAAAACACCTTTGAAAGACACATACTGTTGCACACCCCAGTAGGAAATCTCGACGTCGATGAAATTTTTTGGTGAATTCATGAATGGATTCACCGACTGTTTCCATCGCGGAACGGTATGTAATGATTTCATAAGAAAAAAGGTTATGCATTTTTTCATCAGTTAACTAAATTCAAATGAATTGAATGCTTACAACTCACTAAAATTTCAGTTACAAAATCATAAACGGTGATTCCACTGATGAAGAGTAATGCATAGGATCATGACTTCGTAAATGATGTTTGGTTCTCTGCTTTGGTTGTTCTGTCTTCTTGCCGAGAAAGAAAAAATACAAACAAAAAGCCTTTTCTCTACTTGCCATGACGATTTCAAAGATGGGAAAAAAATACACGAGTTTTTGAACCAAATAGAGAAATATTCTTCTTAACATAATGTTTCCTAATAAAATAATAATAATTAATAAAACAAATAATTACTGCCTTTGCTCTACCTATTCGAAGTAGGTACGTTAATATGATAATTAGTTCCTGAGTGATAATCGAAATTGGGTTGTATGCATTGTTGTGGTTTTGCCTATTTTGTACCTAACCCGAGAAATGCGAACATTTCAGGGGTGGATGGTAATGTACAGAGTCATGCACATGCTTATGACAAGAGTTCGTGGGTTTTTTTTTAGAGAAAGAGAAAAAAATTAAACCAGAATTTCCAGTTTTTTTTCGCGATCATTAAATAGCTTTTTGTTCTAGAAATTGTGTGTCATTTCAAGTTCATTTTCTTTTTTGTATCTACCCCGAGAAAGCAAGGATTTCAGGGGTGGATGGGAATGTACAGAGTCATACTTATGACAAGAGTTGGCGTTTTTTTTTTAGAGTAAGAGAGAAAAAACATATAAACCAGAAATTCCCGTTTTTTTTAGCGATCATTAAATAATAACCCTTTTGTTCTAGAAATTTGTTGTCATTTCAAGTTCATTGTCTTAAGTGAAAGCAAGTGCAATTAAATACGTATTGAGTGAAAAAAAGTAAACAAATAAGTTTATATGCCATCAGTTCAGCTTTACAAAAAAGCTGTCCAGCAAGGCCTGAAAAGGATTAAGAACCTGCATTATAAAAAGATATGCCAACAAAAGAAAGAAGTAGCGATAGTATCAACAAAAGAAAAGGAAATCGAGGACCTATTCATGCAGACTTCAGCATTTTGAAAATTTTTTTTATTACATATCTTAATGTAAACATCTATGCGTTTATGGTTATGATTTTATTATATAATGAACTTTCACATATTATTCATTATAAATCATGCAGTGATGTATAACCCAGTTTCTTTCCATTATATTTTTCATCCAATATAATTCATTTGTGAATGACATTTTTGATTCATGGTATTTTTCACCCTCTGAATAAGCAACTCTTGCTTACCTAGTGATTTCATAATTGAACGTTCATGGTATTTTTCAGCATATTTAACTCATATATGAATTAACGAGTTACATTTACAAAGTGAATTAATGGGTGAGCATTCATGTCATTTTTCACTCGGTGAATAAGCAACTCTAAGCTATCGAGTGATTTCACAGCTTAAAATTTAATGCTATTTTTCATCACATATAATTGCTTATGAATAAACTAGTTTACCCTACTTCGTGATTTCACTGGTAAATATTCACCTACAAAATCACTAGGTGACCGGTCTATGACAGCCCCATGTTAAATTCACCGCTGTTTTCATGCCAAAAGTCATGGGTTGTAGCTTCCACTCACCGATGAAAAAGCTGGTGATTCCGACATGAATTTTTTGAAATTTCCTACTGGGACGCTACCAATGCCAAACACATTAAAGAAGCATGTAATGAATTATTTGAGCGTATGTGTGCCTTGAAATTTTCAAAATATTTTTTTCCAAATATGATATCATCAAATCAATGATTCGAAATCATTTAGCATAATTTTAAAATTTCATTATGCTTTTCTCTTCTCTATATATATATATATATTTTATTGAACTGAAGTATATACAATTGGGTCTTAATTCTAATTTACAGAATATTACATTGATGTTTTAAATTGTTTTGGCACATAAGGGGCTTAATTTTATACATTGTTTCTTATTTTTATAAAAATTATTAAAAAAATTGTCTTTGATTGTCTTATACTATTTACATTATTATGGATGGTTCATCTCGGGTTGTTCATATCCGGTTGTATTTGTGGTGGTATGCGGGGTAAGGATGGCTATTAGCCCCGGTGGTAGTTTGACGCTGCGTCCTCATAGAATTGGATTGCTTCGTCCTCGTTGATAGAAATGATTCCTTCGTCCAGTATTGCTGTTACATCCAGGTATCGAGGCTCGGGGTATCTCTCTTCGCTGGTTATGGTTCTCACTATAGGGTTCGGATGATTGCATCGATTGCTCGTCAATCGTTTGGCAACATTGATCATGTATTTTTCCAGGGGTGTTATACCGGAAGCTTTGTAGAGTCGCTTGTTGCTGTGATGCTTTCGTCGCTGTTGGTCGAAATGTAGTCCCGTGCAGATCCGCAGGATTTTCCTCTCAAACATTCCAAGCTTTCATATGCTGGTTTTGGAAATAGTTAATCATGTAGGAAAGCCGTATGTGTTGATCGGTCTGAGAAGTTGCTTATAGAGAAGTAACTTTGTGCTCTGAGTCAGTCCATTCCTCTTCCGCATTAGAGGGTGGATTCGGTGAAAAGCGTAATTAGCTTTTTTTAGAGTAGCTGTTACGTGCGGGTTGAAACGAAACCTCTCCTCAAAGTTGATACCCAGGTATTTCACTGATGGTTTGGTCATCAGTTGCGATCCGTCCGGCAGATTGAGGAAAATGTTGCGGCAGCTTGTGGCTGAAGGGGTGTTGCGATGTCCCGCGGGTCTTCTGAAGCAAGCCAGCTCGGATTTAGCTGAGTTGACTTTAATGCCCCATCTTGTGTAGAATTCCCACAGACGTCGGACGTGTTCTTCCACTCTTCGGGCTGCAATGACTGGGTACATAGATTTGGGATAGGTAAGTAAGTCGTCCGCATTAAGCAAATTCATTGCATTGTTGGGTTGAGGTTGGTCCGATGTGTTTATGTTGTAGAGGTATGGTCCCAATTTGGATCCTTGAGCAACTCCCGCTCTGATGGTTTTGGTTGTTGATTGACTGTTTTCGATCTGCACGAAGAATGATCTGGAATCGAGAAAACTGAAAATTATTTTTATAAGTGTAGCTGGAAAATTAAAAATGGCTAGTTTGTGTATTAGTCCCCGTATCCATATGCTGTCAAATGCTTTCTCTATATCTAGGAAGCAGCCAACAGCAACCTGAGGGTTTTGCTAGTGTTGTTAAGAAGGGAAATGGGATGATATCCGGAAGCGGTACTCCTGTTGACTTTGTTCGGTATTGGTATATTGGTATATTATGATGTAATTTGAAATTGTGTCTGGCCCGGATGATTTCTTAGGTCGTCCACTGTGGATTAAATCAGCCACTTCTTCGGGGTTGGTGAAGATTTCAGTCAGCTCAGGATAACTGGCAGGATAATCATCGTTGAAAATGGTAATTTCAGTGTGTTTGCTGCAGCTGCTGAATCGTTGACTCGACTTCCTCTAATAATGCAGGGTCGTTGGGCGGGCTTGACACAAAATTTTCTTCAAAATATTCGGCAAATGCTTCCGCCTTTTCCTGAGAATTCATGACGTCCCCGTGTCTGGTGCTGATTTTGTCTGGCAATAGTTGTCTTTTGCCGACGATCTTGTTGATTTCCTTGAATGCGTCGGGTCCAGATTTAATATTTTGCAGCCTGTTTTGGAACTGATTGTTGTTGAAAAGTTAAATAGCGTTCCTCAACATAATGTGTGTACATTGAAGTTCACTCTTCACTATTTGATAGTTGCTGTTGGCAGTGTTCCATTCCCTTTGTTGGATCCTTTGCAGTCGTTTCCGTAGTCGTTGTCGATGATCATACAACCGACCAATCCCTTCTGGAACATGCTGGTATCTGTCTCTTGAGGTCTTCGGTTTCTTCTGCTCGTCAAGAGCGTTTGCTATAGTAAGCTCTATCGCTTCTATGGATTCCTCAATTTCATTGTTGGTGAGGTTTCTGTTGGCAACTGGCATCACGATTGTTTCCTCAATTTTTGTTTGCAATCTTTCGATATTATATTGCAGTAATCGGCTGGTCAATAAGTTTGATGTTGAGTTCCACTGGCTCATGGTCTCCATCTCCTGTTAAAGGTCTGCACGAGTAGTTTTGCAACTCAGGAACTATGTTGATGAGGTTGGACGATACCAGGAAGAAGTCCAGCCAGGATGGTGTCCTTGGATATGTTGGCTTCGGTTGCGAAACCACCAACAACGAATGCTTGGCAAAATGTTCATCCAACCAGTTCACCAGGTAGTTTCTAGCGTCAGATGAGGTTGTGTCATACCATCGTGGGAGTCGGGCATTGAAATCGCCTCCAATAAGTCCATAGGGGTGCTGGGCGGCTAGGTTATTGAAAATAAAAAGATCGTGATTAATATCAGTGGCACTGCATCTGTTGTAAATGCTGAAGATAATAAGAGTTGCGTCCTCTTCAACTTTTATGACGACAGCTGTAGCTTCGAAAGATCTTAGCCCCGGGATCACAACTTGATAGGCGTTGATGTTCTTCTTATCGAAAAGCGCTGCCTTGAGCCTTGTCTGTTCGAAAGGTGTTGTATCCCCTGAAGTCTATGTTGTTCGGCTTGGTGACGTTAGTTTCGCTTCTAAGAGCTATATCCGGAGAGTGTTTCTTCAGAAAAAGGTGGAATGTCGTCCTTTTCAAAACGTTGTACAATGAACTCACATTGTACGCGATTATTTTAAGTCTGTTGATGTGCATTATACGCTGCATAACTCGAATATAAAGGTAGCCAAAGCTCCCGACTTTTCATCCTTGCTTAGCGAAGCGTAATTTTTGGGCACTGCAGAGCGAGCTTTCTTGATTGTTGATGCCAGATTGGTCCCAAAGTGTTTCTTAACTTCATCATCAAGGTTTAGCTTCCGAGCTGTTGTTGGTGCGTCTCTTGCTTGCTGGTCTTGCTTGGTGGGTTTATTGTAGTTAGTTGATGAGTTCTTGGAGCTGGATTTTGAAGTTGGTGAGGCTGGGGTTTGACTGTGTTTTCTATCTTGGCTATTTCTGCGAAGCTCATTGCGGGACGAGTCAATGTACAAGCTGACTTGGTCTTGAATTCTTTTTGAGCTTTCTTCTGAAGCTCTCTTTTTTTATTTTCTTCTTTTTTCGCTAGCAGAACCTTACATCCAAGGTAGTTTGCTGGGTGGCCAAACTCCTTGCAGTTGGCACAGTAAACTCTATCGTCCTTGGCCTTCCTCTTACATTTACCTGGTTTGTGGTCTTCGTTGCACTTTACACGCACGTACTTCATACCGCAATTGATCGCTACATGACCAAATCTTTGGCACTTCTAGCACTGAACTATGTCAGTGTTCTGAAGACGTTCCAAGTGTACCTTCTGGTTGAGAATCAGCTTTTTTGTGTAGATGTCGGCGACATCGCACGATTTGCTGACTTCCACTACAAAAGAGTTGTAGCTTTTGTTCTTCGCTTTCCTTGATCTAAAGAGAGTGACGTTGATGGCGGGTATTCCTTCGATCTAAAGTTCGTCCTTGAGTTCTATGGCTGAACAGGTGTAGTGTATTCCTTTCAACAGGAGAAGGGTTTTTCTGTCTTCACGAATCGTGTACGTGTGGTTCTCAATGTCTTTGTTGTAAGGTAGTCCCTTATTGTGTTGAATCCATCCTTGGAGGCCGCGTTGATTATTGTTTTCGTCGTATTAAAATTCTTGAGCGTGATGTCGATCTTCTTTTGTTTGGCAAACATGCTTATATCCGCGATGTTCCCGGAGAAAACAATAGTTGGAGGCATGCCTGGCTTGGTGGTTTTATTTGTTGTTACTGCTGTCCCCTTTGTTTCTGCCGTTGTCTCTATTTTTGCCGTTGGTTCATTTATTGGCGGTTGGTTGGTGATTGGTACTGCAGTTGCAGCGCGTGTAGTTGGTTGCTGGCTTGTTGAAATTGTGTCACTGTCTTCCTTCAGTTTCTTGTTTATTTTCTTTGATGTCTTTTTTTGTCGCTTGATCTCTGATGATGTTCCTTCTACTGAGCTCTCACTCTCAGTTGTTAGGATGGATTCGTCTCCAGAAAGAACAACCATGTCTTCTTCCATCCTCAGGTTGTCATCATTGGGTTCACCGGCAATTTTAATTGAGGTTTCCTGGATTAGTCCGCCGATACACCGCACAAGCTCAGGACCCAGGTCTCTTTTCATGCGAAGCAGTATAACCTCGTTTGCAGCTAAGGCTGTTTCAATGGTGAAGGGTTCAGCCATTGCGCTACCTCTGCTTGCTTACGGGATTTACTTAATGACGGATAATTATTTTATTGTTCAGATTAACGTGCACACACTATTTAAAAAAAAAACTTTTGGGAACACATTAACAATGGATTTAACTGTTTGGGTAATCCCCTTTTCCTTATTACTTGAGACAATAAAACTCAGGTATTCCACAGTTAGACCTGATTTGACTAATCCTTCTATGTTTCTGGGTGTATTATTTATTTTATAAATATCTTCCACTTGTACGTCTGTGAACGTCAGATGACTGAACTGAACTTTCTCTTCTCTATAATGCTAGATCTAGCATTAATAATGCCGTTATGGGAATACTGGCCATAACCAGTGTTGCTATAATCTCAAATTTCATAATGCTAGATTTCCAATTTTATAATGCTAGATCGTATGGGAGATCAAAAAACAAAATGCTAGATTTCAAAATCCATATAAGAACGTCCATATCGATGATTAAAAAACAAACATTTAAAAGAATGCAAAATAAATATTTTTTATTTTCTGATAAATACCTATATTAACCTATATTATACCTATATTACAGGTAATATCATTAGCATGTTCATTTTTGTTAAGTTCTGCGCATGTTGTCAAAATCAATAGCAAAAAAAATTGAATTTCAAACAATCATTAAAAATTTGTTTTTGTTTACTGTGTACTTACACAAAGGACAGCCATCTTGAAATTTGGAAAAGTAAGCCTGATAATACCTTAGATATGTGTACTGTGTAACATAACAACATAGGTAGTATCTCCTTATTGTATAACAAAAAAAACCAAAACATAACAAAATTAATTCAAAAATAAC